>CM061531.1:43150156-43701985 GCA_030545055.2 Neoaliturus tenellus | reverse complement strand
TAATCGATTGTTCAAAACAAAATGAATCGGTAAAATCATCAAGTGTAGATATAAAAATTGAAATGGAATTTGAAGAACCAGTAGCGGATGGAACTTCGGCATACTGTCTAATTCTACATGATAAAATAGTTACTTACACACCGCTGACCGGAATTGTGAAGAATGTACTTTAAGAAGAATTGTACAACAACTGCAAATTTTTGAGGTTAGAATTATCTGCTTTAATTTTTGAGGTTAGAATTTCATTTGTGAAAGACAAGTTCAAAACAAACAATTATGTAATTGTATAAATTTCAAGGATTTACGAAAAATATAAAAGCGAGAAAATAATTAGTAGAAACTTCATTCTATCTTCAACCGTCGTATGGGAAACATCATTCGCAAGATGAATTCTACTAACGGAGAAGAAAATACACCTCTAATGGATGATAATAGTTCAGATATAGAAAAACAAGTTGAACGAGAAATGGACGAGTTCCTAAAATTCAACAAACATAAGAAGAGAGAAGAAGAAAAAGCTGAAAAAGAAGTAAAAAGGAAGAAGGTTGAAGTTAACATTACAACCAATATTTTAACAGAAGTATTTCTTCGGATTATCTACCCAATTTCTTCATGCATGACAAAAAGTATATCAGTTGGAATTTTAAAATCAATGGATTATTCACCAATTGTTATTTTAAATCATGGAAACAAAATGGTTACTTTCAGTGAAATTACTTGGGAATCTCTCATGAAACATTTACATCTTTTGGAGTGCTATTTAAGTAACAACACATTTGGAAGAAGAACAAGATTAAGTTTATTGGAATCAAATATTGAAGTTGATATAGTAAAACATCGTGGAGGACAAATTGTTCGCTTCAGAGATTTAACTACACATAATGTTAAATTATATTTCACTAAAGAAGAATTTTATACTTTAAGTTGTACTACCGGTCCCGTCACCAGATATTTGAAACAACTAATATTTTCAAGTGCAATAATTAAAGACTATCTAATTGATACATTGGACAAAAAACCTTTTGTTCCAATTTTATACGGTCCCGTGGATACTTCAATCTTTAATAGAATACCTCAAGAAGTTGAAATGTGGAGACAATTAAACAACTATCACACCAATTTTAATATTGATGAAGTGGCACAAGAAGTGAAAGAAGAAGAACAATCCTGTCTGTTATAAACATCGGCTCATTCAATTTTTAAGTCAGTTGTTAGTAAGACTTCATCATGAATAAACGGGTTTCGTTTTCTAATGCGCCAAATATAATGGAAGTTAAAAGAGGTATAATTGAATTTCAAGCTTTCCGAGGAAATGATGGTAATTTTATTATTAAAGAATTAGTAATCTTGGACATGAACACATCAGTAGTTTATCATTATTTGTTCAAACCTCCAGTACCATTTAATAGACTAACAACTAAAGCGAAAGTTACAAACAAATGGTTGAACAAACATTTTCACAACTTAAGATGGGATGAAGGTTTCATTAATTATAATATGATGCCGCACATTATGAATCATTATTGCAAAGAGTTTAAAATTATCTACACAAGGGGATTGGAAAAAGCAAATTGGATACAATCATTTACAAGCAACGAAGTGATTAATGCAATAATTGATAAAGATTTCCAATGCTACTTCAACGAACTTTGTATTTCATCAAAAAGTTTTAAACATCGAAGGTCGCAGTGCGCTTTAAAGAATGCCTACCGCTTGAATAATTTCCTTCAACAAACTGGTGGGGGTAGTGTCAGTGGTGGGGGTAGTGTCGATTATAAAAGTGAGAGCGCTACCATGACACAGCATGAGTATTACTCAAACCTCCGAAGAGACAACATCTCCGACGGACATTCTTATTAACAAGAAGATTAACAACAACATCAATATGGCATCACAGAACTTACTTCAAAGTTTAGTTGATCAGTTCAACGCTCATTCTAAATCATCAATTCTACCTACGAAGAAATGTTCTGAACTAAAAGAAGAAAAACACTACATCATTCATACTATTAAGAAAATGGAAACTTCAGTAGGTGATGCTATAAATTGCACTTTGAGCGAGGCACCTTATACAATTGGTGATGAAGCAAAATTTCAGATCTTCTTACCAAAGCGCTTCATACAACTACTTCAAAATGAAGATCTTCGTATAATTCAACCCGGCGCACTCTATTTGGTATCACATGGACCCAGTGGAAACAACTCTACTGAACTTACAATTCATGTAACACCTACTACTGATTAATTTGTACATAACATTGTAAATATTTCTTTGTATTTGTTTTTTCAATAAATATGATATAAAACAAAACAAAAAATAAAAATAAAAAAAGCAACATATTGTAATGTCTTTGTACATTACAATATGTTGCTTTTTTTAAAAATTCCACAGGATGACCTTGACCCAATTTTGTATAATTATAAAAGGGGAAATGTACTTGCAAAATTCATCAGTCTACTGCTACCTTTCATACCGTACACATCTCGCTCTTAATCCCTGAATATAAAACTGCAACATGTCCCTAAAGGTTAAGTGTGCATCTTATGATACCAACACCATAACTACTTTTGAACAACTTGAAGATTTAACTAACGAAATGCGAGTTTTACTTACCGGTGGTTATCACTTAACTGTTGATGTTAGTGCTACTAATACAAGGATGTTCACTAAAACAAAATATTGCGATGATGAAATATTTATTTCTACACAACCTACAACTTCTTCATCGCCAACTGGTCAACATAACATCAAGTTCCAAAAGTATTACCAATGTTGAATAACTTTTGACAGACAAAGCTACAACTAAAGAATCACATGATCAATATGAGTTAATAAAAAGGATGTGATACTTGTATAAATAATCATTCGCTTCTTAGCTCTCACCACGACAAGACCTATTTAAGAAAATGTTGTACAGAATGATGATTCAACTTGATGGAAAAATCTATGGAAAAGACTACAACACCATTGAACAAATGACCCAAGATTTAGATGTATTAACTAAAGAAGGATATCAAGCTAAATTAATTTTAAAATTTCCTGAAGTACATCCATTATCAACAGAAGAACTTGTTGCTATGGCTAAGGCGGAGAGAGAGAAAAAGTCTGAAGAAAACAAAGAGAAACAAACTTCCTAAATTTTAATAATCCTTACACTTGTAAGGTATAATTTTTTAAAACTCCATTTGGATGACCTTGAAATTACCCCTACCACTTTTCACAGTACATAAAACTCACTATTGAACACTATACACTCTTATTCTTTCACTGGACTCCGCAGCGTCAACATGGAAGAGCAAAAATACAAGTACAAACCTCGTTACTGTTGTGAACAACAGTGTACAGATTTAGGACCAATGATGGTGGATGGGTTAGCTTGTACTAAATGTGAATTCTTCGGATCTTGTTATTGCAAATGCAAAACAAAACAACTACCACCACCGGAATTGCGAACTTTCAAATTTTACAAATCAAGATATTTTCATACATGTTGTCCTCAAAGATGTTTCAAATTTCACCCTCTAGATCTTGCTCATTGTCAACGCACCAATTCTCATCAAGATGATTTTTGTACACATATGATAAAAAGATGTAAATACAGATCAGATTGGTATTCCGATCCTGTAGAACCATCAAATGTGTAATTTCAGTTTTACACTCTTTTTTAAAACTTCATTTGGATGACCTTGAGATTTCCCCCCCCCCCCACCACTAGTTCTAATTTTTATATAATATTAAATCATTCCACTTCCAACACTCTAACTAACAACATGGAAAACAAATTTATCAAATTTGAACATATAATAACTGACAGGGAGGAGATGGAAGAATTGTTTCAAAACTTACTTTCTGTCATTGACGAATATCCTATAAGATGGTTCAGAATTGTAGTTCAATATTTAAATCCTGGTGAATTGTTTTCTTCATCAAGTGAAGAAGATGAAACAACTACTTCGGTTCAAATAATTGAATTAAAAGATAGAGAAGAAGAACTAAATGTTTTATTCAATCATAAGCTCAAGGTTCCCTATATAAAAGCCCCCTCCCTAGACAGCCCCCCTCCCTAGACGCCTGCTCAAGGTCACCATTATATAAGCCCCCTCCCTATGCGCCGATCCTCATTCCATCACCGACTCTCCAATAATGAACAACTCTCCATTGGCCCGAATGAATTCTAGTTTTGAAATAAACTCTAGGGAAGAGTTACAAGACATTTTTAATATTTTACAAGAACTTGTAGATAATTTTACAACCATCAAAATGAATTTGGAAATAACATACGATTGTCCTATTTGTGATAAGATTGAAAGTTCGGACGAAGACAGTTTACTAAATCTAACTCCTGCACCATCTGACACTACTGATGGTAATAATGAACAGCAAAATATTTCCCCCACCACTTCTTTGTAATTCTTCGTTCCCCCCACCACTTCTTTATTTAACTAACATTTCTCGCTTTCACTTCTCATTCCATCTTCAACTTTTGAACTATCAACATCACTTGTTTTAAAATTTCAAACACTACAAAATCATGATGGATATGATGGATGAAGTTCCCTTCATAACTAGAATGGAAGAGGATAAATTGAAATTGGAAATTAAACGATTGGAAATGGAACGGGAAAACCAACTCGAAATGTTACGTTTGTTCAAGCTTTTCAAATACATCATCTGGGGACTCTGCGTTTACCTTCTCATCGTCGTTGGTGTTTGCATTTACAACTCTGTAGTTCATCACAAAAGTTCGACTTGTTTAAACTCTGCTGTTGCACATTAATTATATGTTCACAAATAAAATTCAAAATTTACTTCAGCCTATCCCACTATCACCAACTAGTTCAACTTTGAACTATTTCTGGTAGTAGTTGGGTAGGCTTTTTTAAAACTTACTCTGGATGACCTTGACATACTTTCCAAGCCCCAGTTATAACTGTTAAATTTCAGTTTTGAATTAACTCTTAATTCATGCCCAATTCTACTTCAAATTCAGGGCATATGCTCTCGCCATCTGCACCCTGCAGCTGCCCTGGCAACTGACACCATCTGACCCCTGCAGCTGCCCTGGCAGCTGACGTCACTTCCGGTTTAGAAGTGGCTTTTTCCCACTACTAGCAAGTGTGAACGCTCATAATAAGTTACGCCTAGGTGAGTCACAGCGATGTTCTTTTGTTTGAATGACAATAAATGTTACACGTGTAGTCGTAAAACGAATTATCCTAATAAAAATACAATCGCAGTTCATTAAATTCAAAACGATCGTTTAACAATAGATTTTAGAAAAATAAAAAATATGTTAAGTAATAATTTTAATCGTACTTTAAACAGATTTCAAGTGAATAATACAATGCTATTTTTTAATGGTCGTGATTTACTGTTATGCTATATTACAAAATGACCTCTTATTCTGAACATATTAAGGTTAAATGCTATAGATATTCTCAAATGTTTGCGCACATAGAATAACTAAAATACGTTTACATAGAATAAGTAAACTTTAAAAATTCTAAATAATAATAAAAAAAACTTGAAAATTTAAAGGTATGCTGAATTGAAACTTTTAGAGGGCATGTTAAAAATTAATTTTGTATAAAACTTAATGAAATTTTACACTTAATAAACGACACTTAAGCAATTCGATTAAATAACTTTAAGTTCTGAAGAAATACAGCTAAAATAACGTATTTGTCACTAAGTAAAACAGGTAAGTTATGGTGTTCTTAAAATAAAACTTAACTTCATGACAACACTTCGTCTTACAGTATTTTAGCTGACGAAACTCACGACAAACATTATATCCTACACAATATGCTTGGTTATAAAACCTAACAAAAACATGTTTATTTTAGACACCGGACAAAGAACACCTACCTCAGTGCGCAGCTCCCATGTCTCACCACACCCGAATTGACAATAGTAAACTGACAACCGCTAAGAAAACCGGCCGGATTGACATTAGAACGCATCTCACACGATTTTATAAAACCGGATATGAAATTACTGCAGTTATCCGATGAACTGTTAAGTTTCGCCATAGACATGTTACGAAATGTTGTGCGAGGGAGAGTGGAAGGGGGCGGGAGAGGAGAACGGCGGAGGGGGAGGGGAGGGAAGCGCATGCGCCTTGACATTGGGACCAGCTGACTGGCAAAACATTGAGCTCTCACTCCCCCCCCCTCGCCCCCCTCATAGCACTAGTGCCCTCTCTCTCCCACGCCGGCCGGTCTACTGCGCTCGGCGTTCGGGCCGGTCAGGACTGAAGGGGTTGGATCTGGATCGCTTCTGTCACCTGAAAGCAGGGATTACTGGGGTACGCTTTTAATAAACGGGAGGGAATTAAATCTCAACTTGCCAAAAGTTTTATCTTTGGGGAAGGAATTGTTCAGATGAAATTTTCTCGTTAGGTTTAGAGAATTTTATAGTATTTTCTTTTAGATGAATAGGTGTACAAATAATATGGGTAATCATTTGTGTCGTTTTAAGGGATAATTTTTTGTTTATAAGAATTGAGAGTGTTCTTTATTGATTTATTATTTGATTTAATTGTCAGTATCTTGTTTTAAGTTATGTTGTGCATTATTATTGTCATTCTTATATGTTTTCACTTGTATTTAGTTAACACGGCTGTTTTGGAAAGTTTATTTTCTGTAGATATCATTTAAAATAAATAAATAAATAAATATAAATGTATAAATGATAAAAAACTGCCATAAACAGCACTAAAAAAATGTTTTAATCATAAAAAATGGCACTATGATATATTTGTTACGCCGACTAAGAAGGAATCCATGAGAGCTTATGGGTTTAACTAACATATGATCAACAAGGCAAACAAATGTTTGCTTTAAACACGTTGAAAGATTTTAACATCTAGTATGTATCAGCAGTAATTGGGTTTACAGTAAGAAATGAACACATTTGTAAGATAGAATCAATTAATATTCGAACCAATCTCTCCTTTTATGTGCTTGATAAAACCACTCAATTATAATTACACGAGGATGCTTGTGCGCAAATTGCACATTTTATGATTCTGTATGCGGGAGAAACTAACATAAAGTACATGTATGTTGGTTATGAAGTGAAAGAGATCTATTTTTGTTTACTTTTGAATTTTCGTTCCGCTTTTGGACGAGAACCAATAAACAATTAATTTTCCGCGCAAAACATAATCATCTCAATTTTCTGTCGATCAACGTAGCCTACACAGAACTTATTAGGATCTCTATACATTGGCTTAATTTTTAATTTGTGCAGAATAAATTTTCATTCAGATAGTGTTGAAAAAGTCAATTTCAATTGTTATTAAATGTTCGACGGTATCGCGAAATACGTGACAAAACATATGTATTGACTGATAGAAGGCCTACGTGGCAGATTATTCTGTTTATCTGATAAGCTGCAGGGGAATAGATATTGCTATCTTAAAAGAAATTTTTATCGTTTGCTGCTACATTTATATCAGTGTGATGTAATTCTTATTTGCAGGAAATTCCTCGGAAAGCAATAATTCACAGACATACGATTCAAAAATATAAATAGGGAGCATCAAAAGTCCGGTTGTGTTACAATAGATTTCATTTCAGCTAAAGAGCTGTCAACTTGTGGAACAATGTGTATGGAACCTGGTTCTGTGGTTTGCAGTAATCGCTTTATTTGGTTTTGTTAACGAGACAAACTAAATAACTAAGGCAATTGAAAATGTAATTAAAATTAATTAATTGATGTACCATTATGATATAAAATGTTGTTGTCGCTGTGCAAGTCACGACACTTGATAAAAGTAATCTCAAAACGGGCGAGTTAAATTTACTAAACATGTAGCAATGCTCAGAAAGGAAGAACTGTGTTTTTTAGATGTTGTGGCCAAACTCTTTTTCGATTAAATTGTGTGTAGGCCCTTAGACTTCTTTTCATTTTTAAATTTATTTTAAAACCCTAGGAGTGGCGAACGGTAATGATTACCGTTTTCAACATATGCTTGTGAAATGGCAACGGTAATGATTACCGTTATTTGTAACAGTTTTTTCCGTTGCGTTGTATGCACTGAAAACGTCGGTAAAATGAGATAAATCTTATACCAATGGAAAGAGGAGATTCTGAAGTTTCATTTTATTATAAGGGCGAACCTTATAACGAAAGTATAACGATGTAATCATTAGTTACATTTGAATGAAAATTACGCGCGAACTCGCGGCAGCTCTAGATTCTCGCAAAATCACAAAACATGAGTAACTTCAAAAAATCGTAGCTCAGGTAATTTTTGTTTCTGGCAAAAACGAGTGGTACCACTGCAACAAGGATGAAATAAGCTGTCATTCCGTATGAAGTATAATGTTATAATACTTTCCAACAGCTGATAGGAAATTTATGAAATCAGTAAATATTTACGTAATTAATGAATTGGCGAAACGGTAACGATTACCGTTGACTAAAACGTGAATAATATAACGTAAAACGCAAAAATAAACATTGTGTTATTCCTCTTTTATTAAACATTGTGTTGTTCCTCTTGAAAAGGAAGAAAAGCAGAATTCAGTGATGCGCGGTTGGTCACACTG
The DNA here is from genome assembly GCA_030545055.2 of Neoaliturus tenellus. Lineage (NCBI taxonomy): Eukaryota > Metazoa > Arthropoda > Insecta > Hemiptera > Cicadellidae > Neoaliturus > Neoaliturus tenellus. The sequence goes on along the minus strand of CM061531.1, from coordinate 43,693,426 downwards.
ACTTCTCTAACAGCTTGAAGGAAAATCGATGAAATCGATCGTTTCCGTTGCATCTCGTGTTTTTATTCCGTGTGCCGGTCCAATAGTAAGTTTTTATCGATTGTTTTTAGCTAAATCATAATTATATTACAGTGTAGTTTAGTGTATTAGGTGTAATATTTATGCAATATTTTGCATTTATATTACACATAAGTGATCGATAGTTACATAAATTACAAATCAAAAAAGCGTTTTTCAAAAAATCAATTTTTTTATTTCGATGGTTGTAAAAGTAAAAAAAAAAGTTTTTTCTACAAATCTTATTATATATTCTTTTTCAGAATATTATTAGCTTCAAAAAAACATTGGTCTTATTCTATTTATTTATCATTGGAGGGTATTTTAGTAACAATTAAAGAGTAAATGTACAAATTGGCATTTTGCACTTTTTTCGAATTTTCGCTTGTAAACTTATAAAAAAATTTTTTGGTTACATTATCATATTTCTACGTAGGGAAATAAATTGTCTACAAATTGTATATTTTGAATTTTGCAATAAAAATTTATTTTACCTGTGACAAGATTTTGCTTTTGAAATTTGATTTTTTTATTTTTCATTTTTTTGTATTTTTTCGCTTATTGCAAAAAAATGACCTTTCCAAAAGTCGTTTTTTCTATCGTTTTTGGATTCTCCTGTCTATTACAAACAAAATGAATATAAGGTTCAATAGTTTTACTCTAAATGCTGATTTTATGCGAATTTTTGAAAAAAAAACCCTTGCAAATTTGCCAAAATTAGTGTGCCACTCCACAAGCACAATGCTAAAATTGGCCGCGCCACTCCTAGGGTTAAAGGATAATTATACCAAAATTCAATCACCCCAAAAATAGATATTTTCAACATCTTCTCCAACCAGGGTTTTATCCCAGTTATGTTTGACGCCAGTTATGTTGACTCGCGACCATAGAAATACGCTCGCGACTCGAATGCCTGAGAAGATTCTGGACCACACTGAAGTATCACGTTTGGGGTCATAATAAGTGGGGTCAAATTTACAGTCTGCGAGATTTTAGTTCACCGAATGTTTTATTCTTAGCATCAAATCAAAATAGTCTAGTTCATCGATCGTTAAATTAAAATAAGTGGAACTTAGTAATTATGTTGCAAAATCATAATCTAACAAACTATTTACTGGCAGTTAATTAAATTATTGTAGATTTATTTTGTTGCATTGTTTTAAATTACTAAATTTAATACTATCCTCATTTTGACATTTCATATGTAAAACAAGTGTTTGCAACAAAAATTTGGAGAAGTAATTTATTGTTTTTATCTCCTATGAACATTGGGGCTTAATTCCTTGAATTATGACATGAAATTTACTTATCTCTCTTGGCTTTAAAAGCTGATTATGATTTAAACAATTAGGTGGTTTAGGGCGAAGTGGGGAGGAATTGTATTCGAAGCTGGAAATCTCATTCTGGCTATTATTTAACTTCTTCATTGAACAGGTTATGAAATTCTAATATCGTGTTTTAGCCAGACTTATGTAAAATTTTAGTTTAATTATTTTCTCCGGCCTATTCAATTTGCTCACAAAATTATAAAGGGAAGAACGTTTAAATACATTTTCTCAGACATTTCAAACACAATGCAATTAAATCAATACTTTCAGACTGGGCAACAAAAAACCTTATCAACCTTTTTTTTTAATTCTTTTGTTAATCTTGCATTTCGTATAAACAAAAAATAAATTTGCCGGAAGAATTTAATTAGTCGTTCAACAATCGCAAGCGTTAACAGCTTGCACCGTTATCACTAGTGATAAGGGACGGCCTTGACTAGGCGCATAGCTCGGCACCAGAACCGTGCCGTGGGGGAAACAAGGGGCTCGGGCTGGCACCAAACTCTTGTGAATCAGCGATAGTCAGTCGGTCGTTGTAGCCTACAACTATAATGTAATCGCTTTAAAATACGCCTACAAAATATTCAATGGGATGGGGGGTAATGATTTTTATTTTTTATTTAAATTATGTAAAACTTATGTAACAAAGTTGATTGTATTTCATTGTTTATTGAGCCACCGATCAACTTTGGTTTGCGCAAAACTAGCTCTTCAAAAGTTTCAAAAGGAAGAACGTCAAGCAATCTCAAGCGCATCCTGAAAGTCCATACAAGTTGTGTTGGAATAATTAAAGGTCTTGACTTTAGGGATAGTTGCAGGAGAGATTTCTCCGAACTAAAAATGTTGAAATGCAATTCTGCATGTGAACGTGAAACCGCTTAAACCACGATGAGACATTGATAGCCACAAATTCAGACTTTGCATCCATGTTATTCACCCCAGTGCTACGAAAACTCCATCAGACATTGAGGAAAGTCTGATTTTAGAGGACGTGAGAAGTCGAATAGAAAAATAAGAATGGAACCCTCACCAACTGATTGGCAACTAACCCTTTCCCGACGAGTTTTTTATCATTTTTTTTAGAGATAGTTTCACCAATGTTGACACAAAATAAACATCTAATTGACTTAATAGGTAACTTTTTTACGCCATTACAAAATATTGATGTTTTGTAAATAAGGAGATTTCATTCAAAAGAGTTGATTTTCTCACATTCCATCAGATTCCCAAAAAATAAATTAAAGCATTTAATTCTCTTTCCATTCAAAAATCCAACTTGAATGTAAGTTTTAGAGGAGGGATTAAAGAACATTGTTTGGACGCTCGTTTGGGCTATATGAAGAAAAACTTAGGAGTTTCCTCATGTGAAATTACTCGTACAACCCGCTGAAGAGATTCTAATGAAAATTGAGCCGCGTATAAAAAAACCGATAACATCAATTATGTTTCATCACTGACTTGAGAGATTAATTATATTTGCTATTTATGTACCGTATTCATATAAACTCAATTATTCAAAGAAACTTTTTTACATGTTTAACAAGTTTAATTTTTTAGGTAAACATCTGAGCATGTAAAAGCCTTGTCACACAAAATTTAATTTAAAGTATTTACACTGAATTTATACTATTTTAGGAAGTTAACAAAGAGTGTATCAAAGATTTATTCTACTATTTGAGTGAATTTTAGGCGATAAACCCGGCCGTTGTAAACAGCAGCTGTAATTGCAGACGGTCGGTTTACAAAATGAAATAGCAATTTACTGGCATTCCTGTTAATGCTATTTCAGCCGTGACTTACGGCGCCATTCGTCTATTGTTAGAGACTAACCCACATAAAATGCCGATTCGCAAATCGGCTTAGTGCTCCAAGATGGGATTTCTGAGAAAGTGTGTATACGGTAGTTATTCAATTTCGAGATGTATTCAGATTATATTACTGCATCACGCAATGCAAAATATTAAGGTTGAAAAGTCTTCTTTCGGAATGTCTCTTTTTTAATTCGCAAATAATTGACTCTTACGCATAATCTATTTTAATTAAAAGATTTCCAACACGATCGATATGGTGTTTAAGTACCAGTATTTACATCATTTTCAATTACCGGTAAATTCAACCAAGTTAATAAGTTTTAAACATTTTAACATAAGTAATATTTTCTAATTTTATATTACAGAAAACGTACCGCACCTGAATAGATTTATCTCTTTGGTTCCACAGTGATTTCAGCAGACAGTTAGATTTCCAATTACTATTGGATTTCAACACAGAGTAGAATAACTTCCAATCAGTAAAAAGTCAAGTTTGTGTCAGCGGCCCTATTGTAATTGTCTATTCGCTCCAGAGTGACTCATATTGTAAATGTAATGTCCTAATGTACTTAACCTAAAATGTAACTTTTTAATTTTTTCATGAGAAATGCATTGGAGGCATTTTAGTCGTCCGTTCCTTAACATTTTGGCAACGTCTTTGCGAATCTTAACAATCAAGACTGAGACGTTCTGATTGGTGTACTGACCGGCTCAATTCCAGTCCAGTCCAAATTATTGGATTCAGAACAGAACGGAGAACGGGAGCGGAGTGAAGTAGTCTCATAAAAAAAAACAAAGTTGTTTTTCAAGGATCAAATTTTTTAACTATGTCCGTCCCTAATGCATAAATTTAAATTTATTCTTAATACATTTTATTTATTATTAATAGACGCTTACGGGAGGTACGAGCGTACTCCTAGTTAATTCCTTTATTATACGATCGCTGTAAAAGCTACAGCTTTACTAAAATTATGTTTTCTTGCAGGTTTACGCTGCGTGCGCAGATGAGACGTAGACTTGACGTTTTCTTTTCGGATTGTCATCAAGTACGCTGTCGTCGCCGCCGTGCATCGCATTGCAACATTCGCCACGCCACCGCCGCGCCGCCGTGCTGGCTGACGTGGCCGCTGTGACAATACTGACAATGCTCCCTCTGTGACTCATCCACTGCAACGAAGCTTTCAACCATCCAATAGTTAATTCACTATCACCACCGATGCAGAATTAACCGCTTGTTAATTCATGATGATAGCGCAACAGCACGAGTTTTGCCATCGTATCATGTATATAGACACCCAGAATAGTTAGAAATTGACTTAAGCGCACGTCGGTCTTATCAATATCACTTTTGATCCATTAAAGTCAAGGTTTCGTTGCAAACCTTATGCATTCGACATTTCAGGACATTGAAATAAATAATTGTGAGAATAATTGTTACAGAATGACAGGGGAGGATCGAGGAGGGCTTGGAAATTTCCCTCTTCTCAAGCTTCGTTGGAATTTCAAGAGTTACTATACGTTTTTGTTATCAATAAATTTGGAACAGATTTTTAAAATAAAATAAAAAAACATTGGGATGGTAGAGAAAAATCTTACTGGCCGATTGTTAAAAACTTTTGATGACCTATTAATAACGCAACGCATTTTGATCAGCTTTAAAATAAATTTTAAAAATTTGCAAATAGACTACATGCTCTCAATGACACAATTTTGTTAGTTTTCATCATGAATAGCGATGATCATTTATGGGTTATAAAATCGGTTTGGTCGGATCCGTAATCACACGTAGTTACGTAGTAATCCATGCGAAATGCGCTAGACCGACTCGGATTCGGCACTCAGCAGCTGGCGAGGTGGAACTGACGTTTGAAATGTAAATTTGACTTTTTGGTTGTTTTGATGAATCTGTGGTTCTCACTAACAGCCAGAAAAATACAATAAACCTTGGTTATGATGTAAATGTTACTTAGCGCCTTCAACTATTTCGGACTGGATGATGTTTTAACTGTTACAGTTAAATTCCTAGCGAAACGCAAGAGTTGGATGTTATATTCGTCGCTGTCGGGAGGGTTTGATCGGCCAGGTCGCGGCTGTGATTGTTCTGTAGTGTGCAGGGACACAGCAATTGGGGGGCCTTGGCGCGAGGCTACGGCGATTACGGACCCCGGCCCGGGCCGCCGCGCCGCGCCGGTCACATCACGGTTATGGATAAAGGTTCTCCCTCCAGATTTCGCAAATTAGAGACGACGACGATTCGGAAAAATTAATAACTTATTGTCAAAAACCATACAAAGAAATGTGATTGTCAACTGAGGAGTAAGTTAATTCAGATTCAGAATAGAGAGAAGGGCTCTGAAGTATTGGAAGGACACTCACTCAAACAGAAGTCTAGCAATGAGGTTTTCGGGTACTTATATGAATGTGGGTTTTCGTTAGCATTGAATAACACAGTTGCTCATTATAAAAGTGTCCATCTTTTGTTGAAAACGTTTGGGTATAAAAACAACAGTGTCAATCTTTAGTTGCGAACATTTGGGAATAAAAACCACCAATGAACAAATAAACACAACTTACAGCGTGGGACCATTGATAAAAAAGAAATAATACAGACCCATTCGCAAACCCTGCCTGTCCAAAACTATTTAGAACTATATTTTGAATCCATATTAAGCTATGATAGTTTAAAGTTGATCAGCTTTGAACCGTCACGGCTTGGCTTAGTATGGATTCAAAATATAAAATAATAAAATAGAAAAGCGAATCAAATAGAACAAGTCTTAATCTTCCGTTTAAAACTTCTCTTAAATTTATCGGACTTAAAATAAGAGGCGCAAAATGTGAGCGGGTGAAGCACTGCATGACGTTCTGAGAGGGACCCTTAAGCCCACCGTCGTTATATTAAGCCTAGAGTTGGTTGGTTGGTTGAACGTCCGGTTCAGAGATTTGGCCGTAAGGTGCAAGCCTACAACAGTTCGGCGACCTTGAGGCGAGGCCACGGCAATTAAGCCCCGGCCTGCGATGACTGGACCTTTATTGTACTGGACTGATACAGGTGAAATCCATTCAATACACAGCCCTTGCACACTTGCTACTGTCTACAAACATCTACAAGTTTGGTGAACACGTTGGAAGGTGGCTCCCAATTATAAAAGCATAATCCAATAATATAATACGAGCACTACCTGGAGGGATGTGTGTTCCATGATCTCGAAATCTAGCGGGTAGATTTAGCTTAAACTTAGCATTTAAGAGTGTTGGCCCAAAAATATGTTTAGAAACAGAATCAATCCCAGTAAAATCGAATTTGGACAAAATTTAAGTATTAAAATCATAATTTTTTAACATTGGTCTTATGGGTTGCTAATTTGTTAACAAAATAACAATGAAAGGTATACAAAAATACCCCCGTCGCAGCAGACCTGCGTACTCAGCGAATTTCCAATGGAATTTCAGATTATTTACTTTCCCCATAAAAACACCATAGGATCGAGTATGTAGGTTTGCTGCCATGGGGTGTTGTTAGAAAATCTAAGTTAATCTTTAATTGGTGAATGTAAACACAAAATTGTATCAAGCTATGGCAATTTTTTATTTTCCCCATAAACCCCATGGGGGTGAGTATGTAGGTTTGCCGCCATATGGGTTTTGTAAGCAATTATAAGTTAAGCCCTATCTATATAATGTACATACCAAATTTGATTAAGTTATGTCAATAAATAAGCAAGATATAGGGTTTTCTTGACTTCCCTTAAGAATAACATGGAAAACACATTTTTGGATTTTCCCCGTAACCAGTTATGCTAAAATAAAAATTCAAAATACCAAATTGTTCGTTTTTTTAAGCTCTTTTAAATGGATTCAATTAAAATTGATGAATTTTGAAATTTGAGGTCAAAAAATGCCAAAAACCCATTTTTGACCCCTTTGAAACCCCATAAAACCCCGTTCCCATAACCCGACAATGCTGGTTCGCGAACTCATGAAAATAGACCTGGTCTTACACCTTCATACCAAATTTCATCAAAATCGGAGGTTCCCTTCAAAAGTTATCGGTACCACGGACACACACATATATATATATATATATATATATATATATATATATATATATATATATATATATATATGTAGATAGATAGATAGATATATACATATATATGAAAATGAACGAATGGTGTTTTTGGCTTCTGGGGACCTCAAAATGAAAAAGTAAAGTGGTCCCGGGCTTAGGTCTTACCATGGCTACTACCGTAATAGCGTATTCCCTATAGGGAAATTCGCTAATAAAAGAACACTAATGTTAAGCAGTCTTTTAGAAACAACAGTTAACTGTGAAGAGGTATATTTGATTGTTGGTGGAAATTTAACAGCTTTATTATCATGACACAATATAAAAAGTGAATTAAAACCAACGAGCAAGGCTTGGTTAACCTGGTACTTTTATAATTTATGATCAACAAGGTTGGTTGATATTAAATTTAAATAAAAATTTCCAGTCTATCCGGGCATAATTTTAACCACTAGTCACTCCAGAATTCGGGCTAAGCGCAGTACACCATTATAGGGATTAAAATATAAGCCTAAAGATAAGATTACACAGATTAACTACAAGGCAACAGATGCTACAACGAAACACTATCACCGACCCAAATCATCCCTTTCGGTATAGAAATTACCCAATTTTAATGCATTAAAATAATATTAATTTGTAAATAAATTAAATGAATAGTACTCGTACAATAAAATAATTTCGTAAGATCGCCATGACGGGACTGCTTTGGTGCACTTGCAATTTTTGTGTGTTAAAGTGAAGAAAAAAAACCTAGTTTTAACGTTCGTGTTTCATGTTGTGTTTTTTTTTTTAATTTTAGATATTTAAAACATTCACGATAACAGTAAAGCACATTTATCAAACATACACATTTAAACATGGTTACATAGACGTAAAACGTATAAATGCAAATATGTTTGTGTATCGACGAAGTAGAAAAATATGGATAAATTATGAAAAAAGAGGTCTATATGACTACGGTCTAATAAACCCTGGTCATCCAAGTGAATTGGGAGTGGACTGAGACGAAAACAAGGTATGTTATAGCACAATATCGCCTAATAGGCACTCGTCTTTATACAATTAATTGTTTTGAAGAGTTAATAGGTTCACTTCTCTAATCGTAAAGGCTAACAATAAAGTTATATCACCTTATCGGGCCCACCAAGAAGCTAAAAATTCCATTTCCACTCGGGCACTTGAAAACTCAAACTTGAAACTTATCAAGGATAGGGGAAAGTTGGACCGTTTGGCAAGAACAGTAAATCTATAGCGGCCCAGACAGCGGAGGCGTCAAGGTTGTGTGGGAGGGGGGGGGGGTTTGCCACCCTCTACCCCCCACAGGTCATGTCCGCCGTACACTGTGGTCGCCCAGGGGCTGAATGTCGCAGGACAGTGGAATCTGGAAAGACTTATGTCGCTGTGACACGCAGGTCTTCAACTTCGAATTCACCAAAAATTACAAATTTAAGTTTAAGTTAACCTAAAAACACTTTCTTGGTCATAAAGGATGGCTAAGATAGAACCTATTTTTCTGGTCTGCTTAAACTTGGCTTTTGCACAGGAAAGAATTAATAAGTAATATTATTATTTAGTACAAGGCAGACCGAGTATTCGCTCGGTGAACTACGATTAGCTCATTCATTTCACTTCACTCACTAACCCCCAGACGGCCAGCTCGTTTGCTTGGCTCACTCGACAGGCCTAAGCGTGTATAAATTTGTTCAATTACATTTTGAGAAGGTCAAACGTTGATTTTCTACAATTTATCAAGTAATTTAGGTTAAATTTTAGTAATTACAAACAAATCTTCAAAATGATAACATGGGAACTTTGAATGGATGTAGGTAGGAAACCTGATTGTCCCGGTTATGGGACCAGCTCGAACCAATTCTTCATGATTAGAACCCCACATGTAAAATAAAAAATTAAAAAAATCTTGGACGGAAAATTTTTATGTGCGAACAGTGCTTTTTTTATAAGAATATAAAGATTGGACTCGCCTACGACTAGATAGGGGCTCCGCCCCTATTTCCCTTGGTACTTCCTGTAAATTAATTAAAAGCTCGTACAGTTCGTTTCTAATATTATGTAAAATGAAAATAATTTGGTTATGCTATGTTCTAATTTCACGAAAAACTTAACAACAAAATAAGGATAAAATTATTGTACGATAGTGTCGCTTAAAGTAATTTTAAAACACCAGAACTCAAACCATATCATGAAATAGTCGGTCACTTTGAAATCAGGGCCTATAGTTACTTAGAAGATCATTTTTCTATGGGGTCTTGGCAAACCGAACTTTATATGCTTTCGGGCAACGAATTAAAAACTTTTTTTCTTAAAAACAGTAGGCTAGAGTTCCATGTAAACAAGTTGACATGAAGAAGACAATTTACAACCTTGTACAATTTATGTATCGAACATTTAGATTAGGCTTGCCACATTTACCTTGGTCGATATTCCTAGCTTGAGAAAGAAACCGGAATAAAGAAATTCTCGTTCAATAATCTTTAAAAGCTAGATCTTGAGAGGCAGCTTCAATAATGGAAAAAATTAACTAGTTTAAAAGGGAAAGGAAGCAGACATAATTCTTAATGAAGTTGAAAACAATATTGGCCTACTGATGTAAACAATGAGTACTTGAGTTTGGTTTACTTTGCATTAGTAAATATCTGCATATCGGTCGAGTAGTCTGTGTCGTTTCTGCGAACGCCAGAGTTATCCTGCAGTAATCGGGATAAGCGGTGGAAAGCATCAAGCGTCATCCACTGATGTCGCTAGACTAGAGGAAACAGCCCCTCAACAGGAGAGATAGAGGCCTTAAGAGGTTCGAGTGCCAATTTATTTCCAACATAGAAATGCAAAACTTGTCCCCACCATAAGTCATATTATTTCTTTATTTTTAGTTAGGTTCTGAATAAATTTACTTGAAACCCAATAAATTCACTGTTTCTTTTGTGAGGTAGATTCAATTTAAAGATTTTCTAAACCCTAAGAAACCCTAAAACGAATAGTTCTTATCCTTTTGTACAAAAAACCATTATATCCTTTATACATATTAAAACTAGTTTAATTGACGAACTCTTTATAGTTATAAACCATAATTTTCTGACAAAAAATAAAGCAATAAATAAATTTATCGTTTAACATCGTTGTTATGGGGACGAAATCAGGATTGGCTAAAACGTCTTCTGAGCATTTATTTTGGTGTTCGTGGAATAGTCTTGTATTCTCTGTTATAGCAGGGTTTCATCGTCGACATCCAAGGATAGCGCCTTCATTTCGTCGGCCGCCCCCTGAGTTCTGCCCCCGTATTGCCTACCCTGCACTCCTGCAGGCGGCTGCTCCTCTCTACGGCTGCATCCACGAACGTGTACCATGAGTGTAACGCCACTTCACCCCCAGATTTACGTACAATGAACACTTCTTTAATGTCCCTGAATGATCATTCATTATAAGAATGAGTATTTCTTTTTAAACGCAATCCATGATTTGATTGATAAAAATACAAACATAATACAACGACCTTCCCTCTTTAGTAAATTTATGGACACCTTTTAAAAGTGGATCTTGTTATTCGTCTTATTAAATTGTTTTCATTAGAATTGAGTTCTTAGATATTTTGTGAGTAGTTTTCATATGCCTCACTCTTAACATTCAACCAGAGTACCAAACCACGGTACTTAAACAGACACCGGCTCTTCATATGGCTTTTTAAATAAACCAGAGGGCTTAAATTTGGAGGTATTTAAGGGTACATTCCTCTTTTAATTAAATTTTTTAAGATAAACTAAGTGGGAAATGAATAAACCCCCCAAGATCTCCAGACTTAGGCCCTCTGTATTATTTAATCTGTGTATACGTTAAGAGTAAACATTTTAAAATAACCCACAAAATGTTGAAAAACTACATTCAACATACAACTAACATACAACAACATACACTATACATACAACTAACTTTGAGTCAAATGAAAAAGTTAAAAAAAAAACTTATTAAGTGGAATACCCAGTTCCACCTTGGAAAAGGTCTCTGGAATTTACTAAAGAGAGCGTGATTTTGTATGAACGTAAATGGTGTTATTTATAAAAGTAAAACCTCCATCACTCACGCAGTCACCTACAAAATATTATACGCCTGAGAGGATAAACTTACGTATTTGGTATCCCGAGCCTTAAAGAATAAACATATTAAATTCAAAACACATATAGATTTAAAGGCATGTCCACCTTTTTGCCAACATTCGATTCTGTGTTCAGTTTGTCAGTTGTTGACGTTCCAACAAAACCTATAACAACTTACGAAATCATTCAACAGCGAACATAATATTTTGCTCGACGAACATCAAAATAAATGTCCTCTGACCTATTCCATATTTCAGCCAGCAAAATTATCTAAGATGATGTAGGTCTAGTCTTAGAGGAAACTTTCAATAATGTTATAAAAATTCAACAAATTTAGTTCGGGAATGCATTTTGTACAAATTTTAGTGTAAATGAAAGCTAGGACTGATGACAATTATTTAAGTGTAACTGTCTATACTTATTTACGTGCTTATTTTGAATTTTGGTTCGTTACTTTGATGAAACAATGAAATGAATATCAAAAGTTTTGTGTTTAATAATTGTACTAAGCTTTTAACATGTTTATTGGAAAACGACTACTATATGAGAGACAGTAATTAATTCACCGGTATCCAAATTGTAACTAATGCAAGAAAATTACTTTTTACATTGTTGTTATTTATCTCGTGACAAAATATTCTAAGGAATTGTTAGTTTTTAGGTCTAGAGATGCTAGTACTGTAGTGCAATAGGGTCGTATTTTGGGCGAGGGGGGAAAATAAGAATATGCAAGGTTAACGTATCGAAAATGCTGAAAACCTTCTCATTCTTAAGTCAGGATTATTAAATAATAACCCAACGACCAACGGCAACAGACACAACAATAATCGATCAGACAAAAAAGTACAATAAGTGCATATTCTTTAACGATCCTTGCAGATCCTCTATCATTCAGTCACCCACCTCAAAATTATTAATCAACAAGCTCTACTTTAAATGAAAACACAGAGCTTTTGCTAGAAAAAAATAATTAAAATTGCAGAACGTCTATTAATTGTCTACCTTTTCTGACAGGTCTATATAAAAAATGAAAACATCTTTATAAAAAATTATAATAGCCTAATAAATACAACAAACCATACAAATACTGTAATAATAAATCAATACTAGCAACTGTATCTTATCTAACTTTAAAAAACAATAAAAGGCCAGAGAAAAAAATTGCAGCGATGGTCAATGCGAGATAGGACTGGGACTGGTGGGCGTATCACATGATAGGGGGGGAGGGGGAGGGGGGTGGCTCTGACGTCAATATCAGGATAACAGCTGTTCGGCTCTGTCAAGAGATAAGCTGCAAAACAGTCCCCGCACACGAAAACCTCTTGCCCTGCTCGTGTTAGCCCAACTAAAAATTATCGATGAACGGGTGTAAAATAAAACCAAAAGCAACGTTGCACAACCGATCACGAATGTTGAAGTTGTAAAAACGTCTGGGTTTATTCAAAACGCAACTGTCATTATGGGTTTCAAAATGGCTTTTTGCCATAGCCAAGCCACTCGAGCGAGTGAATTTACATAAGTGGAGCTTAGAAACGCTTAATTTGAATGCAACATAAACCTCTATAAACTCCTATAACCATTATTTGTAATAACTGCATTTTGCACAAGCTCTATAAAAGAAGATTTTTTAATATTGTGATTCGCTATCACCTGCAACCAAGTAAACATCGAAGTGGTTCCACCCAGCAGCATTGTTTGACAAGATAACATTTTCACACAGCTGATAACGACACAGTTGGAGAACCCTCCCGGCTTCAAGTGACATATGTTGGACTTACACGTCGTACGTGGCCGCTGCCGACGACGTCACGCCGCCGTCCGTGCGCCATTGCACCACCGTGTTACACCGCACCCCGTACATGGCCGTAACACTGTAGCACTGTAACACCGCTGTAACACTACGGGGTAAACAGCGACCGGGCCGCAATGCGCCGCGCCGGTGGTGGGGGAACTGCCCTTAAACAACCTTGGCCATGATTAACCTTGACTTTGAAAGCTCCCCCCCCCCCCCGCGGGATTGCGTCATGCCCAACACCACATCGATTGATGCGCGCGCACTCCTCCGCCCACCTCAATGGATCTCCGCGGCTCCGAGCATGCGAATATCGAATCGCAAACTCTCAATCCTAGTCGAATGCTGATTTAAATGATTATTTTTTATCTCACAAGACTTTCAACGAGGATATTTCTTTAAATGGCCAATCGTTTCAAATGCCCACTTGGATGTCATGAGCTTAATTCTAATACTTTCTGTGAAATTTCTTGCGCCTAATAAACAGATGAATTTACAATTAACTATTTTAAAAGCTTTATAAAAATATATCATACATTTTTTACTAAGGATCTCCGCTAAAATTAATATAAAGAAGGTGTTACTAATAAATTGAAAAGTAACTTTTAACCTCCCCAAAATGTATAAATATCGTTAAACTATTTTTATGTCAACTCTTATTTGAACAGCTCCGTATTGGTAAGTATAAATAAACTGTTATTTCTTTAAACATGTTCGCCTTAAAATGGTTCGACTTTTGCGACTAGATTGCGCCGAACATACATTGAGTTGACTGCACAGATGCATTTTCGTGGGATTCGATCCCTGAAAGTATTCGATCCTTCCATCACTGCTGACCTCTCGCTCAATAGCGACTACTTCTTCTCATCACAGCACGTACAATACACACCTTATTGATACCTTTATCGATCTGGATCGCTATATTGGTTTTGAACGTTGACAATAATTGGAAAAATCCGGCCAAGGCCACTGAAGGTTGAACTCGACACCGACTAAAATGGAGGTTTAAAACATAATAGACAAAGAGGATCTGAAGATATCTCGTTTTCTTTTATTTGAGTAAATCTTCATTAGTATTACTTTTCTTAGTTGACATACAAAAAAAGAAACTTAAGCGTACAACACTATTTTAAAATACGGGGTTTAGAAAATATTGATAGTAGTTCTATGAAATAATTGCCATAAACATTAAAAATATTTCAACGTGTTTCGAAAACAATTTTCATGTGAAATGGTATAGCAACGATGAAATATGTTATCCCCCTATTATTTGGAAAACATAGAAGTAACCGATTTTAAAATAGGCTAAATGAAATAAATGTTAGTAGATCGTTGTAGCTATGTGTAGTTTTTTGTACACATATGTATTGTACGAAAAACTATTGATTCATAAAAATACCATCCAAACGAGGAATAAAGAATTGTTATGAAACTGCGACAGTTGTAGCAACAAACTAACATCCACTTTTTTAAGAAGGCTACTTTTCTCTCGAGACAAACCGTATACTGGACCAGGATGGACAATCGGTAGCAGACGAACGTCACATTGCGGTTAGGTTCCCGGACCGGCTACAGAACAGCCACCTCCACCTCCACCTCCACCTGACTCTGACTGCTACAGCGGGCAAGGTCGCCGGTCGGGCCTCCACCACCAAGGCCCCACCGGTCCTGTCCACGATAACTGACCGTGGACGGATATTCAGGAGCAACCATCAAAATCGCAGAGGATATAGGCGAAAACTTATCAACTAATCTCCTATCGTATTTCATACACACAATAACTTTTTTATCACACAAGGAACTCCACCTACAGTTAAAAACATATTTCAATGTTTTCGATATTATTTTTTTGGTAGAAGTTGTAACTTAGGTAAACTGATTATTATCCAGCCAAACAGAAGCTACTACGATCCCTTGATTTCGTTACATCCCCGTTTGATTAACAGTACCAGGTCAACCGAGCCTTGGTCGTTGGTTTTAGTTCACTTTTGTTATAGTGCCATGGCGAAAAAACTATTGAATTTCCACCAACAACCAACTATCCCCTTCACAGTTTAACAGCAAGCTGTTTCAAAGAGTCTAAACATTAATGTTACTTTCTTTTCGTTTGCTTTTAGTTGTTATTTCGTTACCAAAATAGCAACCCATAAGAACCATATTAAAAATTACAATTTGTAAACTTAATTAAAAAAAAATAGATTTTTATGGGGTTGAGGCAGTTTATAAACTTTTTGGGGCAAAAACACTCTTAAATGCAAAGTTTAAGCAAAATCTACCCGCTGGATTTCGAGATCGTAGAACACACATCCCTTCAGACACTCCTCGTATTATAGCAGGATTGGTAAAGACAACAAATTTCAGGGTTTAACAGCTGTAGAGAGTAAACACGGTGCACCAGCGAGAGCATTTAACTGCTTAACATCGTATAAAGTGGATGTACCTCTTCATGCCAAAGAGGTTATGTTAAACCAAAACTGTGGAGGATACATTACGATCAAGTCTTATACTCGTATAACCACCGACAACGTCTATAATCATTGCAGTCTCAGAGACTGCAAAGTCCTGCTTGTTGCTTCTGTGGAAACCGATTGTGTCCCATCAGAGTTGGCTCAAAACCGGTTCCTCTAAGGACGTAAGAGGACCACTTTTGGCTTTAACGAAAACTACTGTATTTAGCATACCTATGATACTTTATGGCACTGCATAAACAAGTAAAATTAGTGAAAATTAAGGTTCATATGCCTTTGCAATTGGTGTGGCGCTACAGTTACTTAAAGTAAATAAAATGGTGATGAAGTAAAAATCCCTTCAAAATCCAATAAATTAACAGAGATTTATTAGCTTTTACGAACTTATTTGGATTTGTATCAATTCATAAGTAAATCTGATGGTATAAAATAATTAAAAAAAACCTCGCGTTAAGGCCGGTTCCTACGTGGGCGACAGATGCGACGCGACGAGAGCGACAAATTTTCAAACAAATGTATAAGCATTGGTGCGTTCTAAGTGGGCGACAGGAGCGACAACAATTTACAATGTACAACGTTATGGCAATGCAAGCTTGTCGCTGGTGTCGCTCCAGTCGCTCTCGTCGCGTCGCATCTGTCGCCCACGTAGGAACCGGCCTAAGAGTCAAATTAGACAGCAGATTTGACTTTTATTCCTCTACCTACTCTTTGTGATAGGCTTAATAAGGTGACCAATGTCGATGTTGGAACTCCTTGGTTGTTACTGGTGGATAAGGAGACTCCGGCCGAACCGCTAAGCACGTCTATCGAATGGGCATTTATCACAAGCTCTTGGTAAGACAAGTTATTGAAAGAAAGTAAATGATTATAGACAAGACGGAACAGCAGACAGGGAATTGACCACTAAGAGGGCCAACTCTCATCGTCCTCATCTTCCTCAGCCGGATCCAGCATCATGCTCTCCGGAAACATATGCCTCTTGCTGTCTAGAACAGGAATGGATGATGAGGGAAGGAAGTTCATCCGAGTGGACAGCCAAACTACTTACTTCATGTTATGGCAACTTCGTTTTCTGTACCAAAAGTCAACACCGCGACATAAAATAGTTTTAAAGTTGTCCTAGGATAACACCTTGGTTTTAAAAAGGGTTTTAATAACTTTCTCGAGTGCTGATTACCGGAAATAAAACCAATTTTACAAAGCTTCTTGTAGCCTACCAATATTTTGAGTTGAGGTTTCATCTATCATCACGTAATGTACAAAACTGTTCCTCTTTTCAAAAGGCAAACTGCAGGTTTAAATTTAAAGTAAGGTCCGGAACCCGGTTATCCAGAACGCACTTATCAGGTAAATGTAGATTTTTACAGGTACTACAGAGTGGATTAAAGGCGGGAGTAAAGGATTCAACCTCTTCCATCATTTATGAAATCCACCTATTCCGAAATCTCGCTAAGCCGAACAGGGGTCGCCCCCCGATTAGTTCGTACTAGCCGGACCATCATATAACGATGATCGCGGACGATTGCGTGGCTGTGGAGGCCGCAGCATCCTCCTCCACCCGCCGACAGCGCGGCGAGGTGAGGCTAGGAGAGCGCCAAGGCCGGGACCTCGGGCATGGGCCGCCGCCGCCGCCGCCGCGAGGCCGCAATTGGGCAATGCGAGGCGGTCAGCGAACAGCATTGCCCGACATAGAAGATACACACCGTCCATTTTATCGTATATTTTTATTTCCACATAAATAGTGTCCATAATGAAAGCATAACGGTAGAACTATACATCTTAAAAAACAAACATAACTAGCTGTTGGCCGTCATGGCCTTGCCCGTGATTGACTTAATTTTATAGATGGTAAAAGATATTTAAAGAGCAACAAAATATTTTTTCTTAAGAATTACATTGAAACAATGAAGTAGTGTGGGCGGAGCCCTGAAGTAAGTTTGCAAAATCTTTTCCTGGTGAACACCTATGCGCAAAGAGAAACCTCCATGACAAATTTCAACCCCTTAGGCCTTAGGTTAAATCTAGTAGTCTGTGAGGCTGAGCCCTAAAGAACTTCAAAAACTAAATTTGCAAAACCTTATCTTGGTGAGCATTATTAGCAGGGGAACGTCTATGCCAAATTTCAGCCCATTCTATAGCAGTTTTTGAGGTTCTATGATGGGCGGAGCCCTGGAGGAGCTTTCCAAAAGCATTTTTAGTGAGCACCTATGAGCAAAGTGGATCTTCCATGCCAAAATTCAACCCCTTACGTCATCTGATTTTTAGATTCGTTTTCTAGATTCATACACAAAATTTCCGTACGAATAACATTAGATCTAAATTGAAATCTTGTGCGGCGGAGACCCGACGGAATTTTTCAAACCCCTTTCTTAGTAAACATCTGTGAGCAAAGAGGAAAGACCATAAAAAATCTTAACATTGCAGGTCCCATAGTTTTTAAAATTCGTTGTTTCCTTGAGTTGTATTAAAAATTTTCTATGATTTGACAAATACGTGTATATAGTAACTTGATTGTCCAGATATTAAGGGTAGACCACTTAATTTTAATTTTAAGTGATTCAGAAACCATCGGTCCCCTACGACCTTAAAATTCTAATAGGGGACCTTGGTCAGAGGTTACGAAAATATAAATACATCACATCTAGCTATAAAAATTAAGACAGTTTTTCCTGGCGCAAGGTTTCACAGTGTTTGAAGGATCATCCATCGTCAGCGACACCAATTATATTCAATCATAACTTAAGGTAAAAACAAAACACAAGCTGTCACCAAGTCACGGCCATAACCTTGAAAGGGTTAAAAAAAACCCCTTGGAAGATTAGAAAGATACACCCTTGATAATAGATCCACTTCCAACCCTTGCTTATTAATTTTCACGTGATAAGTTTTCCCTTACTTAGTAGGCCACTACTAGTTACCCAATATAATCTCTACATATAAATGTTACATATATACACTACATATAACTCTACACATAAACTAAATTAAGTTTTACTTAGCGTCAAATTATCTTAAAGTGTTTAACACTTGTTTAAACTTATTCAAACAGCCAATCAAATCTTATTTTAATCAATATTGTAGAGAAAATAACTATCTATTTTATTTATCTACTCTTGAAAAATATTTTTCTTATTTGCCTCACCGTACATGAACAGTTCATACAGCCTACTAAAGGGTCGTACCTGCAGTGTGTAAACCATGTTAAACAATTAAAGGGAGTGGAGCGTCACTTTACAGCATGATTCTAATAAAACTATAGGCACACCATAAATACAAATCCTAAATTGCTACTATCGTTCAACATATGATGATCTAGCCACTACGCCACATAATCCCAGGACCAATGTGGTAAAACGATCAATTGAATGCAGTCAACTATAATTGTAAGACTCGTTAGGTTAGATTAGCAACTAGAATCGATGAGATCCATGACTTGAATCACTCGGTCATGATCGTGAACGTTCTGAGTTTGTTGTTCGTTCAGTATCCTGCTAAGCAACTAACTAGACATGATGAGATCAATGAGTTGAATCACTAGGTCATGATCGTGAACGTGCTGAGTTTGTTGTTCGTTCAGAATCCTGCTAAGCAACTAACCAGACTCGATGACACCAATGAGTTGAATCACTAGGTCATGATCGTGAACGTGCTGAATTTGTTGTTCGTTCAGTATCCTGCTAAGCAACTAACTAGACTCGATGAGATCAATAGGTTGAATCACTAGGTCATGATCGTGAACGTGCTGAATTTGTTGTTCGTTCAGTATCCTGCTAAGCAACTAACTAGACATGATGAGATCAATGAGTTGAATCACTAGGTCATGATCGTGAACGTGCTGAATTTGTTGTTCGTTCAGTATCCTGATAAGCAACTAACTAGACTTGAAGAGTACAATGAGTTGAATCATTAGGTCATGATCGTGAACGTGCTGAATTTGTTGTTCGTTTAGTATCCTGCTAAGCAAGTAACTAGACTCGATGAGATCAATGAGTTGAATCACTAGGTCATGATCGTGAACGTGCTGAATTTGTTGTTCGTTCAGTATCCTGCTAAGCAACTACCTAGACATGATGAGATCAATGAGTTGAATCACTAGGTCATGATCGTGAACGTGCTGAGTTTGTTGTTCGTTCAGAATCCTGCTGAGCAACTAACCAGACTCGATGACATCAATGAGTTGAATCACTGGGTCATGATCGTGAACGTGCTGAATTTGTTGTTCGTTCAGTGTCCTGCCAAGCAATTAACTAGACTCGATGAGATCAATAAGTTGAATCACTAGGTCATGATCGTGAACGTGCTGAATTTGTTGTTCGTTCAGTGTCCTGCCAAGCAATTAACTAGACTCGATGACATCAATGAGTTGAATCACTGGGTCATAATCGTGAACGTGCTGAATTTGTTGTTCGTTCAGTGTCCTGCCAAGCAATTAACTAGACTCGATGAGATCAATAAGTTGAATCACTAGGTCATGATCGTGAACGTGCTGAGTTTGTTGTTCGTTCAGAATCCTGCTGAGCAACTAACCAGACTCGATGACATCAATGAGTTGAATCACTGGGTCATGATCGTGAACGTGCTGAATTTGTTGTTCGTTCAGCACCCTGCCAAGCAACTAACTAGACTCGATGACATCAATGAGTTCGAGTTGAATCACTAGGTCATGATCGTGAACGTACTGAGTATGTTGTTCGTTCAGTATCCTGTATCAGTAAATTTTATACTAATTTTGTTTATTTGTCTTAGCATCGATGTATGTTGTATTTAATAGTGTGCATTGTGTTTGTGTAATTTAAAAAAGTATTGTTGAAATTTCCAAATAAAAATAAATCCACAAAAATTTGCTTGGGTAACATTATTCCCGCACATTTTTTTGTTTCGATTAATGAGATCCTATTCCTTCAACCGTGGGTAACGGCAGACACAAGGCGTATGTCCTAAGGAAAATATATTATTTCCCAAATGTCTCTGCGGTGTAAAATACGGCAAGAACAGTGTGAAGAGTTACACAGCAGGCAGGGTCAGCAGATATTGACCAGGGCGGGGGCGGGCCTTCGCGTGCAGCCACTCGCTCTGCGTCACTCTCACTTGACGCCTCTGAAGTGTCAGAAGGCAAGTATTTGTGAGTACACAGTGTTGAGATAAGCGTGAGGGTGGTAGGGGCAAAGGCCTGGTGTCCTTGGTGTTATCAGGGCCAGATATTGACCATAGCATACGCTACACACCTCACTAATGGTGTGACACAGAAGTACACAGTTTGAGATAAGCGTGAGGGCGGTAGGGGCAAAGACCTGGTGTCCTTGGTGTTATCAGGGCCAGGTATTGACCATAGCATACGCTACACACCTCACTAATGGTGTGACACAGAAGTACACAGTTTGAGATAAGCGTGAGGGCGGTAGGGGCAAAGACCTGGTGTCCTTGGTGTTATATGGGCCAGATAT
Organism: Neoaliturus tenellus; assembly: GCA_030545055.2. Classification (NCBI taxonomy): domain Eukaryota; kingdom Metazoa; phylum Arthropoda; class Insecta; order Hemiptera; family Cicadellidae; genus Neoaliturus; species Neoaliturus tenellus. The sequence continues at coordinate 43,672,348 of CM061531.1, read as the reverse complement.
TGACCATAGCATACGCTACACACCTCACTAATGGTGTGACGCAGTAGTACACAGTGTTGAGATAAGCGTGATTGCGGTAGGGGCAAAGGCCTGGTGTCCTTGGCGTTATCAGCGCCAGATATTGACCATAGCATACGCTACACACCTCACTAATGGTGTGACGCAGTAGTACACAGTGTTGAGATAAGCGTGAGGGCGGTAGGGGCAAAGGCCTGGTGTCCTTGGTGTTATCAGGGCCAGATATTGACCATAGCATACGCTACACACCTCACTAATGGTGTGACGCAGTAGTACACAGTGTTGAGATAAGCGTGAGGGCGGTAGGGGCAAAGGCCTGGTGTCCTTGGTGTTATCAGGGCCAGATATTTACCATAGCATACGCTACACACCTCACTAATGGTGCGACACAGTAGTACACAGTGTTGAGATAAGCGTGAGGGCGGTAGGGGCAAAGGCCTGGTGTCCTTGGTGTTATCAGGGCCTGATATTGACCATAGCATACGCTACACACCTCACTAATGGTGTGACGCAGTAGTACACAGTGTTGAGATAAGCGTGAGGGCGGTAGGGGCAAAGGCCTGGTGTCCTTGGCGTTATCAGGGCCAGATATTGACCATAGCATACGCTACACACCTCACTAATGGTGTGACGCAGTAGTACACATTGTTGAGATAAGCGTGAGGGCGGTAGGGGCAAAGGCCTGGTGTCCTTGGCGTTATCAGGGCCAGATATTGACCATAGCATACGCTACACACCTCACTAATGGTGTGACGCAGTAGTACACAGTGTTGAGATAATCGTGAGGGCGGTAGGGGCAAAGGCCTGGTGTCCTTGGTGTTATCAGGGCCAGATATTTACCATAGCATACGCTACACACCTCACTAATGGTGCGACACAGTAGTACACAGTGTTGAGATAAGCGTGAGGGCGGTAGGGGCAAAGGCCTGGTGTCCTTGGTGTTATCAGGGCCAGATATTGACCATAGCATACGCTACACACCTCATTGCTGGTGTAACACAGTAGTACACAGTGTTGAGATAAGCGTGAGGGCGGTAGGGGCAAAGGCCTGGTGTCCTTGGTGTTATCAGGGCCAGATATTGACCATAGCATACGCTACACACCTCACTGCTGGTGTGACACAGTAGTACACAGTGTTGAGATAAGCGTGAGGGCGGTAGGGGCAAAGGCCTGGTGTCCTTGGTGTTATCAGGGCCAGATATTGACCATAGCATACGCTACACACCTCACTAATGGTGTGACACAGAAGTACACAGTGTTGAGATAAGCGTGAGGGCGGTAGGGGCAAAGGCCTGATGTCCTTGGTGTTATCAGGGCCAGGTATTGACCATAGCATACGCTACACACCTCACTAATGGTGTAACACAGTAGTACACAGTGTTGAGATAAGCGTGAGGGCGGTAGGGGCAAAGGCCTGGTGTCCTTGGTGTTATATGGGCCAGATATTGACCATAGCATACGCTACACACCTCACTAATGGTGTGACACAGTAGTACACAGTGTTGAGATAAGCGTGAGGGCGGTAGGGGCAAAGGCCTGGTGTCCTTGGTGTTATCAGGGCCAGATATTGACCATAGCATACGCTACACACCTCACTAATGGGGTAACACAGTAGTACACAGTGTTGAGATAAGCGTGAGGGCGGTAGGGGCAAAGGCCTGGTTTCCTTGGTGTTATCAGGGCCAGATATTGACCATATGTTGTGTTATAAGAGAAAACAACCTTTTTGAAGAAAATTAAGGCTTTAATCAACTATCAAATCATAGTAGTATTTTATAACAATTCCATAAATATTTACAAGTATGTTTGGATTATTGTATAAAACATGTGATTATAAAAATACAAAAAGCAAGCAGTAAAATTATATGACATTCTTCCCCCCCCAAATTATTTTGTGACATAATCACTGAGGAAACGAGGAGGGTTTACTTTTCTGAACGACTGTCGACAAACAATTTCATTTTGGATAGGAGAATTGTCGTCTTTGTTCTGTTGTCTGCCTGAAAAACTATTATCACTGATCTCTGGAACATTTGATCTAGAGTCTTGAGTCACATCTGTCAGTTCGTCAGTTTCTGTAATTTCTCCCCTTGGCGCCAAGTGCCGAAGTGATACTGTGGTTTCTCTTCCATCTGGCAGTAGAACATGAGCATATTCTGGGTTGGCTTCTATAAGTTGAACTTCTTCGACTAGTGGTTCATATTTACTTAACCTGGCCTGTCTTTTCATGAGAACCGGTCCAGGGTGGCTCAACCAAGTAGGTAAAGAGACTCCATGAAAGCTTCGTCTTTGATGTACAAACATTCTCTCATGCGGAGTTGTATTAGTTGATGTGCAGAGAAGTGATCGTATAGCATGTAGAGAATCTTGTAGAACTTCCTCCCAGCAACTGATATGCAAACCACGAGACCTCAAGGCGAGAGAAACAGTTTTCCAAATAATACCATTGTATCTCTCGACTTGTCCGTTACCCTGAGGATTATAGGGTGTGGTTCTGCTTGTGGCTACTCCATTTTCATTGAGAAACGTTTTTAGTTCATGGGATATGAGAGATGAACCTCGGTCAGAATGGATAAAAGATGGTATTCCAAAAAGAGTGAACAATTCACGCAAACATTTGATCACTGTGGCTGAAGTTATGTCGGTACAAGGAAATGCAAAAGGGAACCTGGAAAACTCATCAACAACCGTAAGCATATATTTGTTCCTCGATCTGGATGGCAGCGGTCCTTTGAAGTCAATGTTGAGTCTTTCCATTGGAGTTGTAGCTTTGATTAAGGTTCCTTCATGTTTAAAGAACCTCGGCTTCAATTCAGCACATGTCGAGCATGCATTAGTTGTCCTTTTTACGTCTTCAAGTGAAAATGGTAGATTTTTGCTTTTAATCCAGTGGTATAGTCGAGTTACGCCTGGATGACACAGGGCTTCATGATATTCCATTAGGGTTTTGGCATTTTTCTGAGGATCTAAGGACGAACATACTCTTGAAAGGGTGTCAGCAATAACATTTTTCTTGCCTGATCTGTACACAATATCATAACTAAATGGGGTCAATTCCAAACGCCATCTCATAATTTTATCATTTTTTATCTTATTTTTGTTCGATGAGTCAAACATGAATGATACAGACCGTTGATCGGTAATAAGTCTGAAATGTTTGGCAAGAAGGTAATGCCGCCATTTACGTATTGATTCCACAATGGCATACGCCTCCTTCTCTACTGCTGAATGCCGCTGCTCTGATTGTGATAGAGTGCGCGAGAAGAAAGCAACGGGTCTTCCAGATGCTAAAAGAGTAGCTCCTATTGCAAAGTCTGATGCATCGGTTTCGACAGTTAGAATATCTTTTTCCCCAATTGAGGTAACTACAGATGAAGCAATTTCAGATTTCAAACTTTCAAAGGAGGAAACAGCTTCCTTTGATAAGGGAAAAGATTTTGAGAGAATTAGAGGACGTATTTTTTGTGAGAACATTTTTATCCATTTAGAATAGTAAGCGAACATTCCAATCACTCGTTTTAATTCAGCCGGCTTGTTAGGTATAGGGATGGTAAGCAGAGCTTTCAGACGATCTTCATCTGGTTTTATAGATTTATTTGAGATAGTGTATCCAAGAAAGTTGATTGATTCCAAGGAAAATTTACACTTTTCCTTGTTTAGAGTGAGACCATACTTATTGGCAACACTGATAAATCTAGATAAGTTAGAGTCGTGCTCAGATTGGTTTCTTCCACAGATGATCACATCATCTAGATAAGGGAATGTGCCGTCTAGTTTTTCATTCTTAATTATGGAATCAATACATCGCTGAAAACTAGCTACACCATTTGTTACTCCAAATGGTATTCTACAAAACTGATAAAGTTTTCCATCTGCCTCAAAACCAGTATAAACCTTTTCATTTTCAGCAATTGGTATTTGATGGTAAGCACTTCTTAGATCAACAGTACTGAATACACTGTATGTAGACACCTTACTTACCAAAACATCAATTTTAGGCAGTGGATAAGCATCTAACTGAGTGAATTTATTTATTGTCTGTGAGTAGTCAATAACCATTCTTGGCTTACCTGAATCATTGCGTACAACGAATGCTTGGGCCCTCCATGGAGATTGACTCGGCTCAATTACTCCTTCATTAAGTAGCCTCTCAGTTTCTGCTTTAATGAATTCAGCATCTTGAGGATCTTGTCGTCTAGATTTAGTTGCTATAGGGCTACAGTCTATCGTTAAATTGCTAAAAAGATTAGCTGGCGGAACATTAGCTGCGGTTAAACTGCATACAGAGAGAGAGGATTTAGAACCACCAAACACAATTTCAATACTTGAGTGTTGTTTTAAAATATCGTGTCCTATTATGACATCGGCACAGAGTCCTTTAAGAACCGTTAATTGAGCTTGATTATACTCATGTCCCTTTAATTTTAAACTAACTTTACAAATGCCAAGTACTTCTGAGGATAGAGCAGAAGATGCCATAGAAACAGTTCCGCTTTTAGGAAATATCTTAAATTTGCAAGATTTAGCATACTGATCATTAATAAAGCTCTCAGAACTGCCAGTGTCGATTAGGGCATCTGTTAAAATACCATTCAGGGTTATTTGTAAAGTAGCTCGCGACAAAGAAGAAGGAGCGGCAGCAACAACAGATGAAGCAGTTGATTTATTACCATCACTAGTTTGCTTGTAATTATTATTAAAACTAGATTTGCAAACTTTAGAAAAGTGCCCTTTTTACCACATTTATGACATTCTATATTTTTAGCGGGACAATTAATTCTGGGATGTCTAGCCATACCACAGAAGTAGCACCTTTCAGTGGTTTTAGTAGCAGCAGATGTGCCTATTTCTAAATTATTCAACTTACCAACTGAGGTTTGATCTTCAATAGAATGTGTCGCATTTACTGATGAGTAGGATATTTCATACATTTTTGATTGAAGAGAAGCCATTTCAAGGGACCTTGCTTGATCAAGGGCAGTTTCCAGTGGTAGACAACGATTTTCCAAGAGTCTTTGTCTGATAGATGAGGATTGTAGGCCATTAATGAATGAATCTCTGATGTATTCATCTCGATTTTTATTGGCAGTGACAGCTTGAAAATTACAGTCTGCGCTTAATTTCTTTAATTCTTGGTAATACTGGTCGATGCTTTCTCCATTCTCTTGTTTTCTAGTAAGTAAGCAATGTCGTGCAAATACTTCATTCTTTGGTTTGACATAAATTTCCTTTAGGGTCGATATGGCAGATTCATAACTCTCACATTCAGTTATATATTCAAAGACGTTTGATGATACATGATTCATGAGTAATTTTAGTTTGTCGCTCTCATCTCTAACTTTTGCTGCCAGTAGGAAGTTTTCAAAGGTCTTATGCCAGTGTACCCATTTTTGATTAGACTCAGTTGTATTAGCGTCAATGCCAAATTTGTCAGGTTTGAGTAGCTTTTCCATATCTATGATAGTTGATTAAATTGTTGTGTTATAAGAGAAAACAACCTTTTTGAAGAAAATTAAGGCTTTAATCAACTATCAAATCATAGTAGTATTTTATAACAATTCCATAAATATTTACAAGTATGTTTAGATTATTGTATAAAACATGTGATTATAAAAATACAAAAAGCAAGCAGTAAAATTATATGACACCATAGCATACGCTACACACCTCACTAATGGTGTAACACAGTAGTACACAGTGTTGAGATAAGCGTGAGGGCGGTAGGGGCAAAGGCCTGGTGTCCTTGCTGTTATCAGGGCAAGATATTGACCATAGCATACGCTACACACCTCACTAATGGTGTGACACAGTAGTACACAGTGTTGAGATAAGCGTGAGGGCGGTAGGGGCAAAGGCCTGGTGTCCTTGGTGTTATATGGGCCAGATATTGACCATAGCATACGCTACACACCTCACTAATGGTGTGACACAGAAGTACACAGTGTTGAGATAAGCGTGAGGGCGGTAGGGGCAAAGGCCTGGTGTCCTTGGCGTTATCAGGGCCAGATATTGACCATAGCATACGCTACACACCTCACTAATGGTGTGACACAGTAGTACACAGTGTTGAGATAAGCGTGAGGGCGGTAGGGGCAAAGGCCTGGTGTCCTTGGCGTTATCAGGACCAACTATTGACCATAGCATACGCTACACACCTCACTAATGGTGTGACACAGTAGTACACAGTGTTGAGATAAGCGTGAGGGCGGTAGGGGCAAAGGCCTGGTGTCCTTGGCGTTATCAGGGCCAGGTATTGACCATAGCATACGCTACACACCTCACTAATGGTGTGACACAGTAGTACACAGTGTTGAGATAAGCGTGAGGGCGGTAGGGGCAAAGGCCTGGTGTCCTTGGTGTTATCAGGGCCAGGTATTGACCATAGCATACGCTACACACCTCACTAATGGTGTGACACAGTAGTACACAGTGTTGAGATAAGCGTGAGGGCGGTAGGGGCAAAGGCCTGGTGTCCTTGGTGTTATCAGGGCCAGGTATTGACCATAGCATACGCTACACACCTCACTAATGGTGTGACACAGTAGTACACAGTGTTGAGATAAGCGTGAGGGCGGTAGGGGCAAAGGCCTGGTGTCCTTGGTGTTATCAGGGCCAGATATTGACCATAGCATACGCTACACACCTCACTGCTGGTGTGACACAGTAGTACACAGTGTTGAGATAAGCGTGAGGGCGGTAGGGGCAAAGGCCTGGTGTCCTTGGTGTTATATGGGCCAGATATTGACCATAGCATACGCTACACACCTCACTGCTGGTGTGACACAGTAGTACACAGTGTTGAGATAAGCGTGAGGGCGGTAGGGGCAAAGGCCTGGTGTCCTTGGTGTTATCATGGCCAGGTATTGGTCATAGCATACGCTACACACCTCACTAATGGTGTGACACAGTAGTACACAGTGTTGAGATAAGCGTGAGGGCGGTAGGGGCAAAGGCCTGGTGTCCTTGGTGTTATCAGGGCCAGATATTGACCATAGGATACGCTACACACCTCACTAATGGTGTGACACAGTAGTACACAGTGTTGAGATAAGCGTGAGGGCGGTAGGGGCAAAGGCCTGGTGTCCTTGGTGTTATATGGGCCAGATATTGACCATAGCATACGCTACACACCTCACTAATGGTGTGACACAGTAGTACACAGTGTTGAGATAAGCGTGAGGGCGGTAGGGGCAAAGCCCTGGTGTCCTTGGTGTTATATGGGCCAGATATTGACCATAGCATACGCTACACACCTCACTAATGGTGTGACACAGTAGTACACAGTGTTGAGATAAGCGTGAGGGCGGTAGGGGCAAAGGCCTGGTGTCCTTGGTGTTATCAGGGCCAGATATTGACCATAGCATACGCTACACACCTCACTAATGGTGTGACACAGTAGTACACAGTGTTGAGATAAGCGTGAGGGCGGTAGGGGCAAAGGCCTGGTGTCCTTGGTGTTATCAGGGCCAGATATTGACCATAGCATACGCTACACACCTCACTAATGGTGTGACGCAGTAGTACACAGTGTTGAGATAAGCGTGAGGGCGGTAGGGGCAAAGGCCTGGTGTCCTTGGTGTTATCAGGGCCAGATATTGACCATAGCATACGCTACACACCTCACTAATGGTGCGACACAGTAGTACACAGTGTTGAGATAAGCGTGAGGGCGGTAGGGGCAAAGGCCTGGTGTCCTTGGTGTTATCAGGGCCAGATATTGACCATAGCATACGCTACACACCTCACTAATGGTGTGACGCAGTAGTACACAGTGTTGAGATAAGCGTGAGGGCGGTAGGGGCAAAGGCCTGGTGTCCTTGGTGTTATCAGGGCCAGATATTGACCATAGCATACGCTACACACCTCACTAATGGTGTGACACAGTAGTACACAGTGTTGAGATAAGCGTGAGGGCGGTAGGGGCAAAGGCCTGGTGTCCTTGGTGTTATCGGGGCCAGATATTTACCATGGAATACGCTATACACCACACTACTGGTGTAATACAGTAGTACACAGTGTTGAGATAAGCGTGAGGGCGGTAGGGGCAAAGGCCTGGTGTCCTTGGTGTTATCGGGGCCAGATATTTACCATGGAATACGCTATACACCACACTACTGGTGTAATACAGTAGTACACAGTGTTGAGATAAGCGTGAGGGCGGTAGGGGCAAAGGCCTGGTGTCCTTGGTGTTATCGGGGCCAGATATTTACCATGGAATACGCTATACACCACACTACTGGTGTAATACAGTAGTACACAGTGTTGAGATAAGCGTGAGGGCGGTAGGGGCAAAGGCCTGGTGTCCTTGGTGTTATCGGGGCCAGATATTTACCATGGAATACGCTATACACCACACTACTGGTGTAATACAGTAGTACAGAGTGTTGAGATAAGCGTGAGGGCGGTAGGGGCAAAGGCCTGGTGTCCTTGGTGTTATCGGGGCCAGATATTTACCATGGAATACGCTATACACCACACTACTGGTGTAATACAGTAGTACACAGTGTTGAGATAAGCGTGAGGGCGGTAGGGGCAAAGGCCTGGTGTCCTTGGTGTTATCGGGGCCAGATATTTACCATGGAATACGCTATACACCACACTACTGGTGTAATACAGTAGTACACAGTGTTGAGATAAGCGTGAGGGCGGTAGGGGCAAAGGCCTGGTGTCCTTGGTGTTATCGGGGCCAGATATTTACCATGGAATACGCTATACACCACACTGCTGGTGTAATACAGTAGTACACAGTGTTGAGATAAGCGTGAGGGCGGTAGGGGCAAAGGCCTGGTGTCCTTGGTGTTATCGGGGCCAGATATTTACCATGGAATACGCTATACACCACACTACTGGTGTAATACAGTAGTACACAGTGTTGAGATAAGCGTGAGGGCGGTAGGGGCAAAGGCCTGGTGTCCTTGGTGTTATCGGGGCCAGATATTTACCATGGAATACGCTATACACCACACTGCTGGTGTAATACAGTAGTACACAGTGTTGAGATAAGCGTGAGGGCGGTAGGGGCAAAGGCCTGGTGTCCTTGGTGTTATCGGGGCCAGATATTTACCATGGAATACGCTATACACCACACTACTGGTGTAATACAGTAGTACACAGTGTTGAGATAAGCGTGAGGGCGGTAGGGGCAAAGGCCTGGTGTCCTTGGTGTTATCAGGGCCAGGTATTGACCGAGTCGCACCAAGCACCACACTTTATTACCGGTACATTTTTAAATTATAACCACGCAATATTTAGATATTCGTGATTTTTTAAATTATGTGCAATATTTAAAGGTTTTGTTAAATGAAGTACATTTTTATAGTAACGAGCCAAGTTGGAAAAGCCTATTTTAGGAGCACACATTTTATTCCAACTACTGCTGTATAAATAAATTAAACTATCGATATTGTCATGAACACAGTTTGACTAATGTTAGCTTGCTAAAGTTGCTATCCAACATGGCTTCCCTTTCCTCTACGAGTGTATAAAAGAATGGGGTTTACGGTTTACATGATTACAGAATCAATGAGTTTAGAATCTTGAGTAAATTCTTTCAGTAATATACAACGTCAGTACACTATTTTTCCCCAAAAATTATTTATTTTTTCCTAATAGAAACTTAGAAATTTTTACGGAATGTCTTGCATTACTTGACTGTTTTGACCAGTCGATGTATAGGCAATGCACTGCCTATTATTGCATTTCAGTTGACCCACTTCTCTAGGATTAATAGACAAATTGCCTTTAGTTTAGTGGTCGGCCTCGCTACCCGCTGTGGTACTGTCGCAGGTACTTCATTTATTGTATTGATCTAAAACTAAATCTATTAATTTGGTCTAATCGTCCAGCCTAAGCATGCAGTGAGGACAATGAAACAATTATAGCTTTATACATACGGATCCAACATTTAATTGAGAGTTTTATACAGGTGGACCAACTAATTAACGTGACTTTCGCGAGGAGCCGCACGATATTTTGTTCCCAACCCGGAGTTGAACCAGAGCCCACGATGTAGCCCACGATGTAATATAGTAACCCCCCCCCCCGCAAATCAGCCACGGCCCCTGCCATCCCTTACGCTTACTGCTGCTTTCTCTTACAAATGACCAAATTAATTTATAAGTAGATAATGAAGATGAAAGATTAAAGGAATACAATACTTTAATCTTCATATAATTTACTTCAAAAACAAAAGGTGATGTTTTAGTTTGTGTCTTAATATCCTTTTTCTTTCGGTTTCTTACATGGAATAATGACAACCCTTTAGAAATATTATAGTCATGAAATCGTTCAATTTTTGCAAAATCTAATTAAATTGAACTCAATAGTGACAAGATTGGTATTAAAACAATTGCGATTAAAAGAATGCTTACTTTTATGGAATATTCCTAAGTAATTTCACTCGAAACAGTTACATTATTTTAAAAATGTAAAGAACTGTTTAGTAAAAACACCGAAGATTTCACAATCAAACATTCTTCTTGGTTTCAAATGGAAATGGATATTTCCCGCTATTCGAGGCGCCTCAGAGGTTTTCTAACGTTGATTTCTTTAATCAGCATCAGAGCCTTTCCCCGCGCTACAGTCGGATATCCTTCCTTTAACTTTAACCAATGAGGCTCGATTTCCTCGACTTCAGAAAAATTATTTACTGATTATACGTATCGTTTTGGTAAACGTAGGATGTTTTAAATGAGCCTTCATCGTCATAATTGAAATATTTACCTATGCACTGGGCTAGAGTGAACAATTTAAAACGTGTAATGGGGGGATATTAAAATGAAATTTACTCTTTTTTAAAGAGGGGGTAACCAACAATAACCTCTTTCGTCTACTTAATCCGTAGGGAACTGCTCGCTGTTAAGAGTCATCTTCACCCCCTGGGCCAGTAGCCCATTGTTGCACAGTCGGCAATGTTAACCATACGGCTTTTAATGCAAAACATGGTATTTAATTCCCCTGTTTCGGACGTCGTTTTTCAGGCGATTTTCTTTAAACTTGGTAAGTGTTTAGTTGAATAGTTATATTAGGCTTCTCATACCTCGAAATTTTGAAAATTTAACAAATATTACTCTCTGTGACGTCGCAAACTAACTTGATTTTCATTATTAATATTCCAAACTTTAGTAAAATTTTCAAAATTTCGAGGTATAAGAAGCCTAATATAATTATTCTCCTAAACACTTACCAAGTTTCAAGACAACCGGTTGAAAAACGGCGTCCGAAACAGGGGAATAAAATGCCATGTTTTAGCATAAAAGCCTATGATTAACATTGCCGACTGCGCAACAATGGGCTACTGGCACAGGGGTGAAGATGACTCTTAATTATGGAACCTCTTATAAAAAAATTGCAAATAATAAGTTTTTCTCAGTTGAATGATCATTTACATAAATTTGAATTATGATTCACAAATTATGGTAGGCATTGTATTAATTTCCCAAGACCTAAAACGCCAAAGATTTCCCCGAATTTCGACCTTTTCCCAGGGTCCCCAGTAGGTTTGGACCCCGTACCTCCGCTGCCACGCCACAGTGTTTACATGGGAATGGTGCAGGGGGAGGTCCAGTTGGCTGGGCGCCTCGCGGGTCCACGAATAGCACGACCTTCCCCCCTACAACCGACAACACGCGTTTATTTATGAAGAACACGAGATTTGGAACTCGTCCGATCACAACTGCGTCACGGCGAAAGTACTTCGGGATGTAATGTACCGCTGGCGAGGAGGAATGCTGCAAAGCTACGAAAATAAAATCCAATCTATGAGTTAAAGATTGCTTTCTACGTTGTCTTAGTTCGAGTAATATTTCAATATCTTCAAACATCGCAGAAGCTGCAATATATACGCGGCCTTTCGAGGCTTGTTCTTATAAAATGCAGAGAAACTTAAGTAAAGATTAAATTGTTATCAATGTTGCTGTGTATCATAATGTGTAAAACATTTAACTCTTATCTTTGTAAATCAAATACGTTAGTTTAAAGTCTACATAAATAACGGGAAAAATATGTAATTATTCTTGAACGTAAACGACGCGTACTGTGTTTATCACCGGTGCCACATTAAAGAGTCGCAAACAGTAACAGGTCAAACGTATTTGTCATTCAAACGAAATTTTCTTATCGGTTAAATGTGAATTCTTAAATATATGGTTACATTTGTTTTCCAGCTTAAAAATCAGTAACAAAATAAATGCAAAAATGGGAATATTTCATTGATTTGTATGCGTTAGTTTATTACAAATTGAGCGAAATGAAACTTCTTATGAAATGAAAATCTGATGCATACGGAGGCCTTTAGAATATAATTGCCTGTTTTTAATTAGAAAACTACAAACAAATGTTGCAATACTGCAATGTAAAAGCTGAAAAAGATTTATGTTCTGTTAAAACCAAGTAATTATTTCAAAACACGTTTGCCAGATAAGTATTACATTTGTAGATAAGGATGATCATCGAAGCCCCAGCTGGACGGTATTGCCCCGAAAGCACCACACTATGAGAGGTGCGCATTCTGTACAAATCTTTATTTTTCCTCGCGTTGTATGTTTCCATTGACTTAGTTTCATTTTAAATATCTTTTCAGAAATATTCTCGATATATCGGTCATCTTGGGATAATGCAACGGAACGTTGACTTTGAACCGCGTTAAATGAACCCTATACTATAATATGAGGTGTATATAGCGGAGTGTTTAAATTGTATCTTAAAAACTAGCGAGTATATTTTTATAAAAAATTGGATTTTAAGAGTGATTTGATCCAAAAATAAATGTAGGAATAGCCTTAACAGAAAACATTTTTTGAAAATGGCAACGTTCTACATTGGACTTACGCTATTGGTTACCATTTTGGTAACGAAATAACAACTGTAGATAAAATTACCACTACGTCGTTTCTTTTTATAAGGAAAAAACATTACAATAAATTTTCATTCCATTACATATCTCTATCAATACAGTCATAATTTTATAGCAGCTAAAAATGTTGAAAACAATCAGGTAGAATTGTAAATTAAAATTGTACATCGATGTATCAAATCATAGTAAAACTCTTGACTAGGCCTACAATATAAACAAGAATCAAACAGTAACAACGCTCCATGTTGTCAACTGAATAAGAAACAAACAGTATTGCCACTAATGAGTCGTCTGCACGTTACACGACACGCGCCGCGGTTGTGTGAAAATAATTGACACGGCCACGCTGGAATTTTCCTATGAAATCCATGGCAAAAAATAATAATAAACTTTTTTGTTTAAAAATGACCAAAGTGTTACATGATAACGTAAACATTTGCAACTTTATAAAATACAGAAATATTTTTAAATTCATAAAAAGTTATTTTTATTTGTTTTAGATTGTTACATGATGGGTTCCCATTAAATGTATTAAAAAAAGTATATTGGTACCAGAAGTGGTGTCTATTGTTGCTTATTTCTGTGTATATTTTCAGAGTTGAAAGTTTTCAGAGAAAACTTCAGGCAAATAATGTAAGGTGATCGAGAATTCCAATTAAGAGCGAGTGTAAAGGGAAGTCTTAGCCTTTTAGCCGTAAATTAAGAGGTTCATAACAATTAATAACAACCGTTAGCTAACACAAAACGTTCACACTAGAGTTGGCACCACAAGTTGCTAACTTGTTGGCATTCTGCGAACGCGGCAGGCCAAAGTTTCAACTACCTTTGGTCTTACTTAATTTGATGTGAAAGATGTTTGAGACGTAATTATCAAACAAAGTGAGTTTAAAAACGCAATAGAAGGCGTAAAATAAATTTGAAAAAAGTTTTGTGGAATATGAAAAACTTGTTTAACACACACTCAAGTTATCCTAAACCTATTCTGGTCCCTCAAGAAGTAAAATTAAATTTTGAAAATACAAATGGAGGGTTAAGTGTAAAGTGTACAGGGAAAATGTATAAACTGGCAGGGGTAGCGGAATTCTACCCCCAGGAAAAGTACCCCCATGAAAAAACGCTACGTCATTTTGACGTCACGAGGGGCGGAGCTTAAAGTGGCATGGAGTTTTGGTTCGCGGCCGGAAAAGTACCCCCAGTTTTATAAATACATTATTATTTATTTGGTTGCTCTAAATTAACATTATATCTAACCAAACACCAGCCGGATTTCTACCCCCGGAATTCTACCCCCGGAAAACTACCCCCAGCAAAACTACCCCCAGCAAAACTACCCCCAATGGACTAGACCCGGAATACTACCCCCGGAATTCTACCCCCGGAATTCTACCCCCAGCAAAACTACCCCCAGCAAAACTACCCCCGGAAAACTACCCCCGGAATTCTACCCCCAGCAAAACTACCCCCAATGGACTAGACCGGGAATCCTACACCCGCGAAAGTACTTTCACGTACACAATTCCTTAAGTATTTAACAATTAATTGTTATTTTATGTACGTGTTCTGCTATTTAAAACATTTATATTATAAAATAATAGAAATGTTAAGTTTATATTAATACAAACTTGCCCTTCGGGTGACCTCGTTCTCTACCCTCACTCATCGTCAAGTTCTATAATAGGCCTATGCTTTCGTTTTATATAACCAATCTTTCCTCAATCCTTTACAGGCTTTTAGCTGTATGGTTTAATTGACATCAAATAAAATATATAGCCTACATTACCGTACCATGATATACTTTGATATTAGGTTTATAATTTTCAGCACCTGGGGGCCAAGCATTAGCTCGGTAAACTTTAACAGTTTTATATTTTTAGTAATATCATATATAAAATATGGTAATATCATTTACAGACAGCCCGGTGCAAAAAGGCTTATTTCTTGTTCAAGACGAGCTCGTTCGCTCCACTCACTCGCCTTTCAGCTTCCTTTTTCTGTGCTTTTAGACTGTTTCAATGTAGGCCTACGGGTCTCGTGTATATTTGTTAAAACACATGTTGAATGTGTAACACGTGGATTCTAATTATTTAGTTAGCTGGTGTTTGCTTTATTCTTTCTAGTGCTTTTGTTTTTAAATTCAAATGTAATTCTACAAATTGATTTGTTGTTTTATATACTTTTACATTACTTTTATTCTTATTCATAATCAGCAGGATGAAGTACGATTTTAAAAATTATAGATTATATTCATCATAAAATAGTAGGCCTACCATTTAATTATTTAGTAATTGGCTGCCATGCAAAACTACATGTTTATAGCCTACAGGAACACATAGGCCTATTATGCACTTTGACAATTGAGTCTACTGTTTTCATTTTTTTTTTTTAACTCCATAAGACCAATGTTAAAAATTTTTAAATTTGAATTAATGATTATAAAGACATGAGATTTTTTCTGGCATAGAGACCTGTATTTATATTAAATTCATCCCAAAACTATGTTATCTGCAATGTTGGAAGAAAATGGTTTTAGCTGTTTTTGAGATCCGTGTGCAAACATACACACATACAAATATATAACTTACTCGTATTACAGTATAGGATAGGATACACTTTATGCTTATGTAACTTAACTCACGTTTTGTAAATCTAGATAATCTGAAAAGTATATAATTCAATATATCTAGTACAACCAGTAATACGGTAATAGAATTTTACTGCTGAGTAAAGATCTTGTCCATCTCGGAGGCGAGTGATCAGAGTGAACAAAATTCCTTCAGATTATTGTGAATATTATTATTCCGATTTTTCTCTATTTAACTTTCAGGTTTAAAGCACATAGGGCACATTGTCATCTACACTGAGAGAAAAAAGGTGTTGAAACATACTTAAAAAATGGCGAAACACTCTTAAATAATGGCTTTTTCATTACTTAATGCCATAAGTATGTTACTGCATGTTCAGACATTCTAAATGCATAAGTAAGTAACATACGTACAGTCTGGCAGTATTTTAATGACGTCACACTGTGTGACGTCACTGCAACTTACTTACCACTGTATGCCACATACGTATTATAAAGATGTTCAGTCATCATGGACCATTCTTTGTTGTATGTAACTTCCTTGCCAACGTATGAAACATACTTATTGTAATGTTTTTTATACTGATGATTTATTCTTGGCCTTATGTTACTTACTTTCCACTGTATGAAACATACTTATTGTCAATATGTTTTATCCTGATTAATTATTCTTGGTCGTATGTAACGTACTTGAAACTATATATGAAACATACTTATTGTAATGGTGTTTCATCATTATAGTTTTTCGTTTTACGTATGTAACTCACTTCCAATCATATGAGACATATTTATTGTAATTGTGTTTCATACAGATCACTACTGTTTGTCGTATGTTACTTACTTGCCTTCACTTGAAAAATACTTACAGTACTGTAATTACGTTTCATCATGTTGGCTTATGCTTTTGCTTATTATGTTGTTGACCGTCAAGAAAAAATACTTTTTCAAATGAAGTTCTGAAATGTGATTGTTTGGCTTCCACTGTATTACATAACATTTACTATTTTATCTACGTATCATACAGATGCTTTGATGTGTATATGAAGCTAAGTTAAATGATACTACCAACTATACCAACATTTGAATACTATCCCACCTATATATTATTTTATAGAGTAAAGTTAAGTGGCAGACAAGCTGTTTCAAAACATGAAATATGAATATTTTTTGACGTATGTTTTATTTTTGATTTTTATTAATGTAATTTTAATGCTATGTCATTTTGTGACACTCATATTGGTCCAAATCATGTTTTAATATTGTACTACTGTTGTAATATTTTCCTCATACACTCCTAGATGAAACCATTAAATTTTTTACGGTTTATTTGTTCTAATAAATAAAATTTACAGCAGTCAAATATCTTAGCCTACAGAAATCTAACCTGAATGCTTATAAATAAATAGTAAATCCAGTTAAAAATCAAACCTTATTCAAATCTTTCCCTCTTACTACGGTACTTAACAATGACAATAGGATTGTTAAAAGTTTAACAAATCACAGTTTGACTTTTAATTTTGTTCTCATTTATAACAGGTTAAGACTATTTGAAAAAATCTGGCTAAAATAAAAAATTAAATAGCTATGGAGGTGTAGGACAAATAAAATACAGTAAATGAATTTAAAAGAAAATATTTATTAAACATGTATTTTATACACTTACAAAACTGGCCATTTCCAATGTATGATTGAAAGCGTTTTTTCACAGCTGGACACAAACACAAACACTAACACAACGCCATAAACCGCGAAAACACGCCTAACACCAAAACACTGACCGACCGGCGCGGCGGCGGCGCGGCGAAGCTGTCGCTACACGAATTCACTGTAGACTGACACAGACGGAGGGAAAGAAAAACTGTGGTTAAATACTTATTTTATTTGTTAACGATGTTTCTTATTTATTGCATTTTATAAGTGTGTTCAGTACAGATTTAAGTAAAATGCATAATTGTAGTCCCACCACAAGTAAGTCACATACTTTCAAGTCAGTTAATAAGTATGTGACACGGTTTCGACGGAAAACTGATATGATGTCACTAACGATGACGTCACGGTTAAAGGACTTAAACTTTATTTAAAGTATGTTTCACCATTATAAATATCATGAAAGCATGCATGTTTCACTGGTATTAGGTATGTTTAATGCATTTATACGCAATAATTGAAACATACTTATTTGACATGGTGAAACATACATTCACGCTTTTTTGGATATGTAAGATTATTACTTACATTATGTGTTATATAGTTATTTAAGTATGATTCATACTTCATAATGATAAAACTGTTATACCATTACATACGTATATTGCATTTTTCTCAGTGTAATAAATATTATGTAACACCTGAACATGAATGAACTTAGAAGGAAATTTCTGCTTTCTTTTATCAGTTGCTGCATACACATTTTGCCAAACAACTTATAAAAAATACCTTAGATAATAATAATGAACACCTTATTATATTGTTTTGTAAAATATAACATTAAACCAATAACATTAACTCATCATCACCCACAATTACATTTTCACTCAAAAAAAAGCATTTTTAAAAACACACAGCTAAAAGCCTGTAGAGGATTAAGGGAAGATTGGTAATATCAAACTAAAGCATAGGCCTATTATAGAACTTGACGTCGAGTGAGGGTAGAGAATGAGATCACCCGAAGGGAGATTTTGTATTAATGTAAATTTAACATATTATTATTTTATAATAGAAATGTTTTAAATACGAGAACACGTACATAAAATAACAATTGTTAAATACTTAAGGAATTGTGTAAGTGGAAGTACTTGTGCGGGTGTAGGATTCCCGGTCTAGTCCATTGGGGGTAGTTTTGCTGGGGGTAGAATTCCGGGGGTAGTTTTCCGGGGGTAGTTTTGCTGGGGGTAGTATTCCGGGGGTAGAATTCCGGGGGTAGATTTCCTGGGGGTAGTATTCCGGGGGTAGAAATCCGGGGGTAGTTTTGCCGGGGGTAGTTTTGCTGGGGGTAGTATTCCGGGGGTAGAATTCCGGGGGTAGTTTTCCACCCCTAGTAAACGTACAAAACATTGCTTAAATTGTTCATTATAGAAATAAATTATAAAAGTGCGTAACCAATGATTAAAGTAGAGTATAATGTATTCTCTTCCAAAGTTCGCGGCCGGAAAACTACCCCCATACCTGTGACGTCAAAATGACGTAGCGTTTTTTCATGGGGGTACTTTTCCTGGGGGTAGAATTCCGGCGCCCCAACTGGCAACCACAGTCCCGTTAATCGGACTTGAAAAGGACGTTTGGGTCGGAAGGAGCTATTTTACCATATCACTGCACAGTCCTGGTTAACCATCGTGAAGAGAGAGCAGGCTTTGCAAAGTGGGGTGTTATAGCTCAGATTCTGAATACAAAACTAAGGGAATGAATTTTCAACTGATTGGAGCTCGGGACCAATCGCTGGCTCTTACACATTTTGCATTTTGTGTGTTTCTGCGACTGTGACATCTTTAACGTTTTGATGGGGAACGGTCCAAACCCCAGTATTGTTACTACCTAACGTCGAACTGTTGTCATATTTTACAGCATAATTAAATAATAGCAAAATGACAAAGTGCAGCTTAGTTCGGAATCGAACCTGTAAAAAGCTACGAACTTTTCTCACGAGCGAAGCGGCGACCTTTGGAATCAATGGCGAGCCCTATAGCCTATAACCACTCAGCTATACCCAGGGGCGAACCCAGGGGGGGGGGGTAAGGGGATATATCCCCCCCCCCCCCCCGAAATGTTGGAGAACAAAAAATATGTTTAAAAAAATAAAAATAATCTATGACAAATGGTTAAAATATTATTTTCATACACCAGACTTATAAATAATAATAAGGGTTTTAATAGCACAATGCAAAAAGATAAATCAGTAATATTAGATCCAAAACAGGTAATTTTAGTTTTGGAAATAAAATGCATTATTTATTGTGCGTTGGCATTACTTACGAGTTCATACAATGCGACGCGTCGGCACTGTCGAGCTCTTGGGATTGGCACTAAGCGCGCTCTAATTCACTTGCAGTGCTTCCACAACTAACTTATTAGTTATTCTATGGTTTTGCCGTTTAGTTAGTCTAAACGTGTGAGGATCTTAGAGATAAGTAAACTCATATATTTGACGAATTTTAAGTAGTGTACTTATTTTGTTATTTTGCTCTTATATACTGTAGAATATCATTTACTGTATCATACTCTATTTGAAATTTGACAACTTGATTCTTTTTTTGAGAAGACACAATATCTTTTGCCTTCATATATGCACTGTTAAAATAATACCAGTACAATACTTTTATGTTACAATTGTATTATACTGTTATTAGTTATTACCTATTATAATTATATATTATCTTTACAATATAAATAACTCTGATACTGTGTTCTGTGTCTTATAGATAAATCACGTATTTACCTCTTGATGAGTAATGTATTTCGTGTTTTTGATGTATGTGTTTTTAAAAAACTTTAGACTCTACCTTTTTACTGTACTTCGACTGAATGTTATTTTTTCCCCATCGTTATATAAAGTCAATAAATTTTTCCCAAGTTTAAATAATAGTCTGATCCTTTATTTAATATTTGGAACCCATTATTTTCGCTCCAAATTTTGATGGAGAAGAGGTCTGCAAAAAGTTTCATTTTAACTTCTGAAATTCACTAAAACTAACCATTTAGCTTAAAAAATTCCAAAATTATCCGGGGGAGGCCCCCCGGACCCGCCGTGTTCTTGTGGGGGGGGGGGGTATTCCATACCCCAAACCCCCCACTGTGACCCCTCCGGAAAACAATATCCCCCCCCCCCCGAAATTGAATCCTGGGTTCGCCCCTGGCTATACCCAGCCAGGTAGGCTAAACCAACGATTCACGTAACCACGAAAGTTATTTTATTTAGCAAACACACCACTATTGCTTTTGTTTACAGCATTTTCTTTCTTCTATATTTTTTGGGACAGAATTTTGGTGACTCGAACCATGCACCACAAGGACTAGCTCTACTCTTAGCTTACCGAGCTCCATGGGGTACAGCCAAGTGTTGACGTCCAAGATGAGGTCCATCTTGAAGGACTCGCTCTCGCAGTGCAGCCTGCTCACTGAAACACAACACCGCCGTTACGCTAAGCAGACACAACGGTGAAGCACGCCACATTTCCGTCTGTGAAACTATTTTAATTCAATAACTGGTGTGTATATAGTTTTGTGGTGTTAAAAAAACAATCATGGACAATCCCGCAAAAAGAAAGGGAGTCACACAAATAGAAATATCTTAAATGCTATGTAAAGACAGTACCTTTGTGCAAAATCATATGTTTAGTGTAATCCAAGGAAAATTCACCATGGAAGTTTGTGTTCCAAACTGTTCCCTCAAAGTTTCAAACTTATTGATAGGCCTACATCTGTTGTCAATTATACCTCTTCTGTCAATTCTAACTTTACTAATCAAACTTCTTTTGTTTCGGCAAGCGAAAATGTAATTCTGCAAACTACTAAGGTTTATCTCACTGACATCGGCTTAACTCAACCTGCTAGGGTTTATACTGATAAAGGGAGTTAGAGAAGTTACATAAAAAAGTCTTACTTCCGAACTTAAACTTTAGGGTAAAAATACTCAACTTTAGACAGTTTTTACTTTTTGTCATGAAGAAGCTAAGATGATTGAAACTAAAACTGTTACTATACCGTGCTCAAACATAACGATGGAAAATTATCCACATTGATCGTAATGTTGTACCAGATAAAACTGAGAAACTTAGCACTAGCACTAAAATTGACATTGGCCTAAACCAAATTAAGTCACCTTACACTCTCTGAAATTTGCTGATGGTCAAAACGAAAATTCTGAAAACTAACTTTTAATACCGAGCGACTATTACTTTGATATAGTTAAAAGTGATAAAATAGAACTACATCCTAGTTTACACTTAGTAGGGTATGAAATAGGTTGGATTTTGAGTGGCGTGAGAACTCTACTCAAGACTCAGTGGCTGAGACAAACAACGCTCTGCTCAGTTAACAATGTGAAGAAAATAAAAATATTAAAATTGTAAAGAAACTGTAGGAAATAAAATTAATTTATAAAATGTGAAATAAACTCTTTTTACTTTGCAAAACTTCTTATTAAAAACGCAGAAAAATTATGTATTTAAATCCAGCAACAGTCTTAGAGTGTAAACAAAAATTTAATTCCTTGGCATAGAATAATGCTTTAAATACAGTTTGTCAATTATCCCTCCATAAGGCAAAATGTACACCGTACCTGGTTGGCAGTGTGCTATAGATGTTGTTAAATGAATTATTCTAATTTTTTTTTTTATAGTGTTGATTAATAAGAGTGTAATAAATTTTGGGATTCTTAAAACGTTTTAAAATGGAAAAATAAAAAAAATTCAAAAACAGATTCAATAAAAATTTGGCCGAAGATTCACAATGGGAAATCCGTTTCTGCAAGTAACTCTAATGTGCATGGGGTGGTGGGTGGGGGGGGGGGGGTGAACGTATATGTGTGTGTACTGGACCAGTTTGGGGAGGGGGTTGGGGCAATAGGTCAACGACCCCTCGACCCTTGGATGGGTTACGGGGCCTCAAATGTTGCGCAATCAATCAGAATGACAATTAAACTGTTGAGTTTCATTCCAGCTAATAATCTCCCTTCAGTGGCGACTTGACAACTCACTAGTGCGATTGGTGTGTAAAATGTGACAAGGGGATGGCATTCCCTCGATAGGGTTTCACCTTGCTAGCCCTGAGTAATGAATGATGTATGTGCATCATTTGTGCAAGCTATTTCTTTATATTGAGTGGACCCTCATGACGAATCAAATATAAAAATATGGGAGAATTGAACATGCAAAATACCGAAACTGCAACTAATGAACAAAACTACATGATGCTTTTGTTTTGATTTTTAAACATGTAATCAAGTTAACCTATTTTTATTTTTTTGCGATAACATGTAAAATGAAGTACAAATACAAAGGCGATTTAAAATTATACCAATCTCTTTAAGACCAAGGCTATATAAACACAATATCTCCGTAACTTCAACAATTTTCAAATTAACTTCACACCTTGGCCATTATTAACTTTTCTTTTCAGCTTTACCTAACTCTGCACCGTACAAAAAATGTTTCTAGCTCAAGCAAATGCCGGACTCTCTTAGTTTATCCTCTTATTAATCGAAATTCTAAGTTAAAAAAGAATGTACTTTGAATATATAAGTCTTTTCTGAAGAAAATCCTTACCTTCGGATGTCAAGTTTGGGAAAGTGCCAACAAAACCCACTTAAAGAAAATTCATATATTTCAAAACAAAAAGTGACATCAAAATTGTAGAACAACACAGTGACATCTGATCTCCCAACCATGTCCGGCATTTTTGATTAATTATTAGAAAACAGAAGACTAAAACGGAGAAAACATAGAAGATCTCACAAATTAAACCACACAATTTTTTTAGCATTTTAAAACCTTACATTTTACATTCAAACTTTTTCTCATTTTTAGTCAAGAGGTGAGCATTCAGTTGTCCTCATCATTCAATTTAATATCGCTATGTTATGTTCAAGATACACTGTAAAATACGTTTTTTAACAAAAATAAAGATTTGTTAAAAATAATGTTTCTATATATTGGGTCACATAGAATATTATTTATGACTCAAGCGTCAATAATGACATTCGTTTCCCTTTAATAGCTTTTAACTGAAGACTCATTCGACGCAATAAAGCGAAACAGAACATACGCCAATCGTTACACGATGATTCAGTTTTATAGACCTAGTTTCTTGATGACAGCTAAACGATTAAAAGAACTACCAAGTTTTCGTTAAGTGTCCAAATTTCAATACCTGAATAGATGAAATGTGTAGATTTAACTATTTAACTGTCCATACAAGTAACATCTATTGTAAAAATGTCCAATGGTAACGCAGTAGAGTGGGATAAAGTGGTATGAGAATAATGGAAAGTGATGGTAAGGCGGTATGATGGTAACACGTTGTCAGCAGGTAACTCTTTGCTAACAAGGTATGGTAAGATGGTAAGGTACGGTGAAGCTAAGGGGGGTGACGTATGGACCGCACTACATTTATAGCAACCGCACACGTCACAGTAGCTTATGGAGTTGTCGCCGCGATACGGTGACAGTATGGTGTGGTATGGTGTACCTGGACATTTCGTCGCCCGAGTGTAGGGATGATCCCCACGGTGGTGGTGGTGGTGGTGGTATGCGGCGGGGCTGCGGCGTTGCACCACTGTGGCCGTGCCGTGGTGCCGTCCCGTCAGCTGATCGCTAGCATGCGCGGCCGCCGCCCTCCCACCCGCCACCCTCCCGGGCACACTTCACTCTCACCCCGGCCCGGCTCGATACCACCACCCTTTTGTTTTCTCTGGTCTCGCCCAACCGATATTGGATTATCCGATGAATCGGTCCGATAGCGATACGCCTCCAGAAATGTGGGTTTGTCTCCGAAAGTAACTTCGACTACAAAACTATTTACTTTGCAAGGACTTCAACTGAGCTAGCTTGTCAGTTTTAGAAACAATTTTATTCTTATGCATTTTTTTAACATGAAGTAAACTCGTACGTATGTGAAAATGAAGGGGACAATTTACTTTACTGTAACTTTCAAAAAGGGTAGATTATAACTTTTACTTTAAAAACTATCATCAAAATCACTAATCATTACTATGCTGAAAACATTCAATGAACCTTTATAATTCTCACAATTATTATCAAATCAAAAGAGACTAGTACGTATAATATCATAAATGTGGTATGAGTAAATGCAATGAGCATTAAAATAGTGCATGCTAAATACAACAATAGTAACAGTGCAAGAAGGTTAATAATTTTACCGTTTAGGCTAACAGTAACCATGTCTTAGTAAGTTTTCCAACATGCCACATCGGCCGGGCTGACACAGCACTCATGGCACACGCGGTGATACGTTGTTGGGTCACAGGCACACTCAGTGTGACATCATTAGGAGGCTACCTAGACCTGACCTGCCTCAACATACCACATCAGCCGGGCTGACACAGCACTCATGGCACACGCGGTGATACGTTGTTGGGTCACTAGCACACTCAGTGTGACATCATTAGGAGGCTACCTAGACCTGACCTGCCTCAACATACCACATCAGCCGGGCTGACACAGCACTCATGGCACACGCGGTGATACGTTGTTGGGTCACAGGCACACTCAGTGTGACATCATTAGGAGACTACCTAGACCTGACCTGCCTCAACATACCACATCAGCCGGGCTGACACAGCACTCATGGCACACGCGGTGATACGTTGTTGGGTCACAGGCACACTCAGTGTGACATCATTAGGAGGCTACCTAGACCTGACCTGCCTCAACATACCACATCAGCCGGGCTGACACAGCACTCATGGCACACGCGGTGATACGTTGTTGGGTCACAGGCACACTCAGTGTGACATCATTAGGAGGCTACCTAGACCTGACCTGCCTCAACATACCACATCAGCCGGGCTGACACAGCACTCATGGCACACGCGGTGATACGTTGTTGGGTCACAGGCACACTCAGTGTGACATCATTAGGAGGCTACCTAGACCTGACCTGCCTCAACATACCACATCAGCCGGGCTGACACAGCACTCATGGCACACGCGGTGATACGTTGTTGGGTCACAGGCACACTCAGTGTGACATCATTAGGAGGCTACCTAGACCTGACCTGCCTCAACATACCACATCAGCCGGGCTGACACAGCACTCATGGCACACGCGGTGATACGTTGTTGGGTCACAGGCACACTCAGTGTGACATCATTAGGAGGCTACCTAGACCTGACCTGCCTCAACATGCCACATCGGCCGGGCGGACACAGCACTCATGGCACACGCGGTGATACGTTGTTGGGTCACATTCACACTCAGTGTGGCATCATTAGGAGGCTACCTAGACCTGACCTGCCTGAACATACCACATCAGCAGGGCTGACACAGCACTCATGGCACACGCGGTGATACGTTGTTGGGTCACAGGCACACTCAGTGTGACATCATTAGGAGGCTACCTAGACCTGACCTGCCTCAACATACCACATCAGCAGGGCTGACACAGCACTCATGGCACACGCGGTGATACGTTGTTGAGTCACATTCACACTCAGTGTGGCATCATTAGGAGGCTACCTAGACCTGACCTGCCTCAACATACCACATCAGCAGGGCTGACACAGCACTCATGGCACACGCGGTGATACGTTGTTGGGTCACAGGCACACTCAGTGTGACATCATTAGGAGGCTACCTAGACCTGACCTGCCTCAACATGCCACATCAGCCGGGCTGACACAGCACTCATGGCACACGCGGTGATACGTTGTTGGGTCACAGGCACACTCAGTGTGACATCATTAGGAGGCTACCTAGACCTGACCTGCCTCAACATGCCACATCGGCCGGGCTGACACAGCACTCATGGCACACGCGGTGATACGTTGTTGGGTCACAGGCACACTCAGTGTGACATCATTAGGAGGCTACCTAGACCTGACCTGCTTCAACATACCACATCGGCCGGGCTGACACAGCACTCATGGAACACGCGGTGATACGTTGTTGGGTCACAGGCACACTCAGTGTGACATCATTAGGAGGCTACCTAGACCTGACCTGCCTCAACATGCCACATCAGCCGGGCTGACACAGCACTCATGGCACACGCGGTGATACGTTGTTGGGTCACAGGCACACTCAGTGTGACATCATTAGGAGGCTACCTAGACCTGACCTGCCTCAACATGCCACATCGGCCGGGCTGACACAGCACTCATGGCACACGCGGTGATACGTTGTTGGGTCACAGGCACACTCAGTGTGACATCATTAGGAGGCTACCTAGACCTGACCTGCCTCAACATACCACATCAGCAGGGCTGACACAGCACTCATGGCACACGCGGTGATACGTTGTTGGGTCACAGGCACACTCAGTGTGACATCATTAGGAGGCTACCTAGACCTGACGTGCCTCAACATACCACATCAGCCGGGCTGACACAGCACTCATGGCACACGCGGTGATAAGTTGTTGGGTCACAGGCACACTCAGTGTGACATCATTAGGAGGCTACCTAGACCTGAACTGCCTCAATATACCACATCAGCAGGGCTGGCACAGCACTCATGGCACACGCGGTGATACGTTGTTGGGTCACAGGCACACTCAGTGTGACATCATTAGGAGGCTACCTAGACCTGACCTGCCTCAACATGCCACATCAGCCAGGCTAACCCAGCACTCATGGCACACGCAGTGATACGTTGTTGGGTCACAGGCACACTCAGTGTGACATCATTAGGAGGCTACCTAGACCTGACCTGCCTCAACATGCCACATCAGCCGGGCTGACACAGCACTCATGGCACACGCGGTGATACGTTGTTGGGTCACAGGCACACTCAGTGTGACATCATTAGGAGGCTACCTAGACCTGACCTGCCTCAACATGCCACATCGGCCGGGCTGACACAGCACTCATGGCACACGCGGTGATACGTTGTTGGGTCACAGGCACACTCAGTGTGACATCATTAGGAGGCTACCTAGACCTGACCTGCCTCAACATACCACATCAGCAGGGCTGACACAGCACTCATGGCACACGCGGTGATACGTTGTTGGGTCACAGGCACACTCAGTGTGACATCATTAGGAGGCTACCTAGACCTGACGTGCCTCAACATACCACATCAGCCGGGCTGACACAGCACTCATGGCACACGCGGTGATACGTTGTTGGGTCACAGGCACACTCAGTGTGACATCATTAGGAGGCTACCTAGACCTGACCTGCCTCAATATACCACATCAGCAGGGCTGACACAGCACTCATGGCACACGCGGTGATACGTTGTTGGGTCACAGGCACACTCAGTGTGACATCATTAGGAGGCTACCTAGACCTGACCTGCCTCAACATGCCACATCAGCCAGGCTGACACAGCACTCATGGCACACGCGGTGATACGTTGTTGGGTCACAGGCACACTCAGTGTGACATCATTAGGAGGCTACCTAGACCTGACCTGCCTCAACATGCTACATCGGTCGGGCTGACACAGCACTCATGGCACACGCGGTGATACGTTGTTGGGTCAAAGGCACACTCAGTGTGACAACATTAGGAGGCTACCTAGACCTGACCTGCCTCAACATGCCACATCGGCCGGGCTGACACAGCACTCATGGCACACGCGGTGATACGTTGTTGGGTCACAGGCACACTCAGTGTGACATCATTAGGAGGCTACCTAGACCTGACCTGCCTCAACATACCACATCGGCCGGGCTGACACAGCACTCATGGAACACGCGGTGATACGTTGTTGGGTCACAGGCACACTCAGTGTGACATCATTAGGAGGCTACCTAGACCTGACCTGCCTCAACATGCCACATCAGCCGGGCTGACACAACACTCATGGCACACGCGGTGATACGTTGTTGGGTCACTGGCACACTCAGTGTGACATCATTAGGAGGCTACCTAGACCTGACCTGCCTCAACATGCCACATCAGATGGGCTGACACAGCACTCATGGCACACGTGGTGATACGTTGTTGGGTCACAGGCACACTCAGTGTGACATCATTAGGAGGCTACCTAGACCTGACCTGCCTCAACATGCCACATCGGCCGGGCTGACACAGCACTCATGGCACACGCGGTGATACGTTGTTGGGTCAAAGGCACACTCAGTGTGACAACATTAGGAGGCTACCTAGACCTGACCTGCCTCAACATGCCACATCGGCCGGGCTGACACAGCACTCATGGCACACGCGGTGATACGTTGTTGGGTCACAGGCACACTCAGTGTGACATCATTAGGAGGCTACCTAGACCTGACCTGCCTCAACATACCACATCGGCCGGGCTGACACAGCACTCATGGAACACGCGGTGATACGTTGTTGGGTCACAGGCACACTCAGTGTGACATCATTAGGAGGCTACCTAGACCTGACCTGCCTCAATATACCACATCAGCAGGGCTGACACAGCACTCATGGCACACGCGGTGATACGTTGTTGGGTCACAGGCACACTCAGTATGACGTCATTAGGAGGCTACCTAGACCTGACCTGCCTCAATATACCACATCAGCAGGGCTGACACAGCACTCATGGTACACGCGGTGATACGTTGCTGGGTCACTGGCACACTCAGTGTGACATCATTAGGAGGCTACCTAGACCTGACCTGCCTCAACATGCCACATCGGCCGGGCTGACACAGCACTCATGGTACACGCGGTGATACGTTGTTGGGTCACTGGCACACTCAGTGTGACATCATTAGGAGGCTACCTAGACCTGACCTGCCTCAACATGCCACATCAGATGGGCTGACACAGCACTCATGGCACACGCGGTGATACGTTGTTGGGTCACAGGCACACTCAGTGTGACAACATTAGGAGGCTACCTAGACCTGACCTGCCTCAACATGCCACATCGGCCGGGCTGACACAGCACTCATGGCACACGCGGTGATACGTTGTTGGGTCACAGGCACACTCAGTGTGACATCATTAGGAGGCTACCTAGACCTGACCTGCCTCAACATACCACATCGGCCGGGCTGACACAGCACTCATGGAACACGCGGTGATACGTTGTTGGGTCACAGGCACACTCAGTGTGACATCATTAGGAGGCTACCTAGACCTGACCTGCCTCAACATGCCACATCAGCCGGGCTGACACAACACTCATGGCACACGCGGTGATACGTTGTTGGGTCACATTCACACTCAGTGTGGCATCATTAGGAGGCTACCTAGACCTGACCTGCCTCAATATACCACATCAGCAGGGCTGACACAGCACTCATGGCACACGCGGTGATACGTTGTTGGGTCACAGGCACACTCAGTATGACATCATTAGGAGGCTACCTAGACCTGACCTGCCTCAACATGCCACATCGGCCGGGCTGACACAGCACTCATGGCACACGCGGTGATACGTTGTTGGGTCACTGACACACTCAGTGTGACGTCATTAGGAGGCTACCTAGACCTGACCTGCCTCAACATGCCACATCGGCCGGGCTGACACAGCACTCATGGCACACGCGGTGATACGTTGTTGGGTCACAGGCACACTCAGTGTGACGTCATTAGGAGGCTACCTAGACCTGACCTGCGTCAACATGCCACATCGGCCGGGCTGACACAGCACTCATGGCACACGCGGTGATACGTTGTTGGGTCACAGGCACACTCAGTGTGACATCATTAGGAGACTACCTAGACCTGACCTGCCTCAACATGCCACATCAGCCGGGCTGACACAGCACTCATGGCACACGCGGTGATACGTGACTTATATAACTGTGATCTTTATAATATAACGAAAACCAATTTCTTTACATTGCTTTGAATCATCCAGTTTACACTACATAACATCCAACTCAACGAATCCTTGGTATAGGACTGCTTTGCATCAACCAAAGGGTTTTCAAGGGAGAAGTACAAACGCAGGGTACGTAAAACATTGAATTTCCCCTAAGAAAGTTCTAAAGTCAATGCATCATCAAAATCGAAAGGTGCTTGGTGAATTAATAATAGCCAAATGATTTGCACCAGCGCGGCGACCGAGGCCCCGACTCTGTACCCTGGGGGCTTCCTACAGCTTGCCTGATATCGCCAAGGTAATTACCATTTCATCCACCTCGCACATAAACTAGCGACTCGAAACTGCATTGTAAATTCACCACTGACAGTTAATTTGAAAAAATATATATTAACGTCTTGTAACAGTTCAAAATAAAATGTAGATTTCCATTAACGTCTATCGATTTGTATAACGGTTGGTTTGACTCAGTAAGTCCTCTTGCTGTGTGCACATTAAAAAGAGAATCGGTTAAAGTGTCTAAATTCGTTTTCGATACAAAGAATAGCTATATAAGTTTTATCCACTCTAACTAAGGCTATTTATAACACTATAAATGAATCACTGCATTTAAGAAACAAAAGTATCATCACTACATATTTATTACCGTACTCGTTCAAGTCTTTATTATTACTAAAAACTCATCCAATTTCACATTTTTAATTTGTTTATACGTAATTGCAATAATTTTTATGGAATACAAACTGTATGAACGCAAAAACTCACGAGAATTGGTTTAAATACCCCAATAATCAGAAAAATATTGCTTTAGAACTCGTCTCCGATTCTTTCGAAGTATATAAGCTGATTGAGTGGAGTCTTAAATGGAACAAGCAAAAACATGCACTTATCTTGATAATTTCAAAACTTCAAACAAAGTAATGAAGTAAGAAAGTCCGCAATTTCTTATAAAAATCCATAGTGATTGAAATTTAAATCTGATGTAACTACTAATGATGACAATGAAATACTTCACAAGATCAAAATACTTCAACGAAAATCAAACCTATACCATTTACATTTGGTTGGTTAGTGTTGGGAAGGAATTATAATGTTTAATTTTATAGTTCTGAAATGATAATGCAGTATCGAGAGCCAACACCGACTGCCGGTGGCTGGCGGCTGTAGACTGATGTATGCAGTTTGCACACAGCGCTGCATGTATTATACATGTACTGCTCTCACAATCACGTCTAACGGGCCGTGTAATCTATTTAGTAAAAGGAAATAGACCTTGAATCTTATTTCCTTGCCATTGAGCCATCATCTGACTCAACACGCGGCTTCACCGTCCGCATCACTCCCACAGTCGCATTCTATGTACCGATTTTGCTGTGAAAAATTTTACATATTAGGATGTCAAAGGCTGAATCACGCACAAAAACTAGATTTGTGTAATCATAGCTTACACATTAGAACAATGTTCTTCCGTAAGATTAACATCGAAACTTTGAAAGCACGTAAGGCCTAGCCATGATTAAATTATAATGGATTTCCGTTCATATAAAAACACAACCTTTCTAACGGTGTGCGCGGATTTCTCCTACGATGCACAAAAACTTAGTAAAAGTAGGACCAGTTTTTTGCTTAATATAGGTATAGATTCATATATAGATTTTATTTATAATTATAACCGAAATATTGAGAATGATCGTGATGAGAGACTAAACAGATAAACTATTTGATGCGGTTATATGCCTGACTGTTGGTTGCGCTACGTCACCAGGATGCACGGCAGATCGTTGTGTATATAGAACTGGAGTAAGCACACACGACGCGCGACGTTGGTGTGGGCATCGATGTGGTTATTGTTCACACAAAGAGCACACATCATGAGTCACGATTGCATAAGAGGTGTTATGCACCGCATTGCACAACGGGGGGCCCGCGAGGCTTCCGACGACGACGACGACGCGACCCGCGGCCACTGGCCCACAGTCTAACACAGGGTACATGATAATAAGAGCATGTTTTTAGAGGAGGTAGATCAGCGGTTAACCAACGGTTCTCCTCGCCTCAAATGCGTGCACTGTTTGGTTTTCTAGGTGGACCATCAGCTTAACGTGACTTCCGAACCACGTTCCGGGAGCGGCCAAACGATCTTTTTGTCCTCGAGCCGGGAGTTGAACCCGTTCCCGCTGGGTGATAACCCAGTAGCTCTACCAGTGAACTACGGCCGCTGCCTAACATAAGATAAATGGAAGACAGTCGTGACACTCGTTCACTTCTGCTGTAACTCTGAACCACCGGGAACTATGAGAGGGCCTAGTGTGGGGCGCTAGTAAAGGTTCACTAGCGCTCGTTGTGATTGGCATCCGAGGAAACTCTAGAGTCCATCACGACACCTTACAATCCAGGTTCTATTCTATCAGCTTGAGTCTCTAATTTATCGAATTTGTTTGATAAACCTCTGACTTGAGTACTCTGATAACATGGGAAACACCCTGTAATACGAGTGATTTCAATGCAAGTATCGTGGACTCTATAGATTAGACTCGCCTACAGCTCAATGGGGGCTCCGCCTCCATGCCCCTGGTTGGTTTACCCTCACGTACTTTAGCTGTGACTGACACACCAACCAATTCTGCACTGTACGGTAAAAGAGACGCAGTGGTTACTGTATTACCGCTAAAATGATATGGGATCGGCAGTGTGAAAATCAAGTCTGAGACCTCTTAAAAAATTGTTTCAACAATAGCTTAAATACTCATTTTCACACTCACCCAGCATTACTGGTGATAGAAATATACTCATCTGATCCACACCAGTCGGAATGGCCCCTTCTTGACACGGAGCCAATCAAATATCTTACATGTAAGCATATGTTAACAAGTACGTGAAATTCAATATCTTACTTAGTAGAGTAGTTACTCAAACTCCAATATGTTTAAAGATATGGTAGACGTGACTATTTTAAAGTTTGGTTTCTTTCAAACTTTCTTTAAATTTCGTCTCTCAAGCAAGTCTTTGAGAAAACTTAATTGGCGGTTGTTGCTTCATCTTATGTAAATTCAAAAGTCAATGCAAAGTTCAATGTAAGTTCAACGTAAATTCTATAGTCTTGGAATGTAGAGCAATGTGTCACAAACCCGACCTCGAAAATTCAAGTACCATTGTAGGTATTACAATTTTAAGTTTTGATCATTTGATTTTAAGTTAAAGTTGGACCGATTATTATTTTCGTTTCGGTTTGCAGTGAGGTTTGCGGAACTGTTTTCTACTAAGTGTGGCCTTTAAATTGTTGTACATTTCGACCTATGTTTATATTTAAGATTTTCGAATGAACATGAGGGTGGGTCTTCCCTCGGAAACGGAATCCAGTATGTTGTAGCTCACAAAAGTAAGTTACTATCACCACCAATGTGTGAACTTTGGCCTTTTTATCTGTTGTGGTGTAGTTGTTAAACGGGTAGCAGACGTAGTTAATTGATTGTCTGCGTCTGTTTTAGTGTTACCAATTTAGATAAAATTTTCGCAAATATGATTAATCATCTGTGAATAATGTGGACCTCTTACAGTTTTAGCGAATTTCCCTATAGGGAATACGCTATTACGGTAGTAGCCATGGTAAGACCTAAGCCCGCGACCACTTTACTTTTTCATTTTGAGGTCCCCAGAAGCCAAAAACACCATTCGTTCATTTTCATATATATATACATATCTATCTATCTATATATCTATCTATATATCTATGTGTCCGTGGTACTGATAACTTTTGAAGGGGACCACCGATTTTGATGAAATTTGGTATGGAAGTGTAAGATCAGGTCTATTTTCATGAGTTCGCGAACCAGCATTGTCGGGTTATGGGAACGGGGTTTTATGGGGTTTCAAAAGGGTCAAAAATGGGTTTTTGGCATTTTTGGACCTTAATTTTTAAAATGCACCAATTTTAATTAAAACCTTTTAAAAGAGCTTAAAAAACAAACAATTTGGTATTTTGAATTTTTATCATAGCATAACTCGTTACGAAGCAAATCCAAAAATGTGTTTTCCATGTTATTCTTATGGGAAATCAAGAAAACCCTATATCTTGTTTATTTATTGACATAACTTAATCAAATTTTGTATGTGCATTATCTATATAAGGTGTAACTTATACTTGCTTAAAAAACCCCATATGGCGGCAAACCTACATACTCACCCCCATGGGGTTTATGGGGAAAATAAAAAATTGCCAGAGTTTGATACAATTTTGTGTTTACATTCACCAATTATTGATTAACTTAGATTTTCTAACAACACCCAATGGCAGAAAACCTACATACTCGATCCTATGGTGTTTTTATTTGGAAGGTAAATAATCTGAAATTCCATTGGAAATTCGCTGAGTACGCAGGTCTGCTGCGACGGGGGTATTTTTCCTTTTCCTGTTCAACTACAGTGGTTTCTACAAATGATGACACCTAGTGGGTCAAGGCAACAAGTTTATTGATAGAAAATATCTACAAATGCAGAACCAAGAGTATGGTTTTACACCAATTGTTGCAATCAGTAATACCATGTGCAAACATAAACACATTGGAATTTTTCACTATAAGATCTGCCACCTCATATCATTTAAGTTTAACCTTGTCACCCGTATACAGGGAAAACCTTCGAAAGCCTACTTTTGGGAACAGGTGGTTAAAAAGAATTTTTTTGACTGGGTGAGTGCAAACGGATACGGTAGTTCAGTCATTCAGGGTGGCAAGTTTATTTACTATATAAATGTAACCAAACTTAGATAAAATTATAAAAACCATTGAATTAAATGAAGGAGATACTATTAAATACGATTTTAAAGTATTCAACCGTGACCAAAGCTCTTGCATTACCAACACCACAGCCATCTGTCTCTGCCAGACCCCTGCCCCTGTCGCTCACAGTTCCTCATCAATCCAGGTCTAGGCCTACTAACTACGAAAATTCGCAATAAGCTATAAATGCAAATTCTGAGAAATATTGTTCGTGAAAATGATTAGAAGTATATGAAGTTGATTTAGGTTTATAAAAACATACGGAACAAGAGTTTATATTATAAAGATGGCATGGAAAATTTCTTTCTCAAATTATCCATAGGTAGACGTTTTAAAATTTTACACACTTCGCTTTTGTTTACAGTCCTTAATTTAATTTTGTTCGATACCATAAGATAAAATACATATGTATTTTCTCCTTTGAAATAATAGGTAACTAGGGAGGTTGTTAAGCAGACTAAGTTCTGTTATGGTGGTATAACAGTTAGTATTGTTATACAATATGGATAAATATTAAAATTTTAAAATATGTAATCTTTCACACGCACATGCATGAAGTTTAATAGGAATTACTGACAACCTATACAAAAGATGTTTTCGAATATGTTTAATACATCAACTCATCTGCTCGTAACACCATGGAATATATACACTTGAAGGCAGTGTATATAATCAATGGCAACCCTATTGATACCTACACTTGTATCAACACCACTTGTACAGCTATCACTTGTATATCGCAGAGTTATAG
The DNA here is from genome assembly GCA_030545055.2 of Neoaliturus tenellus. Classification (NCBI taxonomy): domain Eukaryota; kingdom Metazoa; phylum Arthropoda; class Insecta; order Hemiptera; family Cicadellidae; genus Neoaliturus; species Neoaliturus tenellus. The sequence continues at coordinate 43,636,940 of CM061531.1, read as the reverse complement.
TTCGACTGCCGCCCTGTCCAATTGCACAAGAACATGATTTCAGTAGTCAACTGTAGTTGGATCAGCTGACAAGGCGGAAGTGGATGTGATACATGCATGACGTGCTTCCCAAATTTGGCTTGGCCAAACGAACTAAATCAAACGAAGATAATCCAATGATATATACTTAACCACACATAACTCTATACAATCAATACTACCGTCAAAAAGTTTGTGTATCTATGATAAACGTTACTATATTATAAACCTCGCCAACTGGTTGAAATTCGACTAAAAGGTAGTTTGTCTCGATCCAATTAGATGAAATTAGTTGTATGAAATATATATACATCTGATAGGATACTCTAAAGAAACTTTTCAACGAATGCACGGATATCTTAAACGATGCTCACAAGCTGAAAAGAAAAAGTTTTTGGCTTGCCAAGATGTGCAGACTAGAAATCGCCCAATGGTAAAGATTCGACCAAAATTTCAATTAATTTGGACTCAATTAGTTTTTAAAATATTTTTAAAATGAAACATCCGTTCTTCCTGATCTGCCAATATTTGGTATTTACAACAGCTGCCTAATGGGTCAATCAATTATTACCCTTCTTCCGTAAGATTAACATTAAAAAAATGTTTGAAAGTCTGCAGGGCGTAGCCCTGGGGACCGATGAGAATTATTATGGGTTTCTGGTCGTCTTCAGGACACTACCTTTCTAACGGCATTTCTTAGATTTCTCATACGATGTACAAGTTCTGGGAAAAAGGAAGAAAAGAAACATGTTTGCCTATTAATATATAGAGATAACGAGTGAAACATGTACATCCGTTTGACCCAAAACGCAATAAAATCGTTGAAAATATAAATTAAATTATCTTTGTCGTAATAATAAATAAAAAAATATTTATGGTATTTAATGTTACTAAATAACCTTTTTTAATTTTGCGACGGTGACAATTATTTAAAAATAATCAGTGGCAAATAAAGGGTTTCTAAGTATTCTCTAATGTTAATCACTTTTTATAATTTAACTTCAAGATTGTTCAAGAAATTACATGTTTGTAAAGCCTGTATATTCAATAGGTGTATTATAAAATACAATAAGCGAGATATTAGTTTGATTGGAGGAGCTGGTCAAGTTTTTGCAGCGGGCGGCGGCGTTGACCAATAGCGCTGTGCGAGATGTTAGGCTGACCCAGATGTTTATTGATTTCAACGTTCGCACAGCCAACGTTCAATCCACTTGAATGCCATTTCATATTTAATAAATTGATTCAACATTTACTTACTGAAATACAATCAAATGTTACAATGAGGGTCTCTGTTTGACGCGAAAGAGGCTAGAACAAATTAATTAAACTAGTATACGTGTTGCTCGAAATCGAGCAATTGATTTAAATACAGTACAAATGTTACTTTAGCTTTAGCTCTAAATCAATGACATCCGACCAATCCAATAATCTTAATATCTTTAATAGCCAACGTATTTACAGCTGATTATTAACAGATGTTTCAAATGCTTTATTCCGTCCCCAATGTTATTTAAATGGGAAATTTTGAGATTTCAATGTTAAATTGCGCCTTTATTTTCAGTCCGATTCTCATCAATTTTTGGCGGAAACAACTACAGACCAAGCCCTATCCAACGACACCAAAAACTTGAAAATCGGTTGAAAATTGTAGGAGGAGTTCTCAAGACAAGAAAACCCTTAGCGTATTAAATAAGTATAGATTACACAATGTTGCGATTTACGTTCATTTGATGAAACCCGTGATTTATTATACCACTAAACCCGTACTGTTTAACATATTTTATAGGAAATCTTGAATGAAAAAGGATTTATTTATTATTGGAAGGAAGGCTTTTGACTCCAAACCTAAGACTGAAGCGTTATAGTAGGCTGGGCATATCTATCCAAACTATAAAAATGTTATTTTTTGCTAAACAGATTTTTATCAAAGTAATTCCATTACATTATCTAGATGATTGAATGTCAGTTATTTGCACGAGACGTGAGACAGCCCGCCAGAATTTGTTACAGGTTGGCTCTATCTTATTTGTGCAACATGGCGTGGATTAATCATTATAATGATATACAGTAAAATCATTACTAAGGTCTTCATTTCAAATTCAGGCTGTTAAACTGCCGATGTGTAGCACAAATCCTAGCGGGCTGTCTCATGTCTCGTGCAACCAACTGTACACAGGTAATATAGTATGGAGGAATGTACACATTATAAATGTAATTGTTTGCTATCCATAAACAACAAATTAAACCTTAAAGATCTAATCTTTAATTCGATATTTTTATCGCATATCCGACTGAAGAAAAATATGAAGCCAAACAGAATAAGCTAACCAACCCATGTAGTGAGAAAATATCATTTTAAGCATTACAGACTCTTTTCAATTAATTATGTGCCTTTATGACTGTAAAATCCTGTTACAAAGACGAACTGATTCTATCACTCATATTTCTTTTACATGACAAACTGGATATAACGGAAATGCATAAACGACAAGCGGAATAATAAATGGAATGATGGTAGTAATAAACATATATCTTTATGTTTTATTAGCAACCAGTTTAATTCCATGGGAGGATAATGACTATTGATTGCGAGTAAACTAGTTTCTCATGTAATGTTACAAGGAATAATTCATAATTGTATGGTTTTTAGTGGAGAGAGGTCAGCAATTAACTGAGAGTTCTCTTCGCTTGAAAGGTCTGCACTGTTTTCTATGCCGGTGGACTTAACGTGACTTCCGATTCTTGGAAGCAGCTTAAGGATCTTTTTGTCAATGAGCCGGGATTTGAACCCGGGCCCTTTGGGTGATAACTCACAATACACCACTGAGCTATGGCCGCTAACTTAAAGGAATATGTAACAGGTGTAGATAGAGTCACTAATAAATAGATGACACCGCAGGTAGCAAAGAAAAATAACGAACTGGTAATCTTCATGAAATGTTTAAAAAGTTAATAATTCAATGAGACGAAGCTGGTCTTTGACAAAAGAATCTTAAAAGCCAAGAAGAAAGGTTGGAAGGTAGCCTATAATCAACTGGAAATGCTATTTGCTGCAACTGATATGAAAGTTATATCACATAAATAGATAAATTATATAATTAAATGTACCTAAACTTGTAAAGGTAAGAGTATGGATGTCATAAAGTTTCCAGCGGCGAATTGAGGAGGCGGAGGATAGAGATCGATATCGCAGAGTTGGTCTTGTTAACCATTCATCGCTCGGAACAAAGCTCTTACCTCTTGTACGTAAACTTGTAAACGCGAGTGTCTGGATGTCAGGGGTTTGCAGCGCCGAGTTGAGGAAGTGGAGGACAGAGAACAATATCGCAGAGTTTTTCTTGTTAACCATTCATCATTTTGGGGGGTGATGTTGTTCGCGTCCACAGCATTCCATTAAAGTTGCACGTACTCCCCGGGTGGTGCTAAACGAACAACAACTTTGGCAGCTGAACTGTCACATACAGTGATCTCTCAGCTATGCCAGCTGCCAGACAAAATCCAAACGGCCCTTTCCAGGGCCAATTTAAAAATTTAGGCTGTGTTTTAAATGTTTGTCATTTTAACGTAGAGGGTCTGAGCAAATCTAAAAGTGATTGCCTCAGCAAGGTGCTGCTTGAAAATGAGGTCGATGTCCTCGCACTGCAAGAAACACACGCAGAAGACTTAGAAAACAGTGCGAGGGGCAACATCCCAGGATATAGGCTGGTGGAGGAAATAGGTCACAGGGTCTACGGAGTGGCGACGTACGTTAGATACGACATAGACGACGTATCAGTCTCCCACAAAAGTTGTGATAACAACATATTTGTTGTTGCTGTTGAGGTGTCTGCGACTACTATTGTTAATGTCTACAAACCACCGAACAACCAGTGGTCAGACACAGTTCTCCCAACTTTTGAACATCCTGTGGTATATGTAGGTGACTTCAACAGTCATCATACCCAGTGGGGATACTCGTCCGATGATGACAACGGCACTCGTCTTTCAAGCTGGGCTGAAAATAACAACCTTTTCTTGGTATATAATGCCAAGGACCCACACACCTTCCATTCAGCCCGATGGCGGCGTGGGTACTCTCCAGACTTGTGCTTTTGCTCCCGTGAACCATCAGCAACACCCGTGCCTACTTCCAGGATGGTCCTAGGTGCATTCCCCCACTCTCAGCACAGGCCTGTAATAATATCAGTGGGAATGCAAATTCCACTAGTGAGATCTTTTCCTCGGCCTAGATGGAACTTTAATAAAGCTGAGTGGGAGGCCTTCTCATCAAGGCTTGATAGCGGCATCAGGTTCATCCCCTCTAAAATAAAAAACTATGATCGGTTCACACGTCTTGTCCTGTCTTCCGCTAAGGCGACAATCCCAAGAGGTTTTAGAAAAGAATACATACCAGGATGGAGCAGAGAGTGCGAAGATCTTTACAGTGAGTTTATAGACACTGCTGATAGAGATGTAGCTGACCAACTACTAAACTCTCTCGACAACTCCAGGAGAGAGAAGTGGGTGGAAACTGTCGAGAACCTGAACTTCACCAAAAGTAGTCGGAAAGCTTGGTCTCTGCTCAGGAAACTCTCCACTGGTAAGTCAAGTGAAAAACACGATGCCTCACAGCCTAGCCCTCGTGAAATTGCAAAACGCCTCTCCGTACTTTCAAAACCTGTGCGTTCGTCTGCAGACAGAAAAATTAATTTCAGGCTTAATGTAATAAAGGAGAGTCGGCAAGCACCCTTGGAAGTCTCTAGACCCTTCACTTACGACGAGCTGGAAGTGGCGATTGATGCGATGCCAATTGGCAAAGCAGCAGGCTTGGATGACATTTTCCCGGAGTTTATAAAACACTCGGGTAACAATGCTAGACAGTGGCTTCTTGAAGTTTTTAACACCACTCTGAAAACCGGCGACATGCCTGGGATATTTAGAAAATCCAAAATCATAGCTATCCTGAAGCCCGGAAAAGATCCAAAACTGCCTGAAAGTTATCGGCCAATAGCTCTTTTAAGTGTTTGTTATAAGCTGCTAGAGAGGTTGATTTATAACAGAATCCTCCCTATTCTCAATGCCAGCATCCCTGTTGAACAAGCTAGATTTAGGCCTGGTCGCAACTGCTGTGACCAGGTTCTGGCTCTGACTTCTTTCATTGAGGATGGGTTTGAGCGAAGACTGAAAACCTCTGTGGCTTTTTTAGATCTGACTGCAGCATATGACACTGTCTGGAGAAAAGGCCTCCTAGTTAAATTTTACGACCTGATTCCTTGCCCTTTCTTGTTGCGTCTCCTCAACTCAATGCTCTCCAATAGGATGATAAAAGTATATCTGGGACGCAGAGAAAGTACGTTTAGGCAACTAAAGGATGGCCTGCCACAAGGGTCAGTGCTCGCCCCACTGCTCTTTAATGTGTATACTGCCGACATTCCTGTAACTCGGTCCTTGAAGTTTATATATGCAGACGATATTGCATTGGCATATCAACACCAGCATTTTCGACAAGCAGAGGAAACACTAACAAATGACCTCACGACCCTCGGTGAATACTTTGAAGCCTGGAAGCTTAATCCAAACCCAACAAAAACTGAGGTTGCTTGCTTCCACTTGAATAATAGACTGGCCAACCAAAAACTTAAAATCGTATTCAACGGTGTTGAGCTAAAACATAATGACCACCCACAGTATCTGGGAGTCACTTTAGATCGGTCTCTCACGTTTAAAAGCCACTTACAAAAAACGGCAGCTAAGGTGAGAACCAGGACTAACATTGTCCATCACCTTGCTGGCTCCACATGGGGAGCTAACGCACAAGTTCTGCGAACCACTGCTCTGTCATTGGTATATTCAACTGCTGAGTACTGTGCTCCCGTGTGGTTAAATAGTGTGCACGTTAGAGAGATCGACGTCCAGCTAAACAGGACCATGAGAGCTATTAGTGGTACCCTCATGGCAACCCCTGTACCCTGGCTCCCCGTGCTGTGTAATATCGCTCCTCCTGAAATAAGACGAAGGGATGCACTCATTAGGGAATACACAAAGATCTTATCTGCTCCACAGCTGCCCATCCATGATTACCTACCCCAGAATGCGGGACGATTGAGGTCCCGAAAACCACCGCTACGAACAGCCTCCCAGTTGATGGACACGAACTTCACCATCCATACTAACTGGACTTCCTCCTGGGACGCTTTTCAAGGTCGTAATCACTTCTTGATAGCTGACCCGACCGTAGCGGTAGGTGGTATGAATCTTCCTCGGAAGCAGTGGACTATACTCAATCGTTTCCGCACTGGAGTGGGAAGATGTAATTATTGGAAGTACAAATGGGGAATGACACAAGACCAGTCATGCGACTGCGGAGCAGAGTATCAAACTATGGAACATATAGTCGAAGAGTGCCCACTGAGTGCCTTCCCCGAAGGGTTGGCCGGTCTGCATAGCTCAAGTGAAGCTGGGCTGCAATGGCTGAGCGCCCTGGATTTAGCTCTATAAAGAGAGATCTGATTTTTATTTTACTGTTTAGATTTTTACTTATACTGACTCAGGTGCTCTGCTCCGCAGAATTTATTTATTATTCTTAAACCATGGTGGCTGGCTAAATGAGCCATACGATATATATATATATATATATATATATATATATATATATATATATATATATATATATATATATATACCATTCATCACTCAGAACAAAGCTCGTACCTCTTGTACGTAAACTTGTAAACGCGAGTGTCTGGATGTCAGGGGTTTGCAGCGCCGAGTTGAGGAGGCGGAGGACAGAGATCAATATCGCAGAGTTGGTCTTGTTAACCATTCATCACTCAGAACAAAGCTCTTACCTCTTGTACGTAAACTTGTAAACGCGAGTGTCTGGATGTCAGGGGTTTGCAGCGCCGAGTTGAGGAGGTGGAGGACAGAGATCAATATCGCAGAGTTGGTCTTGTTAACCATTCATCACTCAGAACAAAGCTCTTACCTCTTGTACGTAAACTTGTAAACGCGAGTGTCTGGATGTCAGGGGTTTGCAGCGCCGAGTTGAGGAGGCGGAGGACAGAGATCAATATCGCAGAGTTGGTCTTGTTAACCATTCATCGCTCAGAACAAAGCTCTTACCTCTACACAATGAAGCCTTCTTTAACCAGCGTTACAAATTCTTTACACAGGAATAACATTTCTTGATCCAACAGTGCTGTTATTTTAAACGTGTACTTCATTCATTGCAGTTATAATTTGTTTGGTTTTTATAGTAAAATCTGTCAATAAATGTAAACGACAGTATTTTCTTTAGTCGTAAGTTCTATGTTTAAAAACACAATTTAATATGTTAACGGTAACACAAAGTGTCATGAGCCTCATACCCATTCAGAATTCTAGAATTTAAATACGAAGAAACATTTTGGAGTTTACGAACGAATGAACAAACCTCATTACCTCATGGCGTCAAAGTTCTTACTGCGAGTGGTCGGACCAACGTCGCTTTTCTAGTTTTAGTACCAGTGGCACCGAGCTTATGCTCGGTAAAATTATTTCTTTCGTTTCTCACATAAAGCTCGTTCGCTTTGCCCACTCGCCAGTCTGCAGGTTGCTGCGATAATTTTCCTAAATCACAAGTTAAAAATTTAACACATTCGTTTATATCTACAGTTATCAGCTGATTTTTGTTCAATTTAAAAATCTCCACAAGGATACATGGAAATTTTGAAAGGGCTCTGGGACGAAAACCGGATTTTCCCAGACATGGGGCCTTAAAAAATAAAAAATCCTTGGAGAGGGAAAATTTTTTGCCCGTGCAAACATAGCTTGTTTTATAGTATAAGATATAAGATTAGGTAGTTTACTAAAATGCTAAATTTACAAGTTGTAAAATTTATTTTATTCTCTAAAATATATTTAAAAAATATTTTTTGGACACATTTGATTTATGACCTTTGCCTAAGTGGCGTTAATATTCAGTGGTTTTGCCATTCTGGAATCAATAAGCCAGGGAACCTTAAAAGATTTTTTTTTTGCATTTTAGAGATCTTTCAACAGTTATATATAAGAATTCAGCGACATTCAACATTTGGTATATTGATATTGACACCGAAAGGTGGCAAAAAAAGTAAACTACCTCATCCCTCAAATACGAATGATTTTGTTTTTACATATTCATATCAACATATGATGATGGAACTTTTTTATGGAATATCTTTAGGATGGTCCTTCTGAATAATCCGCGGATTGACCAACCACAGTCAAGCAGATCAGATAAACAACTTATGTTCATAATTGTAATTAGAGCAATAAATTATAAAGGAATAGGAGACGGTATTTATGACACAATATAAAGTATCAGTATAGTCATCACCTCAAACAATTATTCAATTATAATTGGATTTCATGAGGTCAATTGATTATGTTAATTGTCTATGGACATAAACTTTTATAGAGCACCGCATTAGGCTAATCTTGTCTGAGTGTAAATTTTATTGTTATCGGTACTCAATTATACGATCTTGCGACCCAAAGGAGTGAATTTGGAATAATAATCCCGAAGTGAGAATAAGTAACGGAAAGCTATGTATTCTACGTAAATAGAAAATGTCTTTGTGATTACAACTATGTAATTTACAATCTCCAATTAAACTAAGCGGAATTCTAAGCTGTCCTACCATAATAACCAGATTTAAACTCCGATACGCAAATAAAATCGTTTCTAATGGTGCAAAACAATATTTTGCAAGAGTCATAAGTCAAACTTCCCACATATTGGGGACAATGCGAGTATATGGGTTAATTACTTAGTACATTTATCTGATAGAACTGATGCATGTATTATCGACTGTTTAGTGAATATCGGATGACTCCACCAACTTGCATAATGTTTCAATCTTAGTTTAAATATGCAATACTTGTTTTAATTCTGCTGTTAACCGAGCCAATTACTGGACTCCAAAGGGACATTCCTTTTCAGACTCATACACTCAAGCACCTACGCACGACCGACACAAAACGTTTAGGCTATAAACGAGCGCCATTTTGAATTGCGGCGTGATACGACGAGGCAAATTTGTTTCCCTTCACGTTACTGCCCCGGTGAGACATTGTGCCTGCCATGAATAAGCAACCAGACCGTCACACGGACATCGATCTTGGACCTCCACCTCCGCCTCCGCCGCACCGGCCCACCGGCGCCACTCTGCATGCAACTGGTGCAGATGCACGTAAACATTGTGAAATATCCCTACGACCAGACGCAGCAAATGTAGAAGCCCCGGGTTGTACGGCATGCAAGCGGCATTTGCATCCACTTTCACGTTATCGATCGTTTACAAAACACACGTTTACTAAACATCTTGTCCACAGTGGTGTATAAACGTATATGGCGTAAAAAATAGTGTGAATGTCATGTGATACGGGTGTGACCGACTATTGTGGTAGCTAAAATATAACAATTTATACTGGTACAGTTCATGTTATTATTGGGTACTGCCCAATAATAACATTTTGAAACATTAGTTACCCCACCTAAAAACATGTCTTAAAAAAATACATAGTTTGTCATGGGATTGAACACACAGAGAGCGGCGCGGCGCGTCTCTACTTGAACCAGTTGAGTTTGATTTTTTTTTATTCTTCGCGCGTTTTTCCTATAGATATGGATGGTGGGTGTCTAAATGAAATGCTTTTTAGGCCTGCACTGTGTCAGGCAAAGCGTAAATTCTATTGCTATTAACAAGGAGTGTTAACATTTTATCTAAAAATCTCGAGGGTATATTTTTATTACAATTTGGATTTAACAGTATTTTGGCCCAATAATAAGTTTAAAAAAAAGGCTCAACCAAAGGAAAATTGTTTCTAGTTTTGAAAATAAAAGTTAAAAAAATATAGCGACATTAGTTTAATAACTGCCACAACACTTGAAAGGTTAAAAGATCAATTTCCAAACATACTATTTTGATTTATATTTCATGGAATAAACCACTAAAGTGAGGGCCTACATTGCACTGCTGATTATGAATAGTATATTTCACCACTAGTCCGTGTGAACGATACTTTTCATCACGACGCAATTATTAATAAATGTGGAAGTTTTAAAGGAGGATTATTTTTGTAAATTCTTCGCCATTGGACAAAGTAAACAAAGCTGGAATTCAAAATTTAATTTCTTTTAAACCCAGCTGATTGTTGCTGTACGGAAAAGTTTGTTTACCTTGGACCTTACTTTCCGAGTTTGTTGCTTGGACCTTACTTTCCGTACAGGTCAGTAGTGCGTGGAACAAACGACATATTACGTAGAGATCTTTCACTTCCTGATACCAGCACCAAACTTTGGGAATTGACTAAACACATGTAAAAGAGTAAAAATCTGCCAGGAGGCAAATTAAATATAATGACGTCACGAGCAGTGACGTCATCAATATGGCCGCTCAGCCAATTACAATAATGTTGCATATCTCGGAAACCCCTTAACCGATTTTGACATTTGACATCTTATTTGAAAGGTCTAATCATGATCTATAATAAAGGTTATTACACTTTTAGCGGTAAAAACAACCGTTTTTGAGTATTTTGTAAAATATTAATTTTTATAAGTATTTGCAATTTCAGCGAATTTCCCATTGGGAAGAAGCTATTGCCGTATGTGTTATGGTAAGACATAAGCCCGGGACCATGTTACTTTTTCATTTTGAGGTGCCCATTGACGAAAAATAATAGTCATTAAAATTATATATGCATATATGTATGTATGTGTCCCTAGACACGAGAACTCTTGTTAAAACCGTCCGATCAATACCAAACTTAATATGTAGAGATGTGTAATTATACGTTTATTTGGATGAGTTCGTAAACCAGATATATTGACCTACCGGAAGGAGTAGTGTTAGGGGGTTTTCACCCCAAAAGTGGATTTTTTGTGTTTTTCACATCTAATTTTAAAAAAATTTAAATTTTGATTTTCATTACTGGATTTAGCTAAAAAAAAAAAACACACAATTAAGTATTTTGCAGCTTTGCTCTATCCCCATTGGTTACCGAGATATTAAAAAGTCTAAAGACAGTACATTGTATTTTGGGGTTCCAATGTTAATCTTAAGGAGGAAAAAGAATGTTTTAATATTTCACTTATTAACCAAGATATTTTGACGAAACTTGGTATTTAGCTTCATTTGGTTATGATCCATCCATTTATGGTAAAAAAATCTTGGTTTTGTGTACTTATCATGGCAGCAACCTGCATACTCTTTTCCCATGTTAATCACAAGGAGAATATTCAAACTAATATATTCATAGACGGATATTGATGAAACTTAGTATATGGCTTCATATGGTCGAAATTATCTTTTATACTAAAATTACCTACTTGCAGTGTTCCCCATGGCATCAAACCTGCATACTCTTTCCCTATTTTTATTGTTGGGATAATAGACATTTATTTTCCTATTTATGAGCACGTGATGAAATTTTGTTCACAGGTTCATCTGTTCTAAATCAATATTACTAATTTGGAAATTCGCTGAGTACGCATGTCTGCCACGGAGGGGTATTATGTATGTAAATTAAGTTTAATAATAATACAAGACAAAATTAAGGATATTATTATTGTTAACATATATTTCATGTAAATATATCCAGCTACCTATATGTTTATTCTTGAACAATGACCTGCAATGTAATGAAATTGACAATGAAATGCTGCAATAGCGCACCCTCAGTTGGTGGTATATGTTCTATGTTCCTATTCTTTTGAGTAAAAAGTATTCTGCGTGCATGGTTTACATGACATATATGTTAACAATAATAATATCCTTAATTTTATCTTGTATTGTTATTAAACTTAATTTACATACATAATACCCCTCCGTCGTAGCAGACATGCGTACTCAGCGAATTTCCAAATTAGTAGACCCCTAATATTAACTTAGAACAGATGAACCTGTGATCAAAATTTCATCACGTGCTCATAAATAGGAAAATAAATGTCTATTATCCCTACAATAAAAATAGGGAAAGAGTATGCAGGTTTGATGCCATGGGGAACACTGCAAGTAGGTAATTTTAGTATAAAAGATTATTTAGACCATATGAAGCCATATACTAAGTTTCATCAATATCCGCCCATGAATAAATTAGTTTGAATATTCTCCTTGGGATTAACATGGGAAAAGAGTATGCAGGTTGCTGCCATGATAAGTACAAAAAACCAAGATTTTTTTACCATAAATGGATGGATCTTAACCAAATGAAGCTAAATACCAAGTTTCGTGAAAATATATTGGTTAAAAAGTGAAATATTAAAACATTCTTTTTCCTCCTTAAGATTAACAGTACCGGGGAGCCGAGCTTCGCTCTATATAGTCCAGGATCTGACAATACATTCCGTAGGAAAATCGCGTATAGTCAATTTGACTTTTTTAGTTGAATATATGTGTCTTAGGAAGTGTTTTGCACTTAGGTGTCATTTCGGCATCTGGTAGGTTTACCCGCTATGACGTCATCAAGATGGCGGAAAGTGATTTTTTTTAATTGCGTATATTTCAGATGTTATTTATCGGATTTTGATAAATCTTTTTTTGTTTTAAAGCTCATCAAAAGACCTATCTTTTTAGTATTTACTATTTTCTTATACACTTATTAGTTTTTCCATAATATTTAAAAAATTGAATTTTAAAAATAAAATTTTGTAAATTTTTGCTTATAGCTTGCTTAATAGTGAGAAATTGGCAATTTTACCTCTTATCAAAGTTGTTTGTCTTTTAATACCCTTTCTAATGATACCACACATGGGGGGATAAATCCTAGGAATAATGCAGAAAAACGCCTGAAACACCGACGCGATCGCTACAATTGGTACGTGCCTGAACAATGGTACATGTATCATTTTATTGTTGCATATCTACCAATAATGTATTTCATCTGTTCAACCAGTTTATAACTACTCTCTAATAACAAAAAAGTTATTTTTTGTTTATCTAATGTTGTTGCACTCCATATTCACAGGGTGTACAACAACTATGACGAAACTAAGTGTTAAAATTTTAATGAAAAAAAAAATCATTACATTACCTGAAATGATTTTTATATAATTTACATCATTTTAACTTATATAAATACACTTATTTGATATTAACACATATAAAACATTTTAAAGCATGTTATTAGTTATTTTACTGTGAAAGCAATGCCAATACAGATGTACTTTGACTTAAACTTATATACTAACTAATGTTGTTTTAGAATAACCACACAGAAAGTATTGTCATAAAATACGGTATTTTTTGTTCGTTGAAATGCAAATAACAAACGGTTACTCTTAACACATAGGCCTACTGCTACTATTATCATTCTTCTGGAATGTTACTGCAATATGTATACTGTTCAATCCTACTGTTTAGCTAATGCTGAACTTATGCTTGAAATTTCTTAGACTCTAATCATAATAATTTTAGCACAGAGAATCAACACTTCTACATTTATGGAATCTTTGGTACTGAAGTGATATATTCCACTTGAAATCGAAATTATAGTGGATCTAATAAATGAAATTCCTCGTCAATGCAATGTTTTTGTAAGTAAAAATGGTAATATGCCCTGAGTACGGTAAGTGTTGTCTGGCCCTTCGGCTGGTCGGTGGATGGTCTCCGATACTGGCATTTTTCCATGATAAAAAATCCATACTGAGTTCGTCCAAATTCTTTGCTTTAGAACCTTTTATGAGTACCTGGACTAAATAAATCTCGACAGAAAATAAGCTTGATTCAATTTCGGTTGGAAATTTTGAGTTTCCAAAATCCTTCAAAAGTTTTTTGGATAACACACTCATAGGGGCTTTTTCGTGCCAAACTTACTTGTATAATCAGGTCCAGATATATGGGCATATTACCATACGTACTTACAGAAAGATTGCATTGATGTAGAATTTCATTTATTCGATCCACTGGAATTTGGATTTCAAGTGGACAACAACACTTTAGTACCAAAGATAGGGATGGTTCATGAAAGGTGCATGAAATGTGCTAAGTCCACATCTGTGTGCAAAAAGAATAAAGTCCCATGTTGCACATTGTGCAAATGTAGAAGTGTTGATGATTCTTTGTGCAAAAATTATTATGATTAGAATCTAAGAAATGTCAAACATAAGTTCAGCATTAGTTAAACAGTAATATATTGAACAGTATACATATAGCAGTCAGGGGCGAACCCAGCATTCAAATTGGGGGGGGGGTATTTTCTGCAGAGGGTAACACGGGGGGGGTGTGGGGTGAAAATTTTTCGAGTTTTTGAAGCTAAATGGTTAGTTTTAGTGAATTTAAGATGTTAAAATTTAACTTTATGAAGACCTCTACTCCGTCAGAATTTTAAGTGAAACTAATGGGTTTTAAACATTAAATAAATGGATCAGACTATTATTTGAACTTGGAATAAATGTATTGACTTTATATTACGAGGGCAAATAAATAACATTCAGGCGAAGTACGGTAAAAAGTTATAGTGTAAAGCAATGATCGATTTCAGGGGGAACGCGGCGGAACGGCGTTCCCGTACCTTTAAAAAATAAATAAATAAAAAATTTAAAATTAAAAAAATACAAAAAAATTAATAAAAAAATTAATAATTATTTTTGAAAATTAGGGAAAGCCTTAAAGTCAAGTATAATTGTTGTAATATAAGTTTAATAGTTTGTTAAATTAACATTAATAATATTTTTAGTTTCATCCCAGTCCTTTAATTTAGTTTTCTTTTTCAAATAATATTGGATGTTCAATAAAAAGTTTTTAATACAATATGATGTTCTTCTTAACGCGGATATTTTTAAACTTGCAGAAAAATTAGGCCTTATCTAGATTTTACATTGTTAAGTTAATCAGTATGAAACATGAATGCTCCCGGAAGACTTAATGATTTTTATTAAATCTTTAAAACTGTATTAACTTAACAATGTAAAATCTAGATAAGGCCTAATTTTTTTGCAAGTTTGAAAATATTCGCGTTAAGAAGAACATCATATTGTATTAAAAACTTTTTATTGAACGTCCAATATTACTTGAAAGAAAACTAAATTAAAGGACTGTGATGAAACTAAAAATATTATTAATGTTGATTTAACAAACTATACTTGACTTTAAGGTCTATACTTGACTTTAAGGCTTTCCCTAATTTTCAAAAATAATTATTATTTTTTTTATTTTATTTATTTTTTTAATTTTTTTTTAGTTTTTTTTTTGTTAGTATTTAAGTTTAAGTCACACTAAACAATAAAAATTATTCAACATAGAATTTCTATTTCAAATACACAATAAAACAAGAAATGTTAATTCTAAAACAGTGGTATAAATTTTTAATTTAAAATTATTTCTGATAAACTTAATGTAAACAAAAATATAACATATTTAAACGATGACGGACGAATAATAAAGTACATCTGTATTGGCATTGCTTTCACAGTAAAATAACTAATAACATGCTTTAAAATGTTTTATATGCGTTTATATCAAATAAGTGTATTTTTATAAGTTAAACTGACGTAAATAATATAAAAATCATTTCAGGTAATGTAATGATTTTTTTTCATTACAATTTTAACACATAGCTTCGTTATAGTTGTTGTACACCCTGTGAATATGGACTGCAACAACATTAGATAAACAAAAAATAACTTTTTGTTATTAGAGAGTATTTATAAACTAGTTGAACAGATGAAATACATTATTGGTAGATATGCATCAATAAAATGATACATGTACCATTGTTCAGGCACGTACCAAATGTAGCGATCGCATCGGTGTTTCAGGCGTTTTTCTGCATTATTCCTAGGATTTATCCCCCCATGTGTGGTATCATTAGAAAGAGTATTAAAAGACAAACAACTTTGATAAGAGGTAAAATTGCCAATTTCTTACTAGTAAACAAGCTATAAGCAAAAATTTACAAAATTTTATTTTTAAAATTCAATTTTTTAAATATTATGGAAAAACTAATAAGTGCATAAGAAAATAGTAAATACAAAAAAGATAGGTCTTTTGATGAGCTTTAAAACAAAAAAAAGATTTATCAAAATCCGATAAATAACATCTGAAATATAAGCAATTAAAAAATATCACTTTCCGCCATCTTGATGACGTCATAGCGGGTAAACCTACCAGATGCCGAAATGACACCTAAGTGCAAAACACTTCCTAAGACACATATATTCAACTAAAAAAGTCAAATTGACTATACGCGATTTTCCTACGGAATGTATTGTCAGATCCAGGACTAATAATTATGTTGTAAAATGATACAAAATGTTTAAAGTTACATTTAAGTTTATTAAGTGAGGGTGAGATGTCAGAGCACGCCTTCAGTCTTCCCTTTTCTATAGGTCTTTTTTTACTTCCTCCTCAAGAATGTTGGGGTGGGAGAAAAGTATTAAAAATGTAAACAAAGAACTTTAACTTACAATAGAGGTTTTTGAGTGGCATGTTCCTAAAATAACATTTTCAATCTATCTATAAAAATGAAAGTACGTATCTTTAAAAACGAAAGCTAAATAAATAAATAAATAAATTCTTTATTGCAGTCGACAATTTACATTGCATTGCAAAGGTCAATAATTATACAAAGAAATATAAAATTTTCATTGGTCTTGATGCTAAGTACACCAGTGCCAAATTTTTTTCGCGTAAACTCCTAGAATTTAAGTATCCCAGCGGCTCATCATGAACTCATCAACAGAGTACAGAACTTTAGACACCAAGAGGCGTTTCAGTCGAGTTTTAAATTGATTTTGATTTTGAGATTGCTTGATACCCTCAGGGAGCTTATTTAGAAATCTGACTCCAGCCTGTGACGGTAAATGCTCAAACGCCACAGTTCTGTGGTGGCTGAGTCGATAATTGTCCCTGCCCCTAGTATTGTACTGGTGCAACTGACTGCCCTGTACAAGTGAGCATTTATACCTGCAGTACAGTGTTACCTCCAGGACATAGAGGCTGGGCAATGTAAGCAGTCCAAGTGCTTTGTGTGTCTTGAATAGGCGCAAAGACTACTGGACCGATTGACCTGAGGTTTTGTAAAACTATACATTATTTATCCATCAGAAAGATTGATAGGCCTATTCCTGTTGTTTATAAGCTTCTGGGCTTTGCCCTATTGACCCTGCATATGTATTGTACGTAGAAATTTAAACGTGTATACAATATAATTATAAAACTTGAAACTGGGCAAGTTTTGTTCAAATTTATTTATTCTTTAATTCAATTTATTAATATAAATAGACATCTGTTAAAATTTATTCTTCACGGCACTGGATTATTTTGTTATTTTTGGTAATTTGACTTTTGCAAAATTATTAGACCATCTCTTTCTATTCAACTAATCTGCAGCATCTATACTTATTTAATACGCTAAGGTTTTTTTTTGTGTTGAGAACCCCTCCTACAATTTTTAACTGATATTCAAGTTTTTGGTGTCGTTAGATAGGGCTTGTTCTGTAGTTGTTTCTGCTAAAAATCGATGAAAATCAGACATAAAATAAGGGCGCTTTACACAAATTAAATTTGAGATTTTCCAATTAGACGCGACGAACATTGGGTTTGGGTTGAACATTTTAAACATCTGTTAATGTATAGCTGTAAACACGTGTAGTTTTTTGTGATTACTGATATTAACAATATTGGATTGGTCGGTTGTCGTTAATTTAGAACTAAATGTTACTTTTGTATTGTATGAAAATAAATTGCTCGATTCCGAGCAACAAGTAGACTAGTAATTCGTAAATAAAAATTACATGTGGCGTTTCTTACACCATATTTACCATTTACCATCGAAGTCATCCCTGCAGTCCTTGAAGAGAGGGAGAGTCGTCAATTCTTGCATGAATGTGTTTGTGTGTGTGTGTTACATGTGTGGTAAATTTTATTTTTTATGGGAGTGTTCTTCTATGAACTCACTTAGTTTGTAGTAAGGTCATTCCAATAGATATTTTTTAATTGCTTTTTAAACATGGAGGCCTTATTGATTTACTGGTCTGTGAGGTGGTTAGGAAAGGAATTTATGTGTATGAGGAAAAGCAGTGGGCCGAGGATGGATCCTTGGGGAATTCCTTGTGTAGTGTTCTGGAGTGACGGTTGACTTCATAGTTGTTGTTGAGGTGTTCTATTTCCACTATTTTCTTCCGGTTTGTGAGAAGATTAATTGGTTGTGGATTGCTTTTTCAATGTATTTGGATAAAGTGGGCAGCACTGATACGGGTCGGTAATTTGATGCTTTGGAGTTTTCTCCTTTTTTTGCATTTATGGTAGGTCTAAATTAATTCTATTTGGGCTGCTTCAGGAATTTCATTTTGTTCTATGGAGGAGTTAATAATGTTTAATATGGGCAAAATTATTACAGTTTGACAATAACTGATTATTTTGTTGGATATTTGGTCGATTCCTGCAGAGTTTTTGGGTTTGAAGCTCTTAAACATATATTGAAGATCTTTGATGCTGACTTTGTTAAACTGGGTCAGGCCTTAGAGTTTAAGCCTTACTTTTCCCATAAGGATGTCTCTGCTTATTCGTTTGTGTATAGGCCTTCATGGACGCTACTTACATTTTTTAACATTTTTTTAATGATCAGTATGTCATTTTTTTGCAGACGATTTTGTCCTAAGTCCACAATGTAGCTCGCTAAATGATGTCAATGATGTTGTTATTTCTGAGTCAACCCCTATTACTGAGTGGTGCAGTACAAAGAAACCCTGCATGAATGCTGAGAAGGTTCAGGATGTAACAATGTGTCTGGGCAGTAGATCCAGCAATGTCAAATCACTTAAGTTCTTGGGGTTTCATTTGCAGTCCAATATTAAGTGGCAAACACACATTGAATATTTGGCTTCAAAAATTGAGAAGGATATTCATGATAAGATCACTAAGTGCTAGCGAGTGTTTCTGCTGATGTCTTTCTCTGTATTATACATCCATAGTTTTATGTCATATGGAACCTCAGTGTGGGCTTACTGTTCTTATGCCATTGACATTGACAGAATTTTTATGTTGCAGAAAAAGGCCGTAAGATTAATGTTTGGCGTTTATAACCAAACACATTGCAAGCCACTCTTGATTGCTCTTAAAATACTTACCATCATTGTTTGTCATGTCATGCTTTTTGTCAAGGACAATCTGCCAAATTTAACCAAAATATCAAATGTTCACAGCTACTCCACAAGGTTTAGAGGTAATATTTCCACGTCAAGGTGCATGTTTTCAACCACTGAAAATAGCCTTTGCTATCAAGGCATAAAAAATATAATGCTTTGCCTGTTAACATAAGAAATGTATCTAGAGCTAATTTTAAGAATGTTATAAAAACTGTTTTAACAAAAGTCTCATTGTATAAACCTGAAGAGTTTTTTGAGGTTAAGTTTTTATGTAACAAACTAACCTTAGTTTGATTTTTTGACGATTGTCATAAACATTGTTATTGTTTCAATTGACTTTAAAGCATTTCATTTTATTATAATCATATGATTTGCACCTGTATTTTTTTTAGGGCAAAAATTTAATTCATTATCTTACTATGTAATCCAAGGTTTTTCGTGTTTTGATGAATTAAACTACCTGTTATTTTATACCCTAGAATTTATCGCTCAATACTGGGTTTCCACTCGTGCTTTTGAAGATTATGCCCAACCTCCAACACTCGTTTGAAATTTTCTCGTTTTTAATACACAAACTGGCTACATGGTTAAAACATGGGACTTACGTTTCGGAAAAAATTTTATAATCAGGTGATCGCTCCAATGCTTTTCTTATGGAGAAAAATGATTTTTATTAACCATTTTACTAAATATTGCGAGCGTTTTGAGCGTTTTGATGAATTAAACTACCATTATTTTGTACCCAAGAATAGTTATTTTCCATCCGGAACGCTCTAGCGCTTGTACTTCGCGAGATAATTTCCAACCACAAACCCTACTACAAAACTTTCTCGTTTAATATAATAGGATTGGAGCCCAAAAATACAATGTACTGCCTTTAGACTTTTCAATATCTCGGTAACCAATGGGGATAGAGCAAAGCTGCAAAATACTTAATTGTGTGTTTTTTTAGCTAAATCCAGTAATGAAAATCAAAATTTAAAATTTTTTAAAATTAAATGTGAAAAATGCAAAAAATCCACTTTTGGGATGAAAACCCCCTAACACTACCCCTTACGGTAGGTCAATATATCTGGTTTACGAACTCATCCAAATAAACGTGCGATTACACATCTATACATATTAAGTTTGGTCTTGATCGGACGGTTTTAACAAGAGTTCTCGTGTCTAGGGACACATACATACACACATTCATACATATACACATATAATGTATGCATATATAATTTTAATGACTATTATTTTTCGTCAATGGGCACCTCAAAATGAAAAAGTAACATGGTCCCGGGCTTATGTCTTACCATAACACACACGGCAATAGCTTCTTCCCTGTGGGAAATTCGCTGAAATTGCAAATACTTATAAAAATTAATATTTTACAAAATACTCAAAAACGATTGTTTTTACCGCTAAAAGTGTAATAACCTTTATTATAGATCATGATTTGACCTTTCAAATAAGATGTCAAATGTCAAAATCGGTTTAGGGGTTTCCGAGATATGCGACATTATTGTAATTGGCTGAGCGGCCATATTGATGACGTCACTGCTCGTGACGTCATTATATTTAAGTTTGCCTCCCGGCTGATTTTTACTCTTTTACATGTGTTTAGTCAATTCCCAATGTTTGGTGCTGGTATCAGAAAGTGAAAGATTTTTACACTTGTTCCACACACTACAGTAAAATCAGCTGACGGTGACAGTTTGGGAAATGACTACTTTCCAAGGTCTCAGCTGTACGGCAAGTTGTCACTTTCGTATACGGGGTGATGAAAATTAATTCGGGGGTTCAATCCCTGAACTCTAAAACCAAAATCCAACAAAGCTTTTTTGTGGAGACGTCTATTAGAAAAGCTTGGACAGCACATGCAGACTTCGCCGAGAATGATGGCTAATTCGACATCTCGACGTCTCAGCATCTCTGGATGTCGTCCATCAACACGGAGCATGCAAATGCAGGCGTTGAGTTTTGCGCCGCCGACGCCGCCGGCACGGTCAGATTATACTAATATATGCAATAACCCGTACAATCTTCCAATATTGCATCACTAGTGAAGAAACATGTCATATTGAGAGTCATGCATTTTATCATTGGTGACCAAACCTATTGTTGGAGGAATCATCGATGTATAAGGCATCATTATTGAGAACTTCGCCTAATCTAAGCTAACTAGGGGACCTGTGCAGCGCAATGCGCTGCATTTATTAGGGTACCTGGTGATCAAACTTTGCTCCATGGTAATATTTTGAAAAACATTTCATTATAGTGAAAATCAGATAGAACATTATTGGTGTTTCATCGATCGATCTTCATTACCAATTCTTCAACTTCCCAATATGATAGTGTTGATATGTGGTGCTCGTTCTTTTAGGTCTAAATTAGCTAAGATTACGTAGGTGTTCTTTTGCCGAAATGTCTTAGGGCCTTTGTCTAAACCCTCTTATAAAATATAGAATAAATTCACAGATGTTGGATCCACATAGTTCATCAAACATAAAACGTAAATGACAAAAGAATAAAAATCAACATTTCATTACTCCCCGGTCCTGTATGAGTTTTGCAGCACTCACTGCGGCTGTTTTTGTAGTACTACTGTATGAGGTAGTCAATGACATAGTGAATGAGTCCACGTTACTATTTATGCCTAAATTCTCTTTAACTTAAGTTTCCATGTCACTACAAAATTTAATTAAAGAAATCACAAAAATTAAGAGAACCTACATCTTTGTTGGTGTGGTCCATTTTGTTTTTAGTGGCATTTTTATTTTTGTTAAAATTTCTCTTTATAAAAACCATTTTCGGTATGAACTTGTTTTCCATACTGGTGGTAAAAAACTTTTAAATGTTGTCTTTTACACAGATTTTTTAATATGTGTAGCGTTCTGTTAAAAACATGTTTATACTATAATAGTAAATAAAAAGGTTATTACACTTACAACCGACTATCCCTTTTCCTTACAGTTTACAGCAGTTTGAAAATTCATGAACACAAATTTAGTGTTCTATTTTAATATTTGTTAAGCCGCGACCGCACTGGCCGAACATTCGTGGCAAACTTGTTCGGCCAACACAAAAATCAGAAAAACATTCTTAACGAACAATTAACTAATCATAATATGATTTACATTATAAAAGGTTAGCAAAGAACAAACAAAAGTTCGAAAGAAATTTGTTCCGCGAACATGTTCGCGGCCAGTGCGGACGCTGCTAATTTCATTATTTTGTCAATACCACTCGGACAACCATTAAGACCCACGTAAAAATTTCAATTTTCAAAACTGTATTCGTAAACAAAAATGAATTTTTACAGGGTTAAGTTACAAATAGTAGTTTTCATCACTAGGAGCAAAAGTGGGTCTTTTTGGTGCGCAATCGTGTTTAAGCAACAAAAAGACACTTTTGCTCCGAGTGATGAACAACGGTTTTTTATCATAATGCAAAATTAGACTTTTAATCGTTAAAAATATTAACTATTAAGTTGTATTTTCGAGGTTATATTTACAAAGTAAGTAATATGCAGTGTTTACATTTCTGTTATTTACAAACAATGCTCTTTAAAACGTTTGAATTTCAAAATTCTGCTCCTCAACATTAATAAAGCAATAATAATATACTTAGCAAACAGCTGACTTTTCAGTACTAGGACCTAAAAAATTCTCCAGATGATTTTTCAGTCCTAGGACAGAAAATAATCGGTTTTGGTACTATTGAGAGAACAAAAAACAGGCTGATTTCGTGCAGAATGATAAAAACTTATTTTTGTGCCCAAATACGCATAGATAAAACTTTCTAGCAAAATCTACCTGCTACATTTTGAGAAAAGGTTAAAACCTCATATTAAAGTATGAAATTGTGTTGATATTTCAGTACCAATTCGATTTGCTTCTATTCAGCTTTTAACACATGTGTTTGTTTGTTTAACTACCACAGCTGTTTTATTTAGCAATTCAATATTAATTGTTCCCCATGTTAATCTTATGGACAAAAAATGAACTTTGAGGGCTTCCCGTGAGCTTCAGAATTAAAATATCAAAAATCTAAAACCTTATTGCAAAACTACGAACTGAGACCATTCTTTTGACACCTCAAACTTTGAAATTGGTCCAGAAATAAGGGAGGAGTAGTGTTAACAAAAAAGGGGCATCACGTATTATATATATAGATATTTAAGTAATTTATTTGGATAATGTTCATGAAATTATGGTTGAATTTAATGTTGTGCGAGAAACAATTTTGCATATAGCTCAGTAATAAGTTTTATCTATAAAACACAAATACTGTACTCACTAAAGAAATATCGAGAAGCGTTAACTCTTAGAATTCTAGGATTTTCGGAACCATTTATTCAGTAATTCTCTAATTGTCCCGCATGTTTAGTGTCCTTTATTGCCGTTTACGTTCAAGCGACGGACCTTCTCCGTTAATGGACTACCTGTATTTGTCCGTCCTTTGTCCACGAAGCTAATGTTAGTTTCGCTATTATAGACACACAACTCTATTCAAACAATTCAAACATAGTTTAGTTTATGTTCTGGTTCGGTAACATTCTGTCCCAGTAACATTTTGTCCTAACTCGAATTTCTTGGAAAACCAGTAACATCTTGTCCCAATCTTTTTTACAGTTGATTAAATCAGCTAACGAGGTAACATCTTGTCCCAACGAAAATTTGACAAGGGTTGAGGAACGCAGCTCAGGTAGTAAGAGCAGATCAAGTCCGAGCGGCATGCGGCCGCATGGAGCACCGGCCTGGGAGGGACGCAGATTAAAATTACGGGGTTATTTGATAGTTACAAAAATTAACGCCTTGACAACCGTGTATCTTCTATATATATAATTCCGTAAGCGAATCGGTCCCCACGAAATATCTCGAGTTAGAATAAAGATAGGGTAACGTATGATGGCTCATTTTAAAGCTTGAGGTCCAAGGACGCAAGGAAAAATACCAGAATTCCCAAAAGTTACCTGGACTTCGCCCCAATGGACCTTGAAGTTACAATGTTAATCTAATGGGAAGAAGATTTTTATATCTGCACGTGTGATTAAGCAGATGTTCCAGTGTATATTTTTATCATAAACTCAGCTGGTTTCTGAGCAGATATATTGAGTTAAGATAACCACATAATTAGAACTTTTGAAAATTTACAATGCACTATAAATAATGAGAACACTTATAGTCATGAACAGATTACGGATTTACAGGAGATTTCATCTTGATGACCCCATTTATTTCACTAAGGAAACAGGAGTAGAATGATTTTTATGCTGATTATACCAAAGTAAAAATTGGCTTAGACGTGGCATGTTTATAATGGTTAATTGTCTTTACTCAGTGAATGATGTTTAGTTTTTACGTTACTGCTTTATATTTCGACTATTTAGTAATTATTGAGGAATATTTTGTTTGGTTTTTATCAATTCACTGAGTCTTCCTTTATGTATGTTGTAGGGAAACACTTGACGCCCGTTAATCCATAAAGACTGGTAGCTTTTCATAAGCAAGATAAGCGAAAACTAACTAAAGGCCTATATCGATCAATGTTCTACTTCATTGACAAATAGCCAAAAATTGACTTCAATCAAAGCACTAGGGACGTCGGTGGCACGGAGGGTAAGGGGAAATGGGGATATAAGGGGCAAGGTTGGAGGGCACGGAGGTACGGGGTGGAACGGTGGAGCTGGCGGCACGGGACCATGGAGAGCAAAGGGATTTCGGGGATATGGGGGCACGAAGGGCACGAGGAGTGTCGCTGGCGCTGGATACAGGGGGGCAAGAGAGGCAGGGTGGAGGCAAGGTAGACATAGGGGCACAGGGAGGAACGGCGAGCATGAGGGCAAAGGAGCATGGATTGTATAGGGGTGTGGGGGCATAGAGGGCACTCTGCGGAGGAATCGGTATGTACTGGGTCATGTGCGGGGCACAAGGTTTACTAGGGGCGTCGGTGGCAAGAGGGGATGCGAGGGGATGGGGACCCGGGAGCACGCGGCGGCGGAGGTGTGGGGGCACAAGGGGTGCTAGGGGGGTCGGTGGCAAGAGGGTTGGATGGGCATGGAGGTACGGGAGCGTGAGGGGTGCGGGGCCACAAGAGGTACTAGGGGCGTCGGTGGCAAGATGGTTGGATGGGCATGGAGGTACGGGAGCGTGGAGGGTGCGTGGCCACAAGAGGTATTAGGGACGTCGGTGGCAAGATGGGTAGGTGGGCATGGGGGCACAGGGGCCATGGGGAGGAACATTTTTCATGGGGGCACGGAAGCACGGGGATACGTGGCGACGCGGACGTGGGAAGGCACAATGGGCACCAGGGGAGTTGGCACGGGGCACGATGGGCAGATGGGTATGGGCACGGGAGAACTTTGGGGGACACAGAGAGCATGGGGACCACAGGCAGGGAAGAACGGTTGACGGGAGCACAGCGTTTAGTGGGGCATGGGGGCCAATGTGGAGGCATAGGGATATAGGGGGCACGGGGAAGAATGGTGTACATAGGGGCACAGGGCTATGGGAGCATGTTAATAGGGGCTCAAGGGGTACTAGAGACGTCGGTGGCCAGAAGGTGGTTGGGCATGGGGGGCACGGAGGAGGAATGTGTAAACTGTATATTATTTTAATGTGTGTACTAATGTACTTTTCCAAATTTTAAAGTTAAGGATATTTTTGCATTAAGTTCTATTATTGTGTTAAGGTATTATTTTGCAAATTGTTATCAAGAATAAAAACCATTTTTTGCATAGCCAGATTTGGTTTGTGTTTTGGATCAAACCTTTTTTAGTTATGTGGAAATTGGTGAAAATATAGGCCTACTTGAAATTATCTTCGATGACTTGCGGAACTCAGTTTGTGTGACTACATTTTAAATTTAATACCTTTTGTTAGTTTTTAAGAGGGCGTTGGAGTGCCATCATGTTGGATTTATTTCTCATAAGAGCAATGCTAAACTTGTCCCCGACATTTGTCATATAATTTCTTTATTTTTTGTCCGATTGGTTCAGAATAAATAGCGTTAGAATCACAATTGAATTTCCCGTTCCTTTTGCGAGATCGATTCTTTGTAAATAATTTATAAAATTCCGTAGAAAATTTTTTAAAAGTAGTAAAAAACTTGCTTTGTTATTTCAAGTTAGTAAGAAACACAAATTTTTATAAAAAAGTCCTCTCGCAAACCAAATCCGCCTTGATGAACCCTTTATTTAGAGCTATAAACTGCGATCCTGGCACAGCGGCCCATCAGCAGGTAGCGGAGGGTCCAGCGAGGATTCCAGCGTCCGGTGTAGGCAAATGACTCTAGAATGTTTCGCCGTACGGCTTTTAATGGAAAACATGGTATTTGATTCCCCTGTTTCGGAAGCCGTTTTTCAACCGATTTTCTTTAAACTTGGTAAGTATTTAGTTGAATAGTTATATTAGGTCCCTCATACCTCGAAATTTAGAAAATTTAACAAATATTACTAAGGAAAATCGAGTTACTTTGCGACGTCACGGAGAGTTATATTTGTTAAATTTTAAAAATTTCGAGGTATGAGGGACCTAATATGCTAACTATAATACTATAATATAATACTATAATAACTATAATATTCAACTAAACACTTACCAAGTCGGTTGAAAAACGGCGTCCGAAACAGGGAAATCATATACCGTACCATGGTTTGCATTAAAAGCCGTATAGTTAAAATTGCCGACTGCGCAACAATGTGCTACCGGCCCAGGGGTGAAGATGACTCTTAACCTGGACCAATAAACAAAGACTTTCAGGGTGCACATTCCTTCTTTATTTTCCCCCACAAATATATCAGTCATTCTCAGTTTGAGAGCAAGAGCAGCACTATCGTCTTACATACAGTATCGTCCCGGGGGCGGCCTCCGTGCCAGTATCGCAGTTTCGGCGTCTACCTGGGTTTTGGATCGCAGTTTCGGTGCGCCCGCTGCGCTTTGGGCTTTGCGTGGTACATGGAGTGTATCAATGAAGCTGTTGTTAATTAATTTCTTGGTTTTTAATTTAATCATCCCACATGTAAAGAATGTAAAAGTGACAAATAAAATAAATGGATTGTATTGGATTAAATAATTTACTGACGAAATATTCCTACAGTATATGTAACGTTCTTCGGAGGCGTTTTCAATACTGTATAAAACGTTATTCCTTGAATACACTTAACAAAGCAGAAAAAATATTTTAACGTTTTACAAATAATCAAATGTCGGTGCAGAACAGACAAGAATCATTGGTGGACTTTTACACGATGTAATTTTAAGACTACAACACATCACTTTCAGTGGAAAAATTTTCAAGTTCAAGATTCAAATATTTTTTGAACTAAAGGGCTGTAATGCGCTGAGTGTTGAGGAATGAGGACGACGCTATGTCACTTGTGGTGAAGTGGTGAAGCGCTGTACTGCTGTAGTAACGAAGGAGCCCGCAGCGCCGAGGTTGTATGAATGGTTAAAAAGCCGCAATACCGATCATGGCACACTCCCTTTCAGTGTATACCACAGTCACACGCCTCATACTGTTGGTGACATTTGAAGTGGTGAAGCGCTGTACTGCTGTAGTAACGAAGGAGCCCGCAGCGCCGAGGTTGTATGAATGGTTAAAAAGCCGCAATATCGATCATTGCACACTCCCTTTCAGTGTATACCACAGTCACACGCCTTATACTGTTGGTGACATTTGAAGTGGTGAAGCGCTGTACTGCTGTTAGTAACGAAGGAGCCCGCAGCACCGAGGTTGTATGAATGGTTAAAAAGCCACAATATCGATCATGGCACACTCCCTTTCAGTGTATACCACAGTCACACGCCTCCTACTGTTGGTGACACTTAGTTGAAGTGGTGAAGCGCTGTACTGCTGTTAGTAACGAAGCAGCCCGCAGCGCCGAGGTTGTATGAATGGTTAAAAAGCCGCAATATCGATCATGGCACACTCCCTTTCAGTGTATACCACAGTCACACGCCTCCTACTGTTGGTGACATTTGAAGTGGTGAAGCGCTGTACTGCTGTTAGTAACGAAGGAGCCCGCAGCGCCGAGGTTGTATGAATGGTTAAAAAGCCGCAATACCGATCATGGCACACTCCCTTTCAGTGTATACCACAGTCACACGCCTCATACTGTTGGTGACATTTGAAGTGGTGAAGCGCTGTACTGCTGTTAGTAACGAAGGAGCCCGCAGCGCCGAGGTTGTATGAATGGTTAAAAAGCCGCAATACCGATCATGGCACACTCCCTTTCAGTGTATACCACAGTCACACGCCTCATACTGTTGGTGACATTTGAAGTGGTGAAGCGCTGTACTGCTGTTAGTAACGAAGGAGCCCGCAGCGCCGAGGTTGTATGAATGGTTAAAAAGCCGCAATACCGATCATGGCACACTCCCTTTCAGTGTATACCACAGTCACACGCCTCATACTGTTGGTGACATTTGAAGTGGTGAAGCGCTGTACTGCTGTAGTAACGAAGGAGCCCGCAGCGCCGAGGTTGTATGAATGGTTAAAAAGCCGCAATATCGATCATTGCACACTCCCTTTCAGTGTATACCACAGTCACACGCCTCATACTCTTGGTGACATTTGAAGTGGTGAAGCGCTGTACTGCTGTTAGTAACGAAGGAGCCCGCAGCGCCGAGGTTGTATGAATGGTTAAAAAGCCACAATATCGATCATGGCACACTCCCTTTCAGTGTATACCACAGTCACACGCCTCATACTGTTGGTGACATTTGAAGTGGTGAAGCGCTGTACTGCTGTTAGTAACGAAGGAGCCCGCAGCGCCGAGGTTGTATGAATGGTTAAAAAGCCACAATATCGATCATGGCACACTCCCTTTCAGTGTATACCACAGTCACACGCCTCCTACTGTTGGTGACACTTAGTTGAAGTGGTGAAGCGCTGTACTGCTGTAGTAACGAAGGAGCCCGCAGCGCCGAGGTTGTATGAATGGTTAAAAAGCCGCAATATCGATCATGGCACACTCCCTTTCAGTGCATACCACAGTCACACGCCTCCTACTGTTGGTGACACTTAGTTGAAGTGGTGAAGCGCTGTACTGCTGTAGTAACGAAGGAGCCCGCAGCGCCGAGGTTGTATGAATGGTTAAAAAGCCGCAATATCGATCATGGCACACTCCCTTTCAGTGTATACCACAGTCACACGCCTCCTACTGTTGGTGACATTTGAAGTGGTGAAGCAGTTTCGGTGCGCCCGCTGCGCTTTGGGCTTTGCGTGGTACATGGAGTGTATCAATGAAGCTGTTGTTAATTAATTTCTTGGTTTTTAATTTAATCATCCCACATGTAAAGAATGTAAAAGTGACAAATAAAATAAATGGATTGTATTGGATTAAATAATTTACTGACGAAATATTCCTACAGTATATGTAACGTTCTTCGGAGGCGTTTTCAATACTGTATAAAACGTTATTCCTTGAATACACTTAACAAAGCAGAAAAAATATTTTAACGTTTTACAAATAATCAAATGTCGGTGCAGAACAGACAAGAATCATTGGTGGACTTTTACACGATGTAATTTTAAGACTACAACACATCACTTTCAGTGGAAAAATTTTCAAGTTCAAGATTCAAATATTTTTTGAACTAAAGGGCTGTAATGCGCTGAGTGTTGAGGAATGAGGACGACGCTATGTCACTTGTGGTGAAGTGGTGAAGCGCTGTACTGCTGTAGTAACGAAGGAGCCCGCAGCGCCGAGGTTGTATGAATGGTTAAAAAGCCGCAATACCGATCATGGCACACTCCCTTTCAGTGTATACCACAGTCACACGCCTCATACTGTTGGTGACATTTGAAGTGGTGAAGCGCTGTACTGCTGTAGTAACGAAGGAGCCCGCAGCGCCGAGGTTGTATGAATGGTTAAAAAGCCGCAATATCGATCATTGCACACTCCCTTTCAGTGTATACCACAGTCACACGCCTTATACTGTTGGTGACATTTGAAGTGGTGAAGCGCTGTACTGCTGTTAGTAACGAAGGAGCCCGCAGCACCGAGGTTGTATGAATGGTTAAAAAGCCACAATATCGATCATGGCACACTCCCTTTCAGTGTATACCACAGTCACACGCCTCCTACTGTTGGTGACACTTAGTTGAAGTGGTGAAGCGCTGTACTGCTGTTAGTAACGAAGCAGCCCGCAGCGCCGAGGTTGTATGAATGGTTAAAAAGCCGCAATATCGATCATGGCACACTCCCTTTCAGTGTATACCACAGTCACACGCCTCCTACTGTTGGTGACATTTGAAGTGGTGAAGCGCTGTACTGCTGTTAGTAACGAAGGAGCCCGCAGCGCCGAGGTTGTATGAATGGTTAAAAAGCCGCAATACCGATCATGGCACACTCCCTTTCAGTGTATACCACAGTCACACGCCTCATACTGTTGGTGACATTTGAAGTGGTGAAGCGCTGTACTGCTGTTAGTAACGAAGGAGCCCGCAGCGCCGAGGTTGTATGAATGGTTAAAAAGCCGCAATACCGATCATGGCACACTCCCTTTCAGTGTATACCACAGTCACACGCCTCATACTGTTGGTGACATTTGAAGTGGTGAAGCGCTGTACTGCTGTTAGTAACGAAGGAGCCCGCAGCGCCGAGGTTGTATGAATGGTTAAAAAGCCGCAATACCGATCATGGCACACTCCCTTTCAGTGTATACCACAGTCACACGCCTCATACTGTTGGTGACATTTGAAGTGGTGAAGCGCTGTACTGCTGTAGTAACGAAGGAGCCCGCAGCGCCGAGGTTGTATGAATGGTTAAAAAGCCGCAATATCGATCATTGCACACTCCCTTTCAGTGTATACCACAGTCACACGCCTCATACTCTTGGTGACATTTGAAGTGGTGAAGCGCTGTACTGCTGTTAGTAACGAAGGAGCCCGCAGCGCCGAGGTTGTATGAATGGTTAAAAAGCCACAATATCGATCATGGCACACTCCCTTTCAGTGTATACCACAGTCACACGCCTCATACTGTTGGTGACATTTGAAGTGGTGAAGCGCTGTACTGCTGTTAGTAACGAAGGAGCCCGCAGCGCCGAGGTTGTATGAATGGTTAAAAAGCCACAATATCGATCATGGCACACTCCCTTTCAGTGTATACCACAGTCACACGCCTCCTACTGTTGGTGACACTTAGTTGAAGTGGTGAAGCGCTGTACTGCTGTAGTAACGAAGGAGCCCGCAGCGCCGAGGTTGTATGAATGGTTAAAAAGCCGCAATATCGATCATGGCACACTCCCTTTCAGTGTATACCACAGTCACACGCCTCCTACTGTTGGTGACACTTAGTTGAAGTGGTGAAGCGCTGTACTGCTGTAGTAACGAAGGAGCCCGCAGCGCCGAGGTTGTATGAATGGTTAAAAAGCCGCAATATCGATCATGGCACACTCCCTTTCAGTGTATACCACAGTCACACGCCTCCTACTGTTGGTGACATTTGAAGTGGTGAAGCGCTGTACTGCTGTTAGTAACGAAGGAGCCCGCAGCGCCGAGGTTGTATGAATGGTTAAAAAGCCGCAATATCGATCATGGCACACTCCCTTTCAGTGTATACCACAGTCACACGCCTCCTACTGTTGGTGACATTCACACGCCTCATACTGTTGGTGACATTTGAAGTGGTGAAGCGCTGTACTGCTGTAGTAACGAAGGAGCCCGCAGCGCCGAGGTTGTATGAATGGTTAAAAAGCCGCAATATCGATCATGGCACACTCCCTTTCAGTGTATACCACAGTCACACGCCTCCTACTGTTGGTGACATTTGAAGTGGTGAAGCGCTGTACTGCTGTAGTAACGAAGGAGTCCGCAGCGCCGAGGTTGTATGAATGGTTAAAAAGCCGCAATACCGATCATGGCACACTCCCTTTCAGTGTATACCACAGTCACACGCCTCCTACTGTTGGTGACATTTGAAGTGGTGAAGCGCTGTACTGCTGTAGTAACGAAGGAGCCCGCAGCGCCGAGGTTGTATGAATGGTTAAAAAGCCGCAATACCGATCATGGCACACTCCCTTTCAGTGTATACCACAGTCACACGCCTCCTACTGTTGGTGACATTTGAAGTGGTGAAGCGCTGTACTGCTGTTAGTAACGAAGGAGCCCGCAGCGCCGAGGTTGTATGAATGGTTAAAAAGCCGCAATACCGATCATGGCACACTCCCTTTCAGTGTATACCACAGTCACACGCCTCATACTGTTGGTGACATTCACACGCCTCATACTGTTGGTGACATTTGAAGTGGTGAAGCGCTGTACTGCTGTAGTAACGAAGGAGCCCGCAGCGCCGAGGTTGTATGAATGGTTAAAAAGCCGCAATATCGATCATGGCACACTCCCTTTCAGTGTATACCACAGTCACACGCCTCCTACTGTTGGTGACATTCACACGCCTCATACTGTTGGTGACATTTGAAGTGGTGAAGCGCTGTACTGCTGTAGTAACGAAGGAGCCCGCAGCGCCGAGGTTGTATGAATGGTTAAAAAGCCGCAATATCGATCATGGCACACTCCCTTTCAGTGTATACCACAGTCACACGCCTCCTACTGTTGGTGACATTTGAAGTGGTGAAGCGCTGTACTGCTGTAGTAACGAAGGAGCCCGCAGCGCCGAGGTTGTATGAATGGTTAAAAAGCCGCAATACCGATCATGGCACACTCCCTTTCAGTGTATACCACAGTCACACGCCTCCTACTGTTGGTGACATTTGAAGTGGTGAAGCGCTGTACTGCTGTTAGTAACGAAGGAGCCCGCAGCGCCGAGGTTGTATGAATGGTTAAAAAGCCGCAATACCGATCATGGCACACTCCCTTTCAGTGTATACCACAGTCACACGCCTCCTACTGTTGGTGACATTTGAAGTGGTGAAGCGCTGTACTGCTGTTAGTAACGAAGGAGCCCGCAGCGCCGAGGTTGTATGAATGGTTAAAAAGCCGCAATATCGATCATTGCACACTCCCTTTCAGTGTAAACCACAGTCACACGCCTCATACTGTTGGTGACACTAACAGTTGGTTTCCGAGTTAATTAAACTCATTATGCTTTTTTATTAATCCGCGGAAATCGTTTCATCACCGCTAATAACGTTATACAATAAAATACGGTAGGGCCTACTATTTGTACGGACATAGAAGTTATCCGAAATAGAATTTTGAATTTAAAAACTGTTTTTCAACAAGAAATTGATTAAATTGTTTATACTGAGCTAGTCTCACGACTGCGAGAAAACCATTTTCAGTCCTACAGTTCTTTTAATGTGACCATGGTATCTACATGGGTGTTTTTCATCAAGCCTTGGTTTTTCATAGCTACTAAATTGCACAAAAATTCAGCTGATAACTGTTTAAATAAACCAACTTGTTTCGTTTTTAACCTGTGTGTTTCATTAAATCTAAACCAGAGTGAAGCACCGAGGCGAGCACAGGCGATTGAGCGAAGCGAACGGACGGAGCGAACGAATTCGTCTTACGAGCTTTGCAAGTTTACCAAGCAAATGCTCTCTCCCAATAACCAAAACAATAACTACTACACTATCACGGTATTTCGGAACATGGAGTATCATTGATGGTTTCGCGGAGTGTCACTATTTCATTAAAGACAATTTTTTATACTTCTTGATAACGTTGGCCAACCAGTACCGATGTCCCCTCAGGATGGTGCCCAGTGGCCGGGATGTCTCCGTCACTGCATTCCACCAACCCCTGACGTCATTACAGCCACATAAATATCACCAATCTTACGGTTGTTTACCTTCAATTATTTACAGTTTGCTTTGTCAAATGAAAAATTTAAACTTATTCTATGAATCAACTGTAATTTTTGTATGTTCGTGTCTTTTATGGATGTTTTGAGAATATGTTGTTACTGAAAATACAACAAACTTTATACTTTGGGACCGACTACACAGAGAAAACTGTTTGGTTGGATCCAACAACACTATTTTGTGACATTATACTAAATAAGAATTTGGTTTGTTTAACTAAAACTTTGTTAGTTTAACTATTCCACTATTTGATTCAATAAATTAGTTTTGTTGGAAAGTCCAAAACGTTGTTGAATAGTTAAAATCAAACAAATTATCCATTTGGCGCCTATTTAAACAAACATTTTGGTTGACTCGACAAACTTTTGTGTCTGTGAAAATGTTACTTCATAATTTAACGCTTATTACCGTGTGGATAAGTGTGGATTAACTTGGAAAGTACAGTGCTGTGGCAATTTCAATGGCAAAACAAAGTGTTAGTATATTCTGACACAATTGTTTACAGTATGAAATATCTTAACCATTTGATAAGAACTACAGTTTAGTAGTCACCGATACCGCACGATTCGATATTCACGAGCATAGAAATAACGTTAGGACTTACATACAAAAACATTCAGTGTGTAGCGAATGTGTTAACATTGTTTTAGTTTACCAATATTGAGGCTTTCTCATGACGTCAAGTGTGGAAATCTCAAAAAGTACAATTACTTTATCAAAAAGTAAAATATTTCACTAAAAAGTACACAAAAACAGCATAGCTGAAAAATTACAGCCTGTTTCAGAGTCCTAACTTGCTGCATGATTTGTTAATTTTAAGGTGACAAAAACGCGTCTTTGGCCTCAGGTATGACGTTGCATGTATTAAGTGAAGTGCATCTGCATGATGTGCTTTAAGTAACGCAAATGAAATGCATTTTCTCAATAACTTCGCGACCTTCAGTATAAGGTCGCACATGCATGATCTGTTAAGTTTTTAAACTAGACCTTCACATAAGTCGACACTGATCAAATTATAACGTCGTGCTCAAGTTACAGTAAAAATTGCTTCCGTAAACTCCTTGATGAAGTAAAGAATAAGAAAATGAATACAAAAAAAATTAATCCGTGAATAACTTGTTTTGCCCATGAACGTGTTTAGTAACGAATTTATGTCTTTTGCATCGAATTATACTGAGCATAGTATACAGGGTTAGGCAAAAGTCTGGATACCCCCAGTTAACTTTTTAACGCGTTGCAGTAGGAAAACCAAACTCGGCACATGTTTACAAAATCAAAAACGGCACTTTTTCATCAACTACACAATTTTGCCCCTGCCCCCAAAATGGGGTATTTTGGGGGCAGCCCCAAATTTTCAAATGTAAACCCCTATCGAGTGACCCCTCATTTTAAACGGTTTATCAAGAGAAATTAAATGGCGCAAACCGGAGGTCGATATCTCACCCCTAACCAAAATGGCAGCCATTTCAAAATTTGACATGGGCAAGCAAGTATAAGTATGGACACCCCCAATTAATTTTTTAACACGTTGCAGTAGGAAAACCAAACTCGGCACATGTTTACAACATCAAAAACTGCACTTTTTCATCAACTACACAACTTTGCCCCTGCCCCCAAAATGGGGTATTTTGGGGGCAGCCCCAAATTTTCAAATGTAAACCCCTATCGAGTGACCCCTCATTTTAAACGGTTTATCAAGAGAAATTGAATGGCACAAATCGGATGTCGATATCTCATCTCTAACCAAAATGGCAGCCATTTTAAAATTCGAGAAGGGTAAATTTACATTTGTTAAAATTAAATCGGAAAATAGCTTTTTGGAATTTATAATTTCTTGAATTATTTTAGAATTGAACCTAATAGCAGAAATGAACTAGTAGGTTCAATTCTAAAATAATTCCAGATATTCTCGATTCTAAAAAAGCTATTTTCTGATTTAATGTAAAGTCAATTTACCTTTCTCGAATTTTAAAATGGCTGCCATTTTGGTTAGAGATGAGATATCGACATCCGGTTTGTGCCATTCAATTTCTCTTGATAAACCGTTTAAAATGAGGGGTCACTCAATAGGGGTTTACATTTGAAAATTTGGGGCTGCCCCCAAAATACCCCATTTTGGGGGCAGGGGCAAAGTTGTGTAGTTGATGAAAAAGTGCAGTTATTGATGTTGTAAACATGTGCCGAGTTTGGTTTTCCTACTGCAACGTGTTAAAAAATTAATTGGGGGTGTCCATACTTATACTTGCTTGCCCATGTCAAATTTTGAAATGGCTGCCATTTTGGTTAGGGGTGAGATATCGACCTCCGGTTTGCGCCATTTAATTTCTCTTGATAAACCGTTTAAAATGAGGGGTCACTCGATAGGGGTTTACATTTGAAAATTTGGGGCTGCCCCCAAAATACCCCATTTTGGGGGCAGGGGCAAAGTTGTGTAGTTGATGAAAAAGTGCAGTTTTTGATGTTGTAAACATGTGCCGAGTTTGGTTTTCCTACTGCAACGCGTTAAAAAGTTAACTGGGGGTATCCAGACTTTTGCCTAACCCTGTATACATTAACGTATACTACGGCTTCTCTAGGCCGTAACCTAATGTTACGGATTATCGCGGTCCCTAGTGTACAGACCATTTGAAAGATGATTACCAAGTAAAGCAATTACTTAGTGTACTTTCAAGATAATACACTGTAAGCAATTTGATACATCTTATAATGCATATTGCATTTGATCTATTTGGGGCTTGGCACAACCAATAAAATATTAATTATTTAATATGTATGATGCGTAGATAATTAATAGAAAAACCCCACCCAACAAGAAATCATGTTTTCCAGATTGACAATACAAAATAGTTTACAAGGAAAATCATAGCTTTCGGTTTTTAAGTTAACCTCGTTTTAACTTATTTTACCTCATTTTGGATTTTTTGACAGTGACAAAATGAGACACAAATCAAAATTTTGCAAACACTTCAGCATTAACTTATCATTTACATTTACGAAGATCCAAAAGGAAGAAATGACAAATTTTGAAAAGTAAAATAAGCTGTATCTTGGCATACAATAACTCAAAACCAAGTTGTATTATCGTAACGCTGATCTTTATATTCAGAGTTAGAGGAGAGTAATCCAGGAGCTGCGGTAACTAGGATGAGGACGGATAATGAGGACCCGAGAGAGGCGAGGAGCGACGGGGACGTTGTACAAGAGCATCTCGTACACTCACACACTCGCCTAGCATTGCTTTGGACAACACAGCTGTAACTTACAACACACATTGGTAAAATAATCACTACATCAAACGCAGAATCCGTTCGAGCTCTCCTTAAGATAAACTGTATCAGATAACTGACATTTCCCCCAAGAATATAAAAAGGTGTTAAAAGCCTCAAAACATTAATGGCTCAGCCGGATGTTAAAAACCAGCTGAGCAGCACGATTTTTACTCTACGCGCGCTGTGGCGTTTAACGACGTACTGCGTTTACCGCTAAACGAAAAATAGAATTTTCTCCGCAACCACTTGCCGTAGACCAATAATTCAAAGTACTGGATTATTTAGATTTTGGAGCTCGATTTAATGACGATAAGTAATATTTATTTCAACGTAACAGCTATTTGAAAAATCCAAAAAATTGATTTTTAAAAACGCTTTTTACTTTATAACTTTTGAACGCGCATTTTGTCGGCGATGCGGTTGGTGTAATTTTATTCTACGTTTTAATCATAATAAACCCAAAATTTTACTCAAAATCGTTAGAGCTGTTTTTGAGAAATTTTAATTTTTCACATTTTGAGGGTTTTATGGGTAAACTATCCTTAAAAATTAAAAATTCGAAAAAATGAAAAAAAAAAACCTGGAATTATATTTTTAAACTGTAGTAGAATTAAACGCAGCATACCTCATCTCAAAAGGTTGCCAGAGTCAAAAATGGCAACCTTTCAAACTTAAAAAAAAAATCAAATTTTAACCTAAACGCTTAAAAATTAATACTATTCTAAATACATGAACTTTTGAGGTGCAGTTTGTGGTAAACGTTTGTTTTTACATTTACAATTACCTTTGAAAATGCGGATAGCTTGACATATGCGTCTCATATTAGGTACTCTTGAACCTCACCCTACATCTAAAACCTCACCCATCATAATATTACCCTTGAACCCTTGGTCCTACATGGACGTCTCAAAGAGGAAGTTCTGAAAATCTTTCCTTGGTCCATAGCCATGCTATACATAATTTAAAGGTGTCAGTAAAGAGAGTACATAGACGAAAACCAGGCCTCAAAAGGTCAAATATGTCGAAAGATATTGCATTTAAAGTTTGATAATATTATTTTACTCTAAATTTTGGACGTCTGTCATTTTTCTCCCGACCGCTTTATTGAGGTCTGGTTTACGGCATTGTGATACACATTTTAAGGACTTTAATTTTATATATATATAAATCTTCTGGAATGTATTTAAATTTAGTATGCTTATTATCGAATTTTATTGTAACTCCTAATGGGCCAACCCCCCCCCCCCCCCCCTATTTTTTTGCATAACCCCCAAAGCGGGACTCATTGGAGGAAGGTCAGAGGATGCCATAAAACACATTTCAAAAGAAATTGGCTTTCCAAAAATTATTTCATTTTTCCCGCCTAATTTTACTACACTACTAGACTGATAACGAGGCCCCGAGAGTCACCTCGCCAACGCCATTTCTCGGCGCTCATTGCAACCTGCTGCTGCCACATTGTTGGCATTCCCCGCTGGGGGCGACCGCTTCATTAAATACGTTGCATCGCACAATCGCGCCTAGCCTCGCGAAATGGACAAGTTACTGTTTAATTATTTATTATTGCTGTTCTTGTTTCCGTTCAATCCAAAAGTGACACCGTTGGATTCTGCTCCATAAAAATCAACATTGCGATTTTTTAACCAATCATAGGTTACAACCTGGACGCTGGCGCTGGAAGCCCCTTCATTACTGCGCCAGTAAAGTACTTTACTACTTCACTACATCGCGAGTTTAAAAGCCAGCATTACGTCAGAATGGCCTGAATATACCACCTAAAATAGCGAGACGTGACGTCATGCGTGTTATAATTGACGTCAATTTTGATGACGTTGCATAGGTCAAGGTCACTCAGAAGAAATTTATAAAAAAAACCTACTGGTCGCAAAATGGGCCCTTCCTTCACTAATTCATTCTTTCTTCCTTCTTCATTATTAGGAAAATATACATTATTAGGACATTCACAAACATATATTAACATGTCAAGCAGCAGGTATATAGTGCAAAAAGACACTACTAGCTCACTTTCAAAAAGTTTTGAAAGCTATTCTGAGAAAAAATAATACTACCTTGAAAAATTCATATTTTCCAATTTTCTTATTGAATCCTCCTTGATATACAATACCAAATCTTAATATTTTTATTCGAAGTGATTTTATCACGCAAAATACCTTTAACATCAGACACACGAAGTGGTGAATGCGTCTTTTACTCGTACTTAAGCATCTTTTAATTGGTAGGGAAACTGGTAACGAGGCGTTCCAGAGCCTCAAAGGAGAGATCTAATACGCTAATTGCTGGCAGAGAACCGAGTCAAACAGCCGTCAAAGTGAACGCTAACAGCAACACTGACGTGTGTTTTGTATCGGAGTGTTTATACGAATATACTCAGCAGTCTTGAGACCGGAGCGTACAGGGTACAAGAGCGAATGTAGGCGGTTACAAAAATAACATTAACTATCACTGAGGAATTAGTTAATGACAACTTTAATGTGTAATGGCCTTATAAGTTTATATTTAGTGTATTTCAACGCCTAAGGCTTTTTAAGCGTTTTAAAGGAGAACGGCCCGAACCCCAGTCTTGTTACTATCAACTAGCAATATTTATCTAAGGGCAATAAATATAACCACTCAGCTACCCAGCTATAAGTAACGAGCAGCCCAGTAATGCTTACAATTTTAACGTAACGTGGTACTTCAGATAAGTTTTTCATCAAGACGATACTGTAATTGCAAGTGTATTAAAACGTGCAACAAGATTTGTTTGAAATGTAGCCCAAAGTGAAATGAGCTCAATACACGTCAATTACACTTTTTATTGCGCTTAAGAAGTATAAAAATTAAATATACATGACTATCCGTACCCCTTGCTTGGTCACAAAGTATGGAAACTAATTTCTAACTGTATTCAGGCCGAGCTTGTTGGATTTGCTCATCCATCCATATTAGCTTCTTCGCTTCGCTCACTCTCTAAATGTAACTAAGAAAACATGCACGTTGTGAGTGCTGCATTCGGTTCCATTCTTGTTGAACTAAATCAGTTACTGTAAAATATATTTATGTAAACATTTGGCTTCGTAGACCAATAAATAATATGGGTAATTCCGTGCAATTAGAACAAAGAATCTAAGTCGGGTGGGGTTGATAACCATCAAGTTTTCCTATTTTAAAAATATGAATCTTTCCCCATAGAAAATTAGTGCTGTATCAAATTTTAGCCTAATGTGTAGCCTCTAGGGAAAATAATGATGAGGCAGTCAGTTAGTGAGGGCTTTGTCTTTCATAGTACAGTTTCAGACTAGAAGAAATATTTTGTATAATCATTTTAAGGAAGTTAGTAAGAGAAATGGACAAATTTATTTAGTGAACTCTTGAGAAGACATCGGGTAGACTATTTTTAACTATAGAAAAAATTTGAAGAAACCCTTAAAGTATTAACACAAGAAATTTATGTTAGAGTTTTTTGATAAATGATTTTTTAAAACTTATGGAACTTGTAAAGAAGAGCACAAACAATTGTGATTATTTCATCTCAGTTTATTATTCAATTTCTATCCTTATCAACTTAGAAATCAATACCCTTGTATGTTTAAAGTTGATGCAAAAAGTCACACGATGTTTTTTTTTATTTTTTGTCATTCTGCACGAAATCAGCCTGTTTTTTGTTCTCTCAATAGTACCAAAACCGATTCTTTTCTGTCCTAGGACTGAAAAATCATCTGGAGAATTTTTTAGGTCCTAGTACTGAAAAGTCAGCTGTTTGCTAAGTATATTATTATTGATTTATTAATGTTGAGGAGCAGAATTTTTAAATTCAAACGTTATAAAGATCATTGTTTGTAAATAACAGAAATGTAAACACTGCATATTATTTACTTTGTAAATATAACCTCGAAAATACAACTTAATAGTTAATATTTTTAACGATCAAAAGTCTAGTTTTGCATCATGATAAAAAACGTTGTTCATCACTCGGAGCAAAAGTGTCTTTTTGATGCTTAATCGTTTTTAAAAACTCGATTGCGCACAAAGAAGACCCACTTTTGCTCCTAGTGATGAAAACTACTATTTTATTTCCCATCTGTATAAACACATAAATAAATACGGATATTCTACTGTGGCTCCTTTTGGCTGAACATTAGGAAGATGGTCTTGATCCAAATTGGGCCTTGTAACAAAAATTCCTATTGAATTTAAGAAATCCTATTATTATGACTGACTGTAACACTTGGGCCCAGCAGAATTATTCGTAACAACATCAATTCGTTAGTTTGTGTACGTAAACCTTTTTATCTTAACAATGTTACATTCATTCTAAAAAGTTGGATATTTACGATCTGTTAAGACGCGTGTCGATAAAAGAAATCTGCAAAAATTAAACCTAGGCCTGGAGATCCTATGCCAACCGCTGCGATATTTATTTTCTGTAAATTGCCCCTAAGGAAATTCGATGTATTCATAATGTCTCTTTATACTTTTTTTTAACTATATTGCAAATATGACGATCACTACTATAACAATGTGTGTAGGCTACTCTATAACACCCACGAAGTTTTTCCTGTTCCAAGTAAGAATCGTCTATCAGGGACGTGAATTTATCCTTTTCATTCAAATTGCACTCTTTAGACTAACCAAATGCAACAGACTTCAACTCGACTTGTATATCCTATCCAGGCAAACTGCACTCTTTTGCAGTGGCGCCTCGAAAATTGGAAGGTTCGTATTTTCTCAGTGGTTCTTACTGGTTCCGAAATTAATTTACCTTTTTTTCTAATTTAACTATTCAAACTCTGTAAATCCGAAAAATCACATAAACCATTGTCAACCGCCATTGTTGTACGTGATCTCCGTTGAAATCTTCTGATTCCTTGGGTGACACACGGAGTGTAGGTGGTGTTGGGGACTTCATCATACTCGTTTTAAACCTTTTCAAACTTTACTGGATCCGTTCACAACTAATTAGCCCGCTAAGATAGTGAATAGACGTACCTGATAAAGTCGATGATGACATCATGACCGACCGTTGATTTTTTAGTTTTTTTTACGTACCTCAGCGACACGGGAGGTACCAAATGGGTCTGTAACCGTTAAGAATGCATCGTCTGCAAGTGGTCGACTTACCTCAGCATCGTGACGGCGGCAGCGGGCGGCCCACTGTGGCATCAGCATCAGCAGGGACGGCAGTGCTGTGCCCGGCTATGCGCAGCGCCGTCGCAACGACGCCGCTATCGACCCTACCCATACCCATACCCATACCCGTACCCCTGACCTGACCTATACTGTGCCGCTAACAACTACACCATATTGATTCTTTAACAGCCCCCCTATTGAGCTTAATGTATTAATAAGTGGACAAAGATCGAGTGATTACGAAACATCCGTTAGTCTGGAGTTGCTCACAGACGTAATGTGTATGGCGGTAAATTAATTTATGATTGCGACGAAATCGGAAAAAATAAATGTAGAAGAGTGCCGAAATAAAACCTAAGTCTTTCAACTTTGTACAATTATTTAAAAAGAATTTTTCGAAAATTTTACAAAAAAACATTTTGGTTAGGAGATATCATCAATTGACGAATTCCCAAATTACAAAGAAAAGATAAAAAACCTTTGTTCCTTCGAGGGATGAATTATTAGCTTGTTTGTACCACGACTGAAAAAGGCCAAAATTAAATGGCTGTCACACTCCTACGATGGTTCTAATGACATGATGGTTCAACCTCTACGAATGACATGATGTATCAGTTTGAAATGAAAGCAGATCGAAATAACACACACAACCTATAATTTGCCATGAATCGATTAAAAGTTCGTTTAACTGGTGGTTTAAGGTCACCTCCAAACTGCTATATCTATTTGAATGTAAGCACTGATTAAAAAATCACCTGATCTTGTACATCCAGATCCATGGACTTTCAGTTTAGTGTCTAAGTGTACACCCTCCAGCACTCCACTACAACAACTCCAGTACAAATCGCTTGTACTGCTTTACAAAAAGACCAATGTCAACATTTCCAGTAAGCGCCGATACAGCAGACGTTTGTTGCGCGACGTATTATGTCGTCGGAAGGTCATGGTAGTCCGGAGCCCCCACGGGGAATCACTCCGAACGCGTATGTGTTTGACCGATATTTATTTAAAACCAGATTAATAATCAAACTATTTATTGGACACGTGTCAACCCCAGTAAATTAATTGCATTCCATGTTTCTAATATTAAACGACTCGAATATTATTGCCTTGACATATAAATAGCCACCGACAATATTCATGTACCGGGGGCAGGTTTTATTGCGGTACGTTCTCGTGTAAATAATATGGATGACGCTTTGATCTTCCGTAGAATGTTATAACTAAAATGCATATTGAATCAAAAAGAAAAATTCGACTAGCTCAAATTGGAGCAATCTAAAACGGTATCATGAAGAAGTTGAAAACGTTAGTTAAATTTTCAAACGGCCAGTTTGGGTGTACGTTGATTGCAGATGATCCGTTCGCCCACGACCTCGTCTACGCACCCCCGCACTGCGTAACTGCCCTAGCCCCCTACCCCGCCTATCGCAGATACCACCAACTCAACCGTCAGGAGTTAAACAGTGAGGTATTTAATCTGTTATATACAGGGTGTTCGGAAAGTCTCTTTCGACACTCCGTGTGGCGATTCCTGGGATCAAAATAAACAAAAATGTCATGTGAACGTGAACATATGTCCTAAAATGCTTTGTTAGGCCAATAGCACCTTTTTTTACACTTAATATTTTTTATTTCCGTAACGAATGGTTGCATTTAGTTCATATTTGGCACGAACCTATTATCAGACCAATGTTCATTTTCAGGAAAAATTATTTTTTTCCGATGTGTATTTTCAAAATGGCGGCCATTTGAAAATTTTAAACTCAAATATCTCAAAATCGGTAAATGTTAACAAAGTACTATAAACAGGAAAAAATACGAAAAATTAAATTATCTAACCATTTTGTAAGGATCTGACAACAAATAAAGGAGTAATTACAATTTTTCTGCATAACAACATTGATTTTCCATTAAAATGCATGCAAATTTAGGTTATTTTAGAAGATCTCAATAACCCTGTTATTTGTAGTCAGCTCCTTACAAACTTGGTATCATTGGTTAGATGATTAACTTTGTCATCTTTTTTGCTGTTTATAATAGTTTGATAACATATACCGATTTTGAGATATTTTAGGTTAAAATTTTAAAATGACCGTTATTTTGAAAATACACGTAGGAAAAAAATAATTTTTCCCCTGAAAATGAACATTGGTCTGATAAATGTTTATGCCAAATATGAACTGAATGAAACCATCCGTTACGGAAATAAAAATTATCAAGTGTAAAAAACAAAATGGCGACTAGCGGCCTAATCATTTTAGGACATACTATGGTCATATGAAATTTTTTGTTTATTTTGATCCTTTAGGAATCACCACACGGGGTTTCGGAAAAGAGTTCACCCTGTACATTTTTAACTGGGAAAAGTGAGTACGGTGTAGATTAGTAAAATTGTCAT
Organism: Neoaliturus tenellus; assembly: GCA_030545055.2. Taxonomy (NCBI): domain Eukaryota; kingdom Metazoa; phylum Arthropoda; class Insecta; order Hemiptera; family Cicadellidae; genus Neoaliturus; species Neoaliturus tenellus. The sequence goes on along the minus strand of CM061531.1, from coordinate 43,592,267 downwards.
TGCGAGATTTTTCATTACAGAATACTTCAATGGTGCCAATTTTAGTAATTTGCTTTTGAGTTATCTATTTTCAGCCTCGACCCTTCCAACCGAGATTTCTAATATAACCCGAGCAAATTTTAACGTTAATCATTCAGTCCCGCGTGAATAAAATTGAATCACAGCAATTTTGGTCCGCGTGCATCATTTGTCTCACCCAACTTGTGTATATATTTTCATCTGTGAGCCAGTAAGCCTCACATCTTCACTCAATACGCATGGGGATCTTTATTCCTCGGGGTTTGAGGACCACGGAGCAGAAGTGAGGTGAACAGTTGGCAACACTGCACAGGTTGAAAATCGGCTGTTTTGAAGCTACAACACAATTGTTGTTTGTACAAGCTACAATTGTTTGTTGTGCAGCTGTTTTGATGCACACTAAGCAAGTTTTGTTTTGTACGCTGACCTAGAAAATGAGCTCTTCGACGATGTTACAGATGAATTTTGCTCTGAGAATTTATACTTATTTAATTCGCGAAGAGTACTTTTAGAGAATTTTCAACTGATTTTCAAGTGTTTGGTGTCGTTGGATAGGGCTTGGTCTGTTTCCGCCAAAAACTGATGAGAATCGGACTGAAAATAAAGGAGCTATCCACGACTGAAATCTCGAAATCTATACTTATTTAATACGCTAAGGGGTTTTTTGTGTTGAGAAGTTTTTTTGGATCGTTGGTTAGGGCTTGGTGAGTAGTTGTTTCCGCCAAAATATGATGAGAATCGAACTGAATATAAAAGAGCTATCCACCATTGAAATCTCAAAATTTCCCTTTCAAATAACATTATGATTAAATAAATCTTTTTAAACATCTGTTAATAATCAGCTATAAATAAGTGTGGTTATTAGTGATTACAGATATTCAAATTATTGGATTCGTCGGATGTCATTGATTTAGAGCTAAAAGTAACATTTGTATTGAATCAAAAAATGAATTACCCGATTTCGAGCAACACGTATAGACCTACTAGTAGTAAAAGTAATGTAATGCACACCGAAGAAATTTTAAAATTTTAGTCATAATGCCTCACACAGGGGCCAGAGCATTGAAAGTGTCTGTAATTCCCACACATAATTTTTTAATGTGTAGACCTATATCATTTTGACTCGCAACCTTTTTACTAAAAAAATAAGAAAAAACTATGGTTGTAATGATGTTTTTGCATCCTTACAAGTCCTTCTGGACCACTAAAGCCCATCCCACACTTTGGGGATTTTTGAAAAAGTATTGATTTTAGGCTTTGGTTTTGCCAGTGTAGCCTACCTATCAATATTATGCACGCGGGGCATAGCGACTAAAGTGGTATGAGCCAAAATTATACACATGGGGCTGAAAGTGTTAAGTGGATGAAATACTCAGATTATGCAGCAATATTTGAATGCCCAGCCTCGAGCCTTCGAAATAATGGATTTTGCTCGGGATTAAAATGAACTTGCTATTGAAAATCATAGCTCTAAATGCTGCGCTGCCATTTGTATGTGTAATATTGTATGTGGTTATTCTCTTTTTATATCTGTCAAGTGTAAAAACTAGTATTTAGTGTTCATTAAATTTAAGAATAATTTTAGTAAATTCACTCCAGATTGTGTATTTAATACATAAATACAGAATTTGTGACCGAGCACACTAAATATCACTTAACCACAAAAATGAAACCCGCGTGTTCACTACAACTAATTCTACAGAAAATGAGAGAGAATACAAATTATTTTAGTAGACAGTTCAAACTATAAGGAAGGTACGTTTTCAGAATTTGGAACAAGCAAACAGAGGACAACTTTTTTACAAATATATGTCATGATTAAACAACAAATTTTGCCCTCATTATGATAATCAAAATTATATTGTCTGTCAGGTTAGAATAAGATATTTTCCTCCTTGTTAAAGAAATTTTTAATACCTAAAAATAAACATGACAACAATTTGTATGTTAGTAATGTCGTACGCTTAACGTAATTTTTATGAAAAAGATTAAAATACAAACTATTGAGACCTTAAAAGTGTGCAAAATTAAATTAAAGTACTACTGGTATAAAGCAGGAGATGGGATCTATGAGGTTGGTCGGAATAAGGTCAGGGGTCCGGGGTCCACGTCTAGTAACAAAACCACTAAATTGGGGCTGAACTGTAAACGGATAGGGTGGTTTGGTTTTATTCACCTTTAGGCAGACAATAAAACGTCAACGAAATTGGCACATAATTCCTATGCAACGTTGTAATAGTTGGTTTGTTGAGTTGTCACGACCAATCTCATTTCATATGATATCTATACTTATTTAATACACTAAGGTTTTTTTTTTGTGTGTGCCCTCAGGGGCAGTGGGCTTTCCACTGTACGGGTGTTTCTTGGCGACCCCGGGGTACCTGAGCCAAGCTGTGAGACCCTCCTCACAGTTCTTCCCGAGCTAGGGCCTTTCTTCTCATCTTTCAGGTCTTAGCTCACCGTCTTTATTCTTTCCTGAGCTAACCTTGCTCACCTTCTTGTTTTCGACCCAGAATCAAGGGTGTCTTTCCACCTTCTTTCGACCGGCGCACGCTGGGTGGTCCTGGGAGTGTCCCTGTTGTGTTGCAGGGACTGATGTGTGCCTCACACTGCCGATGGTCTCCTCCAGTGTGTCGTCAGAAGCCAGCCGCTTCGGACCTTAGTCAGGAAGTGCGGCATGGATGCAGAGATCGGACTCTGCATTGCCACGGTGCGACCCCCAGCACGTCCGGCACATGTCGTGTATCGGTGCTGGGCAAACGGAGGTTTCGGGCCCCAGAGTCCTGGGGTAGGGGTGTCTTATCTCCTACGGGGGGTAGACCTCCGAGGGTGTACCCGCTCCCGGCCAATGAAGGGCCGCCTCTTGCCGCACGATGCGCTGGTGAAACAAAAGTATGGATTTTCAAAACCAAAACACGAAATTAAAGGAGAATGAGCAGGCCGCCTTTAAGCGCAGCTCAAAACTGCAGAGGTCTCCGACCTCGAAGACTGGGACGCCGACGGGGGGAATTAAAGCCTCCCCTCCGCCGATCCCGTTCAAGGCTGCTGGTGTCGCCGGATCGTCGGCCGTAACCGGAAAGGAGAAGGATGAGGTTAAGCTGGGTATGGGGGTGACTGAGCCGGTAACACCTCTAGCCGGGATGCAAGGAATTCCTCCCAGGAAGAGCCCTCTTCGTCCGGCATTCGAGATGCAAATGCTTCGGCAGCAGCAGGACGATGCCAACGAGGAGGAAAACCTGTCCCTGGAGAAAATGAACGATCTTTTGAAGGAGATAGCCAAGGCTCTCCTTATTCAGAAGAACGTCAACAAGGCGATTAAGGACGGAATTCCGAAACTCGAGGATTTCCTTGGCGAAATCGAGGAATGCCGGAAGATCAGGCTGAAGGCAATGAAGCAGGAGCGCGACGTTGTGAACCGAGTTATGTCTGCTTCGCCTCAAGCTCATCTGGCTGAGTCCCAGACTCAAGCCAGAAAGCGAAAGAAGAGGCAGAGCGGTTCTTCGCCGGGAAGCCCTGAGCTTGTTGAGGTGGACTCGGTGCCGAGACCGGTTTTTGTCACTGCGGCATCGCAGACATCTCCTGTCCAGGCTACTGAGTCCGCCCCGGGCGCTGCCGTGATTCCAGCGGCTACTCCTGCAGAGGTTCCTGCTCCGGCGGCTAATCCTGCCTTGGCAGCAAACTCTGCCTCAACACCTTTGGGGGGCTGGAAGACGCGCCTGTCTAAGAAAGAAAGGAGGAGGCAGAAGCAAGCGGAGGTGGCTTCGAAAAGTGCGTCGAGGGTGGAGCGGACGCAAGTCTCAAACCCGGTTGGGGAGGCCTCTGGCAAGTCTGTCAGAAAGCCTAAACAACCCAGGCCTAAGAAGCCCAGGACGGAGGCAATCTTGATCAAGCCCTTAGGGGGGCGATCTTTTGCCGATGTTCTGGGTCAGATTAGATCGCAGGCCAAACCGGAAGAGACCGACACCGTTATCAAGTCTATTCGGCGAACCCAGAACGGGGATGTCCTCCTCGAACTGGGGAAGTCGAGTGACAAGATTGGTTTTGCCGCTTCCCTCAAGACTGCACTTGGGGACAAAGGCTCAATCAAGGCCCTAGAACCGAAGTGTTCGGTCGAGATTCGGGACCTTGATGCCCTCTCCACCGAAGAGGAGGTGACCCGTGCGATCCAGGTGGCACTCCCGGAGATACCGGCTGATGGAGTGAGGGTATGGCTGACTAAGCCCAACCGAAGTCAACTCCGGATGGCTATTGCTGAGATGGGCGAAAAGCACGCCAATAAGCTGCTTAGCCTTCTGCACCTCAGAGTCGGTTGGGTTAGTTGTAGGCTCAAACGGAGGGTGGTAGTTTCGAGATGCTTCCGCTGTCTCGGTTTCGGCCACTCCTCCCGAAACTGTAAAGGGCCCGACAGGAGTGCCAACTGCTTCCAGTGTGGAAGCCAGGGCAACAAACGTAAGGAATGTTCCTCGAGCCCCTCCTGCTTCCTCTGCAAGGATTCAGGCTCCAGTGCCCTCGGTCACTTACCCGGGTCTGGTCAGTGCGGTGCCTTCAGAGCCGCACTTGAACAGGCAAAAGGCAGCGGCCGGTAATTCGCATCCTCCAGGCCAACCTTCATAGATCCTGGGGAGCTGATAACCTTCTAGATCAGCTCGCCCGAGAACTTGGTGCTGACGCGCTCCTTATCAGCGAACAGTATCGGGACAGAGACCCAAACATTTGGATCTCGGACAGCCTCGGTACTGCTGCATTTTGGGCACGTAATACACGAGATGTCTTGGTGCGGAGTCACGGGCGCGGCCGAGGATTCGTCTGGGTTCGGTGTAGGGACGTGACTATCTTCGGTTGCTACCTCACACCCAACGAGGCCGTCCAGGACTTCCGCGACAAGATAGATAGCCTAGAGGAGTGCGTTCTCGGCACCACCGGGCATGTCGTCGTTGGTGGCGATTTCAACGCCAGGGCCGTCGAGTGGGGAATGCCCTCTACCAGCTCCCGGGGGAAATACATCCTGGATTTCATCGCCAGGGCCGGTCTTGTCGTCCTCAACCAGGGCGACACACCCACTTTTCGGCGCCCCGGGCTGAGAGGCACGATCCCTGACGTCACCTTTGCGTCTGAGTCGCTCCTTCCGAGGCTCTCTGGCTGGAGGGTTGTGGAGGACTACACGGGTAGCGACCACCAATACATCGTTTTGACCTGCATGATCAGGCAAATCGTCGAGTTTCCGCATTTCGGGAAGGGCCACGCCGGTGGAACACCAACAAACTGGACGTGGTCAAGTTCACCGAAGTCATCTCTCGGGGAGCGCAGGGGAATCCTGGTGAGGCTGGGGTCGAGGCATTAGTAACATCCACGATGGAACTGATCGTCTCGGCCTGCGACCAGTCTATGCCGCGAAGGAAACCCCGACGCGACAAACAACCCGTTTACTGGTGGACTGAAGAGATTGCGGAACTCAGAAGAACATGTTTAAGAACTAGACGAGCCGCCACAAGAGCGAGAATTCCCGCAGACAGAGTTCGTAAGTCGGAGGCCTATTAAGCTGCGAGAAAATCTCTCCGCCAGGCGATCAACAGGAGCAAGGCGAATAGCTGGAGGAGACTTCGTGACGACGTTGACTCCGACCCGTGGGGCCTGGGTTACAAACTTGTAACACAGAAACTCGGCGCCCGCTCTCCACCTTCCATCATGGAGGGCGCCACCATGGGGAGGATCGTCGCTGCGTTGTTTCCTGAACATCCACAGCGACCGCCGGTTGACTTCGGACGGGTAGAGGACGTTCCACTTTTCACTTTCGAGGAGCTGGAAACCTCCGTTCTCTCCCTGAAGAGCAACAAGGCTCCTGGCCCGGATGGGATTCCCAGTGAGGCTTTAAAGAAAGTATTTTCAATCAACGCTGACTTGTTGTTGAGAATGTACAACGCCTGTTTGGTAGAAGGGGTGTTTCCGGCTCCCTGGAAAACAGCCAGGCTTGTACTGATCAGCAAGGGCAAAGGTGATCCCGAGCTGCCGTCGTCCCACAGGCCTCTCTGCATGTTGGACACGGCTGGGAAGCTGTTCGAGAAGCTGATCCGTTCCCGCCTGACTTCTGCCGTGGAAGCTGCCGGGGACTTATGCCCCCGTCAGTACGGCTTCAGAAAGGGACGGTCAACGATCGACGCTGTCACCGAAGTTCAGAGAGCTGTGGAGAGAGCCGAGAGCCACAACCATTTCTCCCGCCGAGTAGTGCTTCTTGTTACGCTTGATGTCAAGAATGCCTTCAACTCGGCGAGGTGGGTCGATATGTTGGATGCGCTTCGCAACACCTTTCGTATTCCTGCATATCTGTTGCGCCTCATCGAGGATTATCTACGCTCTCGAAGCCTGATTTATGACACGAGGGACGGAATGCGGACGATAGAAGTCACTTCTGGTGCCGCACAAGGTTCAATACTCGGCCCGGATCTCTGGAACGTTGCCTATGACAGCCTCCTGAGGTCCGAGATGCCTGAGGAAACCACTTTGGTTGGGTACGTCGATGACGTCGCAGCTCTCATTGCTGCACGCAACGTTGAGCTGGCCCAACTAAAGTTGAACCGAGTCATGCGTGTGGTCAACACCTGGATGTCAGATCACGGTCTCTCGCTTGCTCCCAGTAAGACGGAGATTGTGATCCTCACGAAAAAGAGGATCGACACCGTCGTCCCACTCCGAGTGGGAAGGGAGGTGGTCACATCAACTCGTGCCGCCAAATACCTTGGGGTTATGGTGGACACCAAGTTAAGCTGGAGGGATCAGATCTTCCGTACGGCGGACAAGGCCGCTAAGGTAGTCACTTACCTTAGTAGGCTGATGGCCAATGTCGGGGGTCCCCGATCCAGCAGAAGACGTCTGTTGATGTCCGCGGTCCAGTCCGTGCTCCTTTACGGGGCAGAGGTGTGGGCAGGCGCTCTAGATAAGGAGTGCTACAGGTTGCGACTCGCCCGGGTTCAGCGCCAAGCTGCGCTCAGGGTGTGTTCCGCCTACCGGACAGTGTCCGAGCCTGCCGTCCTGGTGGTCGCCGGAGTCATCCCTGTCAAGCTCTTGGCAGGGGAGAGGAAAGCGATTTATCAGAGACAAGGCGAGATCGGCAAGGACACGGCAAGAACAGAAGAGCGCTCCCGAACCTTCCAGCAGTGGCAACACAGCTGGGAGCACGACACCCGAGGACGATGGACTGCGCGACTTATCAAGCAGGTCCAACCATGGGTGGAACGGCGGCATGGGGAGGTGGACTACTACCTGACCCAATTTTTGACAGGTCACGGCTATTTTCGGTCGTACCTGAACCGGATGGGAAAGACCGGTTCACCGGACTGCATTTATTGCCCGGGTGTTCCCGACGATGCGGATAACACATTCTTCCGCTGTCCCCGTTGGGAAGGGCCCCGCCTGGAGGCCACACAAATCTTTGGTGCATTTTCGGTGGACTCGGTCTGCCAAAAGATTTTGGAGGATGAGGGCAACTGGGATTGTTTGTCACAGTTCGTCCGGGGCATCCTCCTGGAAAAGAAAACCGATCTGGACCGCGAAGTGGCCCAGATCCTTTGATCGAGCGGCTGGATAAGGAGCGAGCCCCACGGGCGTAAGCCAAATTTAGGCCTAGCCTGACGTAATGTGATAAACAATTCCAGGTTAGATTCCTAAAGAGTAGAGGAGGTTTTTTAGTGGGTAAACCCGTTTTTTAGGGGAGCCCCACACTACAGGCTGGCCACCTGTGTGCGTAATGCATTTTTCCGCCTCTCCCTCAAAAAAAAAGGTTTTTTTTGTGTTGAGAACTCCTCCTAACATTTTCAACTGATTTTCAAGTTTTTGGTGTCGTTAGAACCACCACCAACGCTTGGTCTGTAGTTGTTTCCGCCAAAAACTGATGAGAATTGAAATGAAAATAAATACGCTATTCACCATTGAACTCTCTAAATTTCCCATTTAAATGACATTGGGATTAAATAGAGCATTTTAAACATCTGTTAAATAATCATCTGTAAATACGTGTAGTTTTGGGGAGTAAAGATATTCATAATATTGGATTGGTCGGATGTCATTGATTTAGAGCTTAAAGTAGGCTACATTTGTATTGTATTATAATAAATTGCTCGATTTCGAGCAACACGTAGACTATAGTCCGTTTTTTTTAAACCTGATCCTTCTCAAGAAAATTGGGGTGGGGGAGGGGTTTAAACTGTAAACAACACAATTTAACTCGTGACAAACGTTTGTCGAGTATCAGATTTCCTCAAATAACGTTTTAAATAAGTTATAATATCTTTCAGTAACTCCTAGTCAACTGATATATTTTTAAGCCAAACCTATTCCTTGTTAAAAAGTAACAGTTCTAATGTAAACTGATTAAAAAACAACTGCTACCAATAATATTATAAAACTGATACACATTATGTTGTGATGTAAGATTACCAGCTGGCATGCAACAGTGAAATAAAACAAAAACAACAACAAAAACCAAAAGGCTTCAGCCAATGGGATAGTAGCAAGTATAAACAAACCCCCTCCACCATCTCCCCCTCGAAGGATCAGGTTTAAAAAAACGGACTATAGTTTTGGTTAAATAGGCTGGTAAACAAAACTGATTTAATATCTTTTAAATCAAATAGTTTTTCAGAGGATTTTTAACTGTTTTAAATGGCGACTATGTAGGGGTTTAATTGTCGGAACAATTTGTTTATAGATTTGATTATCGTCTCTCTATGTACTAAACTCGCACACAAGTACCGCAGATGCATCATTACTAGTACAGTACAGCACGGCGTGTTTCACCGGCAGTATTGTAGGCCTACACTCTATACGGCATCTCTGTGGCTGTTGGCCAAATCGTTATATATCTTGGCTATATTCTCAACACAGCCTTCCTCGCAGTGGAGAAACCAAATTAACCAACACACTGTATACGACATGTCTCTAATTAAAATATATAAAACATTTGAATAATTCAATAGAAAACATGCAGACGCCAAAAGTTAAGCAGGTTAATTTTTTTGGAATCAATCAGCAAGTATGGAATAAAATAGCATATTCCTTATACGTAAATTCGTTAGTAAAGCTGACCTACGAAAACCCGGGATATCTGAATACTAAAAACCAAAATTCTAATTACTATACATAACTAGATTCACTTGGTGGTTTTGCTAGGTCAAGTGAATTAGTTTGTTACGCCATCGCGTTAAACCACTTGACACGTTAAGCTAATATTTTACAAAAGTAAAGAAAAGGTATTTGAGATTGCTATGAGTTAGCATTTGTTTTCAAATAAATCAGGGATCCACTCCACTAATTTTGCAAATTCCGAAGTTATTCTTGGACAAAGGTTTCGTACTACGGGCTATTACTTAAACCACTCAACACATGTTATTTTTAATCGGTGTTTTACTATATAAGAAGGGGCGACAGAGCGGAGCGAATGAGCTCATGTCGGAGGTGACGGAGCAAGCGAAGCGAACAAGATACTGTAGTAGTAGGACATCACCGCAAACGAAGTCGTGGGTAACAGGAAAGAATAAATAAATTTAAAAATGTCATTTTTTTTGTCGGTTTAAGTTATTGGAGTCTGATATAACAATGAGCCCACTAAAAAAACAATGGCTCAATGATTGGCCCTCTTAAAAACGCTTTAAGGCTGCGGTCTACCCCAGCCAAAACAACAACAGTGACGAATGCCCCCTCGCGGCCGTATTAACAAACGACTACTGAGCGCTACTACTACGAACTACAAACTACAAACTACTACAAACTACTACTAAGCGCTAGGCGAGTTTGATGGCTGCAGAGGTTTACGGGGATCGTGTTTCCCTAAAAGCAGAAAAAGGATCTAGTCGGCTATCGTTTTAGAATTTTTAAATAAAATTTCTAATTTCAGTAATAACTGTCTAAAATCATCTGTTTTTTAGTTTTGTAAATGCAGAGGTTTACGGGGATCATGTTTCAAAATTAACCGATTAAGATAGGGACTGGCTGTTAACTTTTTCTAAAAGTAGTAAAAGGGATCTAGTCGGCTATCTTTTTAGAATTTTTAAATTAAATTTCTAATTTCAGCTATAACTGTCTAAAATCATCTTTTTTTCTTGATTTTTAACTAAAGGTTTCTCTTGGTTTTAATGAACTAACTACAAAAGTGTAACAGAGGGAAATTAGTACAGTTATTCTTCTTAAATATGACACCCGATAAATAGCTCTAGGCTTCATTTAGAAGAAGATAACACGATTCTAAAAAAACCCTTGCATTTGGGTGCGCGCCAGGGGTAGACCGGGGTGGGATTGGGCTCCGGGTCCGGTCTACCCCTGGCGCGAACCCAAATGCAAGAGTTTTTTAGAATCGTGTTATCTTCTGCCAAATGAAGCCTAGAGCTATAAATAAGGTGTCATATTAAAGAAGAATAACTGTACTAATTTTCCTCTGTTACACTTTTGTAGTTAGTTCATTAAAACCATTAGAAAACTTCAGTTAGTTAAAAATCGAGAAAAAACAGATGATTTTAGACAGTTATAGCTGAAATTAGAAATTTTATTTTAAAATTCTAAAAAGATGACCGACTAGATCCTTTTTTCTACTTTAAAAAAAAGTTAGCAGCCAATTTCTATCTTAAGAGGTTATTTTGAAAACTCGATCCCCGTAAACCTCTGCATTTACAAAACTCAAAAACAGATGATTTCAGACAGTTTTTACTGAAATTAGAAATTTTATTTAAAAATTCTAAAAAGATAGCCGACTAGATACCTTTTTCTACTTTTAGAAAAGGTTAACAGCCAATCTCTATCTTAATCGGTTAATTCTGAAACACGATCCCCGTAAACCTCTGCAGCCATCAAACTCGCCTAGCGCTACGGCCGCGAGGCGGCATTCGGCATTGTTGTTGTTTTGGCCGGGGTAGACCGCAGCCTTAAAAGATTATCTTTATAATAAAGACCGACTAGCTCCCGTCGGCGGATTTTATCTATTGACAACCATTTCACTAGTAATTAAGTTTCCATTTTAGAGTCCTTGCATACATTTTAAACATCACTCTCCCTACACCTAAATAAACAAATATAACTGCTGCTGTTAACAAGCAAAGTCCACTTTCACAGCATGCTTTTTTGTAAACAGACATTTTCATCAATTATAATTTCAATTCAATTTTCTCGGATCTGCAGATAATCACGAGCCATACAGTAAGATTTCAAAATACCCCCGTCGCAGCAGACCTGCGTACTCAGCGAATTTCCAATGGAATTTTGGTATATTTTCTATTTCCCCATAAAATCCATGGGGATGAGAATATGTAGGTTTGCCGCCATAATATGGGTTTAGTTGGTAAATATAAGTTAAATCCTACCTAGTGATTGTACATACCAAATTTTATAAGGTTATGGTGTTCTGTTTATTTTCCCCATAAACCCCATGAGGGTGAGTATGTAGGTTTGACGCCATATGGGTTTTGTAAGCAAGTATAAGTTAAACCTTATCTAGATAATGTACATACCAAATTTGATTAAGTTTTGTCAACAAATAAGCAAGATATAGGCTTTTCTTGATTTCCCATAAGAATAACATGGAAAACACATTTTTTTATTTTCCCTGTAACCAGTTATGCTAAGATAAAAATTCAAAATACCAAATTGTTTGTTTTTTTAAGCTCTTTTAAATGGTTTCAGTTAAAATTGTTGAATTTTAAAAATTAAGGTCGAAAAATGCCAAAAACCCATTTTTAACCCTTTTGAAACCCCATAAAACCCCGTTCCAATGGTCCGATCATTCTGGTTCGCGAACTCAACCTAGTAGATGCTGGCTTACACCCCTGTACCAAATTTCATCAAAATCGGAGGTTCCGTTCAAAAGTTATCGTGTTCACGGACACATAGATATATATATATATATATATATATATATATATATATATCAATTTGAACGAACGGTGTTTTTGGCTTCTAGGGACCTCAAAACGAAAAAGTATCATGGTCCCGGGCTTAGGTCTTACCGTGACTACTACCGTAATAGCGTATTCCCTATAGGGAAATTCGCGAATACACCTGGTAACATGATTTTCAATGGTATTCATCACACCTCATGAAACTTTTTATACTTAGGCTATGTGTATACGCCAGGGGGTTTTTTCGTTCTGATGGTGACCTGTAGTCGTATTATAACCCCCGCCACGTAACTTGACGAATGAATTTTCACTACTATTCAGTTAAAATGATCGGATAATCAGCTGTTCTATAAAAATTTGCATGTAATGTAAGCTCAATGTTTTTGGAAAAGTACCCCCTCTCCTCCCCTCACCCTACCCAGCTGTTTTTGGACATTCGTCAACTTATGTGGCGTGGCTTATAAATGATTTAGGCTAGCCCAATCGCAAATGACAACAGAGCTGGATTCTGTCAGTAATTTATTTAGCAATAACCTCTGCCTAGTGACATAATCATCACTAAAACCAACCACCTACCCATCCACTAAAGACTTTAAACAGATGATAAACTGGGTTAGTTGACGAATATAATACTTTTATGTACATTCAAGTTGATTATAAGCACTTTATTATCCATATATTAATAGGCAAGCATGTTTCGTTTCCTCCTTTTTTCTCAGCTTGTGTTTAACACAGGAGAAATCCGCGCATATCGTTAGAAAGGTAGTGTGTTGTAGATGAGTGGAATCGCGTTATAATTCCCACCTACCCCCAGGGCTATACCCTACAGGCTTTCAAAGTTTCAATGTTAATCTTATAGGAGAAGGATGATTGAATCATGAGACAGCTGTTGTAATAACAAATGCTAGCTAATCACGAAGAACAGACGTTTCAATTATAAAACATTTTAAAACTGAGTGGCTCAAGATCAACTGTATTTTTGGTCGAATTTCGACCAGTGGGCGTATCTAGTTTTCTTTATTATAAGTCACGCCACATAAGTTGACGAATGTCCAAAAACAGCTGGGTAGGGCGAGGGGAGGAGAGGGGGTACTTTTCCAAAAACATCGAGCTTACGTTACATGCAATTTTGTATAGAACAGCTGATTATCCAATCATTTTAACTGAATAATAGTGAAAATTCATTCGTCAAGTTACGTGGCGGGGGTTTTCAGTATCTATCTTCTTATTTTTATAAGGGTTTCGTCTGTTACGTCCCTTTTTCTCTCGACCTACTGAACCGATTTTTAAGATTGAGGTGTCATTTTAAAGCTTAGGATATAGCGCAGTGACGAATAGTAATTAAAAAGGTCATATTGTTTCGGGCTTCGCACCCCTCGCCTTTTATTTATTTCTAGAGGGCGCTTTAAAATGTTGACCAACTTTTACTGCAAGTTCTTTAATGTGAATTGTAATTTATCAGCTGATTACCTTCAAATGAATTTTAAAAGCCAGATAGTAAAAAAATAGATCTCTGTCACTTCATCATCAACATTCACGTACTGTCGATGAGTTCCACTCATACAGAATCATAAAATGCGCAATTTGCGCACGGGCCACCTCGTTGGTATTATTTAACGAATGTAGATTATTTACTTATTTTTTATAGAACGTGAATAAGATTTTTTTTTTAGTCAACTTCCAGTTGATTATACAGTTTTATTTTCATTGTTTTACTCATTTTTATGGAACGTGAATAGTTCTTGATGATTGTAATATGTGCACCAATATTCTATAACGCACCAAATGACATGACAGACAAAACTGGAATTAGATTCTGTTTACAAGAGCAGACGACTGTGTCAGATGAGAAACGCCTCAAAACGATTTCCCGGGACAACGGTGGAGGGGGTCGGAATTCCCCCTTACGTTTACGATGAGTTCCCTGAAACGCGGAGGGAATTCCGAATTCCGGCCGCAGATGGGAACCTTGCCAAGAAAACACTTAACAATTAATAAGAGCGCATTGTTTCACGATGAGCATAAGTTGCAATGGTAATTGATGTTGGTTACCTCTTCATTTACTTATCGATTATAGGAATTGTTTTGTTTATGAGTGCCTGACATTATAAAGCGCATTGCCATCTGATTGTTGTAAGAGTCCCACACTACAAGTTGGCCACCTCTGTGAGTACAAGGATTATTTCTCCTCTCCAATAAAGAAAAATGTTGCCTGATTTGTGCAAGCACACACAGGTGTGTCACCTTCAGCTAGAGCACGTATTGGACCAGACCTGGAGAAGACTGTTGTATTGTAATAGACAATACAACAGTTTTTTTTTTTTTTTTTTTTTTTTTTTTTTTTTTTTTTTTAAATTTGATCCTTTGTGTGAGGGGCAAGAAACAGGGGTGGGAAGGGTTTGCTTATCCTTGGTAACATTCCATTCGCTAAAGCCTTAAGGTTTTTTGTTGGTTTTTTATTGTGTTTGTTTTATTTTACTGTAGCATACCAGCTAGTAATTTCACATGAGAACATATTGTGTATAAGATTAACAATATTATTGGTAACAGTTGCTTTTTGATCAGTTTACACTTTAGAACTATTACTTTTTAACAAAGCATGGGTTTGGTTTAAAAATATAACAGTTGACTATGATTAACCGGAAGACATTGTAAGGGGCGCTTTCCCAAAGTCAGTTTAACCTTTAAACCAAGTTTAAACCAAATTTGACCCTTAAACTAAGTTTAATTAAATGTGTTTCGGGAAAGCGCCCATAAGTTATTAAAAACATTATTTATAAGGAAATTTATTTCTTGAACATGTTCGTCACAAGTTAAATTTTTTTGTTTACAGTTAAATCCTTCCCCAACCACAGAACTGTATTCATTGCCCCAACCCAACCCCAACCAAAGCGAACTTCGTATTCGATACTGCTTGTTCGATTGTTTTCGCTCTAGTGTAACACCAGCTTATATATACAAACTAACTGATCTATTTCGAGCAACGGGTACACTAGTAAACGTTTAATTAGCTACCATGGATTGTCCCAGGACTACTTTAAAACTGAATTATACTAGTTGCAAAGCTGACATTGGGTCAACAAACGAAGTTGTCATAACACTGTGGTAAGTCTTATGGTTGTCCACTATGACAATTTCCCTTGCTTCATAATCCATTCATGTTCAAGACAACGGGGGTTGAGGTTAATGCAGCGGGCATGTAAACCCCTAGCTGGAAAATGAGTTGACAGTCGGTTGGTTGGCCGTTGGTTGGGCAGAGCGGACCGTTGGCGCAGCACATGGGGGTTGGTCCTCTAAATGGTCAAACGGCCGTCTGATGTCCCATCTCTCACCCTTTCTCTTCCTTCAATATCCCATCCATCCGGGGGCTTGCGCAGAATGCCTATTAGAGGCAAACGTCCGGGGTCTCCTTATCCACCGACAACAACTACCACGGATTGTAGGGGCAAGGTCGAGGTGCGCCGATGGTCAGTCAGGATCATAAAAACCAGGGTCGAGGTGCGCCGATAGTTGGGTTGGGTCTCTCGGGAGGCAGGGTCGAGGTGCGCCGATGGTCAGTTTGAGATTTGCCTTCAATTCGTTGCTTGTTCGTGTTAATTATTATTAGGAGGCTACATTTACTGTTAACCAATACTGTATCAATATTTAAAGTCAACTAAAGCCGCGTTTACACCGGAGTTGGAGACCGGAGTTGCAGACTTTTATCGGCAATCTCGATTGCAGACGCACTAAAACAACTGCAACTCGCGTTGCCGACCGGAGTTGCAAACCAAATTTTTGAGTCGGAGACCGAATTTTGTTTTTCCGACCGGAGTCGGTAAAGATCAAAGGCGGTTGCCAACCCCGGTCGGCAACCCGAGTTGCAGCGCCTATTTGATCTGCAACTTGAGTCTGCAACTAACCCCGCCACCCCTCCCGCCCATCGGCTACGTCGCTACGTCACTTCCTTTCCCACCAATCGGCATTATACACACTGACTGATGGCTCGGTTGCAGGTTGCGGTTGCAGAAGCAAACTGGGTACAGTTGCAAGCACAAGTTGGAAACTTCTGTCTGCAACTAGCGTCTGCAATCGAGATTGCCGATAAAAGTCTGCAACTCCGGTCTCCAACTCCGGTGTAGAATAACAATTTCATGCATTTGCAGTTTTTTGTTCATGTTAAAATATTACCTTGACTGTTTATCAATATCAATATTTACAGTCAACTATACAAGAAAAAAAACCTAACCTAATCTAACCTAACCTAACAACACATGTTAATTTTTGTCCCCTGTTGATTTGCGCTATTTTACCCAATATAAACCCGCTTTTCGCCATAGTGATAAACATTTATATTTATTTACAGGGCTTTTCCCACAGTTTAAATAACAACATACCGTACCTAACATTTATATTTAATTTGGAATGAATTAGTAACAGCGTGACAGCAAAACATGGAGAACAGGCCACCCGACTGGCTATAGGCGCAAATCGACCCTGCCCCTCCGAGGGTCGACGGTAATCCGCTGTGGAATGCCCTGACCATCGGCGCACCTCGACATCTCCCGGATTGTAGAGCTCACTCCAGCGCCAGCGAGGTGGAGGTGTTGTCAGAGCGGGATGTGTTGTGAGTGTAGGATGTTGCTGTTGTACGAGATTGTTGTTGTCGCTCGGCGCCTCGCACAATTTCCGGCGCCAGCGAGGTGGAGGTGTTGTCGGAGCGGGTTGTGTTGTGAGTGTAGGATGTTGCTGTTGTACGAGATTGTTGTTGTCGCTCGGCGCCTCGCACAATTTCCGGCGCCAGCGAGGTGGAGGTGTTGTCGGAGCGGGTTGTGTTGTGAGTGTAGGATGTTGCTGTTGTACGAGATTGTTGTTGTCGCTCGGCGCCTCGCACAATTTCCGGCGCCAGCGAGGTGGAGGTGTTGTCGGAGCGGGTTGTGTTGTGAGTGTAGGATGTTGCTGTTGTACGAGATTGTTGTTGTCGCTCGGCGCCTCGCACAATTTCCGGCGCCAGCGAGGTGGAGGTGTTGTCGGAGCGGGTTGTGTTGTGAGTGTAGGATGTTGCTGTTGTACGAGATTGTTGTTGTCGCTCGGCGCCTCGCACAATTTCCGGCGCCAGCGAGGTGGAGGTGTTGTCGGAGCGGGTTGTGTTGTGAGTGTAGGATGTTGCTGTTGTACGAGATTGTTGTTGTCGCTCGGCGCCTCGCACAATTTCCGGCGCTGCCGCTGGTTTTAATCAACACGTGGGCCTCGACAAGCTAAATACTGTACACGTACAGTACTAGCAAACACTGGGGCAATCGCGAACGACAAAGTTCTAACGTTCTAAGTCATTAGTCCCTTCCAACATTAGATTCACCTCTATGTTCCATTGCTAGAAACTGCACTGTAAAGTGCTGCACATACTAACTTATACCTCATATTTGTTTTTGGCATGTACACGTACAATGCCAGATTTGTATACGAAAATTGAGTTTAAATGTTCAGCAGTGATTTGGCAAACGTACAGGAGGCACGTGGACTGGAGCTAGAGCAACCGGACCAAAACAGTTTCGGATTGTAGTTGCTTGATTTCTTAGTGACATAAAGGGTTAAGATAAGTAAAATAAAATACACTTTTAGTAGTTCTCTATGTGTGAAGGTACAAATGCATTATACAAAATTGATTCTCAAAACAACTACAGCGTAAGAAACTCTAAATGCGATTTTATGTACTAAATACCCCGGTCGTAGCAGACTTGCGTACTCAGTAAATTTCAAATGGAATTACAGATTTTTTACTTCCCCCAAAAGCACCATAGAAATGAGAATTTTGAGTTGCTGCCATGGAGTATTGCAAGAAAATGTAGGTTAATCCCTCATTGGTTAATGTAAACACAAAATTATTGTGTAAAATCTGGCACTTTTTTTATTTTCCTTATGAATATTATGGGGGTGAGTAATGAGTATGTAGGTTTGCCGCCATCTGAGTTTTGTAAGCAAGTCTAAGTTAAACTCTGTCTAGATAATTTGACCTTGTATGTGTCAAAATTAAGTTGTGTCACTAAATAAGCAATATACGGGGTTCCGTTCGTTTACCTTAAAAATTACATGGGAAACACATTTTTGATTCCCTCAATAACCAAATACGCTAGTAGCTTTTCAAGCTCTTTTAAATGATATCAGAAAAATTTTTTAATTTTAAAAATTGAGGCAAAAAATTCCAAAAAACCACATTTTGGCCCTTTTAAAATCCCATAAACCCCGTGACCACAATCCGATAATGCTGGTTCGCGAACTCATGAAAATAGACCTGGCCTTACACCTCCATACCAAATTTCATCAAAATTCCGACGTTCCTTTAAAAAATGAAAAAGAACAA
The DNA here is from genome assembly GCA_030545055.2 of Neoaliturus tenellus. Taxonomy (NCBI): domain Eukaryota; kingdom Metazoa; phylum Arthropoda; class Insecta; order Hemiptera; family Cicadellidae; genus Neoaliturus; species Neoaliturus tenellus. Next base: position 43,574,033 of record CM061531.1, on the reverse strand, counting down.
ATTGTGTTTTTGGCTTCTAGGGACCTCAAAATGAACAACTAACATGGCCCCGGGCTTAGATTTTATACCATGCCTACCACCGTAATAGCGTATTCCCTATAAGGGAAATTCGTTAAATGTTTGGGATGGTATTAAAATAATTTGCAAATTCTCTTTTCAATAACTGCCTGCAGGAAACTCTCAGTGGAGTTGACTTTATTTTTCATCGATCATCAGTTTTGACATCGGTGATGAATGACTTGATGTCAATGAAATATAAATTTATAAGTTACCTATACAGCTTTTGCGTAAACCCTAGTTATAAACTCATGTCTAATATGCAACCTTTTAATGATAAGAACTACATTTTAATACCGATATTTTTCTCTTTTCTCCAGCCATAGGTTTATTATAGAGGGAAAAGTCATACAAAAGAAAGATGTTAGGCGCATGTAAACTTTTATGTGGTTGAGAGCTACACGAAACCGCACTTCAAGATTAACTTGCCTTAGTCCAGGTAGTGTGTAGTGGTTCGTCTTGGAAACATTTTACACGGTAAAAATATACACTACAAATACGTTACTTCTCTATAAAGCGTTGATACTGTAGTACAAACAGTGACGTGTTCGTTCTATATAGTCCCGTTTAACTACTGTATTTTATTCGGGTCCTTACGACATGAGCTCTTTCGCTTTGCTCACTCGCTTTCACGATCCTATATTGCAATACGAGTAAGTTAACGTACGTGCCACTAGTGAACTAAAACTGTTAAAAATGTCTAAAATCATTAATTAGAGAATATGCAAATAACAGATAATAAATTTTCCACTTACACTAGATAGCGAACTACCACTGTTGTAGTCAACAATCATTAAAAAATCCTCAATGGGCTAATTTTTACATATTTCTAAAGTAGCAGAGCGAGTTGGCTTACAAACTGAAATAAGGGAGTGCCGGTTTACGTGTCTATATAGGCGTGCAATCGTGTAAACTAAAACAGTATTTTCCTCTTATTTCGATCTGAGTAGAAGGCTAGTTAACATGGAAGGTTAGTTTAACACAATGTGACTTCGAAACATGGAACGATAGATCATATTTCAGTGTTTGGTGACTTTAGAAGGACGTAAAAGTGGTATGACAAAAGCATCTAACCATGAAAAACAAAGTTTTATACAAAAAGCTAAAGTTGAAACCATTTAGCTAAATATCCTTAAACATATAATAGGTGAAGCTTTTTAACACAACTTTCCCCAGATTTCCTAAATAATTTTAACGTTTGAGGTGTCAAAAAATTCGTTGTACTACGATGATATTTCATTTTAATTCTGAAAGGCACAGGAAGGTAAATCAGCTATTATAGTTTGAACATAGTATAAAAGAAGAACGCCGGTCTGTTGAAGCAGAATGAAGGCAAATACAAGTACTGAAATATACACCCTCATTTGAGAAATGCGCGATGCATCGCGCTGCACTGGTACAAACATTATTATAAAATTAACTGGTTCGATTAGGAAATCTTGGAGTGTTCAACCAGTTTTACTAACGTGTGAAGCACAACACCATAGCAAGTTGTGTGTTTACAATGTAGCCTACAGCGGTACTGATGTACTGACCTGCCACGGGCCCACGATCGCGAGATGCTCATAGCGACAGCGGATCGCGGCACAAACTGCGCCCCCCTCCCCCGCCATCATGCCGCGGTAATCACTGACCTTGGCCGTACCTACACCTACCTGCCTACAACAAGTGTACACCCGGAGTTGGCCGAAACTTGAACTGGCAACAGGAAAAATATCTAAGGAGTGAGGAAACCTGTAGCGGGACAATTTGTAATCCAGAAACCCAGCAAACACCGGGGAGATTGTGACCTCTCCCAACTGAGGAGATTCGGATCCCCCAAGATGATGTTTTATAAACTGCCCGATATCAAAATAGCATAAATTAAAGGAGTGATACATCATTCACAGCAACATATTATACTCTAAAACGAACATCACAGTACGGGACAAATTAGTTGTAGATGGTGTTTTCGGTCACGGGGAATCGGCTGGAGCAACGGTAGGCCTACTTACAACGTTGGGGAATCGGCTGGAGCAACATTAGGCCTACTTACACCGTTGGGGAATCGGCTGGAGCAACAGTAGGCCTACTTACAACGTTGGGGAATCGGCTGGAGCAACGGTAGGTATACTTACAACGTTGGGGAATCGGCTGGAGCAACGGTAGGCCTACTTACAACGTTGGGGAATCGGCTGGAGCAACGGTAGGCCTGCTTACAACGTTGGGGAATCGGCTGGAGCAACGGTAGGCCTACTTACAACGTTGGGGAATCGGCTGGAGCAACGGTAGGCCTACTTACAACGTTGGGGAATCGGCTGGAGCAACGGTAGGCCTACTTACAACGTTGGGGAATCGGCTGAAGCAACGGTAGGCCTACTTACACCGTTGGGGAATCGGCTGGAGCAACGGTAGGCCTACTTACACCGTTGGGGAATCGGCTGGAGCAACAGTAGGCCTACTTACAACGTTGGGGACACACCCATTCAAGTGCCAATGTTATCATTGGTGTTATTCTTGTGGACATTTTTGTAGCTACTAAACTGAACCGAACTCAACTGATAACTGTATAAAGAAACCACCGTGTTAAATTTCCAACCTGGGGTTCAACCAGGGTGCAGCACCCTCTGGCGTGGCGAGGGCTGGGCGAAACGAACGAGCTCGTCTTGAAAGGATTAAACCTTTTTGGGCTCGGCGGAATGCGGCATGTGACCACTGGGAAGTAATAACAAAATTTACTATGGAACAAAATTATAGGAAGTTATGCAACGCTTATTTTAAGTCAAGTGCGATACATAATTACCGTGCAAACACCTTCCTACCATTTTATCACGGAGTATTCACATTTCGTTTTAACGAGGAAACCCGGCTTCCAAAGGCAAACTAAATTGGGTTGGGTCCGGAGAGAAACATTTTAACGAAAACCATTCTCTTCACTTTGAGAGTATTTTTGTTGTCTTTATTCCAAGAATAATCTAGCTAAAAGTTCAGCGGTGCCAAAAACTATCTTTGGCTACGTCTTCACACAGATGAATATTTTCAAAAATTGTCTTACTACATCTACTGAATTAAATGTTCCGAACGTTATTCAGATTATTGTTGATTTTTCGAAGATTATGGGAGGTGTGAATAATCGAAAATAACCTTAAGTCTATTGACAGATTTGTACAACCTTAATATAAACTATTGTTTTATCCGACTTTTATACTAAAAAAACACAAACCAAAAACTTTGAAACATTTTTATTCTTGATGTCTAATTGATAAAAGGCGTCGGCATTACTTTCAGATTGAAGGTGTATAGGCTAACATTAAAGTCCCCACATCATTAAAGAGACTTCATAGTACCGGCCGCGGTGGATTTTTATTCAAATAATCTTAAATTTACATCAGCTACGCCTTTAATATTAGTCAAAAAAGATTCAATTTTATTTCATTTTAAAGAAAACTTTAATGCCTAGGACCCTGTGAAATAAAATCACGATTATAGAGTGATTTGTGGGATTTAACTACTGAAAACACGCCATTTTTGAACAAAAAAGGTTGAGAATACATCACTTTGTTTAGTAAATTATTGCGCACATTTTCCATCACTGATTAGTAAATTACAAGTTCACGACGTTTCGGGATCTGAAATCTGATCTCGTTTTCAGGTGGAAGAAATACCTAAGAACATAACAAAGTTAGTAAAAACACACCAGGTGAACCTGTAGAAGTCCATAGCCAAACCTGAAATCAGAAAAGGCAGTCACAAAAATTAAATAAAACACTAATAAATGCACAAAGCTTAAACAGAAAGCTGTGAACGCAGTCAAACAAAGCACATAAAATGAAAAATACACTGCACCAATCACGAGACAGAACACTGGAGCCAACCATGGGCGCGGACTTTCAAAAATTATTGGGGGGGCTCGAAGAAATTAGGAGAAATTTGATAATCCTCCTATTAAACTTTTTTATACAATTTTTAAGTTCATATAAACTTTGTTTTAACTTATTTTAGAACAGAGTGTTTTATGTATAAAAAACAACGAACCCCGTTTTGCTAATAACCCTAGTACGCCATTCCATTCAAAATTAAATACTTTTCATTTGTAACTCTGTCCACATGCCGTTTGTGTACATAGTCAATGGTTTTGTCTTCTAGGTTAACCTCAAAAATTATGTTTTGAGTTTTAAGTTCCAAAGGTGTAGACAAGAAATTAGGTAATAGGATGATAAAACTCAAATTGGTGTTTGGTTGACTTTACACTATCAGTCCATGCTAACAATTTTATTTATAAAAGAAATTGACTCAAAGTTAGTTTCATGTTTAGCAAAAAGTCATATAGCCTATACCCTATCACATGGTTGAATAAAATCGTCAAACAGAAAGGTTTTTGGTACAATTTATTTATTTATTTATTTCAATACTGCAAAACAGGCTTACCCCCAGTTACATTAGAAAAACGAAAACGACGTTACTTATAAAAATCATTTTCAAAACAGTTAAAACCTTAACATGATAAATAAAATACGAAATCTGTCCCAGTTGACATTTTTTTAAAGATCTGCTGAAAAATTACTTCTAAAACTTCTTAAGCCAGAGATAAAACTTCTTAGAACATTTTGTGAAAAGTAAAAATCAGTTTAATTTTATTATGGAGTTTAAAGTTTTCCTTACAGTATTAAAATAAAAATAGTCTAATAGGCCTAGTGATACAATTTTTTTTTTATATTTACAACTCTAGCTGCATTTATTAAGTTTAACGCAGTTAACATTATTTCTGACATATTTAAAGGTAGGCCTACTGAACTTATAAATAAAATAATGAAGAAAAAGAAAATATTGACATAAAACATGGACGATGGTACCATTGATTTTGTTTATAAAGTTGATTGATTTTGTACAGTATTTATAGTCAATGAGAGAACTTTAAAATAGGACTATATCTTGCAGTCTTCATTTTGCGCATTTTGAAAATTTTAGGTATATAATAACCTTAACAATTTACCGTATTAATTTGACTTTCTTAAACTTCTCCACTCAACGGTCACGTTCACTAGCAATAATCGATGGTAATCAGGATCGGAATTAGGTCCACTGGTTTGTGCATCTCCATCTGGATAGGTGAGCTAAATCCCTTAAGAGAAACGGTAATATTTTTGCGCATACCGTGGCAGACGCCAAGGAGTGAATCGCTTGTAAAAAGTCTTTAAAAAGGTAAAGCTATGAGTAAACCCCTATCACACCAATTGGTGCGCGTGAACGCGACCAATTTTTACATGAGGACAAAATCAGGTGGCCGAATACGATTGTCAAATTGTGACGGTAGGCTTATTCTTATAGGGCCAGTTTCCGAGTCCGGGGATAGTTAATCCTGGAGTTAGTTAATCCGTGGAATAAGATAATCGGTAGGTTAAAAATATTAAATAATCGGGTTTCGGAGATCGGGGATAACTTACTTAACTCGCGGATTATCGTAGTCCGAGAATATCTTTATTCTTTAACTTATGCCATGGGTTAGGAGGGAATTCTCTATTTTGAGTAGTGGCATTCACGGCGTACAGCCTACAGACGACACTCTGTCAAAGGATTTTGTTTACGTTTTTGGCCACAGCCCCGTGTCTCGTCCCTTATCAGTTGACAACGCAACGTTCTGTCTTGGTGGTGAGCCCTCTGTGTATGTGTGTATGAAGATTCTGCGTGATATTATGTTCAATAACCTCCTTTGATTAAATTTATTTAACTATATGGCACAAGTAGAATGTGAGGAAAATGTAGAGACTGAAGAATATAGAAGGAAACTGTTTTAGTTTATAAAGTATCAGTGTGATATTTTTTTAACAGTGACATAGAAACAAATGATTGATTATTGAGATTGACTGAATGTCTATGGAATTGAAAATTTTTACTGACACTTCGTAAAAAAAGGATCTTTTCAAATATTTTATTTTACCATACTAGTAAAAAATGTGCATTAAATGACTTGCTTATTTAGACGACGTTGTGATTTTATTTGATGAAAATTAAATTTAAAAATAGGAACATGTTTATAATTTTATGTAAAAAAAACTATTTTTTGTCCGTAGTAGCGTTGATCCTCAACTATACCTAGAACACCGAGGAACCCATTTTGCTAAAAATATTTTTTTTGTAGAATAGTAGCCTGTATAAAACTTTTATGCATCAGTTTTTTTCCATTTAAATATACAATACTTCCCGATGTACAATTTTGCAAGCAGACGCTTTTGATATGTGTCATGGGAAGCCCTGCGATCATTTTCAGAAGGCCTTGGGGTAATCCGTCTCGCAAGTTCATGAACACTTTTTTAACGTAAAACAGGGTTTAAATTGTTCGTTACTTTGTGTTGTAAAATGGGTTTACAGCTCGTACACAAGTCTCAGTACGACTTGTTTACGAGGGGGGTGGAGGGGTGGAGGCGCATATCTGGGGTAGTCACAATAATCGAGGCATTCCATATCACATTAATCTAAAAACAACCATAACCTAAATAAAAATGGTTTATATACCTCAACTGTCGAGTAATCCTTTCTGTAGTTTGCACTACTGCAGTTTCGATAAGCAGGGGATCTTCATCAGGTTAAATACAGGGCCAAGATTTCATTCCAATCGGATTCGTCAAGTGATAAAAATACAATTTGAGAACATTTAACACTACACATACACACGACGATGCGGACACGGCCAGGCCCTAGGCCGTAGACTCTACGGACATAGACTCTAGACCAACCCTTGCACGCCTCGCCGTCGCGCACTCCGTGTTAACCGGTACCGGTGTAAAATGTTCATTGACTGTTTGTTAAGTGTTTTTCGTCCGTGTCCGTATCGTGGTGTGTATGTGTGGTGTTAAATGTTCTCAAATTGTATTTTTATCACTTGACGAATCCGATTGGAATGAAATCTTGACCCTGTATTTAACCTGATGAAGATCCCCTGCGGATCGAAACTGCGCTAGTGCAAACTACAGAAAGGATTACTCGACAGTTGAGGTATATAAACCATTTTATTTAACTTAAGTAATCCGGTTGGCTAACATCATGAAAATAACCTAAATGTCTAACTGCCAACCTAGTATTGAGTGAATCTCATCACTAATCTCAGGTTACAGCGCCTACTGAAAAAGATATTCCTCAACTTAACCCTACCCTTCACCAGGATTAAAACTGCTCAAAGATATTCCTTGACTTAGCCAAAAGATAGTCCTCGACTAAGCAGTTGTGGGTTAAATTTTAACTCCGAAATTTAGGGCCGGTTTCCGAGTCCGGGGATAATTAATCCTGGAGTTAGTTAATCCGTGGAATAAGATAATCGGTGGGTTAAAAATATTAAATAATCGGGTTTCGGAAATCGGGGATAACTTACTTAACTCGCAGATTATCGTAGTCCGAGAATATCTTTATTCTTTAACTTATGCCATGGGTTAGGAGGAAATTGCTGGGAAGTCACTATTTTGAGTAGTGGCATTCACGGCGTACAGCCTACAGACGACACTCTATCAAAGGATTTTGTTTACGTTTTTGGCCGCCGCCCCGCGTGTGTTCCACTTGCCCCACGGTTTCGGGCCCATCTCAAAACAGGACACTTGCCCCACGGGGTTAACAGTCAGAAAAAATGACCGCTAAGAACAGGACACTTGCCCCACCATAAGAGAGGGCGGTACAGCCAGTACCGCATTTCCCGCTAGGCCCACTAGGCCCAGGCCTAGGGCGCAAAATTTTAGGGGGCGCAAAATTTCGAAAGGTTAAAAAGGGGAAATTTGGTATTCATACGCGTTATTATTGCCGTGTAAACGCCTGCGAAATAGGGCGACGCAACGCAAGGCTCGTGCAGAACTTTCTGCGTTGCTTTGCGGCGCGGCGGCGGCCAAACGAAACAAATAGTTTTTTTACATCATCCAAATAAAGTTTTGACCGTACCAACAGTTATTTTTTATTTAAAACCCGCGGTTACACACATTTGTCTTTCAATACAATATGGTATTGTCAATGTTTCACTTCAAGATTGAATTTTTGAAGAAGTGAAGAAGATTGAAGAAGTGAAGTAACAGTGACAATGTTATATGCCAATTACTGCGAGAAGTATAATATGACACTATACATTTTAGAGCATTTGTTTATTTAAAATATCACAATATATATATTTGTGTATACAGTATGTCATTAAACCCCGCCCCCGTCACTGACTATGCATATTTGTATTCTACACATCAAAATAAAAATCTAAAATGTGTAGTAGGCCTATATTTTTTTATTCCGGCTCTGTTTAGCATCTATCCGCCACATTGTTTTTACACTTAATTTTTATATCCGTAACGGATCACTATAAAATTAATTCAATATTCGGCATTAAATTTTATCACACCAATGTTCATTACAGGGGAAAATATTTTCCAAATATTTTAAAAAAATGGTCACCATTAAAAAAATTAACTCAGATATTTCAAATCCGGTAAAGTTGAACAATATTTTACAGTAGACAAAACATTTTACAAAATAAATTATACAACCAATGATACCAAGATAAGGATTTAACAAAAGTAACTGAGCTATTCAGATTTTTCTGTATAAAAACCTCGATTTTATTGTGTAATTCATGCAAATTAAGGTTATTTTATTTCAAAGCTACGCCCGCACAACGGCGGCACGGCACAGACGGATGGGCGGTACAGTACCGCAATTTTTAAAAGTTTTTAATATTGAAACTCATAAGAGTGCGCGAACTACGGCGATACGGCATGCAACGGACACTCCCGGACGATTCGCACCTACCGCAATTTTGCAAAAGATTCGGGAGAAGGAATCTCAGGACATTTCCGAGCTACCATACCAACCGTAACGTCCGTAACGGCTCTCCGAGACGGACGGTACGTTATTTTCATCGTTCTACCCAGCTTTCATAGTAAATTAAGTTGTTAAAACGACTGATCTCTTTTGACGGAAAGTGCGGATGGCCGGAACCCCGGGAGTCCGCTAGTAACACAGAATACGTGCGAGTACGCGCAACCGCTCAAAAAACTGCGGGCAGTGCCATGACGCCCGTCCGAGGCGTGCCGCCGTAGTGCATAACTCCGTTATTCGTTGTTAGATCTGTAGAATCTTGGTATCGTTAGTTAGTTTAATATATATGTCAACCTTTTTCTCTCTTGTAAAATTTTGATACAATTTGCCGGTTTTGAGATATTTGGACTTTAAGTGGCCGTCATTTTGAAACTACAAGTATCGAGAAAAAAATCGTGACTTTATTTGTATTTCGTGGCCGGTATTGCGGCAGGGAGGGCGCAACTGTTTTTTGTGCCTAGGGGCGCCGTTTGGCTAAATGCGGCCCTGGGTACAGCCCCACCCCCAACGGCCTGCTGCTCTCTCGCCTCTCTCGCTCTCTCTCTCCCTCACTCGGCTTGGCTGGTGGTTGCCTGAATGCTCTGTTGCGTGACGTCATCATAAAGCGCAGTCCCGTATGAATTGCATTGTAGCCCCCTGCTTCGCTTACTCACATTATGACTACATGCGTCCCACTAAGTAGCCCTCTTTCCGTGGTGCGAGAACGAGAGTTGTGATGGTAAAAAAGTACTCCTAGAGTTATCGTATTCTCCGGCTTGGTGATATCTTTAGTAAAGAACGCATGAATGATTCCTATCCACTAGTTTTTCTCTTTGGAATATTGCACACAGTGTATTGCATAAATTTAATTTTAAGATAGGCAATTAATATAAAATTCATACGAAAATTATATTAGATTACCTTCTCATGATGTATCGAAATCATCGTTGTAGGATAACAACAACAAAGATGATTTTAATGTTTTTTTTTAATGGATCACTATTCCTAAAATATATTCTGTACTGTGATATAAGATAGTGAAAATAAACACAACAGTCTCAGAAAGACTTGTTAAGAGTAGTCTAAGTCAATGATTAGTCATTTATTAGTAAGGCACCTAAAATAAATGTGAGTAAGCGAAGCAGGGGGCTACAATGCAATTCATACGGGACTGTGCTTTATGATGACGTCACGCAACAGAGCATTCAGGCTGGTGGTTACCAGCCAAGCCGAGTGAAGGAGAGAGAGAGCGAGAGAGGCGAGAGAGCAGCAGGCCGTTGGGGGAGGGGCTGTACCGCCCTCTCGTCTGGTGGGGCAAGTGTCCTGTTCTTAGCGGTCATTTTTTCTGACTGTTAACCCCGTGGGGCAAGTGTCCTGTTTTGAGATGGGCCCGAAACCGTGGGGCAAAATGGATACACCCGCAGCCCCCGTGTCTCGTCCCTTATCAGTTGACAACGCAACGTTCTGTCTTGGTAGTGTGCTCTCTGTGTATGTGTGTATGAAGTTTCTGCGTTTCATTATGTTCAATAACCTCCTTTGATTAAATTTATTTAACTTTGCCACAAGTAGAATGCGAGGAAAATGTAGAGAAAGAACTGAAGAATAGAAATAAACTGTTTTATGTTTATTAAAAAAGTAGACCCTATCAGTGTGATATTTTTTTAACAGTGACATAGAAACAAATGATTGATTATTGAGATTTACTGAATGTCTTTGGAATTGAAAATTTTTACTAACACTTCGTAAAAAAAGGATCTTTTCAAACATTTTATCTTACCATATACTAGTAAAAAATGTGCATTAAATGACTTGATTATTTAGACGACGTTGTGATTTTATTTGATAAAAATTAAATTTAAAAATAGTAACATGTTTATAATATTATGTAAAAAAAACTATTTTTTGTCCGTAGCGTTGATCCCGTCAACTATACGTAGAACACCGAGGAACCCATTTTGCTAAAAACTTTTTTTTTTTTAGAATAGTAGCCTGTATAAAACTTTTATGCATCAGTTTTTTATTTCCATTTAAATACACAATACTTCCCGATGTACAATTTTGTAAGCAGACGCTTTTGATATGTGTCATGGGGAGTCCTGCGATCATTTTCAGAAGGCCTTGGGGCAATCCGTCTCGCAAGTTCATGAACACTTTCTTAATCTAAAACGGGGTTCAAATTGTTCGTAACTTTGTGTCGTAAAATGGGTTTACAGCTCGTACACAAGTCTCAGTTGAAGGGGTGGAGGCGCATATCTGGGGTAGTCCCAATAATCGAGGCATTCCATATCACATTAATTTAAAAACAACCATAACCTAAATGTCTAACTGCTAACCTAGTATTGAGTGAATCTCATCACTAATCTCAAGTTACAGCGCCTACTAAAAAAGATATTCCTCTACTTAACCCTACCCTTTGCCAGGATTAAAAAAATGCTCAAAGATATTCCTGGATTTGCCCAAAAGATAGTCCTCGACTAAGCAGTTGTGGGTTAAATTTTAACTCCGAAATTCAAAAGAATAAAACTTAAATAACACCTGACTCGGAAACCCGCGAGAGTAAGTCCGGGAATATCCCTCCCGAGTTAACTCTCGGGTTAGCGATATTCCTAGAGTTTAGGTATCCTTGAGCTCCGAAACCCAATTTCTTTAGTCCTAGACTAAAAAGTGGTTTATACTGCATTTTAGTCCGAGAATAGAGATAACCCTGGACTCGGAAACCGGCCCTTAAAAGAATAAAACTTAACTTGAGGATTAAATAACACCTGACTCGGAAACCCGCGAGGGTAAGTCCGGGAATATCCCTCCCGAGTTAACTCTCGGGTTAGCGATATTCCTAGAGTTTATGTATCCTTGAGCTCCGAAACCCAATTTCTTTAGTCCTCGACTAAAAACTGGTTTATACTGGATTTTAGTCCAAGAATAGAGATAACCCTGGACTCCGAAACCGGCCCATAGATTCCTTGCATCGAACTAAAATTCCTTGCCATGCGTTTTACAACTGTAAAAAATAGTACTTTTACGTTACGATTTCATTTACTGATTGTCACATTTAGTCGCATTGTTAAGCAAGCCCAAAGTGAAGCCCCGAAACAGCAGGATAAAGTTTCAAATATCTGCCAACCAATGATAATCGGGACATACAGAGTTCCGTGAAAACAAAACTTAAAGAAGGAATAAAGAAATTGAACGAGAAAAAAAACCCGGGCAGCTTATTCATTCTTGGACAATACAAAGAAAATATATTAATATCCATGAGTGCTTCAATTATTGTACTTTAATTAAAGGGGGTTTTAATTTAGAGGGGTTATACTATTTCATTTCTATAGTAAAATGTGTTAGAGTACAAAATGGTATTATGATTTATAAAAATACCAGTTACAAAACCCTTTACTTTCACTCTAAGTCACGGCAGCCGAATGTAAATTTTAACTTGACTTCTTTTGGTCTGGGGGGGGCTGAGCCCCCTCAAGGAAAATGTTGGGGGGGGGGGCTTGAGCCCCTCGGGCCCCATGGAGTCGGCGCCAGTGGAGCCAACCGAACTCCACCAATGCCAGGCACTTAAGGTTTGGCTATGGACTTTTCCAGGTTCACCTGGAGTGTTTTTATACTAACTTTGTTATTTTCTAGGTATTTCTTCCACCTGAAGACGGGATCAGATTCCAGATCCTGAAACGTCGTGGATTTGTAATTTACTTATCGGTGATAGAAAATGTCCGCAATAATTTACTAAACAACGTAAACTCACCGATACCAACAATCCTATATTATAATACGAGCAATTTCTGAAGGGATGTGTGTTCCACGATCTCGAAAACTAGCGGTTAGATATTGCTTAAACTTTGCATTTAAGTGTTTTGGCCGAAAAATAAGTTCAGAAACAGCCTCAATCCCAGGAAAAATCGAATTTGGTATAAATTAAAGTTTTAAAATCGTAATTTTAACATTGGTCTTATGTGTTGCTATTTGGGTAACGAAATAACAACCAAAGGTATACAAAATTGAAAGAACAATAATGTTAAGCAGACCTTCTGAAACAGCTGCTGTTAACTAAGAGGTATAGTCGGTTGTTGGTGAAAATTTAATAGCTTTATTACCATGACACTATATCAAAACTGAATTAAAACCAACGAGCAAAGCTCGGTTAACCTGGTACTGAACTTTAAACAAAGTACAGTACTTTGTTGTTTATTAATAAAACTATCAATATTATAAAGCTTTTGATTTCATAGAGCTTTAAAAGGAGGTATTAAAATTTTCTTTAAAGTGAGATAAAGATGAAACCTTTTCAACCAATATTCAAGACGTAGCGGATGTTTGAAATTTTACATTAGTCTTATGGGAATAAAAATTCAAGGCGGCCGGTACTGCAGACTCTTATCGGTTGCTACTGAATCCGTTATTCGATGGTTTGATGTAAATACAACTGTATACTTATTGTAGTTTTATCCGTGTTTTACATTGGTGTTTTATGTGTTCACTGATGTAAGGCATAAATCAAACTTATTGTCAATAAACACAACGCAAAATCATAAAAAATAGGCTACAGAATCAGGGAAGAGCTCCTAAGGAGGATGGCTGCCACAGCAAGACCACTACCGCCTAGGAGGACCTTCGCGAAGCATGAGTCCGGATGCACCTCGTTGGACCAGGCCAGAAGAGCTCCTGAGGAGGATGGCTGCCACAGCAAGACCACTACCGCCTAGGAGGACCTTCGCGAAGCATGAGTCCGGATGCACCTCGTTGGACCAGGCCAGAAGAGCTGTCTGCTTATATCAATATCACCGAGATCATCTTATCATATGATGCATTCAAATATTTTAGTTCTCAACTCTTCATGTAATAAATAATTCAACGAAGAGTGTTGTGTACATTCTGGTGCCAACATGGCAGCACAAGCCACTTGTTTTTATCAAAAAATGGTTTGTTTCACAATGCCAAAAAATCCACTAGTTATTTCGCTCATTTTACTCCTCTCATCGTCCCCTACAAGTTGTAATTATGAAGAAAGCGCGTTTTTGACTCAAGGACGGGGGGGGGGGGGGGGGGGGGAGACTCCCTTTTTAGTGTCCACTAAATATAGATTGGACAAAAGGTAATTCAGATAGGAAAATTACGGAAACGGCTGTTGGTAGCTGAGACTGCTAATTCAATATAGTGTCCACTCTGTTAAGACGAGGGGGATTTTGTCAGTTTGGGTAACCAAGTGTACGATGTGTTACCGTCACGTTCAATACCCAACAAAATCATACAGCATAATAACATTTTAGACAATGTTTCCTACTTTATTGCTGATAAATTTGTGGTTTCTTCAAGAAAATATATTCTGATGGTTGAGTATTTAAATTAGATTATGGGATTTCAAATGTATTTTATTTGTCATTAGATATCGAAGAGTGTTTAAACCGTCGTTAGCATCAGGACTGCCGTGGCGCAGGGATGGTCTAAGCAACGCTAAATACGAAATTGAAACTGATGGAAGTTTTATGATTGTTTGCTATGAACTTCAAGACCTAAAAACCATGATTTTTTTTTAATTCATTTGTAATTTCGTTTGTAATTTGAGTCTTTGAATGTTTTTTAAAGAATCAGGGTTTGCTTTGTGTTTCGTGTTCATTCCAATGCTTTCGGGGGGATCCTAACCCATGGATGAAAAGTCTACAGCCATGACTGACTACGATCATACTATACTGTGGTGGACCCCAAGAGTAACAAAATTAACAAGGAATTAAAAATTGACTTTATACGAAAAACAATGCAGTTAAATTGAGTAAGACTTATTATCTCCATCTACTCGGTGATATTGGACATACTACTACATTACTGTATGTTGGTAAAGATTGACATTCCCAGCTATGAAAATGCATCTTCCAATCAGCCCGGGGCGTATACAAATATTTTTGTAACAGGGATATTTTTAGCAACCGATTTTTTTGTATCGGTAATTGCTGCTTCCAGGAAACGATTGATAATTTTGGTCCAGATCAATTCTCTGTCCCATAATTTAGTTCGCCATGTTCGCCATTCAATTCTCCTCCAAATGTATATGTTTGTGAAATTATTTGCACCTGAATCCAAATACGAAATTACACCAATAACATGGAAAATGACGATTTGAATTTTTTTATAGAAAATCACTTTAAATAATTCCACGACTGAATTATTTTTAATTCAAGTTATTTTTACCCCACTAATCGAATTATCCGACGGATTACCTCCTAAATCTTATCGCCTCTAGATATTCAAATAAATTTAAAACTTCTAGGGTCCCAGGGTAGTTTCGCCCCCGATATGTCTGCAATCCTGATTCCTAACTGTACTTTTCCATTTCTCCAGGTAATTAATCACATTAAACGCAGCGGTTGCACTCCGCCGTGTTGAGGTGGCGGTGGCAACAGTGCGAAATCAATAGCCCCCTCTCGGGGGGGAGGGAGGGGGGAACAGCTGAGAGCCGACCTTGACCTTGACGGTTGCATTGATTCGCTCTCCACGTGCGCTCGCTCTAACGCGACAATAATCTGCCAACTTGTCACATGAAAACAATCTTCGCCGAACCCTCCAGGCTCGGCGTTTAATTATAGAAGGGTTGTTTTTAACTTGATCCACATTTACCGTGGTGGAAAACGGATGTGGAAACAAGACACAAAAAATGTGCTTGGGGGAAAAAAGTTTGAGAAAATGTGTTATGGTTTTATAGTTTATCTAAAAACATTTGAAGGAAGAATTTGTATTTAGGTGAACACATTTACCAAATATTTTATTGAGAGCACAGAGAAGTACTGAGAGATCGTCGATGTATCTCGACTTGAGTTGTGGAAATCCTGTGGCTCCACCCTCTTGCAATACGAACATCACAGATTTGCAATAGATTGTATTACATAATTACATTTATACACAAAAGTAACACCCCCCCATCGAAGAAATCAAGTTAAAATTTCAACTTGTCTTAATAATTTTTTGTAAGCAAGAATAGACTGTGAACTGGGTTTAATAGACACCAAGAAATGTGGGTGCAGTTGCAGTTAGTTTTTAATTAACTATTTATATGTAGAAACCGAAATGTCCCAAGCAAAGAAACAGGTTATTTCTATTGGGTACAGGGCCAATTTTGTAAAATAGGCCCTGTGGGCCTGGGCCCAGGGAAGCAGATGTTTTGGGTTTGTTGGGGGCGCAAGCAAATTTTTATTTGGTGATCCATAAAAAAAAGAGAGGAGGGGGTGCAAATATCCCTTGGGCCCATAGCACGTCACATACAAACCACTGTATTGGGTAGTTTTATTTAGTCCACAAAATCACAACCATTTAATCTTCTCAAATGAGCTACAATATGGATGGACTTAACTTGTCATGAGGCTTTTAATCAGCCCCAAAGTAAAATGATAACAATAATCCAAATCTACCACAAAATTGTAAAAACATGTGTATACAATTTTATTGAAAAACTAGAAAACTCAACGGACCTCGGTTCATTCATTTCATTTCATTCGATGGGGCGGACCTAATCCCAAGGCGCGTCAGCCGCAAGGGCTTTTTGCGCTCCCCGTATGTGTTTCAGAGCTCATCCAAGTCTAGGAACCCGATGAACTTCTGCAACCTGCAGACTAGCTCCTCTTGAGGAAGGAAAGAGCCCCTCCGCAGTCCTCCGAGGGCCCTCTCTCTAGCCTCTTCCAGCTCCATGCAGTCGAACAGCAAGTGATCTGCAGTCTCTTCTGACTGCCCACACTTCCTACATACCGGATCCCCATTGAAGAGACCCATGCGCTTCAGGTGCTTCCTCAAAGAACAATGTCCTGTTAAGAGCCCTGTTACTTGCCTTATTTGCCTCCTTTCTAGCTGCAGAATATTAGAGACAATTTTCTGAGATGGAGAGTGAAGCGTTAGCTTACTTACCCTCAGTTGTGGTATTCTAGACCAGACCTTTCGATGCTCCTCCCTCGCCCATGACGTGACCGCTTGACACGCATACTTACGAGAGACAGCACAGAACGGCTCTGGGCCAGTGAATGCTGAGGACGAAGCTACGTTGGCCAGGGCGTCCGCAGCCTCATTCCCGGGGATCCCCGTGTGACCAGGGACCCAACAAAGCGTCACGCTATTGCATCTGCCCAACGCAGATACCATGGTGAAGCAGTCCCAGACGATCTTTGACCTGAACTCATAAGAATCCAGAGCCCTTAGAGCTGCCTGGCTATCTGAAAAAATGGAGATGCTCCTGCCCCTGATGCCTTGCACCAGGTTCAATCTGGCGCACTCCATTATTGCGACAACCTCCGCCTGGAATACCGTTGGGTGCATCCCCATAGGAATATTAATGCCTACCCCCGCTTGCACCCCATGTACTCCGGCTCCTGTTCCTCCTCTTACCTTGGACCCGTCAGTGAACCATTCCAGGTCCGCGGGTTGAAGAGGGTTTCCCCCGGATAGCCAGTCCTCTCTTGCTGGTAGGAGGACTCTGAAAGACTTACCGAAGGTGTATTTGACTGACATGTGGTCAGAGGGCATGTCTAGCCCGCCCCCCTGAACCGACAGAATGATCCGAGAGTGACCCCGGTGTTCTCCAGTGTCCATCCAAAGATTTTCACATTTGAGTCGGTGAGCAGCTTTCCTTGCCGTGGTCTTGACGAAAAGATCAATCGGCAGCAAGTTGAGAAGACAGTCTAGTGAAGCCCCCGGACTGGAACTCAGGGCTCCTGTGATGAGAAGACAGGCGAGTCTTTGAACTCCCGCCAATCCCCCCACCGCCGATCCCGAGTCCATCTTAGGCCACCACACAAGCGAGCCATAGGTGATGGCAGGTCGGACCACAGAGACATAAAGCCAGTGCATAAGCTTTGGCTTAATTCCCCAAGTCCCCCCCACCAGTCGCCTACATGTGACCACTTACCTCGGTCTATTACCTTTTGGAGTTGTGGTCCCCAATGAAGCGTCTGGTCCAGAGTGACCCCCAGATACTTCACCTGTTTCTGCAATTCCACATTTGTTCCTTGCAGGACTAAGGGGCCGATCCCTCTGAGGTTCCTCCTCCTCGTGAAGGGAACCATCACAATCTTTGAGGGATTGATTGAGAGACCTACCTCTTCACAACAGCGTCCAACAGACCTCAGGGCCCCATTCATGAGATCCCCGACTGTGTCGTTGAACTTACCTGACACCAGAACCACTATGTCATCAGCATAACCCTGTGCGTACACGCCACTGACATTGAGAGTTCTGATGAGTTCGTCTACCACGAGGTTCCAGAGAAGAGGGGACAGGACCCCACCCTGGGGACAGCCTCGAGTCGTTCTTACCGCTATCTCCTCGTTATGAAGTGATAGTACGGATCTCGGTTTTCCTTCACAGATCTAAACTAGGGTGCGCCTCACTTGCTCTGCAGGAGGACCAAACCTTTAGAGCCTTCACTTGGTTGCCAGTCATTGGCTACGGTGATACACACATGGTTGGAGATGCTTCTCCAGTCACGTAGGTATCTTTGTTCACCCGTTCCCCCTTTAAACTTCCAATAATTGCATCATCTAGTATAGAAATTATTGAGAAAAGTCCACTGATTCGGAAAAGATTTAAGATCTACTCTTACAGCCACGTAAGTTAAGCATCAACAAGAGAGCCGTTATGACCTTGGATAGAGTAAAGTGGGTATGGACAGAAGAGTTTGTGGTTGTAAACGGTTTTGAGTTGTAGAGGTGGTTCTTGGGGCTTAATCCGGGGCAGTATGTAAATATGAATGGGTACCATTGTAGCTGACAAGATCTTAGTGTATTATTTACCCAGTGCCTTCTTACATCACAGTGGTGGAGCATTGTGACAGAGAACCTTTAGCCGGGTACTGGGTTGTCATGAGTTAACCACTTAGTGCTCTAAAGGCCCTGTTTAGTTGGATGTCAATCTCTCTGATATAGCCTACGCTGTCCAGCCACACGAAAACATAAGGAAAGTTCAATTTCAGAAATGGAGTAAATCAGGGAGAGAGCATTTGTTAGCAGAAAGATACGTTTGCTTACATGTAAAGCCAGCTATGAGATGGGCAATTTTAGTCCTACATCTCACTCTAGATGTTGTATATTTTAAGTGGCTCTTATTTGAGAGGGATCACTTAAAAGTAACTTTCGGATAATGTGGTTGTCTGTAGTGTTTGCAGCTCCACACCGTTGAATACTACCTATCTTAAGCTTTTGGTTGGGCTGCCTATTATTCAATTCAAAGTAAGAATTCTTGGTTTTATAGTCTATTCTTGTTAATTCAATCCGTCATAACTTAAAATCTTTGGTATCTCAAAATTGTTTACAATCTCCTTGGAAAATCCTGGAAGTCGAAATATAAACCACACATGACTTGAACTAATTTATTAGTCAAAGAGAAAGAGAAATTAGCTTTACTCAAAATTTGGTTGATGTGTTAAATCATAGCCTCCTTCAAGGTGGATAAGGTCGAATTTAATTTAAATTTCAAAACACCTCCACAAGTAAATTTACCTCTATACCTCAAAGTTTTCTCTACAGGCATCCCTATGAGTCAAAACACCGGCCCCAGGTTACAAGTCGAAGTCGATGGCCCATCCGTTCCAGTATCTGTCTTTGGAAAAAAGTTGTTATGTGACTTTCCAGTTAGCAACAGTTGAATGTCGTTAGGTTAAGATTTAGCTTCTATACTTTAAGGTACCCTATCTACTGAAAGATGTGAAGTCATTTGCTGGTGAACCAGTGTAATAAGATTCAGGAAATAGTATTTCCTGATTAGGAATTACAGTACTACAACCAATAAACACACATGATTGTTTTTTTTTTCAGCGAAGTTTGTACCTTATTACTGAAAAATTCCCCCATTTAGTGTGCGCTCAGATGATAGGGTGGAGGCGGGATAGGGCCCACTGCTCTCCCCTTTTCACGGCCCCAGAAGGAAGATATGATTCACTACACTCCTGGCCGCTGCCGCCGAAAACAGTCGGTGCAAACATAGCCAGATAAAGAAATCTTTTTCTTCAACTTAATTTTCTAATCTGTGTGATATTCAGAAAATCTATAATTACTGCTTAGTTCTCTATCTATGAAGTTGATAGTACTATTTCAAGATAGCCTAAAACTATAAAAATAAATAAATCCCTGCCTGTTCCGGGCCCTCTCCTAGCCTAGGCCCCAAGTTTTGGACTTTACTGACATAGGTACCCCCTCGACAGCCCTGGCCACCCCATATTACTATTAAGTTGTCTAGGTCTTTAATTTATTTTGTCATTACACTCTACATAGCCTACCGACTTGAGCAACTACTTAGCAAAGTTCATGTGATTCATGAGTAGTTTCCTGTAAACAGTAAGTAACAATCAACCTCTTCGGCAACTCGCAGCTAAAATTTAGGAGAGCTATTAGATGATAATTTTGGGGATCAATATTCCTTACAGCCTCGGATACAGGCCCATTCATCCGAGGCACAGGATATAGGGTTGATAGTGTGGGGACAGATGTCGACGTTATGGCAGATGTCAACGACGTATCTCCCTCAAAAGTTATGAGAACAATATATTAAAAATATTGCAACAAAAATTATGAAGTGACCTACTACAGACTATTAAACATTAAAAGGTTCCCGGAACTTTTGAATATCCCAAAATATGAGTTTTTGAGTTTATGCCATTACAAGCAGTGGGGATACTTATCTGACAACAAAAAGAGCATAGCATAAATTTAAGATTGTTAAGCTGTGCTGAGATAAACACTTTTCCTTGTACCCTAGTTCATTAAGCAGATCCAAAATGATAGCCGTAGTGAAGCCCGAAAAAATATCCACACCAGCCTTACAGTATTAGCTAAAACCTGCTCCACAGTACTAGGGCTGTTCTGAAAGTAAGTTTCATTTTCATCTGATGAAGGAAACGGTTGAGGTAGAGGCATGCGAGAGCCAGGGTTGGTTAGATAAACTCTTTAGGAACCCTTTGTAACTCATGCAGGTCAGTAGGTCTGCTTTTCAAGTGTCGCCAGCCTTGTTGCTGCTATTGAAGGTCCGGTTGACCTCTGTTAAAATTAAATTTGAGTACCGTATTTTTAGTGTTTTTTGAGGCTGGGTTCGAGAGAGTAGACTAAGGACCTTTTTTTCTGTTCTTAGATCTGACTACAGTATACAATATTGCCTGCGGAATAGTCCTCCTAATTTAATGTTACAGCCTGATTCCTTGACCTTATTTGTTGCATCTAATCAACTCAACGCTTTCCGATAGAATGATAAAAGTGCATCTTGTTTGCAAGCATGCATATCTTGATGATTGCCTTTTAGGCAATTGGTCTTCAAGGGATCAGTGGTTGCACCACTCCTAATCAAAGTGTTCACTGCGAACATTCTGTCACTCATGCTTGAGGTGAATTAAATAATGGTTGCTTTAAATGTTAATCTAATAAAAGGGCCTATACAACAATGTTGATCTACAGCACAACCACCATCCACAGTTTTTGCAAAAATACGTTTAGATCAAAACTTTAACTAAAAGAGCCAAAAGGCAACAGAGCTAAGGTGACCCAAAAACTATCACTGTCTTATTGTCTACCTTCTTGCTGGCTCTACAAGTTCTGCAAACTACTGCTTTTTCCCTGGTTTAGGCCCTACTCTTCTACTCAGTATTTTTCTCTACTAGCTTAGTGCCCTGGATTAGCTTTGTGAAGGGAAATCCATGACATTCTTAAATACACTGATTACTCATTGGATGTACATTTATGACATGGGTGCATTGTACAGAAAACAGACAGATATTTATGTGTTTAGATTGTTATAGTTATTATGCTTAGGATCCTGGTTAGGAAATTCAAACAAAATATAGGCTACATTTAGTGTGTAAATTAAGTATTGAAAGACCTTTTTTTATTAGAGATATTTTTGTAGCACTAACTGTAAACAAAATTGACAGATTTTTAACGTAACAACATTTTTGCAATGAGGCTATTTACAATAGTGGCACATGAAGATTTACAACTAGGCCGGGAGCCGACTTATTAGGCCTACTATGGTTAACGGTATGTTAGGTTAGGTTATTTTATGATTGGTTAGGTCAGGGTTACATTTGGTTAGGTGTGTGTTAGGATATTTTTTTTTCGCCATACACTTCAAAAATTAGCTTACAAACTTTCTTGCTTTATTAAATACACCCAACATCCGGCGGTTGTTTACCTATGCAAATTACAATTTTTAAAAATGTATATACCCTAAAATGGTAGATTGATAACATTTTAATACAATTTTATAACCTAAACATTACAGGGTTTGGCTACATACTCGTTGGAACCTCATTTTCATGACATTGATAAAAATATAGCCTACTTGACACCAGACAATAGGAGAAACACAAAACAAGTCTATAAAGCACAACATAAAAACTTCGCAAATTTTTTTTTTTTTTTTTTTGCAGAAACAGGCTACAATTAATTTTAGATTATGCAGTTACTGTAACTACAATTTCACCTAAAAGATGAACTTGTAATAATATAACTTAGCTCACATTTTAAATTACTAAAACACATACCGGTATTGTACAGTAACAATATACAGTAGGCGTACAGTAACCAGTAAAATCAGCAACCCTGTTCAATGACTATCCGGAATGAGCGCAATCATAAGCCAAATTGAGGTTTTTCGTTTTCATGTAGGGCAGAAATAAAACAGACCGGTCAATAAGGTCGATTTTGGCCATAAGAAATACGGCGGGCGCTAATAATTCATTTCCAAGACATTGTAAGGGGTGAGTCGGTTTTTACTCTTTTAAATAACAACCCCTATCAAATCGCGCGTCATTGAAAGGACATTTAAACAGAGAGGAATGCCTTGAAGTGGATCTGTTCAAAATTGCAGGCAATCAAACTTTGCATTCAAATCAAACAGATAATATTAAAAATGCTAAGTTTAAGCCTTATCAGAAATACTTTCACTGATTTAAAACAAGTAACCAGCCATAATTTGCAGTAATCAATTTTAAGTACACAGCTATAAAAAGGCCAAGGTTAGATCGTTGACAGAAGCATCTTCATGATGCGTGGTTGGTTTGCGAAGTACCGTAAGTCATTAAGACCTCAGAGGTGTATGGGCCTATTATGTTTTGGTTGTAAATAACCTTTGAAAGTATGGTATTTCTGACACTTTGAGCAATAGGCCTAGGCCTAACTGTATTTTTTTTTTAAACCAACCCCCACACAGCGCTCTGTAAACTAGCTAAGAACAAGTGACGGGTCAATGTCATGGGCGCAGGCAAAGATACATTCACTGGATACATCAATTGGGATAACCGAATAATCAGCCAGTTATTGTCACTATTATTTGGTGATTTTTATTTGAATCAATCACAGAATCATTTTTAACCAATATTCACTGTGCCAACAAACGAATAATTTGACCAGCTTGAATAACAACTCAACTTAACTAAACTAAACTTAGTCCATACCGGTACCCAACTAATTAAACTGTTTTAGACTCATCCATTATTTTCAATAGTTTTGGGGATTGAGAAAAATCCCACGATATACTCAAAAAACTATTTATATGAAACCAACAATGTAATAAAATAATTAAAACAAATACATAAAAGTTAGAGTAAATTTAATTGCCAAACCTGTCATTTGAATGTAAAAAAACCATTAAGTTATATCAACGTTTCTTGGGTTCAGACAGTTACGTCTCTATTCATTTTTTATGTTTCTCATTTATTTATTATAGGCTGTTACACTTCACTTCCACTGTACTAACTCTAAATATCGTATTAAGTGGACGCGCAGTGCCGTTTAAGCGAGGCTGATTTTTCATGTTGGGACAAGCAAAGGCGACAGATGGCCAGACGCCAAATTTTTTACAAAGAGCAGGAAAAAGCTGGGGGGGGGGATCGGGAGTCGGTAGCAATTAATTTTAATACCAATATTTGCTAGGCATACATAAATAAGCCGTCGTTATTTGAATTTTTCTAAACATTGTAAGTAAGTTAGGCCTACGGTAACTGACTTTCATTCTTATGAAAAAAATCAACGAATCACCCTGATCCACTAATTTAACCAAATGTAGAATAAATTAACCGAATCAGTCTATTTGGCACCAATAACCGATTGATTCGGTTATTTTCATTCGATGACGGCACCACTTTCCCTGTTACCGGCTACATCATCAACGAATAGTCTAAAAAATAAAATTGATTGGATCCAGATAACTGGTTTCAATTGATATTACACAGATTATTATTACCTTTGATTATTTGCCTGACTGGACAGACTCTTCCAAGGCAGTCACAACTCCAGAAAATAAGATATTTCGCGCATATTCAGGTCCACAGAGAGCTTAGGTTTTAGGTTATGCTTTAGGATTGTAAACATGAATCTTACCTCGATCAAACTGCTTTCCAGTAGGATCAATATCTTTGACGTTGAAGATATCTTCGAAAAGAACTCCAGCCATTACGAAAAATGAAGATTTATATGTTTTATTTACTTTAATAAGACAACCAAACGCGAATTTTATCCTCAATAACAACAGAACAGGCACGAGACGTCAGAGAGAGCAGACGACACTATCACAACATTCAAAGTTTCACAGCCTTTTCAATCTTTTGTTTGTTGTATAAATCAAAACTCAGATAATATATGCTGTGTGCTTGTTATAGAACCACATATTGTAATTTGCTCTCTGTAATATCATCGTCTGGGGTTCGATTTTCAACAAAACCAAGAAATCTAGAATGTATATATATATTCTAGATACTGTGAACAAAACCAATGTCTGAGACAGATAAAGAAGTTTAAATTACTATACACAGGCCTACCAGTGGTGGTGGGCGGTGGGCAGGGGGGCAAAATCCCCGGGAGGCCTAAGGGGCCATGGACTTTAAATGATTTCAAGAATCAAGAACTTTATTTACAATATACAACATTTACATGCCATCAGTCCCGTCAAATGGATACAATATGTTACAAGATATTCATTTGTAATAGATTAAGATCGAAAAATTCCCCTGTGCTGTAAAATAAGGGTTTCAACCAAAAAGTTTTTATAATCGTGAGTTTGAAAACATTGATAGGCAAATTCTTTACTGCACCGAGAAGGACATTGTACAGTCGTACAGCTTTAGAGCAGTTACCTCAAAACTATTTAAAGTTCTAGAAAACCTATTAAACTTAATGAAAAAAATTTTCCCTTGTCTAGTGCAGCAATGAGTGTGGAGATTTTTAATCAGCAAAAACTTGTTGATGTTACATTTTAGATACAATAAACATTCCTATGTGGGGACTAATTTCCATGCATTGTATATAATATTTGTGTAAAAATTGATTGGAAATAAAATCATTTTAATTTGAATTCCAGAACATATAAAGCAGGTAGAGTGAGGAGTCTCAACTGAATAAATATAGATGTTTGCAGTTAATCCTGGTCCCAGCTCTACACATGATACGTAGTGCCTTCTTTTGAAGGATTAATAATTTACTTGAAGCATGAAAATGCCTCTACAAACCTGATATACAAGAGAGTTTATGTGAGTTTCCCAACCCAGACCAGGTTCAAGATTTTTACACTATCAACAAGTGAAGTTTTTAATCGACTCGAAGTGAAAAAAATTGAAAGTGAAAAAAAAATCAATAATGCAAATTAAAAAAAGAATATCCTTTTATTGAAATTTTAACAGAAATAGATCCCAGAAGAGTCAAGATTTTTATTTGCCATTAAATAACAAGGGTTACAATAATAATAGGCATCGTCATATAAAATCAAGTACAAAAAAAATATATCAATTTTACAGAATATCACACTCCTGTGGCCAAGTCAACCAGCCATCAGTCAATAATTCAACAACAAGCCTCGTAGTAAAAAAAGTTTGAAGTTCTTATACAAATTGTAAAACATAAAGGACTAAAGTACATAAGGCAATTCATAAAACAAGAATCAGAATCAGAATCTTTATTGCCATTGATCAATTGAGATACATTGAAATAGGCATAGTCATATAACGGCATGTATAAAAAATAACAAAATAGAAGTGACAGTAATAAATAGCTAAGTTTAAATGAGCACAATCTATAATCTAGATTAAAACGGTCGAATCCAAGAATTCATTAACAGAATAAAATGGATTTTGCAACAGCCATGAGTAAACTTTTTGATTTAAAACTGGGAATGGTGGCTTCAAAGAGAGGTTCAGGCAGCTTATTATAAAACTTAATACAGTTATTTTTAAAAGAATTACCTGTAGGTGCAAGGCGATGTTGGGGAATGTCCAGTGCTCCTTTGCCTCTAGTATTGTATGAGTGTATGTCCTGTCGAGTGTAAAATTCATGTAAATTAGATTTGGTGTATGTCAAAACATTGTAAATGTATAGGTTGATGACTGTGCAAATTCGAAATTTTACAAAAAGTGGTTTGCAGTGCTCCCAAGGGCCCACCCCAGCAATAGTGCGAATTTCAAGGCTTAATTTCTACTTGTAGTGGCGTGGCAATCATCCTTGCTCTTATTACTTTTGTTGAATTACACTCTTCTATTGTTGCCATCAAATCATGTATTTAACATGATATCCTCCTTTTTTATAATTGAGGATATTTAATAGAGAATCACTCGTATAGTATGGATTTACTCTAAAGGCAGTGGTGACTAACAGGTTTTCTGATGATGGTGGCCGCGGCCGGTGGTTTGATTTGTTGATTGTATTTATTTATTTGTTGTTTGTTGTCTGCCGCGGTCTGCCGTGTCGCCCGTGTCCCCGTGTCGTGTGTGTCAAAACTCAAAAACAAAAAGTCTTGCAATTCTGTCAGAGACAGATGTTTTGCTGTGTGGTAGTTCGGTAGAAAGAATCTTGTGTCTGCCCACTCCGTCCTTTTTAATATAAATTTTAGTCCTGTTAAATTTAATTAAACATTTTTCATAATGGCTGAACTACCTCCAAGAAAAAATCCAACTCCGACAAGAATATCTAAACAACATTTGACACCTCTACAAACGCTTCTTCAAATGGGCTTTCCTAAACATCGAGCGTAAGTAGGGCTAGGCCTTTAAGTTAAACATTAATTCTTTAATATTTCACTTTAGAGTAATTTTTGTTTCTTAAATATTGAGGCCTACATCTCTTGTAATATCAATTTAGAAAAATTCATATTTGTGTACACGGTAGTAGGCTAGGTATTTGTAAACCTTACCCAATTTTCGATATTAAAGTACTAGGCCTACAGTGGAACTTGGATAATTCGGTCCTCAAGGAACCAGCGGCGAAACTTCGTTATCCGTCTACACCGTTATTATCGATGTGAAAATTTTGATATTGCCATTGAAATTGAGCGATGAAAACAATCGAATCAACAACGATACTGAAAAAAGATATGTATCATAATAATAGGCCTAATCTAACCTAACAGTGTAACCGTAAACCTCCGGCACTTTAATATACAGCGATGTTTATAGCAACAAAATCAATGGTGTTTGGAAACATTTAAAATGCATATTCCCTCAATTCAATACAATAGAAAAAAAAACTTTTTGATTTGTATTTGGCAGCATTTGTGTGACGCCATTTTAGGTCTAAGAAGTCTGCTTCTTCTCACAATTTGAATTTAGATACAGCTACACAACAACCTTGGTTAGTTTATTTTGTGTTGTTCTTTGCTACAGGTTACATTAGCTACAATTTTCCCTTATTCTGTTGTTGTTATTTTCAGTTAGGCTACTTGTTTGAATATATACGGTAAGTTATTTGTTTTATTGTCAAAAGGTTTATTTCATTATAACGAGAAACTAAATCAGGTGATAAAATCGTAATCGTATCGTGTAATTGTATCATCGATATAATAGGTAGCAATATTATCGCAATATCGAAATTTCCACATCGATAATAACGGTGGAGACGGATAACGAAGTTTCGCCGAACCAGCTAAAAACTTCAAATTATAAAAAAATTCAAAGTGAGGAAGTTCTTAATAAATAGGCCTAGGGCCAAAATGATGAAACTTCGGCAAAACTTAATTATCCTACTCCACCGTTATTAGGCCTATCTATGTTATAATTTCGATTTTAAGATAGTATTGCTATCCTATCGGTGACAACTACACGATATGATCATGGTTTTATTACCGCCCGACTGTCACCTGAGCTTGTTTTGTTTTCTAAGATAATACCTTTCGACAATAAAAAAATAGGCTAACTGAAAATAACAAAAACATACAAATTAATTTTAACTATATAATGTAACCTGTGTAACATTATCAAAGAATAGCACAAAATTAACTACCCAAGTTTATTTTGTAGGTATCTTAATTGGGAGAAGAAGCAGACTAGGCCTTATGTTAGACCTAAAATGGCGTGTCACAAACGCTGCCTAATACAAATCAAAATATTTTTTCGCTATTGTATTGAGGAAATATGCATTATTTTAAATGTTGCAAAAAACCATTGATTTTGTAAACATACGATGTCCATAAAAATTACGGAAGTTTACGTAATTTTTATAATTACGTAAACTTAATTTATTAAAATTAATCTCCATATAACTTTATATGGAGCAACAACTTCCAAAAACCTTGATTCAATTTTAAAAGTACAAAAAAGGCAGTAAGAATAATATTGAACCTAAAGTCACGAACCTCAGTGAAAGAAAAATTTGCAGAATTAAATATCCTTACTGTTTATGGACTCTATGTCTATGAAGTAATACTGTCAGTAAGATCAAGAATCGGAGAGCAAATGCTCAACAGTACTAACCACCAATATAATACAAGGAAAAGAGATGAATTGGCTACTCCTTCTCATAGATTGGCTCTTTATGAAAAAAACCACAATATGCTGGAATCACCTACTACAATAAATTACCTGAACATATAAAAGCAGAAACTTCTTTTACAAAATTTAAAAACAAACTAAAAATATATTTAATAAATAAAACCATTTATTCATTCAATGAGCTATGAAAATACTTTAAGGTATTGTTACATACTCTAATTTCATTTAGTAAAATATTATAATTACCGGTACATGATTTTAATTTGTAAGTTTTTTTTTGTTGACACCATTCAATTGTATTCATGAGAGAGAGAGAGAGAGAGAGAGAGAGAGAGAGAGAGAGAGAGAGAGAGAGAGAGAGAGAGAGAATTCTTTATTTCAAAGTCATCAAGACTTGAAAGAGTGTCACAAACAAAAAATTACATGCTCAGTGTTTAAAGTGTCCAAGTCCATTCAACACTCAAAAGTAATTTTTAGGATTGAAAGTTTTTCCAGTCAAGAAATTCATCTATTGTATAGAATGGTCTTTCAATGAGCCATCTTGCAAGTTGATGCTTTAGATTCTTAATACTTGCTCTCTTTAATTCTTGTGGCAGGGCATTGAAGAACTTGGCACCGGCATAGGTAGGCTTCTTTGCAAATAATGTTCTGTGGTGAGCAGGCAAGTTGAAGTTACTGGCATTCCTTGTACGATGGCAGTGGAGGTCTTGATTTCTAATCAGCTTGCGGGATGCAGCCAAGGCAACAACCTCAAGGATGTAGACATTCACAACTGTGAGGAGATTCAAGTGCCTGAAGTGATCCCTACAACTGTCATGCCACCCGATACCGGTCATAATCCTGATAGCCTTTTTTTGTAGCACCAAGACTCTTTTGAGGTGACTCAGCGAAGAACCGCCCCAGATTGTGATTCCATACCTCAGCTTGCTATCAAAAAGAGCATGGTATGCAGTTGTAAGTGCCTCGGGTGTGCTAGTTGCTCTGATCCTTCGTAATGCAAACAGGGCACTACTAAGTTTGCTGCAGAGTGAGTCCACATGTACTTGCCAAGACAAGGAGTCATCAATGAAAATCCCTAAATGTTTAGTTGAATCAACAGTCTGTAGATGAGGTATTTCAGAGATCACATCCTTATTCTTCCCAAAAATCATTTGCTTTGTTTTGCTTTCATTTAAAACTAAATCGTTTTGTTTGCAGTAATCTGAGGCAAGTCCAAGAGCTATATAGGTATTTATCTCTAATTCCTCCACAGATTTGTTTGTTGTCAGAAGGACAGAGTCATCGGCGTACATAACTGTACGAGTGTAAGGATGAGTGAATTGTGGGAAATCATTTGTGAAAAGGATGAAAATGACCGGCCCGAGGACAGATCCTTGAGGAACCCCTCTAGTAACGGGCAGGGAGCTTGATTTGGCAGATATTTCTTTTCCGTTCATGACTTGTTTAATTTCCACTAGTTGAGTTCGCCCATTGAGGTAGTTTTTGAACCACTGCAATGCACGACCTTGGAACCCCAAAAGGTTGAGCTTTTGAATGATGAGATCGTGACCATGTAATACTGATGAATAAAGAATATTTTGATTTGATTTGATTTGATTTGATATGATTTGATTTGATTTGATTAAAACTGACATTTTTTATTTTAACAAACTACTCAAAGTAACATAACATTTTAATAACCTAAAATGTGTTAAGCAATATCTAAACTGCTGTAGACTACCAACTTAACTTGTACTCGTACAGTACGTTACACTCAGTAAACGTTACTATACGTGAAAACTAAAATACCTTACACGTAATACACTTCCCCCCCACAACAAATAAAAGACGACTTCAAAACTAAACAAAGACCGAAATACACACTTGCCCTGATGTCAGATAGGCCTACAATGGAAGTCAGTTTGGCAGGAAAGGAAGGGGGCGAGCACAATGACCCTGGAGATAATGTATTTTTGTGTTGTTGCTACCTAGGGATGAGACGCTTGGCGTGGCGTGGCAGACGAGGGGGGAAGGGCAAGAATGAGTCATCAGACTTTATGCTAGCACGCATTTGGTCTAACGCAAAACCTTTGCTGATTATCGTTAGTAAAATGTATTTCTCAATAAATTTACAATTATTTTGAGTTGTAGCTTATAATTTATACCTTAATCAGGCACGCCAACTCGAATTTTCTACGATTTTTCAGCATTTATTTTATACAAAATGCTATGAACCAAGAGAAAATCTATATATTTAAAACACAAAGTTAAAAAAACCTTTGGACACTTCGTCTGTGACTTCTACTGGACCGATTTACATGCGGATTGTACCAAAATAAACGTTTTTGGTTCTATATTAGCATGTTTTATTTGTATTTCAAAAATATTTACGTTAAATCTGTCAAAAATGAAAAATAAACTTTTCTTATGGAGATTTAACATGGGGAAAAAAGCCAACATTTTCAATCCTTTGGACAGTTCGTCTGAGACTTCTATTTAGACTGGACCGATTTAGATGCAGGTTGTACCAAAATAAACGTTTTTGGCTCTATATTAGCAGGTTTTATTCGTATTTCAAAAATATTTACGTAAAATCGGTCAAAAACTTAAAAAAAACTTTTCTTATGGAGATTTAACATGAGGGAAAAAGCAAACATTTCCAATCCTTTAGACAGTTCGTCTGAGACTTCCACTGGACCAATTTACACGCAGTTTGTACCAAATAAAACGTAAACCTTTGTATATTAGCAGATTTTATTTACTTTAACGTTATCTTACTTCCTTAAATTAAAAATATCGACATTTTCAAACCTTTACAATTTATTTATTTTACACGCTTTCAATCAGCTGATTGTAAACACACGAGGTATTTTGTCTAAATACAGTGGATGAGCAAATGCTCATGAAGGATTTGGTTTATTATGTTCCTTAAAACTATTACAATTATTATGATGTATTGTCATTTATGAAAAGGAAGTTGCTTAATCATATAATTAACGTTATCTTACTCCCTTAAATTAAAAATGTCGACATTTTCAAACCTTAACAATTTATTTATTTTACAAGATTTCAATCAGCTGATTGTAAACACACGAGGTATTTTGTCTAAATACAGAATGGATGAACAAAAGTTCATGAAGGATTTGGTTTATTATGGTCAATACCTAAAAACGTTTACAATTATTATGATGTATTATCCTTTAAATGGAAAGAAAGTTGCTTAATTATGTAAAATAGCTGATTGCTTTAAAATTAAGACCAAATTGTAAAGGTTTAGTTTAAATAAATTGCCCACATTTGTATTAAAGGAACGGATGTTCGGAAATTCTTTGTGCAATCAATTTGTTGTTTGCAACGTTGTAATGCTTTACATTTACTCCCCTTAACGATAGTATTTGTGGCGCAGTCGGTAGCGTGACTTACTCTATCTCAAACGGCCCGGGTTCCAGTCCGATCTTCTCACATATACTTTTTGTAATGTGTCCAATAACGGCGTCACTAATAAATGTTTTACCTATGGTACCGATATTTATTTTAAGCAAAATAGATACATTAAAATATTCATAGGCCTGTTCAAACTCTCAAAAAACTTATTTATTAAACTTACAAGTTTACAAACTGATAGTTTAGGCTTGCTTATTTTTTTATGTTTTTAACTAATATAACGCTTTGATTAGGCTACTAAGGTTTAGGCCTAAGTAAACAATCGATTTCTTATGTTTATAAAATACTAATGAGTGTCTGTGTTACATAGTAAGGGTGCAGCATTATTGTTTTTAAGGAATATGCCTATAGGCCTACTTTGACAGACACTCCAACTAAAACTATGTAATTTTCTGTGAAATAGATTTCTATTCTTTAAATTTGGATAGGCCTAGTTATTGAAACTTGCACACTTCAGCATAAATATTGCGATATGAAAGTGGTTATAAATGGTTTCTCTACGTTCTATCCTACCCTAATACACCAATATTTGTTAAAGCCAACCATCATAAGTTACAACACTGTAGGCCTTTCCTAATTTTTGAAAAAAAAAAACTGTTAAGAACAATTTATCCAATAGGCATACAAGTGGATAGTGGTATACTTATTTCTGATGTTGTTGAACCTAATAGAACGGTTTCCCTAGGCTAATTAGGTTTGCGCCTACCTAAACAATCAAATTGACATGTTTATAAAATACTAAAGAGTAGGGCCTATAAGTAGGGATGCAACATTATTGGTTTTACGGAATAGGCCTACTTTTCCGACGCTCCAACTAAAATCGTTGTATTTTCTGTAAAATATATTATTGTTCTTGGTATAACAGTTCAAAGAAGTACTTTATAGACTACCTTACATGTTTGTACTATTATAGCATTTTATTTACCACTAATGGAGCTATATCCGTCGATTATCGACGGGCAACAACTAGTTTTAATTAAAGAAGATTTTGAATTGAAGTAGTTTTCCAGTAGTTTACCAGGTCCCGATGTAATAGTTTTCACAAATTCTACCTTTATGAAAAATGTTTAATATTTGCATTTGTTTTTCAGTGAAAAAGCGCTGGCAGCGACGGGCCACAGAGGGGTTCAGCTGGCATCCGACTGGCTGCTGGCCCACGTTAATGACCCGACGCTGGACGAGGCCTGTCCAAGGGAGTACATTCTGTACGCCTGCCCTACCGGCCCCCTCCTAGAGCAGCTGCAGATGTTCTGGGACAGGTCGAAAACAACCTGTGGCTGGAACGGAGCCCACAACTATGTGCCTCACATCACCTTGGTTTCACTTTTTAAAGTAAGTTTGCATAACTTAGTTTCTTGAAAATTTAAGTCATATTGAGGGATGGGATTTTCAAATTAACCCAATTAACTTCTTTGTGTTGCAATAATATTCATTTTTGTCTTGAATTTTCCCGTTTCTATGTTTAAAAAATCTGTACTTCCTCAACAGAAATTATTCGTAAAATAAGCCGATCAGTGATCATCAGATTAGCGGGATTGTGATTAGCTGGACTGTATTATACTGTATTTCCTTGTTTATGGAAGAGAAGTCATTGTGTACAGTATGCGGATAGACTCGTACTTCCAAGGGAAACAAAATCCCACCCGTACAACACAAGGCACAATCAACAATCCCAGCCATGGAGCACCAAACAACCCTCCACGACAAGAATCCCAACTCCACAGGCAGCAAGCTTTACAACACTCTTCCTCCAGAACTCCAAAGTGATGCCTTGAAACTGAAACTCCACAATTGGCTGATCGACAACCCTATCTTCACAATCCAGGAGTTTATTAATATGATGTAATAAAATTGTCTCATTAATCCTATCTCATCTATTTTTGTATAGGCTATCTGTATGACACTGTGACTGTTCTCAAAGTTCATGTAAAATAGCATTTAAATCTTCTACTTTTTTATTATTTCTGCGGTTCTTTTCTCATGAAACATGTTGAGTTCAACTAATTGCGACAATAAAAATTTAAATTTCTAACAATCAGCGAGTCAAATAAAATGAATACCTTACTGAATAAAATTCAATAGGAAATTAATTAAGGTTAAAAAGCTATTCAATGAATGTTTTCAGGCTCCAGATGAGTGTTCTCAGTACATCGCCAGAACCATGCTGCAGATTGTCGAGTCTCAGAAAGTCAACCTGCCCGATAGCTTGAAGTTAGAACTCTACATGTCGGAGAACTTCATGGGATTCTTTGTTGACAATCATCAAGCAGAGGTTTTGAAAAATATTGCTCGACAGTTTGTCAAAGAAGTATCTAGTGCAAGTAAGTGTTATATTAGTTGTACACTATTTTTGTGTTTTTAATTTTACTAAGAAAATACCCCTGTCGCAGCAGACTTGCGTACTCAGCGAATTTACTAAGGAATTTCAGTTTATTTACTTTCCTCATAGGCCTAAAAATATTATAGGATCGAATATGTAGGTTTTCTGCCATGAGGTGTTGTTACAAAATCTAAGTTAATCAATAATTGGTGAAGGTAAACACAAAATTGTATCAAGCTCTGGCAATTTTTTATATTCCCCATAAACCCCATGGGGGTGAGTATGTAGGTTTGCCGCTATATGGGTTTTGTAATCAAGTATAAGTTAAACAATATCTAGATAATTTACATACTAAATTTGATCAAGTTATACCGTATCAATAAATAAGCAGGATAAAGGGTTTTCTTGATTTCTCAGAAGAATAATGAGGAACACACTTTTGGATTTCGCCGTAACCAGTTACACTAGGATAAATAAAAACAAAGTACCAAATTGTTTGTTTTTAAGCTCTTTTAAATGGTTTTAGTTCAAATTGACGCATTTTGAAAATTGAGGTCCAAAAATGCCAAAAACCCATTCCCCCCCCCCCCTTTGAAACCCCATAAAACCCCGCTCCCATAACCCAAAAATGCTGGTTCGCGAACTTATGAAAATAGATCTGATCTTACACCTCCATAATAATAATAATAATAATAATATTTATTGCAATAGGTGATACAATTGTACCATTGACTATGTACACTACCGTGAATAGACCTCTCATCCAATGCATTTAGTTTGAGGCAAAAATTTGGAAGTTTCGTGTACGCCGGCACCAGAGTTGCTACCATCGATGTTGTTATTATTTAGCTGAGTTTACAGTGCTGCAAAAACATTTCATCACAACATAAACAAAAACCTCCATTATAAAAGGTTTAGTCCTTGATTGAGAAGAGTGGTAGCACTGACTTGCCTATCATATGACTCTTGTACTTCCATGTACGCCCGCACGAGATCACACCACCGTCAATATGTTTCAAACACGCCGATGCTATGAGAAGTCTACTCACGGTAGTGTACATAGTCAATGATTGTACACATAGCAATGAGTAAAAATTACATTAATTTACAAAGCTTACAGTTTCCAAAATGTTCGCACTAAACATTCTTCCACTTTATAAGGAGATTTTTCAATTAAAATTTCTTCTATTGTCTTCTTAAATTTTTTTTCAGGTAAATTGCTAAAACTTTTCGATAAATTATTAAATATTTTGATTTCCATTTGATTAATGTTTTTTTGACTTTAAGAAAATTTACATAGTTCAGTTTTTAATTTGGAATTATTTCTTGTAAAATGAGAATGACAGTCTGAATTTTTTGAGAAATATTGAATTTCTTTTTTCACATTCAAAATCGTTTGTAATATATATATAGCAGGTAATGTTAAAATTTGAAGTTTACGAAATAAAGGTTTACAATGACTTCTTTTATTTACTCCACTTAGAATTCTTATGGCCTGCTTTTGTTTAATGAAAACTTGTTTTGCCATTGGCACATTTCCCCAAGCAGAAGTTCCAAATGTGAGGTGGGAGTGAAAATAGCCATAGTATGCCATTAACAGAATTTCTTCTTTTACATTCCCTCGAAGACGGCGAATGATGTATATACCTTTTGAAATTTTTCTTAATACATGATATATGTGATCTTGCCAATTTAATTGTGGATCAATAATTATACCTAAAAACTTTAAGGATGCCATATTATTATATAGGAAAAATTTCTTCAAAAAGCTTATTTCAATATTTTTAGTTTTTTGTCAAATTTAAACTTAAGTGATTTGATTGACACCAATTTTCTACTATCATTGTAGTGAAATTTAGATTTTCTATTAGGTCATTCATTGAGTTTCCTGAAATATTAATACCCAAATCATCTGCATATAAAAAACAGGAGGAATTTTGATTTTCAAGATTAAACGGTAAGTCATTTATAAATATATTAAAAAATAGTGGACCTAGACAAGATCCCTGTGGGACACCAACCTTAACATCTATTCCTGTAGAATTTTCATTATTGAAATTTACATATTGTGTTCTGACTTCAAGGTATGACTTTATAAAGTTTAAAGTATCCTCTGCAAATCCATAATATTTTAATTTTTGTAATAAAATTTGGTGATCAACTGTGTCAAATGCTTTCGACACATCAAATGATCGAAAGCAAACAATTTTTCCCTCTTCAATTTTATTTATCGTATTCTTAATAAATTTATTAACAGCAATATTTGCATTTAATTCTCTCCTGAATCCAAACTGACTTTTATTAAAAAGTTTTTCCTCTTCAAAAAAGTTATAAATTTGATTGTATATTATTTTTTCCATAATTTTTGATAGTACTGGCACTATGGATATTGGTCTAAAATTACAATATTCTATCTTCCCACCTTTGTGTATTGGTATTACTTTTACTTTCTTGCAGATTTTTGGGAATCTCCGTTCATCAAGGCTGTTGTTGAATAAAATTGTCATAACCTCACATATTTCTTTAGATATTACTTTTAAAATACTGGGACTAAGACCAAAAATATCTGGACAGTTGCTAGACTTTAAACTTTGTATTATACTGAAAACTTCTTCAACAGTGACATGTTTAATTTTAAACTTACTGCCTTCATTTTTCTTCCTTGCTTCTAAAAACTGGTTAAAATCTTGATAATTTTTGTGTTGTATATTTTTTATTACACTATTTGCGCTGCTTATGAATGTTTTATTAAAAACTTCCGCATCTAAATTTATATTAGACATATTGTCTACTTTTCTTGTACCAGCTCCTGTATTATTTTTTATCACATTCCATATAGCTTTTGATCTATTGTTTTGATTCATTTCAATGCTGTTACTGTTATATTCGATCATTGCTGTTTTGACATTTCTTTTATACATTTTTAATAATTTGTTATATTCATCTTTAATGCATTTAGAACCAGTCTTTTTAAATTCCTTGTATAATTTCAAGCATTCTCCTTTTAATTTCCTTAAATCTTTTGTATACCATTTATTTATTCTTTTTTTACTACAAATCTTTATACGCTTAAAAGGAAAAGCTAAATTTAAAGTCTCAATGACTTTACCATATAAAATTTCAAATTTTTCATCCAAATTTTTATTAGAGTATATATCTAACCAATTTGTTTTATACATCATCTCCTTAAATGCCATTGTATTATAGTTAGAGATGTCTCTAACAAATTTAATTTCAGAAAAGTCTTTATTCAGTAAATTTTTATTATCTATTTCCAGATCAAACTTTAATATTGTGGCACTATGGTCAGAGGTTAGTGTCTTCAATACATTACCTTGGAATTTATCTGTAGATAGACTTGTGAATATATTATCTATGCAACTGCCTTCATTAATCGTTCCTGGCCTAGTGATTTCATATATAGTTCTACGTAGTCCAAAACTATCCATTACAGTACACTCTCGTTCATCGGACTCGGCGACATCGGAACTCCGCTTCATCAGAACTGAAAATCCGGACATTATTAATTTTTTTTTCTTACAAAATAAATAATTTTTCTGTTTTAGCGCCTTCAATTTCCATTCGTTCTATCCGCACAACAGTAAAGTATCACATTTTGCATCAAAGGTCATCAGGCGTTTTGCATAATCTGTACCCATCGATGTGATTTACGAGGCCGTGGAGTATTCAAACAAAAATAGAAAGAGGAAGGGGGCAGGAAGTGAACAATACATCCGCTTCGACCGCTTCCCAAAACTGTCATTCAGTGTGTCTCGCGTCGTGACTGCACACCTGTGTTACATGGAAGTCAGTTGACCGCTGGAATATGAATATGGAATATGAGAATAAAGATTTTGGATCTTTATTTCCTGCGTTGTTTTTATTCCTATAGGTTCATTGTAACCATGTTCAAAGTTTGAGTGCCTTATTTTCATAAAATCTCTTGTGTTATCTTAAAAACAAGAGTGAATACAATCACGATAGGTCACCGTGCGGGCGGAAATGATGACTCACGACGGACTCCGCTTCATCGGAATTTTTTGACATCCGAACCGGCTGTCCGCAACATTAGTTCCGATGAACGAGAGTGTACTGTATTTCTAACAATTTTGAGGCATCCCATTTTTGCTCCTTCAGATCACTATTAAAATCCCCAGCAATAAAAATTTCACATTTAAATTGTATTACCTTACTAAGAACTTCAGTAAGCTTGGAAAAAAATTGTTTTAATTTTCTTGAATCTCTAGTGTAAGGCCTGTATATGGATAAAATAATTATGTTATACTCATAAATTTTGATAGCAGCAATTTCAAAAATCATTTCCTGTTGTTTGTTAACTGTTCTCTGAACAGTTATTTATATGTTCCAATGTTTTAAACTTTATTCCCTCTTTAATAAAAATTAAACTTCCACCTCTAATTACATCTGATAGTCAATATGACGCTCCAGTGTTGTAACCTGGTAGGCTATATAAATGTGTTCTAAGTCATCTTTTTTTAACCAGTGTTCAGTTAAGCAAACAAAGTCAGCATTTTGTTCTTCTAGCATTATATTTAGAATGTCAATTTTTTTATCAAACCACGTATATTCCAGTTAAAAAAAGTAAATTTTTTTATAAAAAACAGTTCATCCCTAAAAAATTATTATTGTTTGTCGTATTGGTTACAGAGTTATTATTATGAAAACACAATTTGGAGTTAAGAATTAAATCTCTAATCATAGTTGAGTATTTAATTTTTCCAAACTTGTTCAAATGTAGTCCATGTTGAGTATAGTACATTCTGCTCATTCCTGTTAATGGTAAAAACTGAGCATGCTTATAATCATTAACAATTTTTCTTTAATTATAATTTATTTTTCTTATTTTTTCATTAAAAAATGGGCAATCAAATCTGAATGGAATACTGGAAACTATAACATTAGTATTTTTTTATGATTCTAGTGTTTTATAGAATTCTTTATACATAATATCCAAATCAATATTTACATCTAAGTCATTAGTCCCACCTATAAGTATTAGGAAATCTTTGTTTGTCATCTTACTTGCTTCTGATTGTGCATTTTTTGCTATATCTATAAATTTACCATTTGGTTTGATAAAACTTTTCACCTTATAACTTGTATAAAGCTTTTCGCTTATAAGATTATTCATATTACGACCATGGCTATCCCCAAAGATCTCAATTTTATAAGATACATTTTCCAAGTCCATTTTTTCTTTTTGGTCCCCATTATT
This sequence comes from Neoaliturus tenellus, assembly GCA_030545055.2. Taxonomy (NCBI): domain Eukaryota; kingdom Metazoa; phylum Arthropoda; class Insecta; order Hemiptera; family Cicadellidae; genus Neoaliturus; species Neoaliturus tenellus. Next base: position 43,534,493 of record CM061531.1, on the reverse strand, counting down.
GTAAGTTTGTGTCATTGATTCATCATAAGAAATTTTATTTTGACCTCCACTAATTTCATTAGATATGGTATGAGAACTTGACTTTTGATCATCTTGATTTGTTGTTGACTGAGTAGGTTGATGAGGTTGACCATGTGTTACAGTGCTTTTTATTGAACCAAATTCTGACATAAAAATAGAATTAATATTATAAGAATCACTGATTTTTTGTTTGGTTAAAATGTCAAACAAAATTAGTCTCAAATTAACAATTACATTGATTCCACACTCAAAACAATTTTCCTGTTGCATACATTCCAAGATTGTTATATTTTCTTTTTCAATATTTAATTTTTTAGCTATTCTTTTTGCAGAATCATAGTTTGTCCTTGAAGCTGAATCTAAATATAGAGCTTTGTTGTCCCGAGGTAAACAGGCCATCAAACTCCAATGGCTACCACTCAAATCCATATCAGGGGTTTCACTGTCATTTACTACCAAAAATACATATGTTTTATCATAGTAAGACAAAGCTTTTAAGTGTTGATCAATAACACTTTGCTCCCCATGTTTAATTAAATGGCAAGTCATAACATCCATTATCAATATTTCAGTACTGTCCTTGATACTATTTGCCATTGAATTGAAGTAGGCTTTTAAAATAAAGTCATCAAGCCATTTACTGGTACCATCCTTATTTTGAGTTTTCAATTGGTCCAAACTTGATTTTACCATGTTATTTTCATATATTAGTTTCGACAATTTTCTTTCTAATAATTGGTTTTTATAATTCAAAATTAGTCAAGAGTATTCTTAAGTCTTTATTTTCTCCCTCAAGCCTAGATTTTTCCCGAATAATCCCATTCAAATCATTTTGTAGTTTTGGAACATTAGATTTTAAATTTTCACTTGAGGTACACTTTTGTGTCGCCTTATTTTCCAAGAGCTTATTAGAATTAATAGTCATATTATCTTGTGTTAGTGCCATACAGTCCCTATGAGTTCCTTTTATATGAGAATCCATTCGTTTGAATTTGAGATTACAATAAGGACATAATTCACTTGATGTTTTGAAACTATTGTCTTTTACCTCTTTTCCATTACCTTGCGGTCCTGGGTTTAATTCAATATCTCCAGACATCAATATCAGAAAAATTGATATAGTTGAAAAATCCTTGATTATTTCTGTAAGTGAATTGCACTTTTCAATACGTTTTATTTGTGAGTAACCTCCTTTCTTTGATTTCATTCTTATAAAACATACTTTCAATCCTTTCAAATGCAATTGACAATAAAGACATTTGATGACAAACTCATTCTGAAAATCATTCTGATAGCCAAGGAATGTGCATTTTGCACCTCCACTGAATGCAATAAATAAATTAAGAAAAACTAGAGTTTTCATATAAGTGGCAAATACTGTTTTGTTTACCATTTTTATATACTATTAGCACAGATTGAGGTTATTTATATTTTTTCACTGTTGATAAAGCCTATCATGTAAAATTAATATCTATAAAATTTTAACTTACATTAATGACAATTCCTTTATATAACTTCTTAAATAAATTCAAAATTTAATTTTAACTTAAAAATATAAATGGAGTAATTTTTTGTATGTGTTTGTTGTTATGAGGATCAGCTGAAAAAAAAAAAAAAATACCAAATTTAATCAATATCGGAGGTCCCCTTCAAAAGTTATCAGTACCACGGACACAACCACATATATGAACGGTGTTTTTGGCTTCTGGGGACCTCAAAATGAAAAAGCAAAGTGGTCCGGGCTTAGGTCTTACCATGGCTACTACCGTAATAGCTTATTCCCTATAGGGAAATTCGCTGAAAAATTGTAAATAGCGTTGTAAAATGTGCATTTTATGTATTCATTATGTAATTGGAGTGTTCTCTGAACAAACACTTAGCATCCAAAAATTTCAACAATAAAGCTGAATATTACGGATAAAACCAAAACCTCATGGTGATGATACGACATCCCTGGGCTAAACAATCTAATCAGTTTTTTAAATATTGAACTTGAGAAAATGATAAGCAAAACACCTCATGCCACATTCCTGCCAATTAATGAGATTCCTTGACACTTCTTTACAAGACATGGTTTACATTTTAAGAAAAGTGGTAAACTTAAAGTAGCAAAACTTATAAAAGAAAAATGTCACGTTAAAGAGCTTCAAAGGACATCAACTCAAGTATTACCCTGTTGACCCCCATCAACAACTAATTTCAAGGACGTTTTAACAGGCGAACATAGTATTGGATTGGTTGAAGCACACATGGGTGATGTCATAGACAGTTTCAAAAATGACCCTACAACAGCATTTGCTCATAGTATTTCTAAAAATTTTAATGACAAAAAGCATATGAGTGCTGGCGTTGCCGTCATATTTCGTAGAAAATTTGGAAGACCCCTATCATCGGATTGTGTGAATCAGAGCCTCAGTTGTCAGAAGACGGCACAAGGGTCTGTGGTATACGGGCTACTTACTAAAGAACAGTACTCTGGAAAACCTTCAGTAGATGAATACAATACAGCTTTTAAAAGTTTTACACAAGACTTCAAAGAAAAGAATCTTAAGGTATTGTTCTGCTCTCCAATGGGGTGCACTAGGGATCTGATAAGCCCAGAACAATTTGCCCTCAATATTGTCACATTTCAACGCAACACTGGTGCTAAAATCCGAGTTGTAATTTACAATGAGCAGGCTCGTATCGTAGAGAATTAAGAAAAGGACTGACTTACCTGGACTTTATACAAACTTTAGAAAAAGAAATTAAGAAGTGTCAAGAGGATTTTGATAAAACAATGACTCCCAGAAAACTACCAGATAAAGAGGGAGCTTCATCTGCAGCTGCTCCAGTGATCGTCCCCGGCGACCGGAGCTACTCTGAAGCTGTGTCATGTGGGGTGTCAAGTGAATGTGTCAGCTCAAATGTGTCTCTCAGTGCCCAAAGTGAAACAAGTGATTCTAGAAGTCCATTAGATAGTTTTGAAGTCTCCACAGTTGTTCCTTCATTGTCTGCTAAATCCCATAAACCAAATGGCAGCCCTACAAAAATTAGTCCCTTTCCACAGCCTACTTTAAACTCCGTTGCTCTTCAACTAATGCCATCCCGGTAATTGTAACTCAATCTGACCCTCAACCTACATTAATTCCTAATCTCATTAATTCCCATAGAAATAAGTTAACTACTTATAGTAGAAATAATAAGTCAGTACCTACGTTATCTATTATGCATCAAAATGTACAACACCTTCCATCCCGCATTGATTTGTTAAATATTTTACTTGATGACATGAAGCCAGACATAATAGCTCTTACTGAACATAAGATGACAAATGAAGAATTGTTGAGATTAAATTTCAATAATTATAAAATTATGTCTCACTATGCACAAAGTTTAGGTAGAGGTGGAGATGTTTTAATCCTTGCAAAATACACATAGTTTACAAGGAATCACTCAAATAGTAATTGATTTTACAATTTGAGAAAATTATATTAAATGTAAAAAAATAGAAATACCTGCAATTCAATCAATTTTAACAGAAATGGAATTTGAGTGATGTTTATCTATATATTAATACGCAAGCATGTTTCATTTCCTCCTTTTTTCTCAGCTCGTGTGCATCGTAGGATAAATCCGCGCATACCGTTAGAAAGGTATAGATAGTCCTGTAGATGAGCAGAATCACATTCAAATTCACATCGGACTCCCGGGCTACGCCCCATAGGCTTTAAAAGTTCCAATGTTAATCTTATGGAGAAAGGGAAATTGAATGAATCATTAGACAGCTGTTGTAAAAACAAGTGCAAGAAAAACAGGAAGAACAGATGTTTCAGTTCTAAAATGTTTTTAAGCTTCTTGGGTCCAGATCAACTGAAATTTTGATCGAATTTCGATCAGCAGGCGACCTCTAGTGTAAAGTTATTACACACAATTGGTCTTTTGTATTAATATGTGTATATCGATCTCCTAAGCACTCAAACTTAGCAAACTTTTTGGCAAAGTTGGAAATACTAATGGAAATAGTTTATAAAAAGTTTAAGAATATAATAATTGCAGGTGACTTTAACATAAATGTTTTGAAAAGAGACAATGTGTATGATAAATTTGTCAATATATTAACAATTTTTAATATGAAATATTTGGTGGATTTCCCAACAAGGGTTACTGACTCCACAGAATCCTCAATTGATAACTTTCTTGTAAACAAAGAATTTCAAAATATGACAGTAACAGGTATCATTACACAAATCTCTGATCATGATGCCCAAATTTTGGAAATATTAAATAATGATTTTAAAAAAGTGAACCATATTAGAAAGTTGCGAAGAGAGTTCAGTGAAATCAATATAAAAACATTTATTTTACAGCTGGCGTCAGAGTCCTGGTTGGGGGTTTACCAAGCCGAAATAGACTATAAATATGATGTTTTTTATTCTCTTTTCAAACACTATTTCGATGTAAATTGTCCAAAAATGTATGTTACAGAAAAATCATTTAAAGAAAATAGGTGGATAGGCAATAGTGTAAAAGATAAAAAAAAAAAACAGAGAAAATTAACTTAGAATCCGAATTCAGACATTCAAAAGACTATTGTTTGAAGCAATTAATCAAAGAAAAGAAAAAAGAGCTCAGGCAAGATATAAATAACAGTAAGATAAAATTTTTCAGTGACAAAATTCAGAACTCAGAAAATAAAATAAAAACAACTTGGAAAATTATTAACTCTGAAACAGGCAAACAGACTGAAACTAAAGATAACATTTCATTGATGCAAAATGGGAAATGCCTAACAAATCCAGCAAAAGTTTCTGAAGCTTTCAATACTTTTTTTTTAAATGTAGTTGATGACCTAGTTATTCCTAACTTGGGTCCAAAATCATTTTATAATCATTCCTTGTCAAAATCATCTTTAGTTCTTTCAAAATTTAAATTTTGTCCCGTGGCTGAGATTGAAATAGGAGAAGTAATTAACTCTTTTTGTAACAAATATTCTTCTGGATACGATGATATACCGATCACGGTAGTAAAAGAGGCACTGCCTTTTATCATTAAACCTTTGACACATTTAGTAAATATTTCTTTGATGTGCGGAAGATTTCCAGAAGCATTGAAAATTGCTAAGGTGATTCCAATATTTAAAACAGGAGACAGAAGATGTGACTAGTTACAGGCCAATCTCTCTTCTACCAGTATTCTCTAAAGTATTTGAAAAAGTAGTTTACAATCAATTTATTTCTTATCTTGAAACCAATAACTTACTTGATCCTCAACAGCATGGTTTTAGGTCAAACAGATCTACGATTTCTGCAGGCATTGAATTCATTAAAACCATCCTCAAATCTATAGATAGAGGAGATAAGGTGGTTGGTATCTTTTTAGATTTAACTCGAGCTTTTGACAGTGTATCTCACAAAAAATTGATTGAAGTACTCTACTCTTTGGGAGTGGAGGATGAGGAACTTTCATGGTTCACATCATACCTTGAAGGTAGAAAACAATTTGTTGAAGTAGATCATTATCACGAAATCAAAAATTTTAAAATAGTTTACAAGGAAAAACACAGATCTCAGTCACGGATAATAAACCATGGTGTTCCACAGGGGTCCATTTTGGGCCCACTCCTTTTTCTGTGCTACTTAAAAGGGTTACCTGGGTTAGTATGGGGGGAAGGCCACTCTTTGTGTCTCTATGCTGACGACACCAACATTATTGTTTCAGGTAAAACCCAAAATAGCATCGAAGTGTCATCTCATATTGGGCTATCTATGATAAAAGAATTTTTAAATGAGAAAAATCTGCTTTTAAACTCAAACAAATCAAATTTTATATCCTTTTGTACAAGACAGGCTAGAGCTAAATTGTTCCCAAATATTTTTATTGATGATGACAAAGTTTTAGAACAAGTGGAAGACACCAAATTTCTTGGGTTGACCATTGATGAAAATTTGACATGGGACAATCATGTAAATCTCATTATTAGAAAAACATCCAGTGGTCTCTATGCCTTAAGGCGTATGGTAAACCAATGTGATGAAGATAGCCTAAAAGTCATATATTATGCCCTAATACATTCACATATTGCCTATGGAATAAGTATTTATGGTGCTACAAACAAAAAAAATATGGATAAAATCTTGATCCAACAAAAAAAGGCTTTAAGAATTATTTTTAAATTAAAACCCACTGAATCAGTAAAATTTCTCTTTTCCAAATTGAATATTTTAACGGTCTAAAGTTTATATATTTTTGAAACAATTAAGTTTGTGTTTATCAATAATCAAATTTTAGAAGATAAGAAACATCAATACAATACAAGAAATCATCGCTTTGTTGAAAAACATAAGTTAGCTCTATATGAAAAGGGCTCTGGGTACACAGGAAGAAAGTTTTTTGACTGTTTGCCTGAAAAAATTAAATTAGAACCAACTAGAACCAAATTTCTGAGATTAATTAAGACCTATTTGTCTGATTCGGCATTCTACTCCATTGATGAGTTCAAAGAGAATAAGCTAAATTATGAGGGCAAAGGAAATGTGATAAAATTAAATTAAATTAAACTGTATTGTACATTTGAATTAGCATTTAAGGGCATGTATTATATGTGTAATATGTTAAGACTGTGACTCTATTCTTTGTATTTATAATGCAACTACGAATAAAGATTATTTTGATTGATTGATTGACTGATTGATGATTTAGTGACACTCAAAAGATAATGATGGCCTCATGCCAACAGATAGAATTGTGTACCTAATGCAAAACGCTCAACTAATTAGACTACTGTATTCTTATATTGTTTAAAGTTGGATTGTATTGTATTGCTTTAAGTGCTGCAACATATTCTCATCTATTAGACATACAGTACCTGCTTATATTTTTAAATAAAAATCAAATCAAATAAGTTACCGTTGAACCTTTTTTAAAATGATCTTTAAATTTAGACAGATAGAATATGTTCTTCCAAATTAAATTGCAGCTTGTTACAGAAAATTATATCAATTATTTTTTATAAAAATTATAGAAAGTAATTCATGAATAAATGAACTTAGTAATAGTTTTTGTTCAAACACATTTTACAAAAATTTAAAAATTACTGATGAGAGATATGGCCCCCGAGGCATTGTCAGATTAAAGAATTTGTCAAACTATCGAGATTGTACTCTGTAATGATGTTCCAATAATTGACAGAGCTAATCAGCAAGTATTTTAAATAATCAAACTTAACCTTCAATGGTTGTAAAATGAAATATTAAAAACAAATATTCGTTATAGCCTACAGAATGTGTAATATTTTATTGGACTACATCCATATGTCACAGGCAAATGCAAAAATCAATTTTAAATTGATCAAAAGTCACAATGTTTTAACTTTAAATGAACATTTCAAACATTTGTCTTAACTAATTTTGTTAAAACTTTTTGAGGTAGGCCTACTGTAACAGCCTAGGACTGCTAACCAATGAAGATAGAGGTGAGAGTTTCAGCTACTTTTTGGTAATAGGTTGCAGTCTTACACGGGGCTTTAGTAATAGGTGACAAAAAGCTATTAATTTTGTTCTATTACCAGCCCTAGCCTATCCTTCCGAGGCGTAATTTTAACATGCTAGTTATTGGTTTTTGCATTAGAAGGTGCAAGAAAAATGTCTCCCTTATACATTCATTTAATATTATTATAAGTCCCATAAACATTATAATTTATTGCTAGTAATCGCTAAAAAAAATTGATTATTATTTCCAGGTCAAAGAAATAAATTGAATAGACTTATATCATACAGTAGTATAAATTTTTATTGTTATAAAACACACAAAACGAAATTAAAGTAAAAGAAAATATAAGTTTTAGTAAGTTTATATGAAATAAAGTAGAAACATTACTTACCGAGTTTAGTTGAGGTACAGTTTGATTTTTTTCATACTGACGAGTTTTACCGACTGGTAAACATTTTCTCTAAAGTAAATTCAATTAAATGAGTTAGCATTTAAAAACAAAAGTTTTTCCATATTTTTTGAGTCAAGCGTGATTGACGCTCTATGATGAAGTTATAATCTATCTATCCTCTCCGTCTCCACCCCCGCAACCCCCTCCCCGGCCACGCTTCCAAAATAAACAAACAAACATAGAGTTCAGTGAACTTAACGCTCGGTTGGGACCGGGCAATCGGGCATGGGGTCATTTCGATTTGTTCCGCGGTGAACAGTTCATTTCGTAACGTCGTCGCTAAACCATTCTGGAAACGTTCCAAGGTGGCTATCATTTCGCAGCTTCCACAATTAAAGTGAATTCAGTAACGTAGAAGGTAAACGAATATGGTTTACGTTCCGAGAAAGCCGAGTCAAAAGAGTTACATTTGTCATTTCCTTTCCAAACTAATACTGATATTGTTCCGCTCTGTCCACTATTATTTGGTGAATTAAGCAACCTTCTCCACCAACGAATACAGATTACATCCATAAAAACCACACCAAACAGTGACATTGTTACTTTACATTTTAAACTAATACTGATATCGTTCCGCTGTGTCCACTATGAAATGATGACTTGAGTCAACTGCTCCACAAATGAATACAGATTACGTTCCGTGAAAACCACACAAAATAGTGACATTTGTAATTTATATTTTAAAGTAAAACTGATAACGTTCCGCTGTGACCGAACGGAACTGTATGGGCCTATTTTTGAATTAATATCCTGTCTGCTGAGTTAGTATTTGAAATGTTTCCAGATTGGAAAGGCTAAATCTTTTAATTCTTCTAGTAAAAACTAAAAAGTAATTGGCTTTGGTCTAAAAACTAACTATTAAAACAGTAATAGGGTAAACCGTGTAACCTGATAATTGATTAATAGGCTCCAATTTGGCAATAGTGTTAATTATCCTATTATGTTAAAAAACGCACACCTCTAAATGAACATGATTGTAAGATTGCTTCCAGTGCTCAGTGACAACTACGAGCAGTTGGATGCTCTGACCGCTTGTTTCCCGTGGTGCACTACGACCGGGTCCAGACTGTCTCCGTTCCGCGGCCTTAGATGTAAGACTTCCCCAACTGATGACTGGCTGTGTGTTTAAATTCGTTTGGCTATTTTCCATTGAGGCTGCAATTTTATTTCATTTAACCCTTAACAGGTTTACTCACCACAAGAAGACTAGGGCGAGTTGAGAAATTTCTAACTGCTTCATCTAGCCATGTCTTGTGACGCCTAAGTAGAAAATTGTCAACAAAAAATCATTGCTTGGAATTATCATTCATCTTAAGTTTTAACAGTTAATCCTCATTGCCTTTTATTTGCTTCAGTTCTTCAAATTGTTTATTATAAATTTTTTATTTGCTTTTTTATTGTACCTTGTGTAGAATGCTTAGGTATGGCTTTGGTATTTATTGTTTTATCTATTTTCATGGAAATTGTGAGAACATCTATATTACTCTTTTTGAATTTCACTACATGTAAAAATAAATCAATTTTAGTCTAATTAACTTAATTTAAATGATCTCTTTTGATTCTAGCGTATTTAAGATCTGATACCAGTAAGTGCCAGAACATATTTATATATTTTTGAAAAGTGCAAAAATGAATGAAAAAAGATGTATGACAGTTATGTTGTTGCAAGCAGGAGCCGCGCATTGTCTGTGTTAGTGGATGTTGGTTGGCTCAGTCGTGTAGTGTTGTCCCTGTTACAGCCGGCGGTAAGACGCTACACCTCACCCTGGCCCACCAGTTCCCGACAGTGCAGTTCGCCTAGTATGTCCCCTTATGATCCATTGGCTCAGATGTGTCGTGTTGCCTGTCACAGCTGGCAGCACGGAGATGGAGCCACACGTCAAGTCGCTGCACCTCACCCTGGCCTACAAGTTCATGATGGTGCAGTTCGCCTAGTATGTCCCCTTATGATCCATTGGCTTAGATGTGTCGTGTTGCCTGTCACAGCTGGCAGCACGGAGATGGAGTCACACATCAAGTCGCTGCACCTCACCCTGGCCTACCAGTTCCCGACAGTGCAGTTCGCCTAGTATGTCCCCTTATGATCCATTGGCTCAGATGTGTCGTGTTGCCTGTCACAGCTGGCAGCACGGAGATATAGTCACACATCAAGTCGTTACACCTCACCCTGGCCTACCAGTTCCCGACAGTGCAGTTCGCCTAGTATGTCCCCTTATGATCCATTGGCTCAGATGTGTCGTATTGTCCTGTCACAGCTGGCAGCACGGAGATGGAGCCACATGTCAAGTCGTTGCACCTCACCCTGGCCTACCAGTTCCCAACAGTGCAGTTCGCCTAGTATGTCCCCTTATGATCCATTGGCTCAGAAGTGTCGTATTGTCCTGTCACAGCTGGCAGCACGGAGATGGAGCCACACGTCAAGTCGTTGCACCTCACCCTGGCCTACCAGTTCCCGACAGTGCAGTTCGCCTAGTATGTCCCCTTATGATCCATTGGCTCAGATGTGTCGTGTTGCCTGTCACAGCTGGCAGCACGGAGATGGAGCTACACGTCAAGTCGCTGCACCTCACCCTGGCCTACAAGTTCATGATGGTGCAGTTCGCCTAGTATGTCCCCTTATGATCCATTGGCTCAGATGTGTCGTGTTGCCTGTCACAGCTGGCAGCACGGAGATGGAGCCACACGTCAAGTCGTTACACCTCACCCTGGCCTACCAGTTCCCGATGGCGCAGTTCGCCTAGTATGTCCTCTTATGATCCATTGGCTCAGATGTGTCGTGTTGCCTGTCACAGCTGGCATCACGGAGATGGAGCCACACGTCAAGTCGCTGCACCTCACCCTGGCCTACAAGTTCATGATGGTGCAGTTCGTCTTGTGTGTCCCCTTATGATCCATTGGCTCAGATGTGTCGTGTTGCCTGTCACAGCTGGCAGCACGGAGATGGAGCCACACGTCAAGCGTTGCACCTCACCCTGGCCCACCAGTTCCCGACAGTGCAGTTCGCCTAGTATGTCCCCTTATGATCCATTGGCTCAGATGTGTCGTGTTGCCTGTCACAGCTGGCAGCACGGAGATGGAGCCACACGTCAAGGCGTTGCACCTCACCCTGGCCCACCAGTTCCCGACAGTGCAGTTCGCCTAGTATGTCCCCTTATGATCCATTGGCTCAGATGTGTCGTGTTGTCTGTCACAGCTGGCAGCACGGAGATGGAGCCACACGTCAAGGCGTTGCACCTCACCCTGGCCCACCAGTTCCTGACAGTGCAGTTCGCCTAGTATGTCCCCTTATGATCCATTGGCTCAGATGTGTCGTGTTGTCTGTCACAGCTGGCAGCACGGAGATGGAGCCACACGTCAAGGCGTTGCACCTCACCCTGGCCTACCAGTTCCCGACAGTGCAGTTCGCCTAGTATGTCCCCTTATGATCCATTGGCTCAGATGTGTTGTGTTGCCTGTCACAGCTGGCAGCACGGAGATGGAGCCACACATCAAGGCGTTGCACCTCACCCTGGCCTACCAGTTCCCGACAGTGCAGTTCGCCTAGTATGTCCCCTTATGATCCATTGGCTCAGATGTGTTGTGTTGCCTGTCACAGCTGGCAGCACAGAGATGGAGCCACACATCAAGGCGTTGCACCTCACCCTGGCCTACCAGTTCCCGACAGTGCAGTTCGCCTAGTATGTCCCCTTATGATCTATTGGCTCAGATGTGTCGTGTTGCCTGTCACAGCTGGCAGCACGGAGATGGAGCTACACGTCAAGGCGTTGCACCTCACCCTGGCCTACCAGTTCCCGACAGTGCAGTTCGCCTAGTATGTCCCCTTATGATCCATTGGCTCAGGTGTGTCGTATTGTCCTGTCACTGGTGGCAGCACGGAGATGGAGCCACACGTCAAGTCGCTGCACCTCACCCTGGCCTACAAGTTCATGATGGTGCAGTTCGCCTAGTATGTCCCCTTATGATCCATTGGCTTAGATGTGTCGTGTTGCCTGTCACAGCTGGCAGCACGGAGATGGAGTCACACATCAAGTCGTTACACCTCACCCTGGCCTACCAGTTCCCGACAGTGCAGTTCGCCTAGTATGTCCCCTTATGATCCATTGGCTCAGATGTGTCGTGTTGCCTGTCACAGCTGGCAGCACAGAGATGGAGTCACACATCAAGTCGTTACACCTCACCCTGGCCTACCAGTTCCCGACAGTGCAGTTCGCCTAGTATGTCCCCTTATGATCCATTGGCTCAGATGTGTCGTATTGTCCTGTCACAGCTGGCATAACGGAGATGGAGCCACATGTCAAGTCGTTGCACCTCACCCTGGCCTACCAGTTCCCAACAGTGCAGTTCGCCTAGTATGTCCCCTTATGATCCATTGGCTCAGAAGTGTCGTATTGTCCTGTCACAGCTGGCAGCATGGAGATGGAGCCACACGTCAAGTCGTTGCACCTCACCCTGGCCTACCAGTTCCCGACAGTGCAGTTCGCCTAGTATGTCCCCTTATGATCCATTGGCTCAGATGTGTCGTGTTGCCTGTCACAGCTGGCAGCACGGAGATGGAGCTACACGTCAAGTCGCTGCACCTCACCCTGGCCTACAAGTTCATGATGGTGCAGTTCGCCTAGTATGTCCCCTAAGATCCATTGGCTCAGATGTGTCGTGTTGCCTGTCACAGCTGGCAGCACGGAGATGGAGCCACACGTCAAGTCGTTACACCTCACCCTGGCCTACCAGTTCCCGATGGCGCAGTTCGCCTAGTATGTCCCCTAATGATCCATTGGCTCAGATGTGTCGTGTTGCCTGTCACAGCTGGCATCACGGAGATGGAGCCACACGTCAAGTCGCTGCACCTCACCCTGGCCTACAAGTTCATGATGGTGCAGTTCGTCTTGTGTGTCCCCTTATAATCCATTGGCTCAGACGTGTCCTGTTGCCTGTCACAGCTGGCAGCACGGAGATGGAGCCACACGTCAAGGCGTTGCACCTCACCCTGGCCCACCAGATCCCGACAGTGCAGTTCGCCTAGTATGTCCCCTTATGATCCATTGGCTCAGATGTGTCGTGTTGCCTGTCACAGCTGGCAGCACGGAGATGGAGCCACACGTCAAGGCGTTGCACCTCACCCTGGCCCACCAGTTCCCGACAGTGCAGTTCGCCTAGTATGTCCCCTTATGATCCATTGGCTCAGATGTGTCGTGTTGTCTGTCACAGCTGGCAGCACGGAGATGGAGCCACACGTCAAGGCGTTGCACCTCACCCTGGCCCACCAGTTCCTGACAGTGCAGTTCGCCTAGTATGTCCCCTTATGATCCATTGGCTCAGATGTGTCGTGTTGTCGGTCACAGCTGGCAGCACGGAGATGGAGCCACACGTCAAGTCGCTGCACCTCACCCTGGCCCACCAGTTCCTGACAGTGCAGTTCGCCTAGTATGTCCCCTTATGATCCATTGACTCAGATGTGTCGTGTTGTCTGTCACAGCTGGCAGCACGGAGATGGAGCCACACGTCAAGGCGTTGCACCTCACCCTGGCCTACCAGTTCCCGACAGTGCAGTTCACCTAGTATGTCCCCTTATGATCCATTGGCTCAGATGTGTCGTGTTGCCTGTCACAGCTGGCAGCACGGAGATGGAGTCACACATCAAGTCGTTACATCTCACCCTGGCCTACCAGTTCCCGACAGTGCAGTTCGCCTAGTATGTCCCCTTATGATCCATTGGCTCAGATGTGTCGTATTGTCCTGTCACAGCTGGCAGCACGGAGATGGAGCCACATGTCAAGTCGTTGCACCTCACCCTGGCCTACCAGTTCCCAACAGTGCAGTTCGCCTAGTATGTCCCCTTATGATCCATTGGCTCAGAAGTGTCGTATTGTCCTGTCACAGCTGGCAGCACGGAGATGGAGCCACACGTCAAGTCGTTGCACCTCACCCTGGCCTACTAGTTCCCGACAGTGCATTTCGCCTAGTATGTCCCCTTATGATCCATTGGCTCAGATGTGTCGTATTGTCCTGTCACAGCTGGCAGCACGGAGATGGAGCCACATGTCAAGTCGTTGCACCTCACCCTGGCCTACCAGTTCCCAACAGTGCAGTTCGCCTAGTATGTCCCCTTATGATCCATTGGCTCAGAAGTGTCGTATTGTCCTGTCACAGCTGGCAGCACGGAGATGGAGCCACACGTCAAGTTGCTGCACCTCACCTTGGCCTACAAGTTCATGATGGTGCAGTTTGCCTAGTATGTCCCCTTATGATCCATTGGCTCAGATGTGTCGTGTTGCCTGTCACAGCTGGCAGCACGGAGATGGAGTCACACATCAAGTCGTTACACCTCACCCTGGCCTACAAGTTCATGATGGTGCAGTTCGCCTAGTATGTCCCCTTATGATCCATTGCCTCAGATGTGTCGTGTTGCCTGTCACAGCTGGCAGCACGGAGATGGAGCCACACGCAAAGTCGTTACACCTCACCCTGGCCTACCAGTTCCCGACAGTGCAGTTCGCCTAGTATGTCCCCTTATAATCCATTGGCTCAGATGTGTCGTGTTGCCTGTCACAGCTGGCAGCACGGAGATGGAGCTACACGTCAAGTCGCTGCACCTCACCCTGGCCTACAAGTTCATGATGGTGCAGTTCGCCTAGTATGTCCCCTTATGATCCATTGGCTCAGATGTGTCTTGTTGCCTGTCACAGCTGGCAGCACGGAGATGGAGCCACACGTCAAGTCGCTGCACCTCACCCTGGCCTACAAGTTCATGATGGTGCAGTTCATCTTGTGTATCCCCTTATGATCCATTGGCTCAGATGTGTCGTGTTGCCTGTCACAGCTGGCAGCACGGAGATGGAGCCACAGGTCAAGTCGCTGCACCTCACCCTGGCCTACAAGTTCATGATGGTGCAGTTCGCCTAGTATGTCCCCTTATGATCCATTGGCTCAGATGTGTCTTGTTGCCTGTCACAGCTGGCAGCACGGAGATGGAGCCACACGTCAAGTCGTTACACCTCACCCTGGCCTACCAGTTCCCGACAGTGCAGTTCGCCTAGTATGTCCCCTTATGATCCATTGGCTCAGATGTGTCGTGTTGCCTGTCACAGCTGGCAGTACGGAGATGGAGCCACACGTCAAGTCGCTGCACCTCACCCTGGCCTACAAGTTCATGATGGTGCAGTTCGTCTTGTGTGTCCCCTTATGATCCATTGGCTCAGATGTGTCGTGTTGCCTGTCACAGCTGGCAGCACGGAGATGGAGCCACACGTCAAGTCGCTGCACCTCACCCTGGCCTACCAGTTCCCAACAGTGCAGTTCGCTTAGTATGTCCCCTTATGATCCATTGGCTCAGATGTGTCGTGTTGCCTGTCACAGCTGGCAGCACGGAGATGGAGCCACACGTCAAGGCGTTGCACCTCACCCTGGCCTACCAGTTCCCGACAGTGCAGTTCGCCTAGTATGTCCCCTTATGATCCATTGGCTCAGATGTGTCGTGTTGCCTGTCACAGCTGGCAGCACGGAGATGGAGCCACACATCAAGTCGTTGCACCTCACCCTGGCCTACCAGTTCCTGATGGCGCATTTCGCCTAGTATGTCCCCTTATGATCCATTGGCTCAGATGTGTCATGTTGTCCTGTCACAGCTGGCAGCACGGAGATGGAGCCACACGTCAAGTCGTTGCACCTCACCCTGGCCTACCAGTTCCCGACAGTGCAGTTCGCCTAGTATGTCCCCTTATGATCCATTGGCTCAGATGTGTTGTGTTGCCTGTCACAGCTGGCAGCACAGAGATGGAGCCACACATCAAGGCGTTGCACCTCACCCTGGCCTACCAGTTCCCGACAGTGCAGTTCGCCTAGTATGTCCCCTTATGATCTATTGGCTCAGATGTGTCGTGTTGCCTGTCACAGCTGGCAGCACGGAGATGGAGCTACACGTCAAGGCGTTGCACCTCACCCTGGCCTACCAGTTCCCGACAGTGCAGTTCGCCTAGTATGTCCCCTTATGATCCATTGGCTCAGGTGTGTCGTATTGTCCTGTCACTGGTGGCAGCACGGAGATGGAGCCACACGTCAAGTCGCTGCACCTCACCCTGGCCTACAAGTTCATGATGGTGCAGTTCGCCTAGTATGTCCCCTTATGATCCATTGGCTTAGATGTGTCGTGTTGCCTGTCACAGCTGGCAGCACGGAGATGGAGTCACACATCAAGTCGTTACACCTCACCCTGGCCTACCAGTTCCCGACAGTGCAGTTCGCCTAGTATGTCCCCTTATGATCCATTGGCTCAGATGTGTCGTGTTGCCTGTCACAGCTGGCAGCACAGAGATGGAGTCACACATCAAGTCGTTACACCTCACCCTGGCCTACCAGTTCCCGACAGTGCAGTTCACCTAGTATGTCCCCTTATGATCCATTGGCTCAGATGTGTCGTATTGTCCTGTCACAGCTGGCATAACGGAGATGGAGCCACATGTCAAGTCGTTGCACCTCACCCTGGCCTACCAGTTCCCAACAGTGCAGTTCGCCTAGTATGTCCCCTTATGATCCATTGGCTCAGAAGTGTCGTATTGTCCTGTAACAGCTGGCAGCATGGAGATGGAGCCACACGTCAAGTCGTTGCACCTCACCCTGGCCTACCAGTTCCCGACAGTGCAGTTCGCCTAGTATGTCCCCTTATGATCCATTGGCTCAGATGTGTCGTGTTGCCTGTCACAGCTGGCAGCACGGAGATGGAGCTACACGTCAAGTCGCTGCACCTCACCCTGGCCTACAAGTTCATGATGGTGCAGTTCGCCTAGTATGTCCCCTAAGATCCATTGGCTCAGATGTGTCGTGTTGCCTGTCACAGCTGGCAGCACGGAGATGGAGCCACACGTCAAGTCGTTACACCTCACCCTGGCCTACCAGTTCCCGATGGCGCAGTTCGCCTAGTAGGTCCCCTAATGATCCATTGGCTCAGATGTGTCGTGTTGCCTGTCACAGCTGGCATCACGGAGATGGAGCCACACGTCAAGTCGCTGCACCTCACCCTGGCCTACAAGTTCATGATGGTGCAGTTCGTCTTGTGTGTCCCCTTATAATCCATTGGCTCAGACGTGTCCTGTTGCCTGTCACAGCTGGCAGCACGGAGATGGAGCCACACGTCAAGGCGTTGCACCTCACCCTGGCCCACCAGATCCCGACAGTGCAGTTCGCCTAGTATGTCCCCTTATGATCCATTGGCTCAGATGTGTCGTGTTGCCTGTCACAGCTGGCAGCACGGAGATGGAGCCACACGTCAAGGCGTTGCACCTCACCCTGGCCCACCAGTTCCCGACAGTGCAGTTCGCCTAGTATGTCCCCTTATGATCCATTGGCTCAGATGTGTCGTGTTGTCTGTCACAGCTGGCAGCACGGAGATGGAGCCACACGTCAAGGCGTTGCACCTCACCCTGGCCCACCAGTTCCTGACAGTGCAGTTCGCCTAGTATGTCCCCTTATGATCCATTGGCTCAGATGTGTCGTGTTGTCGGTCACAGCTGGCAGCACGGAGATGGAGCCACACGTCAAGTCGCTGCACCTCACCCTGGCCCACCAGTTCCTGACAGTGCAGTTCGCCTAGTATGTCCCCTTATGATCCATTGACTCAGATGTGTCGTGTTGTCTGTCACAGCTGGCAGCACGGAGATGGAGCCACACGTCAAGGCGTTGCACCTCACCCTGGCCTACCAGTTCCCGACAGTGCAGTTCACCTAGTATGTCCCCTTATGATCCATTGGCTCAGATGTGTCGTGTTGCCTGTCACAGCTGGCAGCACGGAGATGGAGTCACACATCAAGTCGTTACATCTCACCCTGGCCTACCAGTTCCCGACAGTGCAGTTCGCCTAGTATGTCCCCTTATGATCCATTGGCTCAGATGTGTCGTATTGTCCTGTCACAGCTGGCAGCACGGAGATGGAGCCACATGTCAAGTCGTTGCACCTCACCCTGGCCTACCAGTTCCCAACAGTGCAGTTCGCCTAGTATGTCCCCTTATGATCCATTGGCTCAGAAGTGTCGTATTGTCCTGTCACAGCTGGCAGCACGGAGATGGAGCCACACGTCAAGTCGTTGCACCTCACCCTGGCCTACTAGTTCCCGACAGTGCATTTCGCCTAGTATGTCCCCTTATGATCCATTGGCTCAGATGTGTCGTATTGTCCTGTCACAGCTGGCAGCACGGAGATGGAGCCACATGTCAAGTCGTTGCACCTCACCCTGGCCTACCAGTTCCCAACAGTGCAGTTCGCCTAGTATGTCCCCTTATGATCCATTGGCTCAGAAGTGTCGTATTGTCCTGTCACAGCTGGCAGCACGGAGATGGAGCCACACGTCAAGTCGCTGCACCTCACCTTGGCCTACAAGTTCATGATGGTGCAGTTTGCCTAGTATGTCCCCTTATGATCCATTGGCTCAGATGTGTCGTGTTGCCTGTCACAGCTGGCAGCACGGAGATGGAGTCACACATCAAGTCGTTACACCTCACCCTGGCCTACAAGTTCATGATGGTGCAGTTCGCCTAGTATGTCCCCTTATGATCCATTGCCTCAGATGTGTCGTGTTGCCTGTCACAGCTGGCAGCACGGAGATGGAGCCACACGCAAAGTCGTTACACCTCACCCTGGCCTACCAGTTCCCGACAGTGCAGTTCGCCTAGTATGTCCCCTTATAATCCATTGGCTCAGATGTGTCGTGTTGCCTGTCACAGCTGGCAGCACGGAGATGGAGCTACACGTCAAGTCGCTGCACCTCACCCTGGCCTACAAGTTCATGATGGTGCAGTTCGCCTAGTATGTCCCCTTATGATCCATTGGCTCAGATGTGTCTTGTTGCCTGTCACAGCTGGCAGCACGGAGATGGAGCCACACGTCAAGTCGCTGCACCTCACCCTGGCCTACCAGTTCCCAACAGTGCAGTTCGCTTAGTATGTCCCCTTATGATCCATTGGCTCAGATGTGTCGTGTTGCCTGTCACAGCTGGCAGCACGGAGATGGAGCCACACGTCAAGGCGTTGCACCTCACCCTGGCCTACCAGTTCCCGACAGTGCAGTTCGCCTAGTATGTCCCCTTATGATCCATTGGCTCAGATGTGTCGTGTTGCCTGTCACAGCTGGCAGCACGGAGATGGAGCCACACATCAAGTCGTTGCACCTCACCCTGGCCTACCAGTTCCTGATGGCGCATTTCGCCTAGTATGTCCCCTTATGATCCATTGGCTCAGATGTGTCATGTTGTCCTGTCACAGCTGGCAGCACGGAGATGGAGCCACACGTCAAGTCGTTGCACCTCACCCTGGCCTACCAGTTCCCGACAGTGCAGTTCGCCTAGTATGTCCCCTTATGATCCATTGGCTCAGATGTGTCGTGTTGCCTGTCACAGCTGGCAGCACGGAAATGGAGCTACACGTCAAGTCGCTGCACCTCACCCTGGCCTACAAGTTCATGATGGTGCAGTTCGCCTAGTATGTCCCCTTATGATCCATTGGCTCAGATGTGTCGTGTTGCCTGTCACAGCTGGCAGCACGGAGATGGAGCCACACGTCAAGTCGTTACACCTCACCCTGGCCTACCAGTTCCCGATGGCGCAGTTCGCCTAGTATGTCCCCTAATGATCCATTGGCTCAGATGTGTCGTGTTGCCTGTCACAGCTGGCATCACGGAGATGGAGCCACACGTCAAGTCGCTGCACCTCACCCTGGCCTACAAGTTCATGATGGTGCAGTTCGTCTTGTGTGTCCCCTTATAATCCATTGGCTCAGACGTGTCGTGTTGCCTGTCACAGCTGGCAGCACGGAGATGGAGCCACACGTCAAGGCGTTGCACCTCACCCTGGCCCACCAGTTCCCGACAGTGCAGTTCGCCTAGTATGTCCCCTTATGATCCATTGGCTCAGATGTGTCGTGTTGTCTGTCACAGCTGGCAGCACGGAGATGGAGCCACACGTCAAGGCGTTGCACCTCACCCTGGCCCACCAGTTCCTGACAGTGCAGTTCGCCTAGTATGTCCCCTTATGATCCATTGGCTCAGATGTGTCGTGTTGTCGGTCACAGCTGGCAGCACGGAGATGGAGCCACACGTCAAGTCGCTGCACCTCACCCTGGCCCACCAGTTCCTGACAGTGCAGTTCGCCTAGTATGTCCCCTTATGATCCATTGACTCAGATGTGTCGTGTTGTCTGTCACAGCTGGCAGCACGGAGATGGAGCCACACGTCAAGGCGTTGCACCTCACCCTGGCCTACCAGTTCCCGACAGTGCAGTTCACCTAGTATGTCCCCTTATGATCCATTGGCTCAGATGTGTCGTGTTGCCTGTCACAGCTGGCAGCACGGAGATGGAGTCACACATCAAGTCGTTACACCTCACCCTGGCCTACCAGTTCCCAACAGTGCAGTTCGCCTAGTATGTCCCCTTATGATCCATTGGCTCAGATGTGTCGTATTGTCCTGTCACAGCTGGCAGCACGGAGATGGAGCCACATGTCAAGTCGTTGCACCTCACCCTGGCCTACCAGTTCCCAACAGTGCAGTTCGCCTAGTATGTCCCCTTATGATCCATTGGCTCAGAAGTGTCGTATTGTCCTGTCACAGCTGGCAGCACGGAGATGGAGCCACACGTCAAGTCGTTGCACCTCACCCTGGCCTACCAGTTCCCGACAGTGCAGTTCGCCTAGTATGTCCCCTTATGATCCATTGGCTCAGATGTGTCGTATTGTCCTGTCACAGCTGGCAGCACGGAGATGGAGCCACATGTCAAGTCGCTGCACCTCACCCTGGCCTACCAGTTCCCAACAGTGCAGTTCGCCTAGTATGTCCCCTTATGATCCATTGGCTCAGAAGTGTCGTATTGTCCTGTCACAGCTGGCAGCACGGAGATGGAGCCACACGTCAAGTCGCTGCACCTCACCTTGGCCTACAAGTTCATGATGGTGCAGTTTGCCTAGTATGTCCCCTTATGATCCATTGTCTCAGATGTGTCGTGTTGCCTGTCACAGCTGGCAGCACGGAGATGGAGTCACACATCAAGTCGTTACACCTCACCCTGGCCTACCAGTTCCCGACAGTGCAGTTCGCCTAGTATGTCCCCTTATGATCCATTGCCTCAGAAGTGTCGTGTTGCCTGTCACAGCTGGCAGCACGGAGATGGAGCCACACGCAAAGTCGTTACACCTCACCCTGGCCTACCAGTTCCCGACAGTGCAGTTCGCCTAGTATGTCCCCTTATGATCCATTGGCTCAGATGTGTCTTGTTGCCTGTCACAGCTGGCAGCACGGAGATGGAGCCACACGTCAAGTCGCTGCACCTCACCCTGGCCTACAAGTTCATGATGGTGCAGTTCGTCTTGAAATGAAATCTTTATTTGTCATTCAAGTTTACATTGCCTGTGATATTTCACAAATAAACATATGACACGTCATTATCTTATTATACATTTTGTTATAAGTTACCTAAATAAAACAATAATAAAATCAATAAAATTTAATTTAATTTAATCAAATGATCTCATACCTTTTCCTGTTTAGTAAAACAAAAGTCATAATTTATAAATCAATTTCTTAAATATTCGTCTGTGGAGTACGGACACATTAATTCTAAAAACTCCTTCAATTTATTTTTAAAATGTTAATTGATTTTGCTGATTTAATTTGAGCAGGGAGGTGGTTATAGAGTTTCCTACCCATATATAAAGGTGTTTTTTCATAGAGAGCAGTTCTGTGGATAGGGAATTGAAGATTATCTTTGTGTCTTGTGTTATATGTATGATCGTTATTATTTGACAAGAAAAAACTGTAATTTTTTTTAACAAAGATACATAGTTGATAAATATACACAGCATGAATTGTTAACAATTTCATTTGCAAAAATATTGGGCGGCATGAAGTACGAGGTGCTGTGTCAGTTAAAATTCTCAAAGCTTTTCTCTGGAGAATAAATATACTATCTATAACTGGAGAGCTACCCCAAGCAATAATGCCATAACAAGCCCTAGACATAAAATAGGAATGATAAACAGTTAGAGCAGTATTTAGACCTGTTGTTTTATAGATTACTCTCAGCCCAAATAAAGCCTTGGCTAAAGATTTACTCAATTGTAATTGATGTTCTGTCCATTTTAAATTTTCATTTATGTGCAAACCCAAAAATTTAGTGTTTGCTGAAGAATGAATAAGTTCTCCTGATTCTAACTTGATAGTAAAATTTTCAGAATTTAACTGTGGATTATGGAAATGAAGCAAATTTGTTTTTGAGCAATTGAGGTGGAGACCATTTTGTTTGAACCACAGTTCCATGGTGTTTAAATTTTCAGATGTTTTAATGGCTGCAATTGAAATAGATGGGGCTTTAATCAACATTGTGGTGTCATCGGCAAATTGTATGATTCTGGAATTTACTGAATATGTTAAATCATTTATGTAAAGAATGAAAAGGAGAGGCCCAACTTTAGACCCTTGGGGAACGCCATGCAAAACAGGTCGCCAGTTTGAAAAATGTTTAAAGTTTGAATTGTCTTTGACGACAACTTGTTGAAAACGGCCTTCAAGATAAGAATTGAACCAGTCCCAAGAAGAATCAACAATTCCATATATTTTAAGTTTCTCTAAAAGAATATCATGCCTTACACAGTCAAAGGCCTTAGACAGATCACAAAAAACACCAAAGGCCCTCTGTGATCTGTCCAGGGCCTCCGCAGCATCAGAAATCAGATCAACTATTGCATCTGAGGTACTCCTATTTCTCCTAAACCCAAACTGATTTTTATTGAATAAATTGTTAGACTCAAGGAATGGAACTAACTGTGATAAAGCTACTTCTTCAAATAATTTTGACAATACTGGCAAAAGTGCAAGCGGTCGATAGTTTGATATTTCATCAGATTCCCCTTTTTTAAATAATGGTTTTATTTGTGCATATTTAAGTTTATCTGGAAAACACCCTGTCAACAGTGATATATTAATACAATGAGTTAAAGGTCTTAAAATACAGGGGGCTAAGGATTTGATGAGGTGGGCTGGAATTTCATCCCATCCTGTGGAAGGCTTATTTTTTAGTTGCTTGATACAAGATGAGACAAAAG
Organism: Neoaliturus tenellus; assembly: GCA_030545055.2. Classification (NCBI taxonomy): domain Eukaryota; kingdom Metazoa; phylum Arthropoda; class Insecta; order Hemiptera; family Cicadellidae; genus Neoaliturus; species Neoaliturus tenellus. The sequence goes on along the minus strand of CM061531.1, from coordinate 43,511,476 downwards.
CTTCTGAAACTAATTTGAACTTAAATGAATGATTAACTTTTGAAGAGATTTTTTTGGCATTTTTAATTGATTCCGAAACGGCAACGTGGGAATGAAAGTCTTGGGCTACACTTGTAAAAAAGTTGTTCATGGTGTTGGCTACTGATTTTGGATTTTTTACCACCTCCCCCTTAATTTTGATTTCTGGACAAGATTGCTCTTTTACACAAAATCCTAGTTCTTTTTTCACTATATTCCAAGTTGTTCTGGTTACATTGTCACTTCTTTTAATAAGATTAACATTATATAGTTTTTTTGCGGCTGCAACTACTTTTCTAAATACTTTTTTGTAGTTTTTAAAATATTCTACAAAACCAGGATTTGAATTATATCTAGATATTTTGTGTAACTCCCATTTTTTCCTACTAGATACTTGAATTCCTCTTGTTATCCAAGCATTCCTCTTACTATTATTTGTTACAACCTTTGTTTTGACAGGACAGTTATTAATAAAAGAACTATATAATGTATCAAAAAAACAATTAAAACTCCCATTACATGTAAATTGTGATAAACAATCATTCCAACTCTCTTCTGATAAACTGTTATAAATACATTTTACATTTTCTTGACTTATTATTCGTTTTGTGGTAAATTTTTTCACTTTATCTTTAGATGCTTCTTTTTTATGGCAAATTACTTGTCCTAGATGATCAGATATACCAAAATCAATAATTTGACCAATACTTTCACTGAAATCTACATTTGTAATGACATTATCAATACAAGTTGCTGTTGTGGGAGTTATTCTAGTGGGTTCGTTAAAAATTGCTTTGTAACCAAAAGATAATAATAACATTTTAAACCTACAACTTTTATCATTATCAACCAACATGTCAATATTAAAATCTCCACTAATATAAATACAATTTTTATATTTATCAGCCTCCAATTTTTGTAATAGTTTTTCAAAACATGAAAAGAAAGTGTTTAAATTTGTATCATCTGGTATTCTATAAATAACAACAAAAATATTTTTCCTCTTATCCCTTAAATTATTTAAATTAATTGTTTCAATTGCAGTACATTCAAATGAATCCTCAAGAGACATTGAACTTAAATCTAATCTTTCTTTTTCTTTGAAGTCACTGTCAATCCTAGTGAAAAGACAGACACCGCCTCTATTTTTAACATGCCGATGGTAAATTGTTGCTAATTTATAGGAGTTTAGACAAGTAGGCAAAAAATTGTCATTAATATCAATCCAATGTTCTGATAAGCAAATAATCTGAGGTTTTAACTTTAAATAATCCAAAATTACTTTCAATACAACAAATTTGCTCAATGTGGAACCTTGAATGTTTAAATGTAGCAATAAACATGACTTGAAAGAAGTATTACCATTTTCTACTAATAGAGTGCAATCCTTAGCTTTGCAGTTTCCAGAATTATTATTGAATCCGGTTGAAGGATCAGTATCCAAAGCAAAATTACATTTCTTGTCATTGTGATTTAGTTTAAAGAAGAAGAAAGAGATGTGTTACTAATACTATTAGGACTATTTACAAATGAAGATACAAACTGAATTGAACAATCACAATTGGACATACACTGACCACAAACCCTTGAACTTCCAGCAAATATCACTGGAGGCTGACCGGTGGAGCTTGACGGAGAGTCACTCTCTTCACCTCCATTATCACACACAACCCCAAAAAGACTTTTACCCCCCTCATCACTTAGCACCACTGTGGACTGCAGAGGTTGTTGGTCAGAAGCGCAGTTATCCATGGTTGGTATCACTGGAGGCCGACAGGTGGAGCTCGATGGGTGGTCAGCTGGGGCAGGTCCGAGGCATGCATCAGATGTTGAGGATGACATTGAGTCAGCTGGATACTGCTGGGAGTATGAGGGCATTGTCATCTTCTCCCGGAGAATTCTTATAAAAGCTGAGTTTGATAGGCCATTCCTTAAATTTCTCTTTGATGTGTCATTAAACGCAACTACAAGGACAGAGGCTCCAGTTGCCTGTCTAAATTTTTTAAGATTTGAGACAAAATGGTCAGGCGATACACGGTCTCGCACACATCCCATTGGGGAACAAATCAATTTTTTAAGACTTTTTGTTTTGAAATCTTTAGCAAGTTGTTCAAAGGCCTGGTCATAATCATTTAAGTAATTTGTATGATTCCTAGCATTGAGAAAGTATTTAGGCTTAGTGACCAGCCCATATACCGATGATCCCTGTTTACTCCTCTGATAGGTGAGATTTTTTGCACAATAATCCATATGACAAGGCTTTCCAAATTTCTCTTTGAAGACAACCGCCACTCCCTGACTCATTTGCTTAGCATTCTCAAAATCCGCTGAAATGCAGTGGGAAAAAGCTATTTCTGGATCATGGCAGTATTTATTTATTACAGAGCTCATGGGTGCATTAATTACCTTAATATTCTGATTTAAAGTGTGCTGTCTGGCCCAATTTGTTACAGCTTCAATGATCAAATATGCCAGTTTAGTTTTGCCCCGTTTATTAAAATGAAGACCATTTCTAGTATAGTGGAAACGATAAAGCTGATTTAAGTTAAGTAAATACACATTATCAATTCTTCCTGCCAATTCAGCTATGTAATTGTTAGCTGCTATCAAGTCGACATTAACCGGGTGGTGTAATGGCTTATCAAATCTTGTGGGGACTGTGGTGATAAAAATCGGTCTGTACTGGCTTTTTAATTTGAGCTTGTTTTCCAAATCTGAATAAATGCCATCGAAGTTAACATTTAGACTGTCATTTGTGCCGCCAATAACAACAACTGGGGTTTTTTCCTCAATATCAGTCGAATCAATAACTTGGATCAAAGTAGTGTTAGCTCTTACGTAGCCAAACGTATTTATTCTGCCAGAACTTAACGTTTCAATTTTGTTCGCTATATCTCTGCCTTGACTATCTGAACAGAGTGTCAATTTGACATTTGGGCATAAACTATCCTGCTTAAGCATGGTTTTGTTTTTCATTTGTGCATTTAGTTTTTGGCCTAATATCCTCTTGTTATCCTTATTATTATTCTTGAATGAAATAGATGTATTTTGTTCCCTATTCTCTACTTCAGAATCATCATCATCATCATCCCTACTTTCCTGGAGAACATCAAATATATTTTCAGTGTTGAGCATAGTTGGGGCATTTATCTGTTTACGACACTTGGAATTCGATCTTTTGTTTTGAGGTTTTATTATCGTCCATCCATTATCCTCTTCTTCAATTCTTACATGTTGGGGTTCTGTTTGGCTATGTCTGTTTTCCACTGCGGGGTGGCTTGGTTTTTTACCGTTTTTCTTAATCGTTACATGGTAGAAGACATCATCACTTATGTAAGCAGTATTCAATAAAATATATGCCATCAATGATCGTCTCTCAACAAGGTCTAGTTCTGTTAAGGTAGCCTTTCGAATGAAGTTTATATTGAATTCATCATTGTTAATTATATCATCAACCAGAGATTCAATTATCCAACAAACAAAAATACCACAATCGTACGTGTTTGGTTGTTGCGGACAGTCAACAGAAATGAAATTTGCTGCCAAAGATATTCCGCCAAGATAGTTTGATAGTTTATTCACAAGGCAAATTGTAATCTCTCAATGAGTCAAAATAAAGAAAATTATTTGAAGTCCTATCATAGAGTAATGTGCTCCAATGTGAGCCACTTACGTTACCGAAGTCCTCGGCGTCATTAACAGGCAGTATTATAGAGTTAAATGATCCAAGATTCAATGGGTCAAGAATAAACTGGAAATCTTGTAAAGTTTTTACTGCATGAGAAACAGCTGGGCTTAATATCAAACATGATTTTGATGACAAAAATGTGTCGCTAATTCTTTGAAGATAAGTCTGCATGGTAAGATCAGTTAGCCAATTTTTACTCAACAATTCATTGGATATTTTACTTTTCGTCATTAGAGTGTGGTCAGTTTGGATTTCAACTTCAGAAGTGAGTTTATTAACTGAAGTACAATTAATAGGGTCAGTTTGGATGGCAACCGAATCCACTATTGTGCTAATGTTAGTTAGTAGGCCTGAACTTAAAGATTCCTGACTAGAGGAATCATCCTGGCTTGAGAAAGATAAATTTTTGCTTTTGTCCTTCTTGACTGTGAAATAAAAATCATCAATATTTATTGAAAGATTTTTTTCAAGTATAAAACTCTCCAGTTCTTTGCGGGAGCGAAAAACTTTACCACCAGGTGATTTAATATATATATCTGTCTTTCCTTTACTAAGTCCAGTTTTACGTATTCTCTCCTCCCTTACCCAACCTCGAGGTAAACTTTTTATTTGCATGTTAGAATTAATTTCTTCTGGATCCATTTTATTAATAATATTATCTTTGTATTATTATATATAGAAGAAATTCTGTATGTAATTTGCACACACATACAAAAAGATAGATTACAAGTAAATTACTTGGTATTAAATAAATTTTTATTCCTTTTTATTTATTTATGTGAAAAATAAATAAAATACACTCTTCATGAAAATTGTTTATTTAAATGTAGAATCGCCAGACTTTAATATTCTCAATGTAGACAAGGTTACCGTAGAGCAGTTTATCTGTAGATATCTTATCACTAAGGTCAAACTTCAGGTGGCCGATGAGTTGAGTGGGTGAATGAACAGGACAGATAGGTGACGTCACAGTTGAGCGGCAGGATTTCTCTAACAATTCCTGACCATCAAGGCGTAGTGATTCATATTTTACCAAACTTTAAACTCTTCATACAAGTAGATCTTTTTTAGTGACTTAAAGAAAAATTATATTTGCACCTTTTTTAAAGAGATAGTGTTATAAAATGTGTTTTGGTTTGAAAAATGCTAACTTTAAACCTTCAAAACATACTGTAGGAAGCAATACATTTAACTAAAGAAATGCCTTTTCTTGATGTGAATTGTTGCCAGCAATATTTAAGGTATGTAAATATTTTATATTAAATAAAATGAAAATCTTACATGCTTGTTAGATTAAAATATGCTACAGCTGTCTATATAAAACTCACTAGTCACATAATAATCTTTCCATTTTCTTGAAAATCACTATTTAATAAGAGCAATTTTAATGAAACTTGCACTAGGCAGCCATTTTTTTTTTTTTTTTTTTTTTTTTTTTTGTGTGTCCCTTTATGATCCATTGGCTCAGATGTGTCGTGTTGCCTGTCACAGCTGGCAGCACGGAGATGGAGCCACAGGTCAAGTCGCTGCACCTCACCCTGGCCTACAAGTTCATGATGGTGCAGTTCGCCTAGTATGTCCCCTTATGATCCATTGGCTCAGATGTGTCGTGTTGCCTGTCACAGCTGGCAGCACGGAGATGGAGCCACACGTCAAGTCGTTACACCTCACCCTGGCCTACCAGTTCCCGATGGCGCAGTTCGCCTAGTATGTCCCCTTATGATCCATTGGCTCAGATGTGTCGTATTGCCTGTCACAGCTGGCAGCACGGAGATGGAGCCACACGTCAAGTCGCTGCACCTCACCCTGGCCTACCAGTTCCCGACAGTGCAGTTCGCCTAGTATGTCCCCTTATGATCCATTGGCTCAGATGTGTCGTGTTGCCTGTCACAGCTGGCAGCACGGAGATGGAGCCACACGTCAAGTCGCTGCACCTCACCCTGGCCTACAAGTTCATGATGGTGCAGTTCGCCTAGTATGTCCCCTTATGATCCATTGGCTCAGATGTGTCGTGTTGCCTGTCACAGCTGGCAGCACGGAGATGGAGCCACACGTCAAGTCGTTACACCTCACCCTGGCCTACCAGTTCCCGACAGTGCAGTTCGCCTAGTATGTCCCCTTATGATCCATTGGCTCAGATGTGTCGTGTTGCCTGTCACAGCTGGCAGCACGGAGATGGAGCCACACGTCAAGTCGCTGCACCTCACCCTGGCCTACAAGTTCATGATGGTGCAGTTCGTCTTGTGTGTCCCCTTATGATCCATTGGCTCAGATGTGTCGTGTTGCCTGTCACAGCTGGCAGCACGGAGATGGAGCCACACGTCAAGTCGCTGCACCTCACCCTGGCCTACCAGTTCCCAACAGTGCAGTTCGCTTAGTATGTCCCCTTATGATCCATTGGCTCAGATGTGTCGCGTTGCCTGTCACAGCTGGCAGCACGGAGATGGAGCCACACGTCAAGTCGTTACACCTCACCCTGGCCTACCAGTTCCCGATGGCGCAGTTCGCCTAGTATGTCCCCTTATGATCCATTGGCTCAGATGTGTCGTGTTGCCTGTCACAGCTGGCATCACGGAGATGGAGTCACACGTCAAGTCGCTGCACCTCACCCTGGCCTACAAGTTCATGATGGTGCAGTTCGTCTTGTGTGTCCCCTTATGATCCATTGGCTCAGATGTGTCGTGTTGCCTGTCACAGCTGGCAGCACGGAGATGGAGCCACACGTCAAGTCGCTGCACCTCACCCTGGCCTACAAGTTCATGATGGTGCAGTTCGCCTAGTATTTCCCCTTATGATCCATTGGCTCAGATGTGTCGTGTTGCCTGTCACGGCTGGCAGCACGGAGATGGAGCCACACGTCAAGTCGTTACACCTCACCCTGGCCTACCAGTTCCCGATGGCGCAGTTCGCCTAGTATGTCCCCTTATGATCCATTGGCTCAGATGTGTCGTGTTGCCTGTCACAGCTGGCAGCAGGGAGATGGAGCCACACGTCAAGTCGCTGCACCTCACCCTTGCCTACCAGTTCCCGACAGTGCAGTTCGCCTAGTATGTCCCCTTATGATCCATTGGCTCAGATGTGTCGTGTTGCCTGTCACAGCTGGCAGCACGGAGATGGAGCCACACGTCAAGTCGCTGCACCTCACCCTGGCCTACAAGTTCATGATGGTGCAGTTCGCCTAGTATGTCCCCTTATGATCCATTGGCTCAGATGTGTCGTGTTGCCTGTCACAGCTGGCAGCACGGAGATGGAGCCACACGTCAAGTCGTTACACCTCACCCTGGCCTACCAGTTCCCGACAGTGCAGTTCGCCTAGTATGTCCCCTTATGATCCATTGGCTCAGATGTGTCGTGTTGCCTGTCACAGCTGGCAGCACGGAGATGGAGCCACACGTCAAGTCGCTGCACCTCACCCTGGCCTACAAGTTCATGATGGTGCAGTTCGTCTTGTGTGTCCCCTTATGATCCATTGGCTCAGATGTGTCGTGTTGCCTGTCACAGCTGGCAGCACGGAGATGGAGCCACACGTCAAGTCGCTGCACCTCACCCTGTCCTACCAGTTCCCGACAGTGCAGTTCGCTTAGTATGTCCCCTTATGATCCATTGGCTCAGATGTGTCGTGTTGCCTGTCACAGCTGGCAGCACGGAGATGGAGCCACACGTCAAGGCGTTGCACCTCACCCTGGCCTACAAGTTCATGATGGTGCAGTTCGTCTTGTGTGTCCCCTTATGATCCATTGGCTCAGATGTGTCGTGTTGCCTGTCACAGCTGGCAGCACGGAGATGGAGCCACACGTCAAGTCGCTGCACCTCACCCTGGCCTACCAGTTCCCGACAGTGCAGTTCGCTTAGTATGTCCCCTTATGATCCATTGGCTCAGATGTGTCGTGTTGCCTGTCACAGCTGGCAGCACGGAGATGGAGCCACACGTCAAGTCGTTACACCTCACCCTGGCCTACCAGTTCCCGACAGTGCAGTTCGCCTAGTATGTCCCCTTATGATCCATTGGCTCAGATGTGTCGTGTTGCCTGTCACAGCTGGCAGCACGGAGATGGAGCCACACGTCAAGTCGCTGCACCTCACCCTGGCCTACAAGTTCATGATGGTGCAGTTCGTCTTGTGTGTCCCCTTATGATCCATTGGCTCAGATGTGTCGTGTTGCCTGTCACAGCTGGCAGCACGGAGATGGAGCCACACGTCAAGTCGCTGCACCTCACCCTGGCCTACCAGTTCCCGACAGTGCAGTTCGCTTAGTATGTCCCCTTATGATCCATTGGCTCAGATGTGTCGTGTTGCCTGTCACAGCTGGCAGCACGGAGATGGAGCCACACGTCAAGTCGTTACACCTCACCCTGGCCTACCAGTTCCCGACAGTGCAGTTCGCCTAGTATGTCCCCTTATGATCCATTGGCTCAGATGTGTCATGTTGCCTGTCACAGCTGGCAGCACGGAGATGGAGCCACACGTCAAGTCGTTGCACCTCACTCTGGCCTACCAGTTCCCGATGGCGCATTTCGCCTAGTATGTCCCCTTATGATCCATTGGCTCAGAAGTGTCATGTTGTCCTGTCACAGCTGGCAGCACGGAGATGGAGCCACACGTCAAGTCGTTACACCTCACCCTGGCCTACCAGTTCCCGATGGCGCAGTTCGCCTAGTATGTCCCCTTATGATCCATTGGATCAGATGTGTCATGTTGTCCTGTCACAGCTGGCAGCACGGAGATGGAGCCACACGTCAAGTCGCTGCACCTCACCCTGGCCTACAAGTTCCCGACAGTGCAGTTCGCCTAGTATGTCCCCTTATGATCCATTGGCTCAGATGTGTCATGTTGTCCTGTCACAGCTGGCAGCACGGAGATGGAGCCACACGTCAAGTCGCTGCACCTCACCCTGGCCTACAAGTTCCCGACAGTGCAGTTCGCCTAGTATGTCCCCTTATGATCCATTGGCTCAGATGTGTCGTGTTGCCTGTCACAGCTGGCAGCACGGAAATGGAGCCACACGTCAAGGCGTTGCACCTCACCCTGGCCTACTAGTTCCCGACAGTGCAGTTCGCCTAGTATGTCCCCTTATGATCCATTGGCTCAGATGTGTCGTGTTGCCTGTCACAGCTGGCAGCACGGAGATGGAGCCACACGTCAAGTCGTTGCACCTCACCCTGGCCTACCAGTTCCCGATGGCGCATTTCGCCTAGTATGTCCCCTTATGATCCATTGGCTCAGATGTGTCATGTTGTCCTGTCACAGCTGGCAGCACGGAGATGGAGCCACATGTCAAGTCGTTACACCTCACCCTGGCCTACCAGTTCCCGATGGCGCAGTTCGCCTAGTATGTCCCCTTATGATCCATTGGCTCAGATGTGTCATGTTGTCCTGTCACAGCTGGCAGCACGGAGATGGAGCCACACGTCAAGGCGTTGCACCTCACCCTGGCCTACCAGTTCCCGACAGTGCAGTTCGCCTTGTATGTCCCCTTATGATCCATTGGCTCAGACGTGTCATGTTGTCCTGTCACAGCTGGCAGCACGGAGATGGAGCCACACGTCAAGTTGCTGCACCTCACCCTGGCCTACCAGTTCCCGACAGTGCAGTTCGCCTTGTGTGTCCCCTTATGATCCATTGGCTCAGATGTGTCAAGTTGCCTATCACAGCTGGCAGCACGGAGATGGAGCCACACTTCAAGTTGCTGCACCTCACCCTGGCCTACCAGTTCCCGACAGTGCAGTTCGCCTTGTGTGTCCCCTTACGATCAATTGGCTCAGATGTTTCTGTTGCCTGTCACAGCTGGCAGCACGGAGATGGAGCCACACGTCAAGTTGCTGCACCTCACCCTGGCCTACCAGTTCCCGACAGTGCAGTTCGCCTTGTGTGTCCCCTTATGATCCATTGGCTCAGATGTGTCGTGTTGCCTGTCACAGCTGGCAGCACGGAGATGGAGCCACACGTCAAGTTGCTGCACCTCACCCTGGCCTACCAGTTCCCGACAGTGCAGTTCGTCTTGTGTGTCCCCTTATGATCCATTGGCTCAGATGTGTCGTGTTGCCTGTCACAGCTGGCAGCACGGAGATGGAGCCATACGTCAAGGCGTTGCACCTCACCCTGGCCCACCAGTTCCTGACAGTGCAGTTCGCCTTGTGTGTCCCCTTATGATCCATTGGCTCAGATGTGTCGTGTTGCCTGTCACAGCTGGCAGCACGGAGATGGAGCCACACGTCAAGTCGCTGCACCTCACCCTGGCCTACCAGTTCCCGACGGGCCAGTTCTCCGCCCTCAAGTCCCTTGTAGAGACCCACCTCAGCCCCGACACGCCTGGCCGATGGGAGTTGCGGCTCTACTCTCGCGACATCAGGATTACCAACAAACAGGTGATTTTCAAACTAACAAACATCTATTGTGAGGGAATTTTTTTATTTGTTCGTAATTGATAGTAAGTTTTGTAACACCTATCACCTTCCAAACCTTATAATCACCTTCTAAGACACTGAAGCAACCGGTGTGTATTTTGAGGCAGGTCTCTAGACAGGGTCATTAAGTCTAACAACCAATGCCTACTGGGTTTAGTTTTGAATGTTTAAAAAGCTACATAATTTTCTCTAGATCAAACAACAACTTTTAGTTTAGAGCTCTATAACCTCTCAGCTAACTCTTAAACTGATATGCTAAGTGTTAGGTTTTTGGACAACTGCTTAAAATAGGAGTGAACACATTTTATATCCTTAACCATGAACCTTAGGTTCCGAAATAATGAACCTCTATCCTACCTTGTAATAACTTGCATGTGCCTTAATCACTTTTGGAACAATATCTTTTCCAAAGAAAATCATAATTCATCGTTTTTGTCGGCATTGTCACATTACTTCTGAGTCCACAAATTTTGCAATCGATACAAACACATCAATTTATATTACTACATATGCAAAATTTTGCTTTGAAGTTTTAAATTACATTTTTTGTATATGAAATAAAATTAAATGTTTCTTCTGTTTTTAGGTTCACAAGGTTTTATACTCGCATGTGCCACGAGAGCCTGATGAGTTGGAACTGATGATCGGAGACTTTATTTACTTGAACAAAGAAGACATAGACAAATCTCCCGACGGCTGGGTCCAGGGTGTATCCTGGCTGACTGGTTGGTTTTTTCACTGTTTTTTAGGCAACCTTAAATTTTAGGTGGTAAAATTGGGGTGGTATGCAGTACTGTATGCAGTACAGTATGCCTGACTTTGCGTCAGTTTTGTGTGTAGTTTTAAATATAATTCAATGAAGTCGTAAGTGTTGCATATCATTCTAATCCTCATTAAATTACATATTGAATGATACTAATAATGTTACGCTTTGCAAAATTTAAACTCACTCTTTAGGTAAAACAAAAACTTTAATTTCTACACTGTGGGGTGTACAGCCTTTTTTGTTAACAGTTTTCTTTCAATGTTTTCAAGAATATTTCTGGGAAATAAGATATGAATTAAATGTTTTAAATTAGTAATTTGCCGGTTAGTATTTTTATTTTCTATAAAAACAAGTTAAATTGTACATTTTAGCTTCAAAAACTTCATCATTAGCAAGGGAATATATTTTTATATCAATAGCTGATGAAAAGTGTAAACAAAACTATAAAGTGAATAAAATTTTTACTTTATATTGTAATAAAATACCTAAGAATATTTTTCGATTTTGCAATAATAGTATCATTTTGTTTCTTATTTTATCCAAATTTGAATATATAAGTCTTGTCGAATAACCTTGATCTAATCCCTAAGACATTGAAAATAAGTGAGGGATGTCACGTTTTCACAATGTTATCTTATGGAAACTTGTGCTGCAGATCGACCGCATTCAGTTACTTGACTTAGGTGGTGGGGAGAAGTATACATTCCCGTTAGTTATCGTAGGCCCCGGTCTCACACTGTGTGAAAACAACAACATCAATATTTGTGATTAGCCTTTCAAAATATTCTAGATTGTTACACAAAATTTGAAAGTAATTTACACCCAGAGTGTCTATTAGTTGTAAATTACCCTCAACTTTGGTTTTTATCATGTATCTTGCCAGATTTACCCTAAATAAGACGATAAATTTTGAGAAGGTTGGAAATTGGACCTAGATGCCTATGGTCATTAGATTAATTATTATAATCATTATTTTCTTTTTTTGTTATTCAGTTGGTCTACATCTTTAGCTAGTCTCATTCTATACTCATATTCATTAATATTTACATTAAAATAAATCCTCGTAGTTCTGGTATGTTAAGAATTAACAATACCACTTAAGTTCCACATTTTTGTTATGTATGAGGTAAATAATGATTACTGTTGCTGCTTTTCAGGCTGTTCAGGTTATCTCCCGATCAATTATACGGAACACACGGCGGAGTCAGATGCATGGACTCTTCACAAGTAGGTCAATTTGGTTTATATAAAAAGGGGTTTCTTAATGTCAGTTGTGGGAATTGTATTATTACTTCTGTATCCTTGTTACATCACTTTTTTAGATTATACCTAGTATTTCAAATTCTAAAAATAAATAAGTACAATGTGTCTCACTGTATTTGGTTTATCAATTAACCAATTCAATTTAATGTCTGTCTTGGGAATAAGCTTATGTTTCATTTAAAGGTTTTCATGTATAAACTTTATAAGAATAGATACAGATATTAATTTTTAAGTGATAGTTTAATGTAATGCTGCCATGCTCACTATTCCAAGTGTAATGATAAAAATTAATAAAATACAAATGCTAATGTAAATTTATGATGATACAATGAGTTGCGGGTATGTTGAAGGACATGCGGTCTGTGGAAGGATGGCTGGACGGAGGGGAGTGACGAAGAGGAGGTTCCAGTGAATCTGTCCCGACAGTTGGCAGCCATGTCTCTGGCGTACGGCAGCACTGAGAGCAGCTTCTCACAGATACTCAAGGTGTGTAGACACAAGTGAACCTGTCCTGACAGTTGGCAGCCATGTCTATGGTATACAGCAGCACTGAGAGCAGCTTCTCACAGATACTCAAGGTGTGTAGACCCCAGTGAGCCTGTATTGACAGTTGGCAGCCATGTCTCTGGTGTACGGCAGCACTGAGAGCAGCTTCTCACAGATACTCAAGGTGTGTAGACCCCAGTGAGCCTGTACTGACAGTTGGCACCCATGTCTCTGGCGTACGGCAGCACTGAGAGCAGCTTCTCACAGATACTCAAGGTGTGTAGACCCCAGTGAACCTGTCCTGACAGTTGGCAGCCATGTCTCTGGCGTACGGCAGCACTGAGAGCAGCTTCTCACAGATACTCAAGGTGTGTAGACCCCAGTGAACCTGTCCTGACAGTTGGCAGCCATGTCTCTGGCGTACGGCAGCACTGAGAGCAGCTTCTCACAGATACTCAAGGTGTGTAGACCCCAGTGAACCTGTACTGACAGTTGGCAGCCATGTCTCTGGAGTACGGCAGCACTGAGAGCAGCTTCTCACAGATACTCAAGGTGTGTAGACCCCAGTGAACCTGTCCTGACAGTTGGCAGCCATGTCTCTGGCGTACGGCAGCACTGAGAGCAGCTTCTCACAGATACTCAAGGTGTGTAGACCCCAGTGAACCTGTCCTGACAGTTGGCACCCATGTCTCTGGCGTACGGCAGCACTGAGAGCAGCTTCTCACAGATACTCAAGGTGTGTAGACCCCAGTGAACCTGTACTGACAGTTGGCAGCCATGTCTCTGGCGTACGGCAGCACTGAGAGCAGCTTCTCACAGATACTCAAGGTGTGTAGACCCCAGTGAACCTGTACTGACAGTTGGCACCCATGTCTCTGGCGTACGGCAGCACTGAGAGCAGCTTCTCACAGATACTCAAGGTGTGTAGACCCCAGTGAACCTGTACTGACAGTTGGCAGCCATGTCTCTGGCGTACGGCAGCACTGAGAGCAGCTTCTCACAGATACTCAAGGTGTGTAGACCCCAGTGAACCTGTACTGACAGTTGGCACTGTTGGCAGCCATGTCTCTGGCGTACGGCAGCACTGAGAGCAGCTTCTCACAGATACTCAAGGTGTGTAGACCCCAGTGAACCTGTACTGACAGTTGGCAGCCATGTCTCTGGCGTACGGCAGCACTGAGAGCAGCTTCTCACATATACTCAAGGTGTGTAGACCCCAGTGAACCTGTACTGACAGTTGGCAGCCATGTCTATGGCGTACGGCAGCACTGAGAGCAGCTTCTCACAGATACTCAAGGTGTGTAGACCCCATTGAACCTGTACTGACAGTTGGCAGCCATGTCTCTGGCGTACGGCAGCACTGAGAGCAGCTTCTCACAGATACTCAAGGTGTGTAGACCCCAGTGAACCTGTACTGACAGTTGGCAGCCATGTCTCTGGCGTACGGCAGCACTGAGGGCAGCTTCTCACAGATACTCAAGGTGTGTAGACCCCAGTGAAGCTGTACTGACAGTTGGCAGCCATGTCTATGGTATACAGCAGCACTGAGAGCAGCTTCTCACAGATACTCAAGGTGTGTAGACCCCAGTGAACCTGTACTGACAGTTGGCAGCCATGTCTCTGGCGTACGGCAGCACTGAGAGCAGCTTCTCACAGATACTCAAGGTGTGTAGACACAAGTGAACCTGTCCTGACAGTTGGCAGCCATGTCTATGGTATACAGCAGCACTGAGAGCAGCTTCTCACAGATACTCAAGGTGTGTAGACCCCAGTGAACCTGTACTGACAGTTGGCAGCCATGTCTCTGGCGTACGGCAGCACTGAGAGCAGCTTCTCACAGATACTCAAGGTGTGTAGACACAAGTGAACCTGTCCTGACAGTTGGCAGCCATGTCTATGGTATACAGCAGCACTGAGAGCAGCTTCTCACAGATACTCAAGGTGTGTAGACCCCAGTGAAGCTGTACTGACAGTTGGCAGCCATGTCTCTGGCGTACGGCAGCACTGAGAGCAGCTTCTCACAGATACTCAAGGTGTGTAGACACAAGTGAACCTGTCCTGACAGTTGGCAGCCATGTCTATGGTATACAGCAGCACTGAGAGCAGCTTCTCACAGATACTCAAGGTGTGTAGACCCCAGTGAAGCTGTACTGACAGTTGGCAGCCATGTCTCTGGCGTACGGCAGCACTGAGAGCAGCTTCTCACAGATACTCAAGGTGTGTAGACCCCAGTGAAGCTGTACTGACAGTTGGCAGCCATGTCTCTGGCGTACGGCAGCACTGAGAGCAGCTTCTCACAGATACTCAAGGTGTGTAGACACAAGTGAACCTGTCCTGACAGTTGGCAGCCATGTCTATGGTATACAGCAGCACTGAGAGCAGCTTCTCACAGATACTCAAGGTGTGTAGACCCCAGTGAAGCTGTACTGACAGTTGGCAGCCATGTCTCTGGGGTACGGCAGCACTGAGAGCAGCTTCTCACAGATACTCAAGGTGTGTAGACCCCAGTGAAGCTGTACTGGCAGTTGGCAGCCATTTCTATGGCGTACGGCAGCACTGAGAGCAGCTTCTCACAGATACTCAAGGTGTGTAGACACAAGTGAACCTGTCCTGACAGTTGGCAGCCATGTCTATGGTATACAGCAGCACTGAGAGCAGCTTCTCACAGATACTCAAGGTGTGTAGACCCCAGTGAAGCTGTACTGACAGTTGGCAGCCATGTCTCTGGCGTACGGCAGCACTGAGAGCAGCTTCTCACAGATACTCAAGGTGTGTAGACCCCAGTGAACCTGTACTGACAGTTGGCAGCCATGTCTCTGGCGTACGGCAGCACTGAGAGCAGCTTCTCACAGATACTCAAGGTGTGTAGACACAAGTGAACCTGTCCTGACAGTTGGCAGCCATGTCCATGGTATACAGCAGCACTGAGAGCAGCTTCTCACAGATACTCAAGGTGTGTAGACACAAGTGAACCTGTCCTGACAGTTGGCAGCCATGTCTATGGTATACAGCAGCACTGAGAGCAGCTTCTCACAGATACTCAAGGTGTGTAGACACAAGTGAACCTGTCCTGACAGTTGGCAGCCATGTCTATGGTACACAGCAGCACTGAGAGCAGCTTCTCACAGATACTCAAGGTGTGTAGACACAAGTGAACCTGTCCTGACAGTTGGCAGCCATGTCTATGGTATACAGCAGCACTGAGAGCAGCTTCTCACAGATACTCAAGGTGTGTAGACCCCAGTGAACCTGTCCTGACAGTTGGCAGCCATGTCTACGGTATACAGCAGCACTGAGAGCAGCTTCTCACAGATACTCAAGGTGTGTAGACACAAGTGAACCTGTCCTGACAGTTGGCAGCCATGTCTATGGTATACAGCAGCACTGAGAGCAGCTTCTCACAGATAGGCCTACTCAAGTTGGGAATTGAAACGGTTCGACAGACATGTGTAATGCTGCAAATTTCACTTACAAAATATTAGGGGTCTGCGGTACAGCAATTTTCAGGTCGGTACGGTACAATGTTTGTGTACCTCGGTTCTCGGTACAAAATCGGTACGGTATGGTACGCGTTATCAATGTAGGCCAAGTGGTATTAATATCCATGGGTAACACTTCAAATACCTACTTACATCATTTACCATATTTTGCTAGTTTACAACTTTAATAGGAAAAATATCATAATCACTTATGTTTAAGTCCTTGTACTTCACACTTGTGCATATATGCTGGTGATATCAGTGTAATGCTATGTAGTAAAAATGAACATGAAGTGAGTAGCAGCATCACAACAATAATTGAAAACAGATTTATTTTTGACTGATAAAAAACTTGCAAACATAAATAGAGATTTTCAAGCGAAAGCCTATAGCATAGCCTACATGCTGCATCAGTATTTTTTTCAATTCGTCACCTAAATATATAAAAGAACAAAATAATTGTTAACTTAATGAAAAAAATCAAAGCGGAACTCAAAAACTATTTTTAGCAGGCGTTCATAGATGCAGTAGGCTAGGCCTATTGTGGAAGCGGCAGATGCCATCATTGGAGTCATTGCCATCAGTGTTAGAATCACTCATGATTACAATTAATTATTTATTTACAACCAAACGATTTGTGCTTCACATTTTGTTGAATTCAAATCCTAAACTTATTTCATAAAACTTCCAGGGCAACTGTCATTAAACAAAGACATGGTGTATTAGAAGGCTAGTGAGCCTGACTAGATAGAGAATAGAGACAGAGCAAACGTAATAAAATAACCAATTGAACCAATCCAACAAGAGTAGGCAAAGTACAAAGAAAAAGAAAACGGCAAAGAGTACGTTTATACATCTAAACCTCTGGAAGGAACATATATAACGATGTAAAATATAGCTATTTCGAAAACATTGCCCTTATTTTAAAAGCCAATGTGGTGTTGGCTAAACAAATTGCAAAAATTTGGAATGTTTCTAGTTTTCTTTGATCGATAAATTCATAGGAACAAATAGCTTTCGATGGTCTTATTCTTTGCGAAAAGCGGTCGTGTATTCCTGATTGCATTCTGCTAATCCGCCAATCCTCTGGTCACTTTAGAGGTATCCTCTGATCTTTTCAATTGGCAGTCGACAGTTCTCGTCACTTCTTATCAAAGAACTGTCCTTACTGATGCTAGCGTCTCTGGCAGCGGGCATTCATATCACTGTAGTTTGTTGTAGTTGTCACCAAATAAAGAGCTAATGTACTTGATCAGCCGCTATGAGCGTTGTTGCCAACGAGAACATGATTGTCTAAATGGTGTTGGACCGCGAATCGTGAATTGTATTCCTATCCGTGGACTGGACTCGGCAGTCGGCGAACGCTACTACATCGTTCGTCAGTTAACTTTGCTGAGCGACGATGTCAAGCCATTCTTTTTATGCGTTAATCATAAAAACGAAGGTATAACGACAAAATATTAATTCCATTTTTCTAAAGTCAAATATATGTAGTAGATACATTAATATTTTTGACTTTTGTAATCCGTACCGAACCAATGACGGTATTTTGCCTTGTACCGTACCTGTACCGAATTTTCGGTGCACCGCAGACCCCTACAAAATAATTTATCTTATGAATGCCATAAACTTGAGAATAAGGTTTTATAACAATTTTAAGTGTGTGTTTTATGTATGGTAAATGTTTGTGAAATAGGTAGGTCCTATGGAGAATTACTCATGAATATGAACCACTGATATCTTGACCTTTATTCATTTACCATCCATTTAGGCCTAGTTTTTCTCCCTCCACCACCAGTCAGGTTGTTTATCGGTTTCAAACTCTATATTGTTTGACTTTTCTTCAATCTATTTAAAAGCTCAGTGCAAAAACTATAAGAATTAAATCAAAATACAAAAGAATCTGAATATTAAATTATTATTCTGAATATTTTAAATTATATTACATTTACTTCTGCATCCACAGTCTAGCTGAATCATTTTTCTGTTTTTAGATAGTACCACAAGGTCCCCTGGGCTTACATTTTGAAGTACTTTCCACTTTCATGTGTTTACAAATTATTCATTTACAGGATGACCTGCCAGCTTCAATACCAGGGGGGCCTCGGCAGTTGTACATCATGAGGCATGGAGAACGAGTAGACTTTGCCTTTGGAAAATGGATCCCCTACTGTTTCACAGAAGATGGTGAGGAAGTAGTCGAGTTAGAGTTCTTCAAAATAGTTAGCAGTCAGGAATTCCTAAAATTCTTGCTTTTTTGTATTAAGTGCAACACTCTTTATTTTATTATTTTTTAGTTTATTCAAATAAGTCTAGAGGTTCGTTAAGATGGATACATAATCTTATTTGACGTGAAACTGTAGCTATAGACTTCAACCTCGAGGTCCATACTGCACTATACCTTGTACTTAGACACTCAATTAACTCTAAATAAAAAAAAGTTATTATGCTCGTAGGACATAACCTAACCCTCTCAAGCGCTGGTGGAAGTATGGTGATGTTTGTGTGTCGATATCACATAATCTTGGTGATTTGTGGTCCATCAGGAAACACTCAGAGGATGGTTTGACCAACAGAGCATAAATCATCAAGCCTATTTATTTATTTCTGCATACAACGTTAATAAAAAAATCCATCCTTACTCCATAGACTGCTATTCATCCAAGTTCTATTCATTCAACATTGCACAGGAACCTCAATCTCTCACCTATTGACACTTAGATTTCAAATATTTTATCCCCGCCAGATTGCCTAATTGTCATACTAATCGATACTTATTTAATACGCCAAGGGTTTTTTTGTGTAGGGCAGTGTTTCTCAACCGGTGGTACGTGAGAGCCAAAGGAAGAAAAAAGTTAAATACACGAAAAATAAGAAAAGCACTTTTGAACTACGTGATGCCGACATCCGTTTTGATCAGCTCCGTTCAGCGTTACTACGCTTTAACACATGATTCGAGAGACTCCGATAGGTAGCTTTGGCTCTTCCTTATTAAAGTAATTTCATACCAACCTAACAAATTAAATTATTTTAAGTTAAGAGTCCCTTTTCCGAGCATATTTATACTAATGAATAATGATTTTGTGTCCAGTACCCGTCTGAACCCTTGAATTAGGCCTATTACCTTGCCAATTTACCTTTTACTAGTTTAAGTTACAAGACATGCTCCGCAGAAACATTTAAACGAGAGGAAAAATTAATTTGGTCATATCCAAGGAGAATATGAAGTTCATCACTTGGTAACCCTGGAACAAATTCTGTATAATTGGTGTATTCGTTCGGTAAAGCCAAAATCCAGTCAAGCCAAAATAGTTTGTGTCATGAGTAAAATTAGTCTTGATCCTGATTCAGTTTCCTGAAAGGGATTATTTACTGAGCAAGAAATAAAAGCAAGTTTCCCTTTAACAACCTCTTTTGCTGTTAATATTATTTATTTGTTTGGTAATTTTGTATTTTTATTGTTTTATTTACTTTTGTAGGAATGCAAAATAACCTTTTTTCGCTGTAAGTGTGTATTTTAAACAATTTGTTTAAATTGCATTGTAGGCCCTATGAAACTTTGTTTATAAAGCCAGCAGCTAGCGATTTTTAGTTTCAAAGTGTAAAACATAATATAGGACTGTTTACATTAATTAATAATTACAGTGAGTTAATATTTGAATAGCTTCAATGTTCATTCCAATTTATGATTTTTTTTTTTTAATTAAAATAGAACTTTTTAAATTAATTGTTTTATCTTTTTTTCATAATAGGCCTACTAATAAGGGGCCTGTAATGAAATATATTAAAAGGAAAACCTATAAGCTATTCTCTTTCCGGCTGTATTGTAAGGCGGGGGGGGGGGGGGGGGGGGAGGAGGAGGAGGAGGTTATGTATGAGTTTGGGTGGTACACCAAAAAATAGAAAAGCCTCAGGTGGTACGCGGGCACCAAAAGGTTGGGAAACACTGGTGTAGAGAACTCCTCCTACAATTTTCAACCGATTTTAAAGTTTTTGGTGTCGTTGGATAGGGCTTGGTCTGTAGTTGTTTCCCCTAAAATTTATGATAATCAAACTTAAAAATAAGGGGGCTATCCAAAAATTAAATTTGATAATTTCCCTTTAGAATAACATTGAGATTGGTTTGAGCATTTTAAACATCTGTTGACTTACAGCTGTAGTTCTGGGGGATCACTGTGTTATTCACAATATTGGATTGGTTGGTTGTCATTGATTTAGAACAAAATGTAACGTTTTTATTGCATCAAAATTAATTGCTCGATTTAATTGCACGTGTGTACTAATAATACCTCAATTGACACTTCAATAAGGTCTTGCGTGATGATTACATTTGATTTAACCAGTTAGTTTTCTAGGATCTCCTTTCTTTCGTGGCCGTATGGTATCTGGCTCTGCCAACTATCTACAGGCCACATTTTACAGTCTTCACCATCTTATCCTACACTCTCATCTTCCTTCATCTTATCTTTATGTCTGAGAAATTTATTCCTGCACTTCTTCGTTGTGTGTCTAGGAGATCCTTTTCCATTTAGGTTTTCATTCCACATTTGCTTAAATGAGGGGACCGCAGTTCTCCAAAACCCATGTTGAGCTTACCAAACTGTTCTAGATTTACCGCATAACATAAAATCGTTGTCTTTGTATGGGGATCTTTATATTTTAGCATTAAAACCCTATCACCAGTCTATTATTAGTAGGTATTTGTTTTGATGTCTTCATGGGTGAGATTTAAAATTTTGTTGGCAAGTATATTACAGCAAGAATATACAAGGAGTGAATTTTATTAAGTACCGTTTTGAAATAAAAAATAAACTAGGAGAGATTTTCTATTATTATATTACATGAAAGCCTTTATTTTATTCTACTTGCCTACGTAATTTCTGTCACTAAGACACTTGTCATATCGTCCAATTAGCTTTACAATTCCGTTGTCATAGAATTCTGCCACCTTCCTTGAGAAAGACTTCAATACAACCGTTTTGACATCGTCGTCTTTGTCGTGGCGCACACCACTTAGGTCTAATCTTCAAATTAACATGTGGTAGTCACTTGGCGCTAGATCAAGACTGTAGGGTGGATGATCGAGTTGTTCCCAACGAAATTCTCTGATTAAATCATGGGTTCTACAAGTCACATGTGGGCGTTATCGTGAAGCAAAATGATGCAGTTTCTAATCATGCAAATTTGTGCAGCTGTCTTAAAATTCCCTAACCCACTTTCGTATCATTCCATCACTCGTAATGTTTTCTCTTTTCACTCAACAGTTCTCTTGTGATGAATATCGATCGATTTAAGGCCTTTAGCCTTACAATTTATCTTATAATTTACATTACAAAGACCAAATATTCACAACAAATGCTTGGCATAAGCATAGTTACTCTGCAAATACCCAGTTGATATTCCAACCCAGCCCTCACATTCTGTAATAGTACCTGCCGGCCAAGCATTTGCTCGGTGAACTTAAACAATCCTTTAGAGTACTGTAATATCAGTTACAGACGGTGGCGCTAAACTGCCAAGTGCAAAAGGGTTTGTTTCTTGTTCAAGGCGAGCTCGTTCAATTTGCTCTCTCGCCTTTCAGACTTTTTTAATGCAGGCCTACGTTTGCTCCACTCTGGTATATTTTGTTGAACCACATGTTGAATCTGTAACACATGGATTCTAATTATTTAATTAACAGCTGATTTCATAATTGTTATTAATTTTTTTTAATAATTAAATTACAATTCTACAAATGGACTAGTTGTTTTATACTTACATAACTTTTATTTATCTAAACATTCATAATCAGCATTATAAAGTACAATTTAAACAATGAAAAATAATTTTTATTGTAGTACCATTTAATAAATTTAGTAATGGCTGTAATGCAAAACCTCCAGTTTATTCTGGAACACATGGTCTGCGCTTTGACAGTTGAGTCAGCTGTTTTCATTATTTTTTGTTTTGCACTTTCAGTCAAAGTGCAGCCTAATCCGAGGGAATCATGGTTGTTCTTCTTCTTTGCAGTTCCTAATATCAGACATTCTCATCAGCAACACGATTATT
This sequence comes from Neoaliturus tenellus, assembly GCA_030545055.2. Classification (NCBI taxonomy): domain Eukaryota; kingdom Metazoa; phylum Arthropoda; class Insecta; order Hemiptera; family Cicadellidae; genus Neoaliturus; species Neoaliturus tenellus. Next base: position 43,489,324 of record CM061531.1, on the reverse strand, counting down.
CACTCCTAGATAACGAATGTCTAGTCGATGGTCGTTCTTATTCTTAGGGATTATCTTTAAGATCGCTCAGTTCCTCTGTTCTTGTGCCTAGCTGTTACTTCGAGGACGGTCAGTTATTCCATTATTACAGAACTGTCTAAATGAAAATCGTTCCTGTTTCAAAAGCCGTTGCTTGCGAATTGCGAACCAATACCTTAGAGTAGCATATTTTGGACTTTTTCAGTCTCATATAGCTTATGGCTTGCTTGTATGGGGTCACTCTCCTTTAGTCAATGACATTTTATTAATTCAGAAAAGGGTCATAAGGATAATGTGCAGGGCTGGCCCTGTGGATCACTGTCGACCGCTGTTCATTAGACTCAGAATTTTAACTGTAGTAAACTTGTATATTTTTTGTGTTCTCCTTCATGTTAAAATTAATTTGCAAGATTTTGTTACAAGATTTAACATACATAACCATAACACAAGAGGGAAATTAAGACTTGATATCCCTAAGCACAGGTTAGCTAAAACAAGCAATTCTCATAAAGTGAACTATGTAAAATTTTTTAACAAGCTCCCACTGACTGCTAGAACTGCACCTGTTTCTATTTTTAAATCTAGATTGTACAGCTGGCTATTAGAAAACCCTTTTTATAATATTAATGAATTTTTATGCTCTAGAGTTAATATTGATTTTTAACCTGTTTATGTACCTTGACTAAGCCTATTTCATTGTAAAATGATCAATGGTGAATAAAGATTTCTGATTTCTGATTTCTGATTGGTAATGTTTTGGTCAGTAACTGTTACCTAGTTAACATTCATCACTCTGTGTGACCGGTATGCAGGCGAGTACGTGCAGAAGGACCTGAACATGCCGGCGTCGTTGCCGCGGCGCGAAGGCGGCCCTGACAGCTTCACGGCCGATTGTCCACTCACCTGCGTGGGTGAGCTGCAGGCGCGACTGACTGGCGAGGGCATGCGCCGTGCAGGTGTCACCATCAGCCATGTCTTCGTCTCGCCCTCCCTGCGCTGCGTGCAGACCTGCCACAACGTACTCATAGGTAAAACACCCTACTAGATTGGGTAAGGTAAGGTTAAATGATCACAGTCATTACCTTGACCCAATGGTTCGCTTTTCTTGAGTCATTATGCAATTGATTGCCATACTTTAAGCATTTCATGTTGGTCTTATTACTTATGTTCGACCTTAAGTTAAAAGTATCATTACGGTATTAGGGCCAATTAAGTGTAAAAAATTGGCAAAACTGAACATTAGTGTTAATACTGTTGGCTATCGTTATTGAGTTAAAGTATTTACAGCTGAAAGTTAACAACACCTAGGGACAGTTTGAATTTGTTACTGAAAACTTCTCTTTGTTATTTCTTCTGAAGAAGTTCCTCGTGACGAAATATTAGTGTCTTGAACTCTAATACAATATTATATTAATTAATTATAATAATATTAGATTATAATATTAGGGTATATTAGTATCTTTGTATTTCTTATGTGACTATAAGCTGCTTGAATATAATTTTCTCAGGTAAGCTAGCTAAATCTCTTTTCTTTCTTTGGAACCTAATCAGAAGGGCTTTTGCTTGCAAACCTTTTATTCATTAATATGTTTAATTGGGGTACTAGGAATTTTTTATATCAATTTTTTTTTTTATTGAAACTATTGTGTAGGTGAACTATTTATGTAGGCTAATTCTAAAAATTATAGACTCAAACAATTTTTGAAATCTAATTATATTTGTCTGGACGCATAAAATAAGGGGATCTGTTCTGGAAAGTAATGTCTCTCATGTACAATTATCTGCGAGATAGATTACATAAACTTCTCTGTGGTAACTGATCACCTAAACTAACCTAAATATTAAAATTTTTAAGCGTTACTGCGGGGAAAAGTTGCCTGCTAGGAGATATCCCAACATAAGCCTTCCAGGATGGGTTTAGTCATTTTAGCCAAGTATATCAAGTTAAAAATTTTCATTTTGAAAAATTAATGTTTCCCAATTGGTCCTATGGGAACAAGGTAGAAACAATATCGTTTACATGGTTAGAGAATGATTTAAAGATTGTAGCTTGGTCAGAACTGTTGTCTATGGCGTGTTGGCAGGACTGGGACTGGTGAAGAAGCTGGCGATGTGTGTGGAGCCGGGGCTGTTTGAGTGGCTGATCTGGCACAAGAACCGGTTCCCGGCGTGGCTGTCACTGGACGAGCTGGCGGCGGAAGGGTACAACGTAGACCGCAGTTACCGGCCCGTAGTGCCCGCTGAACAGCTCACCGACTGCTCCGAGACCATCGAGCAGTTCTACGACCGCAGTGCGCTGCTCACACAAGCCGTACTTCACAACACGCTCGCCAATGGTGAGAGCCCAATTATTTGACCTGACTTTTGGTAGTGCATTAAGTTTAGAATTACCAATTGATTATTAGTGCAGTTCAAAAAGAAAAGAAAAACTGCCGCTGTGTATTAGTTTTTAACATGTACCGTATGGGCGGAAAAACAACGTGAAAGTAAATTTAGTTTTAAAGATTCTGTATTAGTTGTGTATTAGTTTTTAACATGTACCGTATGGGCGGAAAAACAACGTGAAAGTAAATTTAGTTTTTTCCTTTAGCACCTGGATTATGGTTTGTGCACTTGAAGCAATTTTTCTTTATAGGTTGCTTTTTAAACCTAAGAGTGTCATCTTGATAATCCGTTGTGATTTTAGTACATAATCAACAGTTTCTAGAAAAAAACGTTTCTTGGTCTAAGAGAGGATTTAATCTTCGATAGTTAAGTTTTTTTGGCAACCTTTCTTATCCATCTATCTGTGGGAGATATGCCAGTTTAGTGGTGTTGACTGACGTCGTAGGTATGTGGTGTGTAGTGATGAGCGTTTTTTGTAGAATGATTATCGTTTAGACAGTTCTATAATAATGGAGTAACTGACCATTCTCGTAGTAACGACTATCATTTAGACATTTCTTTAGGAACAGGATAACTGTATGGCTCATAACGATATTTCAGACAGTTTAGGAACTGCGATGAAAGAGAACCAATCTGTCCGACTCCTTTCAAATCTTCTGACATATCACAGGACTGACCTTGCACTTGGTCACAATGTTTTCCGTTTCAATTTTTGGATTAACAAACTAGAATATGATAATGGTGAGTTAGTAATCCTTATAAAAATCACCTTGATTTACTATAGTAAGAACAATAGTTGTAATTTTAAATACTCATATTACTATAAACATTTCTTTAGGCTTTATCCTTCTTGAGTCAATAAATCGTTCCTCCATAACAAGTTTACCTAAAACGATCTTAGGAAAACAGTTAGTATTTACATTATAAAAGAACTGTTAACCGGAACTATTATTGGAAAGCGACTTACGAGAAATGTTCTTTTAAAAAGACTTTCTTAACTGTTCCAAAATAACAGTTAAATATAACATTTATTGTAAAGTAACAAACAGTAACGATTATAACAGTTCACTGAGTATGGTAACGTTTTAGCTAGGGGTGCGCGAATAGTGATAATCGCTTGGGATAATTTATTCAAGATAAGAGCACGCAAACAAAAACAAGTTATTGTTCATCTTTTTGTCTCACTGGTAAAAATTTAAGAACAATAAATTGTTTTAAATGTTTAATTACTAAATTAGTCTGATAAATTTGTCAAATAAAATTTTAATGTCACTTTATCAAACATTTCTTGAAATGCAAATCAAATGCATTTTGAAATGTGTTGTTTTGTATAATATAACCCAAAATTACTAAGGATCACTGACCAGTACACGAATCAGAACGATAATTACACAATGAAGTGGAAAGTAATAGGACCTTTCTTGGTTTATATTTTTAGCATATTCCGGCGGGCGACCAGTTGTTTCTAGCAGTCAAGGTCACTCCGTCTCTCTCTCTATATTGTTAGGAATCCGGCACTGGGATGGGATCACAAAAATTAAACAAAAATCCACTGTTATGGTTTCTATTTTTAGAACATATTTCTCTGGCGAGGGTGTGTGAGAGTGTGTGCGTGGGTGCGTGTGTTGACTCCACCAGTCAAGGTCATTACCGTGGTCCTATTGCGTCGTAAACAAACCCCGCCCCGCACCTGCCATCGTCTTACCTCCCTAACCCTGTTTGCGATCACACAGCTCAATTATAAATTGCCATGTTTCTCTGCTTTTTTCCATTAATTAATAAATCAAATAACTGTTAGTACAGAGTTTCCTTCTTAACTCTTTTTTTGTGGAATTGTTGCTTCTGTAATCATTTTCAGCTCGACCACTCAAATAGTTTGGCATAACCTCGAACCGAGCCGAATAGTGCTAGTATTCGACCATAACTATTCGACCACTCGAGTACTCGCACACCCCTAGTTTTAGCTCCTCATTTGTGGTGTGTCGCAGGCGGTGGCAACATCCTGTTGGTCGGTCATGCAGCCACGCTGGACGTCTGCACACGCAAGCTGGTTGGTGCGCAGCCGCGCGACTACAAGGACATGAACAACCTGTTGCGCAAGATCCCGTACTGCAGCCTCACTGTCGCGCAACAGCTCAGCGCCGAGCCGGACAGCGGCTGGCAGCTTGTCGAGGCCGCGTTCCCGCCACTCACGCACTCCAACAATCCCCGCTTCGACTTCCGCGTCCTGCTCACGTAGCTGGTACAGTGAAACGGTTTTTCGAAACTCTACTCTTTAAGGCTGATTTCGTAAGTAAAATAATGCTGTGAACATTGCACACAGATGTGATTTTGAGAATTTTGAAAATCGGTAATTAACAAATCCGTTTTTATTTAATCAAAATTTTGAATTTTTAGTCCTATAAATGGTAAAAAATAGTCATGAACATGAAATTGTCTCTAACACAAATTATTGGAATGTTGAGCCCTCTCCCAGAATCCTAATGCATATATTTCCTGACATATGATATATACAGGTTGATAGTGACCTCTCTTTAAAAAAATTTTCTATTTGTTTCTTGGGTTAAGACAAAGAAGAACTTAACTACAAATCTAAAACAAATTTGTTTTGTTTTTGTCATCTTTGTTGTGTACATCATACAAAGAGGGGTCTAAAAATCTTTCGTTAAGCCACTAGCTGCCTTTTTGTTTTTTCACATAATAATTTTTATTTCCGTAACGGATAGTGTATTTTATACATATTTGGTATGAAGCTGTATTATACCCTTGGAGAACCTTTATAATGGTGCCAAAACATTAACAACTAATATATTGAAAGAACTTTCAATTGCACTAATTAAAAAACAATCTAATCTCTACTGTTTTTATTGTTTATTTTACAAGTTTTGACAAAGCCATTTTATTTCTGTTGTATTTCTGTTTGGAATAAATTTTTCTGTTCTGTCAATTGAAACGAATGTGTTACACTGTTTAACCTAACAAGAGATGGAGCACTGTAACACTGCTGCCGAATGGCCAAAACTGTAACTGCTTTTCTTGAAGTTCGGGCCAAGAATTTCATGTACATTTTCAGAGAAAAATTTGTTTTCTCCGATGTGCCTTTTCAAAATGGCGGCCATTAAAAAATGTTGAAATGTCTTGAAACCGGCATAATTTATAAAAATTTTACTAGAGACTAAAAGATTGACAAGTTAAATCATCTAACCAATGGTGCAAAGTTTGTAAGGATGTGACAACAAATAATGGAGTAATTTTGATTCTTCTGTTAAAATGGCCTTAATTTGCATTAATTATAATTAGAATCAATTTTTTATGGAGAAAAAATGCAAAAACTGTTATTTGTTGTCAAATCCTTACAAACGTGGTGGTATCATTGGTTAAATAATGTAAGATAGCAACTTTTTTGTAATTTGTAAAAAAATTTATAAAATTTACCGGTTTTGATATATTTGAGTTTAAAAATTTAAAGTGGCCGCCATTTTGAAAATTTACATTGGTGTGATATTTACATTTCACATTGTCTAAAAAATTGAATTAAGGAAGTTCTTAAGCAGGTAAAATGAGTATAAAAAGTTCATATTGAATTTTCACTTCAAAATTAATGTTCAGTTGTTCATAATACAATAACAATGGCGAATGCGAGGGCGGACTCAGACTCCGGGCATGATCTGGCTTGGTTTTGTTGCTACCCAGAGATGGGATACACGGCGTGGCATGGCAGACAAGGGGGAAGGGTAAGAATGAGTCATCAGACTTTGGTCTAATGCAAATGTATTTCCCAATAAATTTACAATTATTGTGAGTCGCAGATTAAAACTTATACCTTAATTAATTAGACACGCCAAAAATTTGAACTAACCTAAATAAAATTCAAATTATCCTTGATTTTTTAGCATTGTTTAGATAAAAAATTCTAGGGACCAAGAGAAATATTCCAATTAAAGAAAATGTTGTATTAAAGTAGTTTGAATTATCCAGGTTCCTCTGTAATTGCATTTAAATCCCACTTTGAATGAAATTCTTAGGTATTATGAGGAGAACTGTGTTGCAAACTGCTATTATCACCAACGTTTGGTTTATGCGGACAATTTTATGCTTAGTTCCAAGGTAGTCGATTAATAGGAGCTCTTCTGCACTGGACGTGTAGGTAGAAAATATTTAAAAAAACATCCATTGCTCCATACATGACGCGTAGCGAAATGTGGAACAAAAATAATAAAACATTATAAACCGTAAATGGTAAACCAAAACTTGTCTGTTTTATGCAAGTAGTTTTAACTGAGTTTGTTATAAACCCTCACTGTTTATTGCTTGTCTGTAACTTATTGAGTGATTGGAGTAAAAGATTGAAAAAGAAAAGTAGATTTATACTTGACAATCTAGTGGGTATATCCTCAGTATAAGCTGTTTACTAGCTTTAGTTCGTATGAAAAAGAAAAGTAGATTTATACTTGACAATCTAGTGGGTATTTCCTCAGTATAAGCTGTTTACTAGCTTTAGTTTGTAACTAATTGTTTGAATATTTAGACAACCAATTTAAAGCTATTAAACTAGTGTCTAATATATAAGACCGAGATTTCAATATTGTTGCTTTATGTTCCGAATGCCTGTGTAGTTAATTTGTTTGCACTAAAGTTGTGATAATTGTTTATAGGTTTTATATGTATATTATTTACATATTCTTATTTTAATTTATATAAATATTCTTTAATATTTTACAACAGAGATATTTTTGTTAAGTTTTGTGTAATTCGAGCATGCTATTAATTCTGCAATACTCAACTTGTGCAATGGTATTGATGATTCATATTGGTTGACGATAGATAATGTAGACACTGTAGATCTACAACATTTGTCTTCAGATGATTAGTTTCCGGACATACGTCCCATTTTCAAATCTTCTTGCGTCAAAAGTTAAAAAACACTCATAAATGTCAAACTCAAAATTGTCATCATCAACCCAGGGGACAAACATGAATAAACTGTAGATCTGTCCTAATGGTAACCTGCACTCCAGCTTGATGAGCAGCAGTATTCTATGTTCTGTAGCGTTATTTCATTTTGTTTTGTATTTTCAAAATATTACATAGAATGTATTTTATTTTAAGTTTTTTTTTTACAAGTTAGGCATTCCTAATATTTTATTTTATTATCTATTTTAATTTTATGATAGAGGTATGAAATATTTTACTATTTGTAAGCATAGTACCGTACAAAAAAGCTTTGTAATTGTGTGTATATTTTAATGCGAAAGACCTAAGGCTTAATTTTACAAAATATAAATGGCCTCCATCCGCAAAATTGCTGCTATTGAGTAAATTTTTTAAAGAAATATCTATTCAATTCAAGTCTAGCCACATAACTTTACGGATGAACAGATTATAGCATTGGGTAACGAGCCATTCATTGAATATTAACTTATTAGGAAAGATCCAATGTTTTTTTTTTAATGTACCTTCTCTCACCTTTTGCCTTACACAACTATTTTGTAGCCATTCATAAACTTATGTGGTTAACCTAGTACAATTTATGGTGTGATCAAGTGCTTTTTAACCTGTAAACTGCATCACATCATTTTCTGTACTGTACCTCAGCTTGACATGATTGTGCATGTACAATACCACAGTACATTTTGTGTTTCATCCGTCCTCGGAGGTTGTCAGGGATGAGTTGGAAGGAGGAAATGGTTACATGTTTGCCGGCCTAATTTTTTATGTTTATGATAGAGATGTTACATTAAATGTGATTTATTTTAACTTGAATGTATATCCTACCTTGAATTTTTCAAAACTAGGCTATTTTAGCCTAATTGAATCACATATTGTTTACTCTATTTCCTTATAGAATAGTGTAAATCACAGTTAGGCCGTATCTTTACAGAAAAAGCAATCTGTACAAGTTTCAAACTCCCCAATCTAGAACATTGTAGTTATTTTTTTTTTTAAGCAATCCAACTTTTAACTGTTCTATGTTTTTATCTTTGAACTGGTAATGTACATTAGAAGCCAAGATCTTTCTTGTTACAATCAATGTTCCCATAAGTACAACAGTTGACATAAGCATAAATTTTCTGAGTATCATAGGCTTTCCATTTTTTAAAAAAAGAAACCATTGTATCTAGGCTTAAAAATTTTTCAGGCTCTACCTTCTTTTTTAACCGACATTTTCAATCCTAATAGTTTTTGCACTGTTTTGAAGAATTATCTTTTGCTTTACGGTGTTTATGATTTGAATAGCTTCTTTGAGCATTCTAAAATTTGTAACCCCTTGTGTCCAACCTCACCCAACCCATCCTATAGTGCCTAACGAAAAAGGCATTTTGACCTGTTTAGCACTTCTAAGGAAGCCTACGGACGGGAAAACAATTTACTTTCTTCGAATTATAGCTCTAGATGCTTTAACCAAAAAACATTTAACGTAAAAGGCTGAAGTCTGATTATTTGCGTTCCGGTGAACCAAGGTAAATGAAGAAGTTAGTTATAAGTACAAGTTTGTTTTGTAAAGAAATGAAATAATTTTGTCACAGTGTGTGAACCTTATTAGTAATAAAATTGAGAAATGAAGCATCTATGTAAAATGGCTATCACTAGTTTGGGTTGGAGTGCCACTTCCCTGGCAGGAAACATGTGGATTTTTTCATTTGTTTCTGTGTAATCTTGTGTTTGACCAAGATTAGTGGTAAATGAACAAGATTTGTCATAACTTAAGTAAAAAATTAAGTGAAATTGGTTGGATAGGAAGATAAGTTAGGTTGGAAAACTAAAGGGAGGTTAGGAATTAAGGAACACAAGGATGAAGTAGATTACTATGTAAGACTTACAGGAATTAAGTGATAGTAATGTACAAAAGTATAGCATTTTTTAGCTTTTATAAGTGTTTTGTATTTTTTTTTAGATTTTAATAAGTTATATGATAGATTTCCTTCTCTTTCCTTTATCATTTGTACTATCTGAATTGTCATTCATCGAAGGTAGACCCGGTCTTATTTAGCTCAGATAATCCAACTCCACTGTGTGAAATATACATAGCCATAAGTCTGGTATGTTGATATTTTTTTATATAACAAGTAATTTATATACTGTCTTATTTTTTCAACCTGTTCCCCAGTTGTAACTTTATCCTTGTGAAATATTAAATTGAGGTTCTAGAGGTTTTAGGAATTTTTCTAAATGTACCAGGTGTTTATAAATGAATATCGGGGTTTTAACTCGTTATAATATTTATTACATAAAGCTTAGAGCTAAAGAGCAACTCAAACAGTTTTGTTTGTTGGTATCAGTGCCCATGTGCATGCAATTTTTCCCTAAGTTATAAGACAATGAGTTAAATAACTCCATTTTCCTGCAAGATAGTGCACCTTTGGCATACAAAGTATGCGATTGGTTGAACGTCACTGTACCTGGGTGCATATAGACCGCAAGGGCCCGAATTTGGTGTCCATGTTCTCTCGACCACGTAGTCACATTGAACATTAATAAGGTTCTTGGTAATGAGTTGCTTTTTCATGTAATATATAACTTATAACTGTAAGTTTAATGTAATAAGTATTATAAAGATTTAAAACCCTAATATTTATTTACAAACTCCCGGTATTACTCAAAGTTTAGTCTACTATGATGATGTAAACAGATTTTAAGCATGCATGAGACGAGACACAGCTTTTTATAAAATGCCATGAAGTATGAGTAAAATTTGTTAATGTCCCTAGGAACAGAATTTGCTATTGTAGAATTTGTATTCACCTTAAACTTTAAAAAAAGCTTTTTTGCACTCTTTGATAGGTAAAGTTGTGTGCCAATTTCCTGGTATAATCTATTTGATCTAATATCAATTATTTTATTATTTTCACTCCTTTGTATATATTCTAACATGTACAATATTAGCTCTGAAGAGCTTAAAAATATTATATTTTAGACAAAGTGAAACCAAGTGGATGTTGTTGTAAGAGCATTTGATTTGTATTCAATACCAAAATGTCAATAATATTTCTCTAGGACTTCATTATCAGAGTAATTTACATTACTATCATATGTTTTAGTTTGTGGCAATTGTAAGGTAAAGGATTGAGGCATAAAACCCAACAGTGGATTTTGGATATTTATTTAACAATGCCTAGTTAAAAATTATTATCAATCACAAAGTATCATTCATAAATGTTTTCTGTTTCAACAAGAAAGATTGAAAATAAATTTTATTTTCCTTTTTCAAGCGGTGTAAAGTAACTTTATAGAAGCAAGGTATGAACTGTTGTCAAAGTCAAACATCCTTTATTCATAATAATGTAACAAGTACATCAAATAGCGTCATAAGCGTCGAATACTGTTAAATGATACGGTGTATTATTTCTGTGATAATTTTCATTACATAGTTGTTGGCTTGTTAAATTTCCAGTTCGGAACAGTAAACTAATTGTTTGGTAAGACTTATTTATTTGGCTTCCTTGCATACTTTGCTTGCTTGTATTTTAAAAATATTGTTATTGTCAATTATAAAACAAAAGCTGTGGACCTTTTTTTAATATTTTTATATTAGTTTTAAGCTAGTAATAGTTGTTATGTATTTAATACATGGTTTTAGATTACTTATTTATCGTTGTTGATCTCACATCAAAAGATTGAGAATTTAAGTATTATATTAGCATTTTCATTTTTGTAAATATACTGATACTTTTATTTTTATTATTAAAAGAAGTTTTACTAAGATACCATTTATTACAACCTAAGACTTGCATTACTATAAAATCATATCTGTGACTGTGAACAGTATTTGATCACGATGAACCTTGTGTTTGAAGTTGTACCAACACTTTGGAGCCGTTTACCAAGTGTTTGGTTTTCGATCAGTATCAAAACATCATGTGTGTCATTTATTCCAGTTGAATTCTAAATTCAAATTCAAATTTCTTAATTGCCACAAATACATTTTTTACATAGCAAAGCCAACAAAACTGGTGACATTGTTAAAGTGTTGAATAAAACTTATCCTAGTTAAAAAATAAAACCATAGAAATGGTAAGTTTGGACAATATGATTCAGTACTAGAATAAATAGGCTGAAAATGTAATTCCACTGAAAAAGAAACACAATAGCTCTAAAGATTATTTTTCTATTATTTTTCAATTATTTTTATCAGTTTAAAATTGTTTAATGATCTACTTAACAGAAAAAATAATTTACACTGTAATAACAATTTGTGACCAAATATTCCTTGAGGAATGTTTAAAGGTATTTGAACGAATTTGTAATTTTAACACTAATGGGAGATTATTAAATGTTTTCATCCCTGCATATGAAGGGGATCTTTAAAAAAAGACGTATTTTATTATTATTACTATTTTATTTTTAAATACATTTCAAGCGATGTATTTTAAACTGGAAATTGTTTTAATGCCTTGTAAGATACTCATGCTTGTGTTGCTCCCCACCCACTTAGCTTATCAAAATTTCATTCAGAATAAACATTTATAAATATAGAGAGATGGAAGAGTCATTAGTTTCAATCTTTGAAAAATAGGCCAGAAAAATTGATGATTCTTACGATTTTCTTTTGTATTTTTAAAAACATTTATTGCATCCATTGATGCTCCCTAAATCTCAATTCCATATTGCATGATTGATGAATAAAAAAATGCATAGTAAACCATTAATCTGGGTTCTAAATCAATTTTCTGACTTCTTGTATGCCTTTTCAAGCATTTGAGTAGAGAATGTTGCAAAAAAATGACAAAAATTCTGTTTCATAAATATGTCTAAAGCAATATGTCTAAATAGTTGATGTCATAAGTTTCATTATTGTTATTCATTTCATATAGAGAGAAAATTGTTTATTCTATCGTGCTAAATATTTACTTAACCAATATTTGAGGATACATACTCAATTTAAAGTCAATTATCCTATCAGCTAATTTAGATCGTTCGTGAAAAACCTAAAATTAAAATTGCATGCTGACTAAAAGAGTGTGTAATACATTTAAAAAACAATCCAAGAGTTTACAAACAAAGAAAATAGTTGTTAAATGTAGTATGTTCCAAGTACATGCAAAGTTTATTCTGCATAACTGTACCTTTTAAGCCACCTAAATAATTTTACATCATAAGTTAGTACAACACAAAAATATAATCAGACACGTTCAATACGTTGGCTTGCTGCTCGCGGTGCTAGTGGTGAGCCCAACTACGTCACACCAGCTGGCTATGCACACTCCTCTTCTTATTTCTTTATACGCCTTGTACCTGGTGTACTTTTTCTTTAGCCACAGGTAATATTTTACCAGGAAAAACAGAAAGTAACAAGCTTAATTTTGCCCTTTTTTCAAAAAGTAAAAAATCACGCAACTTATTTTAATTCCCCTGAAATCCCGAATACGGGATATAAATATACAGCGAGTGGACACACTGTCTGCCGTGTGCTTGAATGTCCCTTGGTTCTCAAATGAGTTTCTTCTCCCTGAGCTTCGCCAGCAGGTCGTCGACGCAGGGCAGGATCGACCCAGGCTGCCTCACCGGGGGATCGTCCACCTTCAACACTTCCATGCGGGGAGACAGGTCCACTTCCATCTCGTCAATCGGGATCTTCAGAATTGGCTTCTTTTTCGCTCTCTACAACACCATCAAATCAAATTGTTTATTGTCATCAGACTATTTGCATTGCATTGGCATTAGGTCATATTCTGCTACAATTGCATCAATGTTTACAAATAAAAACACTTGAACATGGTGCTTATAAACTTAAAAGATGAAGTGTAGGATATGTGTCTCTAAAACAGACTTGCACATTGTAGTACTTTTTTGCCAGGAGGAGCACATTAAAGTTTGACTGGAACATGCCAAAGTGTTGTTCTTGTTATAGATGTAAGGTGGGGGAACACATGTATAAAGTTTCATTACATAGACACTAAATTGGTTAAAAAATTATAAAGGTGTGACAGGACGTTTTCCACACTGTATGTGTTGCATGTGGTGGAGTTTTGTTAACAGCTGCTATTATAAAAAATTGTAAAATTCTTAAGCAATCGATTAACCTGTGTAAAGAGTAACATATACTTCTCTGCATGATTTTTAGTAATAAATTAACTTTGAACTCCTAGTGAGTGCCAGGCAAGTTTGTTTCCGTTGACGAAGCAGGTTGCATGCATGTGCCCAGTGAGGCACTAGGTAGTGATCTAGCATCAGCGATGTTCCTAATGTTACTCCTTAATCTCTAGAATTCATACTAACCTGAATAAATAAGGAAGACTAAAGCTGTTGTTTTTCTCATGTATAATGTTAGAACAAATCAAAATTATTTTCGTCGGCTTCAAACTCTATTTTAAGTAAGGAATCAAGAGTATTTACCATAACTTTTTGCAATGTACAGTAACGAGGCTCATTCAGTCGTAAATCTGCACTCAGAACTGCAGGCAGACTGAGTTTTATGTTCTCCAAACCGCCGTCGATCTCCCGTGTTACTTTCACCTCTCCGTCTGTTTTTTCAACCTGAAAGAGATCAAAATTAGTTTATACAGAGATGTAACTAAGTCAGTGACTGTAGTTGCCATGACCACTTCAACCATTAAAATAAATATCCTAACAAATTAGTTTAACCAGTTTTTTGACTTTTTAGGATAGGAATAACTATGTTTAAGGTAATGTTATTAATGAGAAAATTACCTAGTCTGTTTGTAGTTCTTTTACTAAATTTTTGTGTCTCTAAAATACCACTTTTTTAATGGACAGAAGATGAAGTGGCATAATTAAAAGCTATGAGTTATTTTGTTATTTCCAAAAGCATGATTTACCATGTTGTATATACCTTACAAGCGAAAGTACCCTGGGGCCAGTCCAGGTAGCCTGCAGTCATCTGAGCTGTTTGGTTGCAGTCATCGTCAATGGCCTGGAGGACAAAGACACTGGTAATGATTTCATTTAACTCTTAAATTATTGGAATATAAATTTACAACTGCCCCAAAATAAGGCAAATTGACATTTTCATATGACAATATTTATCATGTGTTAATACTGAAAGTGAGTGTTTATTAAGTTAAGATAAAAATGGCTTCATTGTTTGTTCTTTGTAATTTAATTTTGTATTAAATAGAAAATAAATACACTGCACTTTGCTGTATATTTCTTTAGGTTAATGGGGCCCAGATACGTATTATTTATTTTCTAAAGTTGTAAGTATACAACAAATGGCAACTTTAACAACAAATTATCCTCAACTTAGTGATTCCAACTTTTCTTATTGGAAGTTTAGGCTGGAATGTATATTGGATGAGAAAGGTGTAAAAGACATTATAAGTAATGAATATACTAAAGAAAACTTGGACCAACTTCCAGAAAAACAGAAAAAGGAAATTTTAAGCCAAGATGCTAAAGCAAGATCTATAATAGTACAGTGCATTACAGATAGGCATTTAGAGTACATAAAAGATGCCAAGACTGCATATGATATGTTGAAAGCACTCAGAAACATATTTGAGAGGAAAAGCACCTTATCAAAATTGTATATAAGAAGACAGCTCTTAACACTACAATGCGATACAACGAAAAGTCTTCAAGACCATTTTATGAAGTTTGATGCCCTAATAAGAGACTTGGAATCGACTGGTACAAAGTTAGAGGAAGATGACAAGGTATGTCATTTATTATTAACTATTCCCAAGAAATATGATACAGTAATAACAGTTTTGGAAACATCCTCATCTACTCTCACACTTGACTTTGTCAAAAGTAAATTGCTAGATGTTGAATTAAAACTAAACAACAGTCTAAACCATTCCAAAGCAGAATATGAATGTTCTTCCAATATCAATTCTGGTAGAAATAATGCAAATAAATGTTACAAATGTGGTAGCCCAGATCATTTTCAAAATAAGTGTCCTAAAGCATTTCACAAAACTGATATCTCAAATCAAAGGAGTTACCAGAATATTTCTAGGGGGAAATCGAGAGGTAATTTTCGAGGAAAAAGGTTGACAAATAACAGATTTCTAAATGCTAATGTAGCTGAGCAAGACTCAGATGCAAATATCTCGTTCACTGCTTATTCAACAACAGTTGCCAATGTCTACGAGGAAGGTAAGGTTAATTTTATAATTGATTCTGGTGCCACAAATAATCTTGTTTGTTCTTCACTGGAAAAATATATGAAAGATGTTACTGACATTATTCCTATCCATTTCCAAGTTGCCAATGGACAAACGATGGAGGCTAAAAGACAAGGGAAAATAATTGATTATTGTAATCAAGGGGACAGCAAAGTACCAAAACAAATGAGTATCGAAGCACTTATTGTAGATGGATTACCATTTAATCTATTCTCTGTTCAGAAAATTAATAAAGCTGGTTTCAGAGTAACTTTCGATAATGATTGCGCAGAAGTTACAAGGAAGGACAATTTGCTATTTAAATGTAATCTTGAAAATAATCTTTTTGTTGCAAGATTTTCTCTAGGTAAACCAAGTGTTAACACAGGATTATCTTCATCATCCGATGAAAATCTATGGAATTCCAAAAAGGTATGAAGATTACGATATCTATAATGCTTATTATTGCTTAATTACAGCAGAAAACGATCCTTTAACTTATAAGGAGGCAGTAGAATCGGGAAGTGAATGGCAAAAAGCTATTAAAAATGAATTAGATAGTCTTGAAAAGTTCCAAACTTGGTCAGTAGCTGATTTATCTGAAGGAAAAGTTGCAATAGACACTACATGGGTTTTCAGAACCAAACAGGACAATGTAAAGAAAGCCAGGTTAGTTGCAAAAAGGTACCAAGAACCATGTAATTCAAATTTGTATGCCCCTGTAGCTAAAATGACAACTGTCCGAATGACTATTTCTCATGCTCTTCAAAATGATTGGGAACTTAGACATTTAGATGTCCCTACTGCTTTCTTAAATGGTACTCTGGAACAGGATGTTTACATTAAAATACCTCAGGGAGTGGTAGCGCCAAAAGGGAAAGTTCTAAAACTAAATAGAGCTTTATACGGTTTAAAAGAATCTCCACGCTGCTGGAACAATTGTTTCAATGAATTTGCTGAAAATAATGGGTTGAAACGCTCTTTGCATGATGTGTGTTTGTACATAGGAGATAATGTATGGTTGACTTTATTTGTAGACGACTGTCTTGTAATAGGAAAACAAGACAAAATTGAAGATTTAGTAAGTAAACTCAAACGTGAATTTAATGTAAAAGATCTAGGGCATGTTGAAACATTCCTTGGAACTGAAGTAACAAGAAACGGTGATACTTTATCTCTCAGTCAAATTAAAATGATCAATAAGATTCTTGACAAGTTTAACATGGGTGATTGTAAAGGAAAAGAAACTCCAATGGAAGTTAACTTTCAAGGCTCTATAAATGAAGAGGTAATAAACAATGTTCCATATCGTGAATTAATTGGAAGTCTCAACTACTTGGCGATGATTTCAAGACCTGATATATCATTTGCAACCTCATTTCTTGGAAGGTTTCTCGACAAACCAACACTTACAACAATTTTTTACATGAATTTTACAGTACATCAAACATTCAAAACATTTGGCACTCAAGTTCAAGAAATGTAAAACTGAAGAATGTGTTGAAGGATATGCCGATGCAGATTGGGGAAATGATATTACGAACAGAAAAAGTGTAACTGGAATCGCAATATATCATTATGGGAATCTTGTATCGTGGACTTCAAAGAAACAGCAAGTCGTTGCGCTATCAACTGCTGAAGCTGAGTACTTAGCGGCTGCTCACTGTGCAACTGAAATAATGTATGTCGGCGGATTAGCAAGAGACTTTGAACAAGAAGTTAGTAACCCGGTTATAAATGTTGACAACCAAAGCGCTATAGCCATGATGAACAACTATGAGAACACGAAGAGGTCAAAACATATCGATATTAAGGCACATTTCATTAAAGACATAGTTTCTAAGGGTGTTGTGAAAATTAATTACGTACCCTCTAATGAAAATGTCGCGGACATTTTTACAAAGGCTTTATGTAAAGAAAAGTTTGTTAAGTTTTCAAAGGACTTAGGTTTGTTGTGAGCAATTTTAAATCGTTAATAAATCAACAGACTTAAAATTGAACAGGGGTGTTGGAATATAAATTTACAAGTGCCCCAAAATAAGGCAAATTGACATTTTCATATGACAATATTTATCATGTGTTAATACTGAAAGTGAGTGTTTATTAAGTTAAGATAAAAATGGCTTCATTGTTTGTTCTTTGTAATTTAATTTTGTATTAAATAGAAAATAAATACACTGCACTTTGCTGTATATTTCTTTATAAATAACGTCTTGATTAGCATTATACGTGTTGGTACTATTATTCAGGTCGAAATAATAAAACGTCTTCAAACACTACTTGTCTAGACCACTCCCTAACAACCATCAAAGAAAACATGAAAATACTCAAGACATGTAAGAAAGGAAACACAATGAATGCATGGGAAGAATTTTATAAAGAAAAATGTAAAAACTGGCACAATTTGGTAAATGAATAAGTGAACTTCGATTGCGGCAGAACCTACCAGAATATATTCCCGAACATCCGGTAGCCAATAGGATTTAAGCATGGATACCAGCTTGTTTCCCGGAACTTCCTGCACCAATAGTATTTAAGCAAGGACGCCATATTGATTCTTTCAGTCTCGGATTAGGCCTGATGATTGGGTCAAAATCGATTGCCATTATAAGATCTTTCATATATGTACCGTCTTGTAAACAATTACAGTGTAAGTGTAAATACATCGAGTACCGGTAGTGTTGGAAGACGTTTTATTATTTCAACCTGATAAACTCTTAACACAGGATATGCATTAAGGTGCATTGTCCCTGGAGCGACTCTTGCGATAGTAGCCGAGCGACAGTAACCGAGCAACAGTAGCTCAATAATTAGCCAATGGGTGTGTGAGTTCTGATTTTATTGGTAGAGCGGTGCCGAGTTTTAAAAAATTTTCGAGTTTCAAGCTTTTTCGAGTCAAGTTTTTTATCCAGATTCTTGGTGTGCCAAAAAATGCTTTTTAATAAAGATAACAGTAATTTAAAGTAACGAAAGTCCTTATGAAAGATGTTAAGAATACTTACTGTATTGCACATTTATTTATTTATTTTTTTATAATGGTAAATGTACAAAATGTGATGGACTAGATTAAGAAAAGACGAAGGTGTTCTCTTGTAAACCCCCACTTTTGTTTCATATGTTAGTTTGTTCAATCTCTAAGTACAAAAATCATCAATACATAATACAATGTCCATTAATCATGAGTGCAGAGTTCGTAATCAATGTCAAAACAGTTATATAAATGATAATCATTAAATTTCTGCAGTAGAGTACATTGAGAAGGTTGATATGCCGTCAAACTAATAAATATACCAAAATTAATATATTTTACAGAAGAAATATTTAAGAAATATATTTATAGTACTCATTTTAATTTACATACATTTTTAATGAAAAGGTGGCAGTGATGACCATAATAACTGGTATTTCGTTTGAACAATGCTATCTGAAGTCATTTTCTCTCTCGCTCGGATCGAATAGGTAACCAGGTACTCAGTGAAACATAATCTCTTTCATTTCAAAAACGTAAATAATTTGATTATTCATGTTTTTTCTTCACAAATTTAATATAAAATAATTTCAATCTGGTTGTGGATTACAATAATTCTTTATGAAAAATCTTATAATTTTCAATTCATAAGTCAGCTAGAAAACTCGACTCGAACTAAAGAGCTTTTTTCAAAACTTCAATTAGAGTAGTGCAAACTCATCTAAAAAATACTCAATATTCGAGTACTTGCACACCCTTTAGTAGCTAACCATATTATTACTGCTTAAGCAATTGTTATTGAGCAATTCTGATTCTGTTTAATTTTTTTGGGCTATTTAGGCTATTTTAGGATATTAATATAAAAATTGCTTCTAAGCTTTTCATCTTCTTCAGATGTAAACTGCGGCTTTGTATTCTTGTTTGGTGTGTATCTACGCCAGTGGCATTTTTTAACGTTTTGACGGGGAACGGTCCAAACCCCAGTCTTGTTACTATCTAACATTGACCAGTTGTTAGAAAGCATCATTAATTAATAGCCCAATGACAAATGGCAACTGGGTCCGGAATCGAACCTTTAAAAAGCTATTAACTTTTCTTAGGATCGAACCGGCAACCTTTGGATTCAAAGGCGAGCACTATAACCACTCAGCTACCCAGCCTGTGATTATTCAATTATTCTTTGAAGATATTGCAACAAACGATTAAAAAGGGGCAAAATTGACACTAATTGCTCCACGATGGCAACTGAGCATGCCCTCAGACCAGTCTTGCTACAGTCGCCAACTACATCTGCTAGCCGCTCCAGTCGCAGTCGCGTCAACAAAAATGGTCCCATTTGAAACAACACTTACAAGTACTGAGCTACTGTAGCTCAGGTTTATCGCTCAGCTTCTATCGTAAGAGTCACTCCAGGGACAATGCACGTGATTTATGGATTTAATTGATATACCTTTTTCATTGTTAAACTTAAACTTAACAAGCAACAACAATCAATGATAGACTATCAGACAGAAAAGTCTAGATATCAACTTCAAACTGAGTGAAAAGAAAGAAATTGTAAGAATAGTTTGTTTATGGAATTAACCACACACTCACAAACTGAGAGAGAACAAACTATTCGGCTGGTCCTGTATATTATTTTGTTTCACTCATCAGTTATGTCAACAATTTTGTGTGAGATAATCCAGAGGAAATCCAATTTGCACTGATGAGCAAAAATTTACCTTTAACCCAGGGATGTTGTTGTTGTTGTTGTTATTGGTGGATAAGGAGATCCCGGCCGAACCTTTAAACAAGTCTGCCTCTAATGGGCATTTTCACAAGCCCCCGGAAGGATGGGGTATTGAAGGAAAAGAAAGGGTGAGAGACGGGACATCAAACGGCCGTTTGATCACTCAGAAAGCCCTGTTTACTGTGACAACGGTCCGCTCTGCCCTCTAAACGGCCAACCAACCGACTGCATTCCTCACCCCCCGCTGTCTAGAACATATGTTCCAGCTAGGGGGTTTCCATGCCTGATGCAATCCTCACTCTCCGCTCTCTTGAACATGAATTGATTATGAAGGAAGGGAAATTGTCATAGTGAACAGCCAAAAGACTTACCACAGTGTTATGACAACTTCGTTTGCTGTACCCAATGTCAACTTCGCAACTAGTGTAAAAACCAGTTTGAAAATTGTCCTGTGACCTAACTCAGGGATCCTCACTAGGATTTCTTAAAATTGGTTTGCATCAAATTTTCCTCAGGGCCAGAAGTAATAGCAGCCTGTATTTGTATATGGTGGGGGTTCACCTCCAGGGGGTTCTAGGGGGAATACCCCGCAAGAGAAGGGGGAACCGGGGCACTCCCCCGGGAAATTTGTTGAAATTAAATTTTAAAGAATATGATTCTAAGCTCCCTGAAGCACATTTTCTTCAAGCAACAATGGACAGAAGATACAATTTAGAGGAGACTCCAATATTCTGTTCGTTGATTCTAAAAACATTACAACATTATTAGACTAATTGTGTACTCAGGCTTACAGGTATTTTCCTCCATTAAGAAGAAAAATTAGTGTTGTTAAATAACTTACAAAAATATTATTTACATAGAATAAGTGTATTACGTCAATAAAATAAAAATATAATAAGTTGAAAATGTCTTTTACTTGACTCCAAGAATTTTGTTAATTCTTTGAAGCCGATGGACAAAATCTTTCACAGGTCTCTAATATGGCATCAATATTAGCAGATTGGGATGAGACTGAAATTCTCAAAATTTGTTCAACATTAACCAACAACATTGCAATAGTCTGAGTCGATTTTAGGTTTAGAGAAACATCAACATTTGTTTCATTAAAATTAATTAAAAAATATAATAGGATGTATAAAGTTTTTGTAATTGTTTAATAACAGTTAAATTTAGTTATAATTCCTAACAAATAAGTTTGCTTATGATATAGCGTTAACATCTGAAGATTATGATAGTTTGAAATCCCTGGCAGAATCACTTTTAAAACAATCAACCTAGTTTTAAGTAGAAACCCAAATTTTCATAGAAACTCTGAACATAAACTGTTATACCTTCCAAACGTGCCAAGATTGTCACCATAGATGAAAGCATTAATGAAGAGACCGGAGTTAAAATTAGACTCCTGCAGGGGAATAGATTTTATTGGGCACTTCAGAAACTTCTTAAGGTAAAATACTATCTAAAAATACCAAAGTAAGACTCTACAAGAGCATTATTTTATGTGTTGTATTATGTGGATCTCAGATCTGGTCGCTTACCAGAAACAAAACTTATAGTCTTCGAAAACTAAGTTCTTCAATACATTTTTGGACCAGCCCATGATCAAGGAACATGGAGATGGAGGATAAGTACCAACAGGGAATTGAGAGTTCTCTACAAAGATCCTGACATTGTTGCTCTAACCAAAAGCAGAAGATTGATGGGCAGGTCATGTTATTAGAAGGGAGTTGGACTCCACACTAAGAATAGTTTTAGAAAACAATCAACGAGGCAGACGACCACTGGGGCGCCCAAGACTACGATGGAAGGATCAGGTGCAGAAGGACATGCAAAAGCTAAATGTTGCACCAGACCTTTTATGCAGGACCAAGACGGATGACGAGCGGCTGTTGGCGAGGCCAAAAACATTTTACGATTTGAGTAGCCACGCAGGTAAGGTTAGGTAATTCCTAACAGTCCGAGGGCCGCCTAGAGAGGATCCCTGCTCTAGCTCAAAATGTTTACAGATAACAGAAAATTTAGATAAAATGATATATTATGTCATGTACCACGAAAATCCGTTGTGGCACAGTTAGAACTTTGTATCTTAGTTAAGTTTATCATCTTATCAATGTTCTACAAACAACTTATATGACTATATTAATTGACTGATGAGTAAAAAACTACTCTTGGATGATGCAGCAAACCAGAATGTTTGTATATGATATTCATGTGTATTATTGACTTATTCATGTTCAATAGGTTTCGCCCATACTATGTTTGAATAGTTTGATGAAAAATCCATATTTTATAGTTATAATGTAAAAGAAAGTGGGAAAATTCTCTCATTCATGAAATAGAAATAAATACGTTCATTGTAAATTAGAGTTATCCACACACAAAGCAACTGAGTTTAAAAAAATGGCTTTAAACAACTAACCTGTTTGCCAAAAAATATAAGATCAGCTCTGTTTTCCAATGCGAGCTTAGCAAATATTTTTGAGACGTGGATTGGTTGTAAAGTTGCGTAATCCTCTTCCGGAACCTCAATGTGGATCGCACGGTCTGCGCCGATGGCCAACGCTGTTCTTAATTCTTCCTAATGATGAAGGAATAGGTTAAAATAATGTTTGGACTTAACGTATTATGCCAATATGTTATAAGTTTTTATTTTTAGTTTCTATCAATGAATTTAGCATAAATAGGTCCGATTTTTGTGCTACTACTCCAAAAGGTTCTGTTTACCTTCTTAATCTTGAATGTCAAAATAAATTAATACATTTCTTCAGAAATAAAAATAATCTAAATAAACATTATTCCTTAACTTGATCGCATTTAACAAAAAAATTAACGAATAATTTATTTCTTGGGTATCACTCACCTATTTTGATTGTCGTCAGCTCGGGACTTGTCAGGATTTACAAAAAAAACACATAAAACACAAAATACGACACACGAAAACACTAATAATCCCGAAGTGACGAAAAACCGACGTTTCGCGGGACCGAAACTAATTAAAACGTCCCGCTTCCTCAGGGTTCAGAAAACTTATTATTTTTTGCCCGCACGCGGGCCGAACGCCGAACCACAACTCTGTGAGTTGTGACTTCGGCGTTCGGCCCGCGTGCGGGCAAAAAATAATAAGTTTTCTGAACCCTGAGGAAGCGGGACGTTTTAATTAGTTTCGGTCCCGCGAAACGTCGGTTTTTCGTCACTTCGGGATTATTAGTGTTTTCGTGTGTCGTATTTTGTGTTTTATGTGTTTTTTTTGTAAATCCTGACAAGTCCCGAGCTGACGACAATCAAAATAGGTGAGTGATACCCAAGAAATAAATTATTCATTGAAGATACCTCACCAAAAACATGTCATTCAGAAATAGAAAAAAATTAACATTTATAGATACCAAACCAAACCGTAGTGCTGTCTAGGTTTTAGCAACTTGGTTTTCAACACAATCTTTCCTTCTTCACCTATATATTAAATGATCAACAGAAAATTATCACTGAAATTAGATCCTCCCTGCCCTTCCTCAATTACTATATGTAGTTAATTTTTCACATACAATCCATTCTTAAACTGTTTTAGGAAATGGTTTACCTCTGCTTCTTTTGGGCCACAAGAAACAGCTATAATTTCAGAAACGAGTTGTTTCTCTTTCATTCGTACTGCTTCTTCAAGAGCGATCTCATCAAACGGATTTACGGAATGAGCAACACCGTCCGTCATGACTCCTGTCTTGTCCGATTTTACCATCACCTGTGTATTCATCAGAAACATGATCAAACGAGACTTGACAGAAATTGAAATTTCAACAAGTCTAAGTAAGTTATAACAGGGATATATTTCCGAATAGGCGGACTAGGCGCGCGCCTAGGGCGGCAAATTTTAGGGGGCGGCAAAATTTGGGTGAATAAATAAACTAAAAATTGAAGTTTTAATCTTAAAAAAAATGTTGAGCAAATAATTTTAAGAACGTTAATTAGGCTATTTAAAATACTTTTATTAAGTATAAAATTATTCAAGAACACCTTAAAGTTAGAACTAAAAGTCAATAATTTATTCCCTACACGGCTGTGCTGAGTTTTCCGCGCCGCCCTTCTTTTCCTATTAATGGATCTGGCAAACTAATGTCGCATCGTTCACGGGCGTGGGCTTTCGCTTCGCCCTCCCGTGTTTACTCCGTAGGCCACAAGGCAGCGGCAGCGTCAGGCGCCAATTGCCAATGTAAACATTGTGGTTTGTATTAGGAAGCCGATACTTCAATTGTATAATCGTACGTTAAAGTGTTTAATTCCTAATCACGTTAATCACGTTAATCACGTTTAATCACGTTAAAGTGTTTAAGTGTTTAATTTAAGTGTTTAATTTAAATGTTTGTCTCCAAGTATGAATTTACAATAATACCTTTGACTATATACATTAACGTGAATAGACTTCTCATAGCATAGGTGTGTTTGAAACCTATTGACGGTGTTGTAATCTTCTACGGCGTACATGGAGTACAAGTGACATATGATAGATAAATCAGTATTACCACTCTTCTCAATCAAGGATGAAACATTTTATAACTGAGGTTTTATGTTTTTGGTAAAGTGTTTATGCAGCACTGTAAATCCAGCTGAATCTATACTTATTTAATACGCTAAGGGATTTTTTTTGTCTTGAGAATTCCTCCTACAATTTTTAACTGATTTTCAAGTTTTTGGTGTCGTTGGATAGGACTTTGTCTGTAGTTGTTTCCACCAAAAATTGATGAGAATCGGACTGAAAATAAAGGCGCTATCCACCATTAAAATCTCAAAATTTCCTATTTAAATAATATTGGGATTGAATAAAGCATTTTAAACATCTGTTAATAATCAGCTGTAAATACGTGTAGTCAAGAAACAAGAATCAAGAACGTTTATTTGTCATAAAACTATACAAATAGCATTGACAAATGGTCAGTTGGTTTCAACATACAACAGTGATTAACATAATTAAAATTAAATCACAACTCTAACTAAAAAGTATTCTTATCTGTTAAAAACTCCTGGACGCTGTAATATTCCTTGAGGATCAAAAATGATTTTAATTTGCTCCTGAACCTGTTCACTTCTCTTTCTTTTTTAATTTCTGAGGGCAATGCATTGAAAAGCTTAACAATACTGTAAAAGGACTGTTTTTCAAAAAAAGTGGTGTTGTGATATGGTATGGTTAAAGTGTAATTTGCATTTCTAAGTCTGTAGAGATCATTATTACGAAATTGAAATAAATGACTATTTTTTATGTAAAAGGAAAGACTTTCATAAATGTACAGTGAGAAAAACGTGAGCAGTTTGTTGTTTGAAAAGACCCCTCTACATGAATCAGTTGATCTCATAGAAAAAATTAATCTGATTGCTTTTTTTTGAAGGCGAAATATCATCTTTGATTGATTTGTTTCGGCTCCCCAAATTACAATCCCATAGCTGAGGTGAGGATAAATACACCCGAAGTAAGCTGTCAGGAGAACACTGACATCAGCAAACATAGATAAACGACGAAGAATAAAAATCCCACTATTAACTCTGCGAGTTAATAGTTTTTGGTGATTAAAGATATTCACAATATTGGATTGGTCGGATGTCATTGATTTAGAGCTAAAAATAACATTTGTATTGTGTTAAAATAATTTGCTCGATTTAGAGCAACACATTTACTAGTAATAACAAAATCGATTGCAGTGAATCCCGCGCTGCGTACACACACTTTCCAAGTTTTGGTATCAAACAAAAAGCATTGGATGAGAAGTCTATTCACGTTAATGTACTTAGTCAATGGAAATACTCAATGGACTTAACTACAGTTATTGATTCATTTGCTAAATTAAAATCAATGACAAAAGTGTGAAGTAACTCCAACTAAACCACATTTCATATTGATCATTTTAAGTTAAAGTACCGTACTTAGTTTTTTAGTTTTTATTCATTTAGTTTTTTGTAGATACAAATATTTGTTTTATTTCAAAGACATCTTATCTTGATACGTCTATCCAGTGTATTTAATGTTCAATAACAATTGTTAAGATTTAAGAGCCCTTGTATATGGACGTTTTCATGTAACGTTTTCGCGCCGTTAAACGCGATTATGACTTCTGATTGGATACAACAATGTTGTATTCCAGCATGTATCCAAAGGCCAAAGAGACACTTTTTGAATAAAAACGGCGCAACGAAAACGTTCTTAAAAAGTGCACAAAGTGTAGGCTACAATGTTTTTTATGCATTTTCAGAACGCAATAAGGCCTACTTCTCTACAAAATCAGCTGACACTGCATGTATTAGGGTTAGTGGATCCTGCATGGTGAGGTCGGGGAGCGTAGTGACGATTTTTTTGGGAGGGGGGGGGCGGAAAACCTCGCTGCCTAGAGGCGGCAAATACTTAAATACGTCCCTGAGTTATAAATGACCATTGTATTTTTAAAGAAGTTGAATAATATTAATTTTGCATTGCATGTTATTTATTAGTTAAAGGACGTAATGGATTAGTAGTCTCTAATGAGATTAAGACATTAATTTTGTGTTTCTGATTTTAAACAATTATCTACAATAGATTTTTACCTGTATGCAAAAGGATGTCTCATCTCTCCTTGTGGTTTTTGCTCTAAAGAGTCTTTAGAGTCCCAAAACAGTTCAATGATTTAGTAAATTAAATAAAAAAAACCCTAAAAAACTTAATTAAGCCAAAAATTTCATATTTAGTAGGAATCATGCATTTCGTTTTAGAGTAAACTACCTGCTACCTGGCATGATTTGCAATGTCAACCTGAGGAACCCTTCAGGTGAGCTTGTTTGCTACTCACGGCAAGTCTATAATATCCTCTAGTTTTTTACCACCAGTCTTCTCTCAATACTATAATGAGAGCTTCCCCTAATACTTTAAATGAGAATTGCTGTTTATAGAATTAATTACCGGTACAAAGAAAAGATTTTTTGCCATATCTTGTGTTCAAAAACAACTTAGATCAAAAACTCCAAAAAACCCTGACATAGATATGTTCAGGGCTAAGTCCTGAGGGCTATACAAAAACTAATGGCTTGCAATCTTCTTTATGAAACTTTCCATATACCAAGTTTCATGGCAAAAGATCCAGTGGTTTCCAAGCCCATTGATCACAAATATTCAGTAAGATTAACAGTAAGTTCCACAGAACTTTGTATTTAGTACTAAGTGCAACTTTTTGATCAGTATCACATTTCATAAAATAACTCACAGGTACGTTGTAATCAACAACTCTCTTCACACCAACGATGACTGTTGCCATTATTTTAATTAGAAGGGTCCACTGAATCAAAAATAAAATATCCACTTGGTTATTTAAATTTGTTTCTGAGTGTACTTCCCAAATTTTAAACCTCCACAATATTCTCTTCGATAGAAATGTGATATCTCTTTAACTAATCAAAATCCATACTAGATAACTTATGAATGAAATAGTCTAAATAATCTTTATAGTTTTCATCCTCCCCCCCTTACTCACATCTTAAACTATCACTGACATCATTAGATGGTATTTTTGCTGATTATTTTATCTGATGAATTATTTAAAACTTATCAAATATATTCACATGTTAGTGTAAAAACAAGTAGGTGTGAGACAACTTATTTATATTGATAAGGCCTACAAATACAGAGATATTTATAACTTAGGAGAAAATCCTACTTAAAGAATGTACACATTTGAGTCCTTTACCAGAATATTGACTTTTACTGTGAGAAATTTACCTTTTGTGTGTTTCAACTCACGCACTTAGCATTTTTTGAAGTTTTTTATAAAAACCAGTGTGAACCCCGGTCTTGTTATTATCTTACACCAATCTGTTATATCATCATTAAATAACAGTCCAATGACAAATGGACCTGGATATAGAATAGAACCCTTAAAATGCTACAAACTTCCCTCAGTATTCAACTATCATTAGAACCTAAGGCAAGAACTACCGGGAGTCCAGGACCACCCCTTCTAAAATTAACAGAATTAATTTTTGTAAAAAACAAAGTATATCAATAGAGGTAAACCAGCTACACTCTATCAAGTGATGCTAACTTCAATGTACAGGGTGTATTGGAAGTAACCTATCTAGACTGGAAGTAATTTTAAATACAAACCCTGATTTTTATGCTTTGAATTCTACACTTAATTTTAAGACAACTTTACAGTATAGTTATTTGTGCTTCTAGGGACTAAAGTACAATATTTTCTCCCTGAGGGAGAAAAGTACTTTAGTCCCTTGATGCACACAACATTTTTCCTCCACCTACACGAATAAAATTTAGGCCTAATAGGCCTACCGTAGATAATTTAACTTTACCTTCATATGATCCCTTGATCCGTCAAGCTGGATCTGGCACATCAACATAAAAAACACACAAGGTAGGCCATATCTATTTTAAAGAACACGAAAAAAACAAAATATAATTTAAGCCTAGTCAAAAGTTTTACACTTATGTTTTGGACTTCTTAGGTTAATAGCCTACCCAAGCAAAATGTAAACAAACACCTACACTGCCACGGCCATCTCTAGTACTAGAGATGCTGCTCACCCACTGCTGACTGAATGGTCAGCAGTGGGTGAGCAGCAGCTACAGCTGCTATTAGACAACAATGAGTAATGAAACAAATACAATTAACAGCTGACTGTGGCTCATGTTCTTTTTAATCTCTCTTTCAATGTTATTCTTGTGTAACTAACTTTAGCCCCGTGGTACGAAAAAACTCGAGTTTTCCCTAGGTAGAAAGATTAAGTATTCAAGTCACATGGGATAGAAATTAGTACTTTACTACTCTATTCCAAGAAGTAAAATACGGCTTTAGATAGTAGGTGGAGGAAAATTTAATTTTTGTGCCTAATCCTAACAGTTTAGGAGATGATGGGGAGAAAGTTTAGTTTTTCCCATAGGAATAACATAGGGTAAATTTTTAAATCCATTATCTATGAAAATTATTAGTTAAAATATGTCCTAGCATAAAAATGTATTATAAATGCTTTTCCATCACAAATTATTATTTTTGTCATGAATTATTTTACTTTTCCATCAAGTTTACAATATGGCTGACATTACTGTATAAATATATATATATATATATATTGAAGAATCACATTAACTACGTAAAAATCAATATTTAAATTTTGGAATATATTATTTAAAAAGGGGTTCTATGACATTTTTGTCATTGGACAGTTTTGTTTAACGAAAAGGTTTATGAGATAATTGATGTTAAATTTTTCCTATGTTAATCTTATCGATAAAACCTTAACTTCCACCCCCATTATCTCCTAAACCATTAGGATTAGAAAAACAAGTTAAATTATGAAGTTAACTTAAAACTTTAGAATCCAACAATGCCATAAAAAATGTGGTTTGTATTTAAAATAAAGGACTTCAGGTCTGGATTGGTTATTTCTGATACTCTGTTTATATTGAAATCAGCTTCAATCGATAAAGCATAACCGGTTTATCTATGAATATTTTATTTATTTATTTGGTCTCTTTTTACACCTGAGGCATTTTATAACGTTTTAAAAGGAAACGGTCTAAACCCCAATCTTGTTCCTAATTAATGTCATCCTGTTGTTAAATTAATAGCCTAATGACAAATGGCAACTAGGTCCAGTATTGAACCTTAAAAAGCTACTACCTTTTCTCAGGATCTAACCAGCAACCTATGGATTCAAAGGCAAGTACTATAACCACTCAGCTATCAAGCCAGTTCTTTCATCATGGGCTTTTGACTTCATAATTTCATTTTTTTTAGCCTTAAGTGCCCTTCTCATATTTAAATTGCTTTTTCTAGTGTATCTTAAAGAGTATATTTTCCGAGATACAAGGAAAATATGAATTTACTAAAGACTGTATGTATAAGGTCTAAGGGACTTTTAGCGAATTTCCCTATAGGGAATAAGCTAGTAGTCACCGCAAGATCTAAGCCCAGGACCATGATACTTTTTTGTTTTGAGGTCCGTAGAAGCCAAAAACTCCGTTCACTAAAATTCATATACAGGGTGTCCCAGAACTCTCTGGAACCCTTTTGTATATTTGTTGCTTGCATCAAGACAAGAAAAAAAATCATACAAATAGTGGTCTAAAATGCTTTGTTTAGCCACTAGCCGCCATTTTGTTTTTTACACATAATTTTATATAAATTTTATTTCCGTAACGGATGGTTGCATTAAGTTCATATTTGGTATAAACCTTTATCACACCAATGCCAATTTTCAGGGAAAAAGTTAATTCAAATTACTTGTAATTCAAACAATAGTTATTTATGCAACAAGTGCGGAAAGTGCCGATTTGCTGCACTCGAGAGAAATGTTTATGCACGAGCCGCAGGCGAGTGCGGAATAATTTCTCTCGAGTGCAGTGAAAGCACTTTTCTCACGAGTTGGATATTAAATTTTTCCTACGACTGCCAAATATTTCTTATATAATTATAAACGTTTAATATTCACGTTAAAATACCCACTATATGAGGTCTCAAGATAGTGATATTAATGATATCCTGTATTATGCACTTCCTACATTTAGTTAAAAATTTATTGGATTTTTCATGCAGAAGATTTAACGCCACTGTTTTAGCAGTTTTTGCAAGATCGTCAGGGAATAAGTCACTTAAATCACTGAAGTCACTGTCATAGTTGATCATTGCGCACCTAACTTACGTGCCGGTAGCTCACCCGTAGCTGGTTTGTTGGTTATGTTTATGTTGATTCAATAGAAAACGACCACATGGACAACAATAGATCAGATGTTTATATCCAGTGTTGCCAACTTAATTCCTGACTAATCAACGTTTCCTTGCTGGCTAATGCAAATTGTTTTGTGTTCTAATGTTTAAACACTGGAGTGCGCAAAGTAAATCTAGCGTGCGCAAAGTAAATCTAGCATGCGCAAAGTAAATTGAATACGGCAATCACCTGTTTTGCGACGAGTATGGAGTGCGTAAACAACTGTTTTCACGGACAGTCGTAGGAAAAATCATTGTCCAGTGAAATTCATGTTGGCCAGGATTGACTGTCATTTGCTTTGATCCTTGAAATTCTGGTTAGGTGGTTTAGAAGTACTTTTAAATTACTTAAATTGATTAAAAATGTGAACAAAAATGACCATTTTTATAAACACAAACTTTGTCAACAACACTCAACATTGGCTAGGCTAACTATTTTTAAATATAATACACATAATTAATAATGGAAACAAACTTAGTTCTTGTATTTAACGCTGAATTTGTTTCTTGGCTGAGCAATTGCCATTTTTCTTTGTTTTCTGGATTCGTGTACAAGTAATGTTCAAATTAATTGTATACATGCAAAACTTTAAAATCAGAGCCCAACTGCGGTAGAAAAATATTTGCAAAGACGACAGGTTACTAACAAGCACCAGTTTATTAAAATATAAAGATTATATAACAATGTTCAGTCTGATGTTGAAATATATTATTCTTTACATGCAACAGACAATGGTTTTACACGATGAACTTATACATTCATACTCGGCAGGCCAAAGATCCTCAGCCTCCGCAGGGCAAGTGATCTGAAACAGAAAATACAAAAAATATAATAACTGGTGAGCGAATAATATTGAACACTTTGGTTTGATAATTGAGGAAAGAAACATTTAAGTTGCATTATATAATGTGGCGTGATGATCGTTTACAACCAATGTACTTTATTAAAGTGAAAATGATTTCCCCCTTGAATAAACAAGGAGATTAAGTAATTAAATTTAGAGCTGGGAGCGATTTAAGGAAACAAAAGTAATGAAAATGTTCCTATATAGCAAGTTAATAAAAGATTGACATATACCATGCCACAAATACGTTTATCCTACGTGCACCTATTTGAGTATTAAAAGTCAAGCTTTATGGCAGATAGTCAGTTCAGAGTTCCAAAACAAAATATTATATTTAGAGTAATTTACTACCTGTTAAGTCGAATTTGACAAAAAATCTCTGTAACTTGAATTATTTCTAAGTCAAACTATGCTTAACTCAAACCAAAATCATAGTCCCGTAAATTTCAAGTCAGCGAGACTGGGCTGTAATTTTTTTAAAGATGATATATTTGAGGATCTGGTATTCTATTACAATCAATCTATCTGGTATCTGGTATTCTATTACACCTTCTTTAAGGAAACAGAAACAACAGTACAGTAGAAGTCCGGCTAACTACCAGTTATTCGAGCTGCCAGGTTAACCGAGAAAAATTTCAAAACTATAAGTTGACAATTTTTTTTTTACAAAAACTTGATATACTTTTACAAAAAGAATGCACATTAAATAAATCATCTCACTGAGACATGAAATGATTGTTTAAAATGTTAAACCCTTTGACGAGTAAGGTGTTTTTATAGAAAATGAGTTTGGACATTGTGGAAAGTCCAGAAAAAAACTGTCAAAAATAGTAAAGAAGTTTTGGAACATTCTTGGGTGTTATTTTTTATAACAGCAGTTATTTAATATAAATGAGTTATGAAGGACTCTGTAACAAGTTTAAAATTAATCAAAATATTTTTCATATTCAACCTATGGGTACGTTTAATTTCATTCAATTATGATGAGAAGAGCTAGGGTCACATACGCAATTAGAGTTCAGAGTGTGGCCTATTAGTGCTGTGAAACGCCACTCCCGCCATCTGCTGCACTAGCGTTGTAACTTGACACTTATCGGCAGTCATTACACTTACAAGCTTTGTTACAGTGCTTTTGTAGTCTTTAGTTGTAGTATTTTATATTTCTAATGTGAAAAATAAATTGAAACATTGACAAAGAAACATTGACTACTAAGAAATAATAAAATCAGTGACAAAGATATATCAATCAGCAGGGCATACCAATATCAGTGCCATGTTCAATTTAAGATAATTTTGTCGTTATGTGCTTGAAAAAGATGAGTGATAAACATAAAAGAGTCGTAATATCTTTGGACAAAGAGTTAATTGCAATTGAAAGGTTGGATAAGGAGGAAATTATTGAAATATTACGCATCAGGCAACAGTTTATAAGATTTATGGAACTTTTAGTCATACAAAAGTATACAGAAGATACTATAAGCGAACCAGCCGAAAAAATATTTTTTATAAACAGTTGGAAATAAAGTTTGTTGATGGTATTTGATTGATTAATACAGTGGAACCTTGATATATCGAACCTCAATATATCGAAATCCTCGATATAACGAAGTTTTCTCATTCCCCTTGAACCTGCCTATTAATCTAATGTTATTTTTAACTCTATATATCGACGGATTAGCGGGGATAACCTCAATATAACGAACTTTTGAAGCGCTGATGCACGACCTAACCACCTCTACATATCGAAGTTTTGACTACGAAACCTCAACATATCGAAGTTAAAAGAAGAACAACAAGTTGAATCATTGAGCTAATCCATTTTCTTTCATGTAGTAACCTGTCGCTCTACAGACGTTGCCTTTTGCCGTGCCTTGTGTTCGCAGCGCTGTTCTTGTTTCCCGTGTTTGCAGTTAACTTACTGTGTTAGTGTTGTTCCATTCAATACCATAAGTATCCGTTAGGCGGCCGTTAGATTTTGTTTAAATGCATTTTACATTATTCTTGTGAGTACTAATTTTACAACCCCATGTTTTCTGTATGTATAACAGTATAAACATAGTCCCGATTGATGCTTATTAGCCTAAATAAATGTTGTGTTTGCAGCACTGATTAATGATTATGTCACCATTTATAGACTTTGTCCTGATCAGCTCATGATAAAAATTCCATAGAAGGGTTTATAAACATCAAACAACTTATGATGTTACAGTGGACTGTTATATTATTTTGTGCAATAGCAAATTGTTGATTATGTAATCACAGTACACTCGTATTTATTCCTCAGTTTCTAGGCCTATTGGAAAAAAGTAATGGTATTATAAGGTGGTCGGGGGTGGTCGTGAACCTCAGTATATCGAAGTTTGTAAAAAATAACCTTGATATAACGAACCTCAGTATATGGAAGACCTTGATATTACGAATTTTTACATTCCCCTTCAGGTTCGATATATCGAGGTTCCACTGTAGTTAATTTTTCTGTGTCAATAAATTATATCTTTGTTGTTCATATAATTTATGATAAATTTCCATCTCTTTTCTTATCATTCCAATTATCCGAGTTTACCGCCATCCACGGTAGTCCTGGTCCCGTTTAGCCTAGATAATTGGACTTCTATATTGCCATATAATAATACAAGGAGACACGCTGGGGATGAACGATTTTTAATGTAATAACACTCAGCCAATATTAAAATTAATGCATGTTTATTTATAAAAAATGAAATCTCGTCAATTGTTTGCCATTTTAGTTAATCATGCTCATTACCTGCCATTTTAGCTATTTGTAAAAAAAAATGTTGTTATAACGATATCCATTATTTCAAATGCAGGTCCCTTCTTAACAACTCTATAACAAGGATTAACATCCCTGCATGGATGACAGGAATTTCTGGAATGATTGTATTCTTACATTAGTCCAAATTTCATGATTGCAGGCACAGCTCTTAAGGCACAACCACAGAAAACTCACCCATTGATAAATTGTAAAACCTAGGAGGCCAAGGAACATCGCCAAAACCTAAAAAAATGGAAACAATGGCAAAAATATGGACCGTCTGTCCAGGAAATGCTATGGGAACTTTTTATTTTATTTTGAGCGCATCTATGCCAGTGGCATTTTTTTTTTTTTTTATATTTTAACGGGGAACAAATTTTCTGGGGGTGTACCTTAAGAGCTGTACTTAAAAAACCAAACCAAGAAATTTGTTCGAGTTTAAGAGTGAAATCATTCAATAAATTGTTGTCATTCCAGCAGAGATGTTAGTTAATCTGTGTGATTAACATCTTGAGGGCATTATTTTTCCACGAATAACGGAATTGGCAGGTAAATGAGCTTTGTTAAGAAAATTGGCAAATAATGAGCTTTTATTTTGAGTACATAAACATGCATTGGTTTTAAAATATGTTGAATATTACTTCGTTAAAAACCATCCATCTCCCGTGTGTTTGTGTATGCCTCGCTCACCGGCTAGACGTGTCCGCCCTCCTTGAGCTTGGTGACCAGCGTGTCGACATCGGGCAGGATGGAGCCGGCCTGTCGCACAGGAGGGTCCTCCACACTGACCACCTCTATCCTGGCAGCCGTATCCACTCCCAGGTCCTTGGGGGTCACCTTCTTGATGGGTTTCTTTTTTGCTTTCTGCAAAAAGTAGGTAATTTTCAACTCGGGCGGTATAACTATTGGTGCAACAAAAACTTGTTTTGGTGGTGGGTTTTTTACTATCAAAGATGATGGGTTTTTTTTAGTGATGATGGGCTGTTTACACAACAGCAAAAGAATTTTAGCATTAATTTTCAAAACTGTTGGCAGCCTTTGAAATTACAAGGGCCTTCTTTTAAAAAATGACAGTTAGTTAACCTTATTTTGACTGCCTAGGTAAACAGTAGAATTTATATGACAAAGTAAGGGGTGAGCCACTTCAGTACAGTTGGTTGCACGAGACATGAGACAGCACGCCAGAATTTCTGCTACATAGGGGCAAGTTGGCTCTATCTCGTGCAACATGGTGTGGACTAATCATTATAATGATAAACAGTAAAACCATTACTAAGGTTTTCATTTCAAATTCAGACTGTTAAACTGCCCATGTGCAGCACAAATTTTGGCGGGCTCTCTCACGTCTCGTGCAACCAACTTTACAGATGGAAGTTACCGATAAAAATTACTACCGTATGTAAAAAGAACGGCTTCATACCCACGATATTGCTAACATGGTAGTGCACTAATCATGCCACCGACTCAGGAAGAAAAAAAAAAATATAGGCCTAGTGTAGGCCAAATATACAACAGCACAAAAATGTAAACGTATTAAAAACACTTTTTTGGGTTTTTTTTACACATTTTTATTTTTATTAAACTAAACGTTTCACCAGCACTTTGGCTGACTTTGTCAGTAGCTTTAGGTTAAATGTAGACTTGTGTACAACTGTACCATGATGTTGGGCAGTGTGGCGTAGCGCGGCTCGTTGAGTCGCAGGTCCGCGCTGATAACGACCGGCAGCTTCAGCTTGACCGTCTCCAGTCCGCCGTCAATCTCCCGTGTCAGTGTTATCTCCCCATTCGTCTTCTCCACCTGGACATCACATCAATACAATGGGTGAAATACAATTTGTATATATTACTTACGAAATACTTTCATTTGTCTGTTGGGAATATTACACAGGGTGTCCAAATAAGTGGCATTACAGGTTGGATAGCCTATCTTGAAAAATTCAATGTGTTCATGATAGGATTCGTGAAAGTGAGTTAAATTTTTTAATAAAAAGCCTATCCAAAAAATTGACAGCAAATCATTTGGCTTAATCAACCACAATCAGCACTAAAATGGTCACTTCAACCATATCAACAGTAAAATAGTGCAATTTGAAACTATCTGCGATTTTTCAGTGAATTTGGAAATCATTTGATTGTTCCAATACATATTAAACAGGGCTAAGTGAATTACAGTAACACAATGCCTCGTGTTCTTAACTCATAGAAGCTTCGCATATTTATTGTGATTTCAAAAGTGTGCATTCAACTTACTGATGTGTGTGAATTGATTTATATTGGTTTTCTGAATAATAAATCCCAGCGAGTCACCGGGACTCACCTTAGAAGCGAAAGTGCCCTGGGGCCAATCCAACTGGGCGGCTGTCATCTGGGCTGTCTGGTTCGAGTCATCGTCGATTGCCTGTAAAAATTCATCATACCATGAGCACAGTTTACTGATTAAGCTAAGCTTTAAGTACCTGTTAATTTATTAAGGTCTTCAAAAATCCATAATATCACTACAGTAGACTCCCTCTTAACCGGCCACCTTTTAACCGGTCTCCGCTTTAACCGGCCTGCACTGACACAAAATAACATCTTTTTAACCGGCCATTTTTTATCTCAACATCGCTTTAACCGGCCGCGTTTCGCCAGAAACGTAGTTTTCTTATCTAATGTATCATTCAATTCAACTTTATTTCATATTGACGTTCTCAAACCAATTAAACTGTAACGTCCTGGACGGAAGTGACTGCCACCGGAGGTCAATGCGTTTGAACCTACTATCCATTAGTAGACCACAATAAAGAAACTAATAATTATTATTAGTGTAGGTTTGTTGTGGATTTCATGGGTTAGCTACAAATCATATACAGTAATGTATTTAAGATTGTTTTTCAAGTAATAATTATATTTAGGTCATATAAAATTGTGGGTTGGCATTCTTAAATGAACATAGGTATAACCGGCCAATTCATTATCTGGCCGCGGCCTGGTCCCGAGGTGGCCGTTTAAGAGGGAGTCTACTGTATATCACTAATAATGTCTATTAGGCTTACTGAAAAAATGGGTTCAGTGAGCAGCAAAGAATTTCCCACATAATTTCGTAATGTCATTTGAACATTGTGCCAAGAAAAACAGAGCACCATTGATGCTTTTGCACTCTGAGCGACCAAATAAATCAGATGCCACAAA
Source organism: Neoaliturus tenellus (assembly GCA_030545055.2). Classification (NCBI taxonomy): domain Eukaryota; kingdom Metazoa; phylum Arthropoda; class Insecta; order Hemiptera; family Cicadellidae; genus Neoaliturus; species Neoaliturus tenellus. Next base: position 43,451,638 of record CM061531.1, on the reverse strand, counting down.
CCAAATCATCCATTACAGTGGTCTAGTAATGTAGTATTTAAACTGTCATGACTTAAAATGAGATAATGTACAGATGCAAAATTAATTAGTAATTTGAAAAATAAAAAGTCAAGTGGATATGACGAGGTACCAGTAAATGTAATAAAATCAGCCTCTAAATTTTTAACAAAACCCTTAGTTCATGTAATAAATGCATCATTTATTTTAGGAGTGTTTCCACAACAACTTAAAATATCAAAAGTAATTCCAATATATAAAAAAGGAGATCCAAAAGAAACAATAAATTACCGGCCAATTTCTATCCAACCAACACTATCGAAAATTTTTGAGAAATGCATGTATTATAGACTAACTGAATTTTTTGAAAACAACAAAGTTTTAGAAGATGAACAACACGGTTTCAGACGTGGTAGATCTGTCATAACAGCAGCTACAAATTTTATAAAAAGTGTAATAAAAGACATTGATAAAAAGAAAAAAGTAATTGCAGTACTCATGGATCTGACTAAGGCGTTTGATAGGGTATGTCACGGTAAACTCATCAGAGAGGTGCAGAATTGTGGAATAAATGGCTTACCTCTCATGTGGTTAGAGTCTTTTATTAGGGGAAGAAAGCAGTATGTTGAGTTGACATGTACTGAGAATGGCACCATAATGAATTATAAATCAAGTTTAAAAGAACTTAAGTACTCTGTGCCGCAAGGATCGATATTAGGGCCACTCCTGTTCATCTGTTATTTTAGAGGACTTAGTAAAAAACTTTCCCAGATTAACACCAACAATCAGGTTTTTCTGTATGCTGGTGACTCAACTCTAAAACTTTCAGAGGAAAATTTTTTAACTCTAAATCACTTCTCCGAACAACTTTTAAGAGTCACAGTAGATTTTCTTCACAGCAAAAATTTATTATTAAATGCAAACAAAACAAATTACATAATTTTTTATCTTAAGAACACTTATTCAAACAAAATAGATGAAAGCAATTTTACAATAACTGTTGAAAATAGTATCATTGAAAGAAAAAATAGTTCTACTTTCTTGGGGTTAATAATTGATGAACAGCTAACATGGAACGACCATGTTGATCATGTTTGTGCCAAGGTGAGCTCTGGAGTGTACGCAATAAGAAAAATGTCGTATTACTGTGAACTTAGTACCCTACTCATTCTCTATTATGCGCATGTCCATTCGCATATCCAGTTTGGCCTAATCTTATACGGAGGAACTTCACTAAAAAACCTCAACCAAATTTTGGTTATGCAAAAAAAGGCAATTAGAGCCATGTTAAAAATGACACCTAATGAATCGTGTAGAAATAAATTTATAGAATTGAAACTTTTAACAGTATTTAGTCTATATATCTTCCAAACAATAATTTATGTAAAGTGTAATGGAAAGGAGAATTTAAAATTAGAATATATACACACTTATAATACAAGAAATAGAAATAACTTTGTTTTTAAGCCTCATAGAACTAGTTTATTTTCTAAACAACCCTCTTATGCAGGAATTAAATTTTATTATAGCCTACCGCAGGCTATTATTCCTTGGAAGAATTTTTTTCTATTCAATAAAAGTATATTTGGAAAAGTACATTCCCAAACATGTTCTATATTTTAGAATTTGAATTTTTATTATTATCATTATTTATTTTTTAAGATGACCTTATTTAACGAGCTCAAGCTTCTTAGACCTAAGTTTCATTGTACTTAGTAAAACTATGTACAATCTGATGCCATTCATGTACAAACATTAGTATGTACTTTTGAATAAAGTGTTTTGAATCTGAATCTGAATCTGAAACTTTAACAAAATACAATTTTGGAACATGTCACATAAGCTGATAGATGAACCTTGTTTCTAAATAAACCAGGCCCTAACTCTAATGGCTTTGTGGCAACTTTTTGATCAAAGGTTCAGTGTCAGTCAACCAAGCAAATAATATGAAATCCCTTTTCCAATTGATTTTCCAAGCCGGCCTTCCTATTGTTATTATTGTTATTTCATTCAAGTGTTTTATGTCATGAAAATAGAAGTACCAACGTTTATTTTGCATTATTCTTTAATAATAAGAGTTTTCACTAAAACCTAAAATAGTAAATGTCATCACCTATAAATTGCTAGTCAACACATTTTTTCCATCTTCGATTTGTGGAACTGAGTTTTGGTAAATAAGCTTTAGCTCAGGATTGTCTGACTTTCCCTTTCAATTCCCTGACTTTCCCTGACCTTGCCTGACTTCCCCTGACCTTGCCTGACTTCCCCTGACCGTAGAAACACTGAATAATTACATCTTCCCACTCCAGTGTGGAACTGATTGAGAACAGTCCACTGCTTCCGAAGAAGATCCATACCACTTACTTCTAAGGTCGGGTCAGCAATTAAAAAGTGATTCAGACCTTGGAAAGAGTCAAATGAGGCTCAGGTATGTCCCTTTTCAGATGTGAGACTCCTTATGGAACTATTCAACTAAATGATTACCAAGTTTACAGAAAATCGGTTGAAAGATGGCGTCTGAAGCAGGGAATTACGAAATCATGTTTTACCCAAAAGCCCTATGGTTTTCACTGCCGATTGCACATCTATCCCAAAGGTGATGATGACTCATAAAATACAAATTATAAACCATTGACAGTATAGTCTATACTATGTTCAGTTGACCTGTTTTCCGACGATGACGATGTCGGCCTTCTCCTCCTGCGCCAGCTTAGCCAATATCTTTGAAACGTGGATCGGCTGCAGGGTTTCGTACTCGGCACCAGACACCTCCACGTGGATGCCGCGATCCACACCCATCGCCAACGCCGTGCGCAGCGTCTCCTACAATCAAAAACTGTCACAGTTACCACACCAAATCAGATGCAACTACAGGGCACCGGACACCTCCACGTGGATGGGGTGGTCCACACCCATCTCCAGCGCCGTGCGCAGCGTCGCCAAACGGTTTGCCGCCATTTGTGATTTATAAGCAAACTAGTTGTTGCCCGTCGACACTCGACGGATATAGCTCCATTGGTGGTAAATGAAACGCTATAATAGTGCAAACATGTAAGGTAGTCTATAAAATGTACCTCTTTGAACTGCCATACCAAGAACATCAATAGTACATTTTACAGAAAATACTACGATTTTAGTTAGTGTTACGGAAAAGTATAGGCCTATTCTTTAAAACTAATAATGTTGCATCCTTGTACTTATATAGGCCCTACTCTTTAGTATTTTATAAACATATCAATTTGATTGTTGAGGTAGGCGCAAACCTAATTAGCCTAAGGAAACCGTTCTATTAGGTTCAACAACATCAGAAATAAGTAGACTAATATCCACTTGTAGGCCTATTGGATAAATTGTTCTTAACAGTTTTTTTCAAGAATCAGGAAAGGCCTACAGTGTTGTAACTTATGATGGTTGGCTTTAACAAATATTGGTATTAGGGTAGGATAGAACGTAGAGAAACCATTTATAACCACTTTCATATCGCAATATTTATGCTGTAGTGTGCAAGTTTTAATAACTATCCAAATTTAAAGAATACAAATTTTTTTCACACAAAATTACATAATTTTAGTTGGAGTGTGTCTGTCAAAGTAGGCCTATAGGCATATTCCTTAAAAACAATAATGCTGCACCGTTACTATGTAACACAGACACTATTTAGTATTTTATAAACATAAAAAATCGATTGTTTACTTAGGACTAAACCTTAGTAGCCAAATCAAAGTGTTATATTAGTTAAAAACATAAAAAAATAAGCAAGCCTAAACTATCAATTTGTAAACTTGTTAGTTTAATAAATGAGTTTTTTGCGAGTTTGAACAGGCCTATAAATATTTTAATGTATCTATTTTGCTTAAAATAAATATCGGTACCATCAGTAAACATTTATTAGTGACGCCGTTATTGGACACATTACAAAGAAAAAAGATATTCAAAAAGATATTCAAAATTAAAAAAAAGAAGCAATTAGAATTATTGGGCGAGTTCCTCCTAAAACTCCTTGTAAAAACCTTTTTCAAAAATTTTCTGTTTTAACATTTTATGATCATTATATTTTAGACATTTCAAGTTGGGTTAAAAACAATCTGTCCTCATTCATGACCCAACCCATTCATTCCCATCACACTAGATTTAAGAGTTATAGTTATGAGTTTAAGAGTTAAGAGCCTGAAACCCATAGATTAGAGAAATTTCATTTATCTCCCCAATATATAGGCCCTAAAATTTACAATAAGTTACTGCTATACATAAAGAATATTGATACTATTACAAAGTTCAGATCCACCCTGAGGACCTGGTTAAAAACAAAAAATTTTTATTCTGTTGAATGTTATTTAAGTAGGGATGTTGCATTGGATTAATAATAAGACACTTTTGTTATTCTTAGTTTTAATCCTACTGGTTATATGACGCTATGTCCTGTCACAATGTTGATGTAATGACATGAAATAAATAAATAAATACAAAAATTATATTTGTGAAGATCGGTCTGGAACCCGGGCCGTCTGAGTTGGAATAAGTCACGATACTGACTGCGCCACAAATACTGTTTTTAAGCGAAGTAAATGTAAAGCATTACAACGTTGCAAACGACAAATTGATTGCACAAAGAATTTACGATACATCCGTTTCTTTTAAAACAAATGTGAGCAATTTATTTCAACTAAACCTTTACAATTTAGTCTTAATTTTAAAGCAATCAGCAATTTTACATAAATAAGCAACTTTCTTTCCATTTAAAGGATAATACATTATAATAGTGAACGTTTTTAGGTACTGACCATAATAAACCAAATCCTTCATGAGCTTTTGTTCATCCACTCTGTATTTAGACAAAATACCTTGTGTGTTTACAATCGGCTGATTGAAAGAGTGTAAAATAAATTTACTGTAAAGGTTTGAAAATGTTGATATTTTTAATTTAAGGAAGTAAGATAACGTTAATTACATAATTAAGCAACTTTCTTTCCATAAATGACAATACATCATAATAATAGTAAACGTTTTTAGGTACTGGCCATAATAAACCAAATCCTTCATGAGCTTTTGCTCATCCACTGTATTTAGACTAAATATCTCGTGTGTTTACAATCAGCTGATTGAAAGCGTGTAAAATAAATAAATTGTAAAGGTTTGAAAATGTCGATATTTTTAATTTAAGGAAGTAAGATAACGTTAAAGTAAATCAAATCTGCTAATATACAAAGGTTTACGTTTTATTTGGTACAATCTGCTTGTAAATTGGTCCAGTGGAAGTCTCAGACAAACTGTCCAAAGGATTGGAAATGTTGGCTTTTTTCCCCATGTTAAATCTCCATAAGAATAGTTTATTTTTCATTTTTGACGGATTTAATGTAAATATTTTTGAAATACGAATAAAACCTGCTAATATAGAAACGAAAACGTTTATTTTGGTACAACCCGCATGTAAATCGGTCCAGTAGAAGTCACAGACGAACTGTCCAAAGGTTTTTTACCTTTGTGTTTTAAATATATAGATAAACAATTCTTAATCAATGTACATACCGAATTTTATCAAGATATGTTATTAAATAAGCAAGATAGAAGGTTTAGTTTATTTTCCTTAAAAATAACAGAGGAAAAGTATTTTTAAATTTTCTCCGTAACCATTTAAGCTAAGTTAAAAATCCAAGATACCAATTTGTTTATTTTTTGAGCTCATTTAAATGGTTTGTGTTAAAATTGTTGAATTTGATAAATTAAGGTCAAAAAATGCCGAAAACCCATTTTTGATCCTTTAGAAACCCCATGAAAACCCGTTCCTATCGTCCGATAATTCTGGTTAATGAACTCGATTAAGTAAATGCTGGTTTACACCCCTGCAAATCTGGGCGAGGTCCCATTATGTCGATTCCCATTGTTCCTACAAACGCAAAATCGTCCCATTATACCTACACATGAAATCGTCTCATTATGTCGACAAAGTGGCGGGAAAATGAAAAGTTCAAATCGTCTCATTATATCGACAATTTCTTCAGATCGTCCCATTATGTCGACATTTCAGTTGTCGACACAATGAGACGAAATCGTCTCATTGTGTCGACACGTTAAACCGTCCCATTATTCCTACACACTAAAATCGCTCATTATACCGACATTTGAAATCGTCCCATTATTCCTACAGATCGGTTCTTCGTTCAGAACGGCTCAGAAGAACGACTCAGAGAACAGTTCTCTGTTTCGCGTTCCGCCGCTAGAGCTCACTCTGATCGCTCTTGCTGCGAACGCCTTCACGCCTTCATGCGCGAGTGAAAATCTGGTCAGGTGGCGTCGGGCATGTCGACGAGTTGGATGGGGGCCGGCGAGCCGTTTCACGTACAGTAAAAGGGATGGGAACGAACCGCACGCACTTATTTTCCACCGTCCAACACACGTAAACGAATTACCATATTATTCGGTGAGAGTACTTAATGGTTCTGATATAATACAACCTTAATTTGTATTGTTTATTATTATAATTAAAAGTGAAATAAATAGAAACTATCCTTTCTTATTATTGTAAGCGTAGAGGTACTAAATTTTAGCGATTTTTATGTAAGTATTTTATGTGTTAACAATATATTTGTCCTCTTTGTTGTTAGATTTCAATTGAGAATAGTCAAAACTGGAGATTCTAAGGAATGTAAAAAATGTTACTTGTAGTACGGCAAGTAGTAGGATGTATTGTTATAATAAAAATTTTTATTGTTTCCATTCGTTCTGTAACATTATCTATGGCAAATCAAAGATATATAGGGTGTTTCAGAACTCCCTACCGATATTTCAGGGCATTGTTCCTTGGTTAGAAATATATCAAAATATCATATTTAAATTGTCCGGAAGTCTTTAGTTACTCACACAACCGCTATTTTTTTTCACTTGGTAATTTTTATTTCCGTAACGGATGGTTCTATTAAAATCATATTTGGTATGAATCTTTATCATACCAATGTACATTTTCAGGGAAAAAAGTATTTTTTCCACGGTATAGCCTATTTTCAAAATGGCGGCCATTTCAAATTTTCAAACTCAAATATCTCAAAATATGTAAATTTTATAAAAATTTTACAAGACACAAAAAAGTTGACAAAAGTAATTATCTAACCAATAATACCAAGTTTGTAAGGATCTAACAGCAAATAACTGAGATATTGCGATTTTACTCCGTGCAAACATTGACTTTGCTGTTAAAACGGCCTTAAATTGCATTGATTTTAATGCAGAAGCAATGTTTTCACGGAGTTAAATTGAACATCTTAAAATCATGTTGAACATCTTAAAAACATCAGTAAAATGTGAACATTTTACATATGACATAACTTACCAACAAACATGTAAATGTCTAAGATTCCCATGCGGTATCAAGAAATATATCCCTGTTTTTTGCTTTTAAATAGCTTTACTTGAACTATGTAAGATGTAATTATTGGAAGTACAAATGGGGAATGACACAAGACCAGTCATGCGACTGCGGAGCAGAGTATCAAACTATGGAACACATAGTCGAAGAGTGCCCACTGAGTGCCTTCCCCGAAGGATTGGCCGGTCTGCATAGCTCAAGTGAAGCTGGGCTGCAATGGCTGAGCGCCCTGGATTTAGCTCTATAAAGAGATCTGATTTTTATTTTAGTGTTTAGATTTTTATTTATACTGACTCAGGTGCTCTGCACCGCAGAATTTTTTTTTTATTATTCTTAAATCATGGTGGCTGGCTAAATGAGCCATACGATATATATATATATATATACTTGAACTATTCTACAAAACGAAATTTTTATCCTACTAATGTCTTTGTCCTTTAAAAAAATGTTAGAAAGAATTCTATACTTCTGATAGGTTTTTATTGCAAATTAGGCCAGTGATAGAACAACACACCCCAGGATTATTAACGAAATTAAAGGTTTGAATTTCCCATCCATGTTAATCTTTATCTTTGTCTTAGTAAAATTCTTTTAAAGCCACTCGGGTTTATGAATTATTGATACCTTGTTTATGCAAGTGTGCCGTATGAAGGTAGTAAGTAGGATTGTATGAATACTAAAAGTATTATAGTAAATGTAGTTTTTAGAATAAAATGTACTAGTTGTTGCCCGTCGATACACTCGACGGATACAGCTCTAAGGAAACCGTTCTATTAGGTTCAACAACATCAGAAATAAGTAGACTAATATCCACTTGTAGGCCTATTGAATAAATTGTTCTTAACAGTTTTGTTCAAGAATTAAGAAAGAAGGCCCACAGTGTTGTAAGTTAAGGTTGGCTTTAACTAAAATTGGTTTTAGGGTAAGATAGCAAGGGCAGAAAAACCATTTATTTATAACCACTGTCATATCGCAATATCTATGCTGTAGTGAGCAAGTTTCAATAACTATCCAAATTTAAAGAATACAAATTTATTTCACAGAAAATTACATAATTTTAGTTGGAGTGTCTGTCAAAGTAGGCCTATAGGCATATTCCTTAAAAACAATAATGCTGCACCCTTACTATGTAACACAGACACTGTTTAGTGTTTTATAAACATAAAAAAATCGGTTGTTTACTTAGGCCTAAACCTTAGTAGCCTAATCAAAGCGTTATATTAGTTAAAAACATAAAAAAATAAGCAAGCCTAAACTATCAATTTGTAAACTTGTTAGTTTAAAAAATAAGTTTTTTTTGAGAGTTTGAAAAGGCCTATAAATATTTTACTGTATCTATTTTGCTTAAAATAAATATCGGTACCATCAGTAAAACATTTATTAGAGACGCCGTTATTGGACACGTTACAAAAAGTTCAAATGTGAAGATCGGTCTGGAACCCGGACCATCTGATTTGGAGAAAGTCACGCTTCCGACTGCGCCACAAACACTGTTGTTTAGGGAAGTAAATGTAAATCATTACATCAACGAGATTAAATAGATATAGAGTGCTCACCACATGTTAATTTTGTGTCCCTTTTTGATTTGCGCCATTGTACCCATCATTCCCGCCGTTTCCTTGGCAACCATCCCACACTTAACTCTCGTTTCCTTGGTTACTAGTTTTAGCTATTCTGATTTTTCGCTACAAGCTTCAAAAATTACTGATGATCTTTTCAAAACATATGTTTATTTGTTGTTTGTTTTTAAATTAGTTTGATTTGATGGTCTGTGATCAGGCTATTGAAGTTGGTTACCACAGAAACGTCGGATAGGTGTGGATAAAATGGTAAATAACTGTAGGGAAAAGTGTAAACAAAGGACTGGTTACCAAGGAAACGGCGGGAATCGTGGGTAAAGTGGCGCCAGTCAAAAAGGGACACTTTTCCCTATCTGGTGAGCACTCTATATCTATTTAATCTCGTTGCATTACATCGTTGCAAACGACAAATTGATTGCACAAAGAATTTCCGATACTGTACAGCCGTTTCTGTTAATACAAATGTGAGCAATTTATTTAAACTAAACCTTTAAAATTTGGTCTTAATTTTAAAGCAATCAGCTATTTTACATAATTAAGCAACTTTCTTTCCATTTGAAGAATAATACATCATAATAATTGTAAACGTTTTTAGGTACTGACGATAATAAACCAAATCCTTCATGAGCTTTTGTTCATCCACTCTGTATTTAGACAAAATACCTCGTGTGTTTAAAATCAGCTGATTGATATCGTGTAAAATATATAGGCCTAAATTGTTAAAATTTGAAAATTTCGACATTTTTAATTTAAGGGAGTAAGATAACGTTAATTATACGATTAAGCAACTTTCTTTTCATAAATGACAATACATCATAATAATAGTAAACGTTTTTAGGTACTGACCATAATAAACCAAATCCTTCATGAGCTTTTGCTCATCCACTGTATTTAGACTAAATACCTCGTGTGTTTACAATCAGCTGATTGAAAGCGTGTAAAATAAATAAATTGTAAAGGTTTGAAAATGTTGATATTTTTAATTTAAGGAAGTAAGATAATGTTAAAGTAAATAAAGTCTGCTAATATACAAAGGTTTTTGTTTTATTTGGTACAAACTGCGTGTAAATTGGTCCAGTGGAAGTCTCAGACGACTGTCCAAAGGATTGGAAATTTTGGTTTTTTTCCCATGTTAATCTCCATAAGAAAAGTATATTTTTCATTTTTGACCGATTTAACGTAAATATTTTTGAAATACGAATAAAACCTGCTAATATAGAACCAAAAACGTTTAGTTTGGTACAACCCGCATGTATATCGGTCCAGTAGAAATCACAGACGAACTGTCCAAAGGTTTTTTACCTTTGTGTTTTAAATATATAGATTGTTATTTTTATTCGGTTTTGATCTCGTCTTACTTCAGTAGGCATAAACTATTAACTGTCTTAATAGTAGGGGAGACCGGGGCTAGTTGGTACACCCGCCATTTTGAGCGAACGGATTAAGTTATCCAGTTAAAACTTGCAGAGTTCGTGTGTTACCGCCCACCCGTCCCCTCCACAAATTTTCAGTCGATTGCCGCTCTTATTGAGGGAAGAAAGTGATGTTTTTTTTGTTTTTCTTGCTGTCGAGTAACTTTTATATGTCCTAGTTTGTCAATTAAAAATCAATACCTATTTATAGTAGGGTATGCACTGTAGTATAGTCTTATAGATTATTTAATTGGCTACACTTTGCTGTATATAAACTAATTTTATCTCTAAAAACACAAGCTGCATGGCACGTTAAGTAAAAAATATGGTGACGGGGCTAGTTGGGTACACAAGTGACGGGGCTAGTTGGTATGGTGTACTTTCATTAATTGACTATTACTATTTAATGAAAAACCAGTAAATGTAGTTACTTCTGGGACTATGACTTTTAAAGGAGTTGCAAAACATTAGGAAATACCTATAAACACTCTACAAAGATATCGAAAAAATACTGATTGTACTGTTGTATTTGATACTGCGAGAGCGACCTACGAAAATGTAGACGTAATGGAACCTGGTATGAATCAATTTATCTACATTTAAATAGCCTAATAATATATGAATTTCTTGTCTTTTTACAAAACAAATAATTATTAGAAAAGTGTTACATGTTGTAGCCTATATGTCTTAGAAAGTCAAATGGGGAAAGCTAATAAAATATTGGTTCAGAATTTAGAAAACTCCATTTGATTAAAATAATTCAGTTGGAAAATATAAAAAATAGAAATTATTGAACAATTAAATTAGATTAATAATTTTTAAATTATTAGATAATCATTAATTAACTTATCTATGCTACAACCTGTTTTGTTCTTTTTTCAAGATACTATGCGTTCTTAGCTCCGGAAGTTAAAATGCAGATTTCAGTTACTGACAACCGGACAGCTATATATATATATCTCTGATGCAAGAAAGCCTGTCAATTTTGAAATCTTAAATTTAAGTATTTTATTAATATACTGTAAAGTTACAAATAAAGTTTTGTACATTGAAATATTATCTTGTTTTTGTTAACCTGAATTCTTTAGTATAGTGTACCAACGTGCCCCGGCCTGTGTACCATCTAGCCCCCCATATGGGGCTAGTTGGTACACTTGTATTGATTAGGGATTTTTTTATTCCCGAGATACTGGTAATAAATAGCAAGTAAACTTTAGTTTTTAATGTAGACAAAAAGACCCTTTACACATAGGTATTTTTAGTTTTTTTCTAACATGCATACAAAAAATTTGAAAATTCTTGGGCCAAAAGTGTACCCAACTAGCCCCGGTCTCCCCTAATATATGCCACATGCTTTTACAGTGCTACCGTAGGCCTCCAAACAAAGTTATGAAGTTAAAAATGTCGTAGACGTGATGGTGACTAAATTTTAAACTATTGTATTGGTCTTAACCTTTTTCAAGGTGACATTTTAGATCAAGATCTTTTTTAAAACCATTTCGTCTTGCTTACCAAACTAATATGCAAAAGGTTTTTCACAATCAGAATACATCATTACACTAAAATTTACAATGACGCTGTACACAAACAAAATATCAGAAACCTCCTAACTAAAACGATCACATTTTATGGGACAGTAAAACAATAAGAAACTTATTGCAGACGTTCGTCATTTTATTCTTCTTACTTCATTATTTGTACTTTGTCATTTATATGGCTATATTTTGCTTATTCAAACTGTCTTTGTATTTTGAAATATGTCCCTATGGTAAACTCATATTTTATTAAACTATTTATTGTGGTTTATTGTCTTTATTTGTTTTTATAACCTTATTGGTATTGCTTAGATGATGTTTTCACATAAACACTTTGTAGTAGCAAAGCAGTCAGTAATGTTATTAAAACTATGTTTTTTTAACTGATTTGTAAATTTGAATTGATGTAAAATAAATAGATCTGTACTGATTATGATTGTTGTTTGTTTTCCAAATTATCTGGCCAACAATTTATAATTCTAATTACAAGTAAATGTAGTTAGTAGATACAAACATGCAAGACCAAGTTTTGTAAACATGTAATCATGAGATCTTTTGAAAATCACATCAAGAAGCTAAGCTAACCACGTTAAATTCCCCTGTTTGTAGCGGGCCGCCGCGCAGCCGAGAGGCCGCATTACCGCGTCACGAAGCTCGTGTTCTACCTGTCTTATGATAAAAACTACAATAGCTAATTTTTTCAAAAAATACTTTTCGAAAAAAAAATAACTTTTTGGCTACATTTCTCTCGCTTACATAACGCACCTGACCTTAAAACAAAAATTTTTTCGCATTGTAACTTTTTTATGTCACTCATTAAAATGTACAAAAAAGATTGGAATTTATTTAGTTTTTTAAGTGTCAAGCAGTTTTTATTTTCGAATTAAAACCACACCACTAGCGTCACGCACTATTAAGATATGAGTGTGTAAAATTTCAAAGAATTTCGAGCATTTTAAGGTATTTAAACTGCGGTGTAAATGATAAGCGCACATTTATAATTTCTCGCCTTTCCAGCGTCGCTCTACTACGTTTCTGTATTGAGCTAAGATGGCCGACTTTAACTTCAAATCCGACAATTATGGGATAGCCAGTCTATTTAATTCTGTGGTCGCTGTTACACACACACACCAGCACGGGGTTGCGTGGTTTGCAAAGAAGGCGAGGACGGTGCCGAAGTAGAAAGAGAGGGAAACAGGTTGTGTCGTTCGACTGCGCATCAACTCTGCGCATGGCCGGGAACGATCTGAATTGAACGACTCTTTTGGGAACTGTTCTTTTGGGATCGGTTCTGTCGACATAATGGGAATTTTCAAACTTTGGCTTTTCCCGCCTATGTAGGAATAATGGGACGGTTAAACTTTGTCGACATAATGAGACGATTTCGTTGTGTAGGAATAATGGGACGATTTTGCGTTTGTAGGAACAATGGGAATCGACATAATGGGACACCAAAGTTTATTTTTCCCATTATATCGACACCAACATCGAATCGTCCCATTATGCCGACGTTGTCGACGTAATGGGACGATTTCATGTGTAGGAATAATGGGAAGATTTTGCGCTTGTCGATATAATGGGAATCGGCATAATGGGACTCCACGCAAATCTGAGGTTCATCAAAATCTGAGGTTGTGTTTAAAAGTTATTGTGTTCACGGACACAATATGTATATATACAGGATGTCCAGCTTCCACCTTCACAAACTTTTCCAGGTTATTAAGCATGCCAAAACAAACAAAAAAAGTCATATAAACATACGTCCGAAAATGCTTCGTTAAGCTGCTAGCCGCCATTTAGTTTTTTACACTTAAGAATTTTTATTTCCGTAACGGGTTGTTGTATTGAGTTCATATTTGGCATGTACTTTAATTACACCAATGTTCATTTTTAGAAAAAATATAATTTTTTTCCGATCTATATTTTCAAAATGGCGGCCATTTTTAATTTTTTAACTCAAATATCTCAAAAACCGTAAATTTTATAAAAATGTTACAAGAGACAAAATAGTTGTCAAATAAAATTATCTAAACAGTGACACCAAGTTTGTAAGGATCTAACTACAAATAACGGAGTAATTGTGGTTTTCCTGCAGAAAAACACTGATTTTGCACCATGATTAATGCCAATTTTAAGAGAAAAATCTCAATAACTCCGTTATTTGTTGTCCGATCCTTACAAACTTGGTATCAATGTTTAGATAATTTAATTTGTCAACTTTTTTGTCTCTTGTAACATTTTTATAAAATTTACCGTTTTTAAGATATTTGAGTTTAAAATTTTAAAATGGCCGCCATTTTGAAAATACACATTGGAAAAAAATAACTTTTTTACTGTAAATGGGTATTGTTATAGTGAAGGTTCATGCCAAATATTAACTTAATACAATAATCCGATACGGAAATAAAAATTATTTAGTGTAAAAAACAAAATGGCGGCTAGCGGGTTAACGAAGCATTTTAGGACATATGTTTACAGGAACTTTTTTGCTTATTTTGACGTGGGCAATAACCTGGAAAAGTTTGTAAAGGTTGAAGCTGGACACCCTGTATATAAATTTGAACATTCGGTGTTTTTGGCTTCTGGGGACAAAAAATATCAAGGTCCCGGGCTTAGGTCTTACCATGACTACTAAAGCTATAGAGTATTCCCTATAAGGAAATTCGCTTAAACCCCACAAACCTGATCATTAATAACACAGAACCTCTAAACAAGTTCCAGCACTCGAGCGTGCAACAAGAGACTCGCTGATCGCTTTTGCTTGTTTTTTCAGCTCAATTGTTGATATTACACGGAATTCGGAAAGTAAGACACAATTCCATCGCTACTGTTCTCGGCAATATGATCATTGTTGACAGAACACACATGGTAATGTTACCATGTTTGATCGACGATTTGGCTCTAACGCAGTTTTATTACCAGCAGCTACTTTTTGCGGCCAACTGAGCCAATATTATATGGTCTGTTGGAGTTAACGGTAGGGGTCAAAAAGGCTCTGGGAAATCTGTCACTGATGAAACTCGACAATGGGGGACAATAGGGACTTCGATATTCCCTAGTGGGGATTAACGTCCGCACTGGTGAATACTAATTCATCCATAAAGATTATCCTCATAATTAGACCAATTTGTATATATGAGGTCGAAATTGTGGTTCGGATCCCACATTAAACTGTAGGTCTCTAGATACCATTGGCTGTTGGGCTATTAACAGTCCTGTCTAAGGAGAATGTCGACCTTAGTCAGTAACAAGACTACAAGATCGCGCCACAATCATCCTACACTCATCTCTTATTTATATTCAGCTTAAAATACCCACTATGTGAGGTCCCTGTCTCAAAATAGTGATTTAATAGTGATATCCTTATGTGAGTAGGCCTACAAAAAAAAAAAAAAAAAAAAAAAAAAAACACTTTGAAAGTTAACATGTGCATTAACATTTACCTGAGCCTGGGTTGGGCCACAAGAAACAGCCACGATTTCTGAGGCAATCTTCTTCTCCTTCATTCGAACAGCCTCTTCAACAGCTATCTCATCAAATGGGTTCATGGAGTGCTTCACCCCATCAGTAACCACTCCAGTTTTGTCAGGTTTGACACGGATCTGGAATAAACCAAAGAAACCCTTCAGGAACAAAACTTAATGTAACTTTATTATTGTTAGAAATAGACATTTCTAAGACTCCATCTATCTATCTTCTTAATTCTATATGGGTTTAGTCTGTTACATCCCTATTTCTCTCAACCTACATTACCGATTTTTAAGATTGAGATGTCATTTTAAAGCATAAGATCTAGCACGTGTTGGAATGGTGATTAAAAAGGTAATTTAATTTCGGACTTCGCCCCCTAGCCTTTGATTTATTTCTAGAGGGCGCTTTAAAGTGCAAACAAACTTTCTTTAAAAGAATTTTTTATAAGATGTGAATTGTAACTTAACAGCTCATTACCTTCTAATGAATTATTTGAATGAATCGTCTGCCACTGCACAATCAACATTAATATTGTTAAAACACTCGCATTAAAGTTATTCCTTCGAATTGTACTGTAGGCGAGTTTCTCACAAACAGCAATTACGCAATTTGTGCACCGGCCCCCTTGTGATGCTACGAGTTATCTTGAAGAATATCTGTTTTGTTCATTTTGTTTTTGTCTTTACTATGAACCAGACAGTTAGGACCTGATCCCTTTTCAAATAAAAGCAGGCCCGGGTTAACACTTTTTGACGCCCTAGGCCAAAGGTCACAATTACCACCCCCCCCCTCCCCACAAAAACCCAATCTATGGGCTTATTTAAATTCTAATTACTTTGGCTATTGTGTAAAACCACAGAACTATTCAACGAACGTGATGATCATAATGTTTGTAACTTAAATCCGTGGACGTAATCATTTTTCATCATTTAATGTACCAATTTACCACCATATTAATCGTAGATATGAAATCAAACTATATAATAGTAATACAGAAATAAATTTAAATCCAGGTCAAAGGAACAAGGTCAAGACAAACCTTAAAAGGCATAAATCAAGGCAAAGGGGCGCTGTTTACCGTCAATTAGCGTAATGTTTACCGCTGGTCGGAAGTGCTCTTTACCGCTGATCACAGGCGCTATTTACGCGTATTGGTGGCGCTCTTTAGAGTCGATCGAGAGCACTCTTTACCATCGGTCGGGGGCGTGATTTAACTCTGATCAAAGGTGCTATTTACCGTATATTAGGGCAATGTTTACCACCAGTCGGGGGTTATGCTCTTGACCGCTAATCAGGGAGGGAAACTCTTTACGGCATATCAGGGGCGCTCGTCCTCGCCACAAAGGAGCCCCCGGGTCCTGGCACCTTAGGGGGCCACATAGTTCGCCTAAATAATCTTTCTTCTTTCTCTATTGCCGAAAATTCTATTCACTCTTTTTAATGAAGAATTTAAGAAGAAAATTGTGAAAAAACCAGAATTAAATTATATTTAAGGTTAAATTGTTTTACTAACACATTGTATAAAAAAGACCCGTTTGACGCCTCCCCTGCCTGACGCCCTAGGCCATGGCCTAGTGGATAATCCAGGCCTGAATAAAAGAAATGTATTTTTCAACACAGTATTGATAATATTAAGTTATTTTTTAGCATAATTAATTAAACAGCGAATTATTTTAAGACACATCATCTCAGAGATACTTAATAGCTACCGTACGGTATGTTTCTTTACTTAAGTGATATGTTTTCATGTATCAGGCAACATGAAACTGGGATTGGTAAAATAGTTTTTATCATTCGGGTAAAATTAAATTAAGAGAAATTGGACTAAGCTTGGATTTTTTTTTTACTGAAACTAAAAAGACATTAAACTTTTCAACTGTTAAATACAAGGTTATGAGGCCTGCATAGCCTATTTTTTTTAAAGATCTGTAGTATTATTTTCTATCTTCTTAATTCTATAAGGGTTTCGTCTGTTACATCATTTTCTATCCCAACCTACTTAACCGATTTTTAAGATTGAGGGGTCATTTTAAACTTAAGATCCAGCCCGTGTGTGAATGGTGATTACAAAACTCATTCCAATTGGTGCTTTGCAACCCCCTGGCCTTTGATTTATTTCTATAAGGCGCTTTAAAATGTTGACCAACTATCATTAGGCTATTAAACCAAATTCTTATCCAAGGAACCATGGACCAATTAGTTGGTATGCTTCCAGAGGTCAAACGAGGCAACTCAACCGTACATTCAAACCTCACAAGATAATTCTATGATTCATAAACTAATGTCACTTGATGGAAAGGGAAGGGTAAATATTCGGAGCTGTCCCGGTTTCCTCTATGAATGATTTGGTCACCCTACTTTTATAGCTCTTTTTGTGATTGTCAATAAGATTTAATTCATTAACAAACAAAAAACTAAGAAAATTATAAATGGTACTCAGGAACTGGGCATTTATGTCGACCATTCTTAGAAGTTAAATGCTAATAGAGATCATATTAATAATTTAATTTTAAAACACTTTTCATTTACTATTTTCATACTATCATTTTACTATTCTTACAGGATAATTATTGCAAAAAATACAACTCAATCTTCTCTAAATTCAATAAAATACCCAGTTTTGGGTACCTTATTTTCCCGGGCCTCGGGTAGATACCAACTTATAAATACCTACCCACCGGGTATTTACCCAAACCACATCACTAATTGTATCACAAATAAAATTTTCTATTTGACATTAATATTCTAATACCGGTACTCCTGGAGAGATTTATTGATACTTGCTTAGGTCCCTTTGTGATGTGTGACTCTTTTCTAAACTATTCTCCTACAAATATCTTGATAAACAATTGTACAGGGAAGATAAGAATCCATACTGTACAGTGAGTTGTTCATTTTTAAATGATAGTTAATTTAGAGGGGAAAATAAAGTTTGTAACAAAGGGCAATTTAATAGTTTAATAATGAAGAGTGTGATGAAAATAAAATGTCTAAATTTCTAAATCTCAAGGTTTATAGTTTAATTAAAGATGAGCTGCTGATACCAGAGTGAAGTTGGCTAAAGCTTTATCAGTCACTGCTTGATAAAATGAGCAAGGGTCAACTCATAGCAAGGAAGGAGATATCAAAATCTTCCGCATGAGACTTTAGACTGATGAATCCACTCATTGAGAAATCAATAAAAAAAGTTTAAGTAAGATGGAATTTGGGTTAGGCTCATCAAATTAATTTACATCTAGGTACAGCTAAGCTGCCTGTCGCAGCAGTGTAGGAGGGGGGTGGGTGGAGGCTAGGTAAAAACCTTTCTACCAACATTCCACTGCTGACTCACAGGGTTGGCGCGGGGTCTACGAGAACTCTGGTCCTGCATACTCCCATCACTCCCGCTCTCGCGATGCGGAACGAGGCCGACTTTAACATGAAGTCTTATGGGAGTACTGCTTTGCGCGCCCAAAGCGCTCACATATTTTGACTTATAACCTTTTTGTGTGGTATCATTGTTTTCCTCAACTTAACTTCTAGTAATGAATATTAATTACAGCTCTCTAAGTTTAATTACATTGAAAAAACTTAAAGTTTTTGACGAAGCTAATAGATAGAAACCTTTTAAATCATTTGAAATAGAGGACATTTCATTTTCTAGATAAGTTACATTATATTTTAGCTTTATAGAATGGTCCATTATCTAAAACATTATAGTGACATTTCCATTCATACAGTAAAAAATATATATAAACAATAGTTAGGCCTATGCTGAACCGTTTAAAGAAGAATTTTGGACATTCTCTTGAAATACTAGCCTACGCCTATATTTTTTACGCATCAACTGAACACAAATTTTATTTTATTATTATTATTATTACCGTACCGTTCTATTCAGTTTTTTTTTTTGTTTCTTATTTTTCATTAGGATAAAATGCGACCAAAATTGAAATATTAATTGAACTGGTCAACAAAATAAAAATAATAGACAACGGATGTTCTATTCAGAATGTGAACTTTGTTGCAAATAAAATAGTGCATAACATTTATGTAGTAATCATGGGAAATTTCATCAGTATTTTATATAAATTATTCGAGAAAATTAAGTAATTTCAATATGGTTAAATTGCGGAATGACCCGACAATCCGTTGGAACGAAAGTTCTCTGTATCTTCCATGTATTTTTATCTCTTCTTGATATAGTAGATTAAATCTTGATTAATTCAACGTTTACTGAGTAAACGTCAACCATAATTTTTTGAGGTTTTTAATGCAATTGTATTGATTGTCACATACAAAAAGGTGTACCGTACTGTACAGAATTGTGAATTTGAATATAAAAATATTGTCTAATGACAACACGATTGATATTAAAATTAATGTTGATCCACCCATATCTCAATATTCACACAGGTAGCATGCAATTTGTTGGTATCATGGAAGTTTCTCATGGAGATATCACTAACCGGCCGCTTTGGATATTTTATTCCCATAAGACAAATGTTTAGTTTCAAACATGTGCTATACGCCTTTAATATTGCTCAAAATAAATTAAGATTTATGTCATTTTATAAGGCTCTATGGAATTAAAAGTTCTATATTAGGCCTATTAATTGTCTGATTAATAAACAACAAATATTATTTTCAACATTTTTTGTTCAAAAATGAATGCGTTTTCAGTATTTAAATCTCATAGATCGGTCTATAATCTTGATTTTCATTCTTCAGTGTCCTAGATATTAAAATTTCCTTGAAAATTATGTAAAAATGAATATTTGGGTCAAAGTCACGAAATGGTATAATTTTAAGTCACCCAAATTATAAAAGAAACATTAATGACTATGTGTGTTTAAACTAAGCCCATGAACAACAAGAGATTCTTTTCCATACAATTCATTTAATAAAACTATTAAATATGTTCATTGTTATTATTATTTTTTTTTTTTTTTTTAATAACTTTTTGGCTCAATTTACCATTAAGGTCACGGTCTCCAGGAATGCGCTGCATAAATAAGTGACTTTGTTTACATGTTTAAAAATGTTATAATTACATTTGAGCACATGCATAAGGTTGTGATTAAGTTATATTAAATAAATTAAATGATTTAAATTAATAAGACAAATTATTTTGGTCTTATAGAAAAATGTACTTGTGTCACCAGAATTATCTCACTGAGAACAATATTTCTGTAAATATAGAACATAGTACTGGTAATTCAAATTTGTAACTTTTTAGTTTTACATATATAAATGTTCTGTAGAAATATTGGCGAACATGAGCTACGTAGTTTCCTGTTTTACATTTGACTATTTTTCCCTCAAATTTACAAAAAACTTGAGAGTTGTTTAGAGTATTGTAATTATTTTCCTTCAGGTTACGCCTTTTAATTAATTTAAAAAAATAATTTATTTTGGTTTTAAAGGTAGAATCATCTGTATCAGTCATAGCTAAAACTAAATGCAGGATGAAAAAGTGGGGTTTTTATTTTATTTAGATAAATTACAATAAAACATAGCGGATTTACTTTCCAGTCACACTCCTTCCTGTCACAGTTCAATTACGGTACTCTATTTATAAAAAAAGACTATTGAGTATAGTTGATATATATTTGAGCAATTCATAACTAAAAATACAAATTATTTGAAGATTTATAGCAGTCAAATTATTACTGCCCAAATTGTTTAGAGTTGTATTATTATTGGTTTTAATTAAAGCGTGACCTGAAAGGAAACTTAGGTAAGAAATACATGGAGAGTGCATAAAAAAAGTAATAAATAGTAAAAATTAAGAAATGATACTCATGATGTTAGTTTATACATTCAATTTACTTCTGGATTATACAAAAAAAAATTATTTTTAATAACCTTTACTTTTAAGTTTTTAACCTCTGAAATTAGACAGTTTCGTGAAATCGACCCATTTGTGACCAATATTAAAGGCTTAGCGGATGTTTGATTAAACATTAGCCTTATTGGAATAAAAATTCAAGGCATCTTCTATTCCTGCACGTCTACGCAGGCCGTGAGGACAGTTAAAGCATCCCGCATGACTGCAGGCAATGTTTTTGACCTATGTTAGTAGACACTTTCTATCGATCGGTCAAGTGCCAGCTTAGCTGGAACTAGCTAAACCAGTAGGTATCAACAAAAATTAATAGATTTGAAAATAAAATCAGTATTGATGATCTACACACTACATGCAAAATCCAATAGCCTTAGCATAAACTACTGCAATTGTAAATCGTAAGTAGCCTACAGTACAAATATTTTGATATACCGTAAATTATTTCTCTAGAGAACACAACATGTAGCAGTTTAGTGACACGCTCTGCAAAATTAGGCACTAAACCTAACTTCAAGGCTGCAGTTTAACCCGCTAGTAGTGCACAATGTTCAAAATCCAAATTCCCGTGTCTAGGCCGCCGGTCATGTTAACTTAGATGGTTACGTCTTAGGCACCTTGGCCCAGATTTCTACTAAGGGGCGGGTTCGATTCCTGCTCACAACCAAATCTTTGTATTTTTGCGGTTAGGTACTATTGTATTGTAATGTAGAAATAATTTCACTAGAGCAATGTCTTTACTTATTGATAATAATGTTCTGCACGTCATTTCATTTGAATGTAAGTTTTCTTCATAATATGTCAACTTGAATGCTGAACTGTTGTAGCCTATTAATGTATCATGTCACTGCAATTTTTGTATACTGGCGTATGCCGTTTATTGCAAATAAATAAATAGCCTAAAAACCTGACCTGCTGTGCAACTCCTAAGAGGGTTAAAACTTAGCTGATCTGTGGCAACATTGGTGGGAGGACTCACGTAAAATGAACAGTGGTAGGGTAGGCTTTCTTGGAAGTTGGCGGGATCAGTTGATTCTTTGAGAGCACCTTGGTCAACACAGATTTTTTACTATTAACACGTTCACTACCAGCCGCCGCATATATAAGGCGGTCAAGCCACCCCCTCAGCCCACCACACAATCATGGACTCCTCTGCAGACCGGTCCTAGTGGTCGTGACCTATGCCTCAGACCACGAATCAACTTTGTTAGTTAGTGTCGTCAATGATCGTCCTAGACACAGACCAAGCACCACACAAATGCGGCGGACAATCTAGTAGACCGTGCCTTAACTATCTAACCTTTAAATAGACTGTCCCAAAGAAATTTTGAGTTTAGTATCAAGTAAAGCGCCGTAAATCTGCGGAAGATGTCTATTTAAAGGGCGAAACTTCGTTATCCGTCTCCACCGTTATTATCGATGTGAAAATTTCGATATTGCGATAATATTGCTATTATATCGATGATACAATTACACGACACGATTACAATTTATCACCTGATTTAGTTTCTCGTTCGAATATAATGAAATAAACCTTTTGACAATAAAACAAATACTGTATATATTCAAACAAGTAACTGAAAAAAGTAAAAATTGTAGCTAATGTAACCTGTAACAAAGAACAACACAAAATAAACTAACCAAGTTTGTTGTGTAGTGTAGCTGTAGCTAGCTGTATCTAAATTCAAATTGTGAGAAAAAGCAGACTTCGTTAGATCTAAAATGGCGTCACACAAATGCTGCCAAATACAAATCAGAAAGGTTTTTTTTGCTATTGTATTGAGGGAATATTCATTTCAAATGTTTCCAAACACCATTGATTTTGTTGGTATAAACATCGCTGTAAATTAAAGTGACGGAGGTTTTTCGGTTACACTGTTAGGTTAGATTATTATTATGATACATATCTTTTCTCAGTATCGTTGTTGATTCGATTGTTTTCATCGCTCAATTTCAATTGCAATATCAAAATTTCCACATCGATAATAACGGTGGAGACGGATAACGAAGTTTCGCCATTTAAAGAGCCCAGCCGCCGCAGACCTGTGGCTGTGGGCTTGGAGTAAAACTCACCCGCCGCAAAACTATAGCTGTGGTCTGTAGTTGCGAGTTTATTTAACATTGTGGTAGCGAACATGTTAGACCTAACTTTTAATTGCGTTAAGACACTTGTACGAAATTACAGTACCAATAAATTGGTGACACCCACTAATGGTTCGTTCAACACATAGGTAATGCATAAAAGTTGTTGCTAAACTAGATCTCACAGACTAAACCTAATCTGCGCATCAGAAAAAAATTTGAGTTAGCCTATGTATGGAAAGTCTCAAGAATTCGTTTTTTTTATATAAAAACACCTAGGATAAAAAAGAAAACTAATATCATACCTTGACTGCATAATCAATGACTCTCTTCACACCAACTAACACTCGAGCCATGCTTACAAATTAAGTTACTGCTGCAATCAATGATAACTTAGTTGTGTAAATCCTATTTGTTTGTCCAATTAAACTGTTCAATTTGATAATTAAGCTATTACTACAAGGAAAAACTAACAGTATCAAATAACACAAATTTTACATAAGAGAGAATGTATTAATACTGCACTATTACATTACACTCAAAGTTAAATAACGTTCATTCCAAAATTATTTGAATAATTGAAATAATATTAAATTGAGGTTAAAGATCAACTCCGACTCCGTAAACGTCCCCTAGCCCTGACAGGACAGACTTGATTGAGACAGCTAGGCAGTGTTGCCACTATCATCGGTATGACGTAGGCCGGAGGTAAATTACCCATTACCCCACACATCACATCACCTAAATATAAAATTGGTTAATATTGTATTCACATGTTAATTCAGAATGTTATTGTTCCATTCTCGATACGAGATTAAAATTTTACAAGATTCTCAAATTAAACTTAATTTAGATTAATTGATAGTTTATTATTACAAATCCTGTATTGAGATTGAGGGCGTTCACAAGCATCCACCGCAAAGCGGTTTGTTTACGTTTTTGCCTATCACGTGAAAAATTTGAGACGCTTTATTTGTGGGATTCGTCATGCGATCGGCAAAAAAGGTAAACAAACCGCTTTGCGGTGGATACCTGTGAACACCCTCAATGTCACTACTAGCAAATTAAATGTCACACAGGTCCAACCCTGGGTGGAACCGAGGCATCGTGAGATGGACTTATTCCTAACCCAATCTCAATATTCTTGACGGTTCATGGTTACAAATAAAAATTCCCGGGCTTTGTACCCCCCCCCCCCCCAACCATTTGATTTCCTTACTGCTTTGACTTTAGATTATCACATTATGGTTTGAAGTAAACTCCCAAATCATGGAACTCATTAACAGACTGCAGGACTTGGTGACTTGCTGACCAAAACAATAACTAAAGAGATTCTTCTGTGGAGTGTGTAAGAACTGAACCACCACACACATCTTCGCATTCTGGTCCTTATAGATTTGGGTCTGCACTTTAGCCTTCGCTTTATCCAGTGGTTGATCTCTGCTTTCTAATCCATTTTCAAGGATCAGTAAACCTTATAATACTCTTAAAAGAGTACATTGATGAGCATAGTTTTCCTGCTCAAAATAAGTAGGCCTAGCCCTTCACATTATACACACACACATATATATACATTATCAAGCACAGACATATCAGTCTGAAGCAAAACACCCTGGAAAAATATGAAAAATGTCGAATCCCCGATCTTGAAGATTGTGGAGATGAAGAGGATATAAGTAAGGCAAGCCTAATACCCCCGTAGCTGAGTACTTAGCAGAGCTGCGTACTCAGCAAGTTTTCTAAGATATTTTTGTTTCATTATAAAAGAACTTTATGGTTAGGCCTATATAATTAATAATTGTAACAACAAGAAAATATATTATACATGGTGTTATATTTTTCAGGTAATAATTTTTATTTAATAATTTAAATATTAATATTTCTTTTGTACTAAATTATTTTCTTTTAACAGTAATAAAAGTGCATATCCAAAGCTGACATGCAAAAGGAATGACCTGTTTACAAATCCCAAAACACAAACATTCCAAAAATTAGACAATAAATGCAGAAGACAGATGATGAAAAACAGACACCTTTCCAAGGAATCTAAACTAAGTAAATAAATAATACGTAGAAATTAAACATACAAAATCTGAAAGTAGCTCAATATTGGGAAACTATCAATCTACTCCTCAGAAAATAAGGTACAGTATGGAGTCTCTAAAGGGTCAATCCTGGGCCTGCTACAATTCATTTGTTACATTAAAGGATTACTAAAATTACTATTAGATAAAGATGAAAATAAAATGTTGTTATAGGCAGACATGCAAATTTACTAACCACAGGAAAATCACTTATGTCTTTAGAAATTTCTTCGTTTATTTGACATACAGTACCAGGTTAACGAGCCTTGCTCGTTAGTATGTTTAAATGTTAACAATGGTTTTAATTGTTTTGATATTTCTACAAACAACCAACTATATCTCTTCACAGTTAACAGCTGTTTAAAAAAGTCTGCCTAAGAGTCACCTTCACCCCTGGGCCAGTAGCCCATTGTTGCGCAGTCGGCAATGTTAACCATATGGCTTTTAATGCAAAACATGGTATTTTATTCCCCTGTTTCGGACGCCGTTTTTCAACCGATTTTCTTTAAACTTGGTAAGTGTTTAGTTGAATAGTTATATTAGGTCCCTCATACCTCGAAATTTTGAAAATTTAACAAATATTACTAAGGAAAATCGAGTTACTTTGCAACATCACAAAGAGTAATATTTGTCCAATTTCAAAATTTTGAGGTATAAGAATCCTAATATAACTTTTCAACCAAACACTTACCAAGTTTAAAGAAAATCGGTTGAAAAACGGCGTCCGAAACAGGAGAATAAAATACCATGTTTTGCATTAAAAGCCGTATGGTCAACATTGCCAACTGCACAACAATGGGCTACTGGCCCAGGGGTGAAGATGACTCTTAACCAAGGAATCTAAAATAAAATAAAGAGAAGGTAGGTGTCAAGACATGCAACCCCCTCTACGCACAAGGTGTTCTTTAGCACCTATGACATGACCATTTACTAATACTCTGGTAATGATAATGATGTCATAGGTGCAAAAGAACATCTGGTGCATAGAGGGCGTTGCATGTTTTGACCCATACCTTGTCTTTATTTTTTTAGATTCCTTGTGCTTGACATTAATGTTCCTTTATTTTTGTATACCTTTTGTTGTTATTTCGTTTCAAAATTAAAATAGCAAACAATAAGAACATTGTTAAAAGTTATGATTTTCAAACTTAAATTTAGACTAAATGCAATTTTTCCGGGGATTGAGACTGTTTCTAAACTTATTTTTGGGCCAAAACACTCTTAAATGCAAAGTTTAAGCAAAATCTAAACGCTGGATTACAAGATCGTGGAACACACATCCCTTCAGATAGTGCTTGTATTATAGTATAGGATAAAACAATATTTTAATAGCAAAAATCTTTGCTAAAAAGCTAATTTAATTCTTTTAGTACAAATATAATAAAAACCAACCTTCTCCAGAAATTTATTGTGATTTAAACATACTAACAGAAGTAGAGGAAACAAAATTTTTGGGTCATTGACAAGGATTTAAGTTTTTTAATGGATGTATAAATTTCATAAACAAAAAGAGTGGATCTGGAATTTATGCTTTAAAAGAATATCAAATTATCATAATATGGTAGTAAAGAAGATTGTATATTTCTCTCTTATTCAATCTCACATTGCCTATGGAATAACATGTAATGGATCCACCTGTCATCAAAATTTTAACAAAATACTTATACTTCAGAAGAAAGCCTTGAGAATAATGGTAAATTTGAAATATAAGGAATCTGCGAAGAAACATTTTGATGGGGTGAAAATTTTGACTTTATTTGAATAATGTATTTTTGAGACGATTAAATAAACAAAATAAACACTACCTACTCAAAATTAAGAATGTAAATCATAATCATTACTAGAAATCATAAGTATTCTATGATAAACCATCATAATTTAAATTTTTGTAATAAAATTCCAAGTTACATAGGCGTAACATTTACTAAAAATTTATTCAAAACTTACCAAGATATAAAATTAGAACAGAATAAGAAGAGTTTTTACTGAAAGTATATCTAATTTCAAAATCCCTTAATTCAATAGAGGACTAAATTGGTAAAGAAGATTAAACTATTCAAGTAAAATGAAACACAAAGAACTATTAATCTAATGTGAAATTATCATTGTGTTTTGTTAAGTTAGCTTATTTTATGTATTAGTACCAGGTTAACCGAGCCTTGCTCGTTGGTTTTAATTCACCTTTGTTATGGTGTCATGGTAATAAAGCTATTAAATTTCAAACAACAACCAACTATACCTCTTCACAGTAACAGCTGATTCAAAAAGACTGCTTAATATTAATGTTCCTCTATCTTTGTATACCTTTTGCAGCCGATTCATTTGTCAGGATCATATATTAATTGCCCAATGATGAAAGGCAGCTGGGTCGTTTCAAACCGGCAACCTTTAAAATGAAAAGCGAGTTCTAAAATCACTCAGCTACTCAGCCTTGGTGTATACTACACATACAGTCAATTCCCGATTATCGGGGGGCGGGTTAACCGGGTTGCAAATTAACTGGGGTCACAAAAAGTCAATTTCAATTTTATTTATTTTCGACAACAATATCATCATTTATCGATCTTATCGTGTTGAAATTACTTGAGAAGAAATCTCATTACTAGTTATTATTTTATTTATCAATGGAAAATAGCAATGAAAGACGGAAAATAATTCATAAATTATTTGGTGGCGTAATTGTGATCGTAGTCATGTGGTCAGGGAGGAACGAGTCAGAGCGATGGCGTAGTGGGATGGGGATGGGGCGCAATGGCGGAGTGAGCTTGACTGCTAGAAACAACTGGTCGCCCACCGGGATATGCTAAAAATAGAAATGAAAAAAGGTCCTATTTAGTTTCCAGTTCAGTTACTCTGATTCGTGTGCTGACCAGTGACCCTAGTAATTTTGGGATATATTATGCTAAACAACACATTTCAAAATGCATTTGTTTTGCATTTCAAGAAATGTTTGATAAAGTGACATTAAAATTATATTTGACAAAGTTATAAATTTATTAACCTAATTTAGTAATTAGCATTCATTAAGGCTTCGGTCTACCCCAGCCCGATTGCCGCCTCGCGGCCGCGGCCGTAGCGCTAGGTGAGTTTTATGGATGCAGAGGTTTACGGGAATCGTGTTTTAAAAATAACTAATTAAGATAGAGATTGGCGCTTAATTGTTTCTAAAAGGACAAAGTCGGATCTTGTCTTCTGTGTTTTTATAATTTTTAAATAAAATTTCTAACTTCAGTTATAACTGTCTAAAATCATGTTTTTCTCTCATGACAAGTTTTATAGATGCAGAGGTTTATGGGGATCGTGTTTTAAAATTGACCAATTAGGATAGAGATTGGCTCTTAACTTTTTCTAAAAGTAGAGAAAATGATCTCGTCGGCTATCTTTTAAGAATTCTTAAATAAAATTTCTAATTTTAGCTATAACTGACTAAAATCATCCGTTTTTCTCGATGCAAATACAAGGATTTTATTAGAATCCTGTTATTTTCTGCTAAATGCAGCCTAGAGCTATAACTAAGGTGTCATATTAAAGAAGAATAACGGTGCTAAATTTCCTTATTTACACTTGGTAATCTCACTTTGGTAGTTTCAT
The DNA here is from genome assembly GCA_030545055.2 of Neoaliturus tenellus. NCBI lineage: Eukaryota > Metazoa > Arthropoda > Insecta > Hemiptera > Cicadellidae > Neoaliturus > Neoaliturus tenellus. Next base: position 43,422,702 of record CM061531.1, on the reverse strand, counting down.
CAAAACTAATGGAAAACTTCAGTTAAAAATCGAGAAAAACGTATGATTTTAGAAATTTTAGCTGAAATTAGATATTTTATTTTAAAATTCTAAAAAGATAGCCGACGAGATTCTTTTTCTACTTTTAGAAAAAGTTAAGAGTCAATCTCTATCTTTATTGGTTAATTTTAAAACACGGTCCCCGTAACCTCTGCAGCCATCAAACTCGCCTAGCGCTACGGCCGCGAGGCGGCATTCGGCATTGTTGTTCGGGCTCTGGTAGACCAGACCCTTAAAAACAATTGATTGTTCTTAAACTTTTGCCCATTAGACAAAAAGATGAACCATTACTTGTTTTTGTACGCGTATAGATGCTCTTATCTTGATCTAAATTATACCAAGCGACCCTCCCCCCCTCACTCAGCGCCGGATCCTCTTCCCCCTCACCATACCCACTCATCCCGGCTGCCCGATGCCAAACAATAGAACAACTCACCTTGGATTTTTGTCAACGTTGAACCCTTTTATTGTGTTCCTTGTTCACTTAACTAGAAAATCTGTTCATTCAATCCAATAAGGTTTGGTCAATAAAAAAAAATAAATATCGGAAACCCGCTGACTCTTAATTACAACTTGTTTATTTCGTGTTTTAGTCAATTTATTGAACTCTTTGTTTTAACCGTGGTTTTGGGTTATCCAGGATCCTTCAATCAGTCATTACCCCGGATGATCGGGAGTTGACAGTAACTCCGTATTTGTATTAGCTCCATATGTTGTATTATAAATAACTTATAGAAGGACAATCATTCAAATACATGTTTTGATAACAGAATTTATTAAAAATTATTGCACCCTAAATTTTTACAAATATATGTTTAAAAATATAGTTATATTTCTGTTTTAGAAGTATATTAATTTTTTAACATAAACACAAATATTAAAAGACAATTATAAAACTTCATATATTTTAAAACTTGATTTTACCATCAAAATATAACTGAAATGATTAGAATCAAATTAAAAATGCAAAATACTAAATAGCAGGTTTCCTTGTCTGGCACCACTGCTGAGTAGAGCACTGAATTAGATCACACATGAAAATTCTCAGACAGTAGGAGTTCAGACGGTAGGAGAATTCACATGAGAATTCTCAAACAAGGAGTTACTATGGCAAATTGTAATGAGTTGAGACTACCGGGTCCGAAAATAGCCAAACAGGTATCACCCCAATGGTTTGGCTCCATATTTTGGCTTATATGATACTTGACGTGGAGATCTTCTTGGTGTAGATGAAACTGATTTGACTAAAGCTGCTCTTACTTCACTTGGAGTTTGGCGAGCAACTTTTGGGGTGCATTTCTTGGGTTGATTTCTTAAACCAGAGCCCCTGGGACTATTTAACATGTTGCGCTCTCTAAGAGGTGAAGAGACAAGTAAATGATTATTTTTTAATTTGTTTACACCCCATTGATACTCTGAAGATACCTTTTTTCCATGTAATGGAGTTTTCTGAAGGGATGTTTGGTTTTCTTTTACAAAATTTTTTTGAAAGTTTTCTTTGCTATCAATTTTTACACTATTATTTCTTAAAGCTAAACTTTCTGAAGGAACAGGTATATTTTTAGAGACTTCAACTGGCATACTAAGTGTCTCTTGATTTGTCCCATTTTTCTGATTCGCACTTCTTTTTCTCTGCACTCTTCTTTCTTTTGATGATTTTGATGAATTCCTTTTTTTAATTTCATTACTTTTGAGGTGAGTATTTCTTGGAATTTTGCTTTCAGTGTCAGAGTAAATCATGGTATTAAACATTTTAGCTTTAGCTAAAACCATACCAGCATTTTGAGATCTTATCTTTGCCAAGGATGGTCGTCCTGTCGAAGGTTTTTCTTCATGGTTTTCTTCATTTAAGAATGTCTCAGCATTTTTCCAAACCATTGAATTTCTTGATGGTCCAGGACTTTCACCAGTGATAGAAGACGGAGCAGAGTTTGATGCTCTATGAAAATCACAGCCATGAAATGAAGATGCTCTTCGAGTTTGACTCCTTGTCAAGACTCCGAAGCTGGTAAAATCAAAATTCCCTTGCTCATATGATCCATTAAAACTTTCCCTCTGGTTGTCATATGGCTCTGATTGTAACTGACTTCTAAAGTTTTCTTTTAGTTTGTCTGTTGAGATCATTAGTGGGTTTGGAAGACCATTGCTAGGGGTATTAGGTTTTCCTCTTCTGAGTCCATTGGGATAAAACTGATGTGAAGATTTCATTTTATCATTAATATTCAATGACAAATTCCTCTTTATTTTAGGGCATTTTTCTCTTGACCTCCTTCTCATGGTTCCTATCTTTCTAGCACTTGGAGATCTAATAACTTTTTTCCCCGAGCTCCCACGGATCTTTAGTTCTCTACTTAATCTTTTCGCCAATTCGTCTGATGTAGGGCTATTGAGTTTTTCTGCTGATTCAAGAGTTCTTTCATAGGCAGACTGAACTGTTTTCACACTGTTAGTTGGTGTCCTGTCAGGTGTCAATTCTAAATCACTCATTGAAACTCCAACAATGTTTTCAAACTCAGAAGAAATTCTTGACTCAATTCTGGAAACTCGACTCTTTATGTCTTCATATTCACTTCTAGATATACGGACATAATCCTCAGAGGAAGTTGTCAAGTCTAGGGCCTCTGGAGTAGCTGTCAGGTCAAGTCCTGAATCCTCCATTTTCTAAACAAAACAAACACATAAATAAATACAGTAAAATAAAAAATATTCAGTAAACATACAACAAAACTGTGCTTAAAATAAATCAATCCATCAGTATAAGAGTCTGAATCATTGTTTTAGAAAATTTTATTCCAATATGAAATTAGAAGCTGAGAAAGCGAAACTAGCCTTTCAATACAAATATGTGAAACTAAAATTGAGCAAAACGTCAGAAAACATTAGATTCAATAAAGCTTGCTTAGAAAACAATTTGATACCAAATTACGTTTATGTTAAAGTCAGTGGAAAATCTAAAGCTGCACTTAAAGCCAAAAAGTCTGCAGAATCCATTTGGATAAAAAATTAGATAAAACATTTATATTTTAAAAAAGGCGTGCTCAACAAGCTATTATACAGAAAGCATTTAATTCTTCTAAATCTTTTGCATCCTTCTCAACAACATAACGTCTTCTATGAAATTGAACAGCAAGTTATAGCAAAAACATATTGGCGAAAAAGAGAGTTCAAAACAAAAAGCTTCAGAAATTAATGGAAACACAACATAGACAAGACATAGTAAAATGTTCACACACGTTTTTCAAAAGAGTAGTTAACTTCACTGATATCATATTTGACGATGATGAAATGAACTTGTTAAACAAATGCCTAAATTTTAATTTTCCTTAAAAAAGAAGTAATCTTGTAGCTGAATTATTAAATACTGAGGCATCTACTAAGAGGATTAAAACAGATGAGATTCGTGAGTCTACCCGGGTCATAATAGGCAATAAAGCAAAGAGTATAGTAAGTAATCCAGTTGGTGCAAGAAAGTATAGCAGGTTCAACTCCATGCCGCGTGCCTTGAATAGCGTCAGCCACAAGCTTGTCGAGCAGAACGCTGGGATAACAAAGGCCGACAAGGGCAACTCCATCGTAATCCTTCACAAAGACAAGTATGTCAACAAAGTTAAAACTTTTCTGGAAAACAACAATATTGTAAATATAAGTAAAGATCCAACACTTAATGATGTGAAAGTAATCAACACAGCCCATATCCAAAAGTAAGAATTTGCTAACCAACAATGAAATTTCATCCTTAAAAGTAACAAATCCACAAGCTCCAATCCTTAGAGGCCTTCCTAAAATACATAAAAAAGATGTTCCAATAAGACCTTTAGTTAACTATATGCCATCACCAGCTTACAAAGTAGCAAAGAAACTTGATAGAATTATCCGTAAAGAAATATGTCTCGAAAATAGCCATAGTATTAAGAACAGCCTAGAGCTCATTGACAAAATAAAAAATCAATCAATCAAAGTAAACAATAAACTAGCATCATTTGACATTGTCAATCAATACACAAATGTCCCAATTCAAGAAACTGTGAACCTATTGCATCAGAATCTAATACAACATTCTAAACTATCCCCAGAAGCAATAGAGGAACCGAGGAACCAATAGCTCTAGTAAACATAATATTGAAACAAAACTATTTCAAGTTTGAAAACGACTTTTACTTCCAGAATGGTTTGGCGGTGGGCTCTCCCCTTTCCAGTATCTTAGCTGAAATATTTTTGAATGATATTGAAAATAAGTTTTTATTTTCTGATTCCAATCGCCACATAGACAAAGTACTTTTTTTACTACAGGTATGTTGATGACACCATTGTCTTATTCAATAGAAATAGTAGGTAGCTGTGTTTATTCAACAATTATTCATGTAACATGCATAAAAACCTAAAGTTCACCGTAGAAGAGGAAAATGATAATGCCTTAAATTTTTTGGACCTCACGATAATGAAACGCAATGACAGATTAGAATTCAAAATATACAGAAAACCAACATGCACCGGTCATACAATTCACTCAGAATCACACCATCCATATGCACAAAAAGTTGCAGCTTATAGTAGTTTTGTAAATAGGTTTTTGACCGTACCAATGAATAAAAATGATTACAACACTGAAATTAACATTTTAAAACATATTGCTGTTTCAAATGGCTTTAAAAGTTGATTGACAAGCTGATAAAGAAACACGGAAATAAACATTTGATTGAAAACAAAGAAAGAAAGACATTTGTACCTGCAGAATATGTCAATTTTTTAGTAATAAGTTGAAAAATATTTTAGTGGATCTATGGGATGGGGAATGCCCTTAGAGCTTAAGAATGTTTCTGACAGAGAGATTTGTTTGCCGATATTTAAGGAATTTGAAATTATGACATTGCCTAGCCTCTACATATATATATTCTCATTCTACTAGGATAAAGTATTTCTTAGAATTGCCTTCCATAAGATTAAAAAGGACTAAAAGTAGCCATTTGTTCATGAAAATTAAATTGTTTAACAAATTACCTCAAAAGGCTTGGTATGTGACTCTCAATAGATTTCAAGTAATTTTGCAAAAATGGCTCAAAGAAAAGGCATTTTACACTGTTGATGACTGCCTTGCCTGTGATATTAGCTGTTTAAGATTTTAGCCTTGTTATTGAGTATTTATTTAGTCTATATTTATTGTCATACATGTTTTCATCCTTTGTTACCTGTTGTTTTTCTGTTAAATTTAGGTGGTACCAGAATGACCAAATGTACAATAAATTGTAAACCTAGTTTTAAGAACACTGACAAATAAAATTGGACTTCGTCAATTGCATGTACAATGCTTAAAGACAATAAAATTTGAATTTTGAATTGATTTTTCTAAACTGGCATTTTCAAGAATCCAGCTCCATCATGGCCTAATATCTATCAGATAAGCAAGAGATTGTTGTATTTAACTTCAACACCTCCATGGCTTCATACAAAAAATCAAATATTCTCAAATATTAAGAAGATTCATACAAAAATAATTTATAGATCCATCTTGCAACGAAAAAAGAATGTTCGGTATGGAATACTGAAGATGGTATCTGACTGGTTAACATCATCCCATTGAAGTTGTTGAAGTCATTGTCTAAGTCTATCACTGGGTGTACACTTTCTACTAAACCACCCAAATACAATTTGTACAGCAAAACTCCTTACCGATGTTCTTTTTGGGTGTTTCCTTGAAAATCCAAAATGAGATAATCGCAGTCTAGAAGTAGACAAAGACCTTGCTGACCTTTTCTTTTCTTCCCTGCAAAATTAAATATGTGCTATTAGAAATTTGACTTATAATGACTTTAGCAGATGTGATTAAACAGTACGATAAAACATACCTGAAAACATCCGTAAAAAACTTTATCAAACCATAAACATTTAGAATTAAGAAAGTGAGTTTCACAAAAATTATAACATTTTAAAGTCAATACCAACATTTTTATATAGCTCCATCTTCAGACATTTATATATTTATTGAACTTAAGAGAATCAAACTCATGAAATCTGAGAAACCTTCAGGCCTATTTTTTTCTCAATACTCACTGATTCACAACTAGTACTTGACCGTCGATTTTGACTGCAAACATTACAAAATATTTTCAAAAGTTTTTAACGCAAAGTCTTACCCTTCATTCTTGCTGGTGTAAAACCGGCTACGACGTTTGGGCTCCACTTCTCCTGGCAGACAGTTTCCCGTGAGACTGAAATTTGAGACCCAATTTTTACTTGATGTCTAGGTAATGTACGTGTCATACTAACATCCTTGACACCATTTCATTAAATTATTTAAGTTATTTATTACTTTTATGTACAAAAAAATCTTTGATCCGAATCAGAATTAGAATCAGAATATCTTTATTTACAAAATCATAAAGAAATGTAATGGCGTCAAAGGTACAAAAGTTTGATATCTTGAAGTTTCTTGCTTTACAAGTCAAAAAATTCTTGCTTAGTATATATTGGTCGGTCTATTAGCCAGCTGTGTAGTTGTCTGTGAAGATCTTTCCCTCTTAGGCGTTTCAAGTCTTCTGACAGCGAGTTGCAGATCTTTTGCCCTGCATAAGACGGCTTCTTGGTGTATTTAGTTGTATGATGCGGGGGAAGATGATAATCTATAGCTCATTCTTGTATTGTAGGAATGGATGTCATTGCCCCTAGGCAGTCCTAGTTGGTCCCCGTGCACAACGACTGCAGTTGTTTTCTAAATTTAACCCAATTGTTTTCTCCTAAAGTGTCTAAGCAAATGAAATAAAAATTTATATGGCTTATTTAAACAAATTATTGCTTATTGTTTTCATGTTGATTAGACTATTAAAACAAAATTTGAATTATAGTACTACGATGTTTAACAACCAATATTAAAAGAAATAAAAAAATTTAGGCAATGGTCAAAATTTTGAGAATCCCCGAGCGGCTATCTGGAGCCTAACCGGTTGGTCGCGCTACGATGGGTGTTTTGTCAACAAAGGACCGCGACTACCTGCCTCCAGCTCTTTAACTTTGAAACCTGGTGTTTGTTTTAAGTGTACCAGCTGATTTATTAAAAAAATTGTAACAGTAGTGTTAACTATTGGTGCTATTGTTGGCACTTTTTATTATACCACATGTATCAAATGATAAATGAAAAGATTTTACTACGAATATAAGAAAAATTTAAAAAAATAAGCAGCGAATAACATCGATTTTCTATTCTCTTTATTCCAGTTATCATCACATTTTGATTTTATTTGCCGTTTTTCCAACATGGCGACCAACTGAAAACTCTTTAATATAAACCCCTTATTTTTATGTATTTTTTAAATTTAAAGACATTTTAGGGTGAGTTGGTGGCGCAGTGGTTAGCGTGCCGAACTTCGGGACAATGGCAGTGATGTCGTGCGTTTGAGTCAGCGATTTGCCAGTGACTTTTATCACTACCATCACCTTGTACTGTAGCGGCTCACCCCCTTACATTGTCTAATACAATCCATGCACGGATCAAAAGTCTATGTAGACAGGTCAAAAGAGGCCTGCCAACCCCTTAAAAAAAATTTATTCCTTAACATTTTCCTCTTGACCTTACAGAGAGATGTGGACAATTAAAGGTCAATTACAGTCTCATAAGACTAATATAATACAAACTTCCATTGTATTTATCTAAAAAAAAGACTCAATAAAATAACAATATTAAAATAATAATGTTTTTTTGACTTTATTTTTTAACGTTATTTTTATAATTATTTAGCAAAATATATATATAAATAAAATACTGTACCAAGACTTAAACACAATTAGTAAATTTTCAAAATTGTATAACTTTATAAAAAAGAATGAAATTGATTGAATTACTACCGATGCAATATGTGAGGCAAAATTGATAAAACTGATAAAGTGTTCCAGTAAATTAAAAATTAATTTCAATTTAAATCTCTGCGTTCTTTAATTGAATTTAGAATAAAGGAATACTTTTAAACAATTTTTTTAATGGTCTAGTGAAATACACGATATACAGTTGGAGTTAGTTGAATATGATAGGGAAAACAGGGTCCTACATAAGGATACATTCACGACTTTAGACAGCTTTTAAAAGCACGCTATGATGTTTAATGCTTAAGGAAAAAGACAGATTGGTGCAAAGTATTCCCTAGAAACCATGTTGATTTGTCATGACTTAGAAGTTGTTTCTAAGACTGTAAGGAAAGGTTTATTACAAGTTACGACTTACGGCTGGGGCAGCAGGACTCGTGGCGTGAGGTGCGATGTCGTACATACGTCCGGCAGCAAGGCTCCATGGGGTAATGACTCCAGCAGATCCCGCCTGCACCACAACAGATGGAACATGCAGACGACACACGACACAACCATGCACACATGAGTTGTTAGCATAATGGACTTAAGTTTTAATTTTGTTTAACAAGTAGGCCTCCTTATTTATTTATGTTTTTTTAGCTGCATAATAATATTACTAGGGCTGTTCAAGAAATCAAAGACCATCTGGACCAGTTGAAATAGGATTTTTTTATCCAAAAATGTGCATTCTCCAAACAGCCCACACTTGGTCTACGAGCGACTACCATTTCTTCAAGCACATGAAAAAAAAAAAAAAAATGGCGTGGCTCCCAGTGTTTTGAAGATGATGAAAAGCTGAAAGATACGATCACGAAATGGTTCAAGGCACAGGCGGGAGATTTATATTGCAGAGGGAATTTCAAAGTTAGTTCATAGATATGATTTATTGTTTAAATGTCCATGGAAAGTAAGTTCAAAAGTAAAGAAAAGAGTTTATTTTAAGATGGATGTAATAACTCCCCCGTAGCAGCAGACCTGCATACTCAGCGAATTTCAAAAGAAATTTGAGATTTTGTATTTTCCCCATAACCCCATAGGAATGAGTATATAGGTTTACTGTCATGTTGTTAAAAATATTAGTTGTTAGGAAATGTAATGGTTTTTTAAAGTAAAAATCAAATATTGTATCAATACCCAGCACTTTTTAATTTTCCCCATAAATCCCATGGGGGTTAAATATTGTATCAATATTCAACACTTTTTAATTTTCCCCATAAATCCCATGGGAATGAGTATGTAGGTTTGCCGCCATATGGGTGTTGTTAGCAAATATCAGTCAACCCCTGTCTAGTGAGGGTACATGCCAAATTTTATCAAATTATGTCAATGATATGACACCTATGACTTACATGATATATCTCAAAAAAATGAAGAATTGTACAAAAAAGTAATGGATTCAAGTAATTTTGGACATTCCGAATACCAAGACAGAATAGAAGAACTACCAGAACAGGATATAGAAGCTTATGTAATACAAACAGGCCTGTCCGACCACACAGCACAATTTTGTAAATCTATATATTAATACGCAAGCATGTTTCATTTCCTCCTTTTTTCTCAGCTCGTGTTCATCGTAGGATAAATCCGTGCATACCGTTAGAAAGGTATAGTCCTGTAGATGAGCAGAATCACATTCTAATTCACATCGGACACCAGGGCTACGCCCCACAGGCTTTCAAAATTCCAATGTTAATCTTATGGAGAAAGGAGAATTGAATGAATCATTATACAGCTGTTGTAAAAACAACTGCTAAAAAATTAGGAAGATCAGATGTTTTAGTTCTAAAATCTTTTTAAACTTCTTGGGTCCAGTTCAACTGAAATTTTGATCGAATTTCGATCAGGAGGCGATCTCTAGTTAAATTTAATGCATGAAACCAGGAAACCTCAAACCACTACAAGGAGAACAATAAGTAACCAAAACCTACAAAACCTGAAATACTTCCTCTCAGAACAAAACTGGAAAACAGTACATGAAGCCTTTGACACCGACATCGCATTCGATAGTTTCAATCACCTGCTCAAGTTGGCCTTAGACACAACTTGCCCACTGAGGAAAGTAAAAAATAAAAACATAAAGAAACAATACCCCCGTCGCAGCAGACCTGCGTACTCAGCGAATTTCCAAACGATCTTAAGATATTGTATTTTCCCCATAAACACCATAGGAATGGGTATGTAGGTTTGCTGACTTGGGATGTTGTTAGAAAATGTTAGTTTTGTTAGGAAATGTAATAGTTACGATAGGTAAATGTCAAACTGTCTCAATATTCGGCACTTTTTAATTTTCCCCATAAACTTCATGGGGGTGAGTATGTAGGTTTGCCGCCATATGGGTATTGTAAGCAAATATCAGTTACACCCTCCCTAGTGAATGTACATACCAAATATTATCAAGTTATGGTGTTCTTTTCATTTTCCCCATAAACCCCATAGGGGTGAGTACGTAGGTTTGCCGCCATGTGGGTGTTGTAAGCAAATATCAGTTACATCCTCCCTAGTGAATGTACATACCAAAATTTATAAATTTATGGTGTTCTTTTCATTTTCCCCATAAACCCCATAGGGGTGAGTACGTAGGTTTGCCGCCATGTGGGTGTTGTAAGCAAGTATCAGTTGAGCCCTACCAAGTGAATGTACATACAAAAATTTTATCAAGTTATTCCAATAAATAAGCGCGATACAGGGTTTTGTTACTTTCCCATAAGATTAACATGGAAACCCTTTTTTTGGCTTTTCTCCGTAACCTGTTAAGCCAAGTTAAAAATTCAAAATACTAAATTGTTTATTTTTTTAAGCTCTTTAAAATGGTTTTAGTTAAAATTGTTGAATTTTGAAAATTATGCTCCAAAAATGCAAAAAACCCATTTTTGACCCTTTTGAAACCCCATAAAACCCCGTTCCCATAACCCGATCATGCTGGTTCGCAAACTCATGAAAATAGACCTAGTCTTACACCTTCATACAAAATTTCATCAAAATCGGAGGTCCCCTTCAAAAGTTATCAGTACCACGGACACATAGATATATATATATATATAGATATATAGATATATATATATATACATATATATGAAAATGAACGAACGTTGTTTTTGGCTTCTGGGGACCTCAAAATGAAAAAGTAACATGGTCCCGGGCTTAGGTCTTACCATGGGTACTACCGTAATAGCGTATTCCCTATAGGGAAATTCGCTAAAAAAGGTTTTACGATGAAGAATCTCGTACACTGAAAAGTGTATACCTAACAGCCCTTTACAAGTTTGAGATGACTGGGAAAATTGATGATAAAATAGACATGGTGGACAAAAAAAGAAGCTATGACTTACACTTAAGGAACCTTAGGCAGTTATCAACTCACAACTTCATTGAACAATCTGATAACAAACCAAAAGCACTCTGGCAAGTAATCAACACTGGCAGAAGAGCAAAACAGGAAAAAGCTCCAGAAATGAAAATGAAAATAGAAGGAAAAATAGTTTGCGACCCAGTTTTGATAGCTGAACACTTGAACATTTTTTTCTCCAAAATTGCAGATACAACTCTGATGCTGAACACAGATACTAAAGACAAAATAGAACACACTAACTCCCCAGAAATATTATGCCCAGAAACTCTAGTTCTAACTCCAACAAATGCTAAGGAAGTTGAAAATATCATAAACAGTTTAAAGCCAAAATCTTCTGCTGGTATTGATGAATTCTCATCCAAAATGGTAAAACACTGCATGGACGAACTCATTGCTCCTTTAGTCAGCATAATAAATAAATCACTTGAAAAGGGTGAATTCCCCTCAACACTGAAAACTAGCAAAGTATACCCTAAACACAAAAAAGGTTCAACTACAGAGTTCCAAAATTACAGACCAATAACTCTAGTCTCCACCTTTTCCAAAATCATAGAAAAAATCGTTCTTGCCAGACTTATGAAACACCTAACACAACATGGCTTGCTAACTGGAAAACAACATGGCTTCCTAAAAACTAAATCTACTACCACGGCCCTAACAGACTTGATTGAATTTGTTATTGAACAAATTGATAATGAACAGTTTGTTTCTGCTATATTCTTGGACTATAGCAAAGCATTTGACTGCCTCGGACATAAACTGCTGTGTAGCAAGCTGGAGAGCCTGGGAGTGACTGGCTTGGCTAATAAATGGTTTAAAAGTTATCTTGAAGGCCGCACACAAGTTGTTGAGCTACAACACTCAATACAAAACCAGGCACACACTTATCGCTCCAAAGCTCAACCACTGACAAGAGGAGTACCTCAGGGATCTGTCTTGGGCCCAATACTCTTCATTTTACTAACAAACGATTTCCCAAATGAAATGCTGACCCAAAACACAATCACAGTAATGTATGCAGACGACAATACCCTTTTAATCAGCAACAATACTACAGATGAACATTCACTAAGCATTAAAAGGGCCATGAATATTGCAATAGAATATTGTGGGAAAAACGATCTGGCCATTAATCCATCCAAGACAACCCAGATGCACTTTTCAACAAAGAAAGACATAGTAAAAAATGCAGCAGATCTCACAGAAGCAACTCAGACCAAATTCCTCGGCATTACGCTTGATTGCAAGTTGACCTGGAACGAACACATAAATATGTTGTGCAAAAAAATCAGCACAAGTATTTATGTTGTTCGAAGAGTGAAGTGGATTGCAGGACTAGCAGCAGCTAAAACTGCTTATTTCTCACTAGTAGAATCCCACATCCGCTATGGTCTACTAGTGTGGGGAGGAACATCATCACAAAACATGAACCGGATCCTCCTCCTGCAGAAGAAAGCTGTCAGAATCCTCGCCAACCTTGCACCACGCCAAACCTGCAGACAGGCATTTCAGGACCTCGAAATGATGACAGTTGTATCTCTGTACATTCAAGAAAGTATCCTGCATGTGGACAAAATACAACCACCAAGGAACAGAGACTTCCATTCATACAACACCCGTCACGGTTCAAGGTTCAACTTGCCAGTTCACCGTACGACTCTTGCAGAGAAAAAACCATCATACAGAGGCTGCAAGCTACGAAACCACCTACCTGCATCCATGAGAGACCTTACTGGGAACAACCTCAAGACGGAGTTGAAGATATGGCTGACGGCAAGACCTTTCTACACCCTAGATGAATTTCTTGAGAGGAGAGAAGACCTACTGTAAACCAACAATCAACCAATTTTAAAACAAACCATTTGACATTATTGTAATTCTTGAAGAATTGTATAATAAAGATATTTTTGACTTTGACTTTGACAATAAATAAGCGAGATATGGGTTGATTTCCCATAAGATTAACATGGGAAACCAATTGTTAGCTTTTCTTCATAATCCATGTTAAGCCATGTTAAAAATTCAAAATATTAAATTGTTTTTTTTAAGCTCTTTTATATAGTTTTAGTTAAAATTGTTGAATTTTGAAAATTTTAATTCTGGTCCAAAAATGCCAAAAACCCATTTTTGACCCCTTTGAAACCCCATAAAACCTCGTTCCCATAAAAACCTCGTTCCCATAACCCGATCATGCTGGTTCGCGAACTCATGAAAATAGATCTGGTCTTACGCCTTTATACCAAATTTGATCAAAATCAGAGGTCCTCTTCAAAAGTTATCAATACCACGGACACACATATATACATATGAAAGTGAACGAACAGTGTTTTTGGCTTCTGAGAACCTCAAAACAAAAAAGTAACGTGGTCCCGGGCTTTGGTCTTACCACGACTACTACCGTAAAAAGCGTACTCCCTATAGGGAAATTCGCTAAGAATTTTGTTTCTACTCTTGTGTTCCAATAATAAAAAGAGGTTACATTCTGAATAGCCCTTGTACCTAAAGGTACAAGAAATTGTCTAAAGGTACTAAAGGAAAATTAAGGGAGCGAATTTGAATTATTAACAAACTAGCTGACTTACCCGTGCTTCGCAACGGTAGAGCCTGCTCAAATTGCAATGCCAACCTGAGGAATTGTTATACTTCAGGTGAACTCGTTCGCTACGCTCACCCGCCGTCAGGTTCAGCTCGTTTGCTGCGTTCACTCGACATCACGTTTAGCGCGTTCGCTACGCTCACTCGCCTCTAGTCTATAAATTTCCTTAGTTGTTTATTACTAATCTTCCCTTAATAATACTTAAAATGAGAACAGCTGTTTATGATTAAATAAATTGCAGACAACTACTGTCATTTAAAATAGTTCTCATCTGCTACAATGTAAACAAAAACCCAAAACAAATTATTCTTCCTATACGAACTCCATGCTAACTTTGACCTTCTGTGGGGCGGGGACCATTGGGAATTTTGTAAAATCGCTTCTTATTGTCTGCCTACGCTATGAGAGGAATATGTATGCAAAATCTCACGCTTCTTGGGGCTATGGTTTGGCCTGTGTGTTGATCGGAATTTCGCATTTATATATAGAGATAAACCTGATCCCGATAAATTCTTTTCTGCTTGAAATCTGACATCACAATACAGTTGTAACAATTTCATCCTTCTAATTACTATCGACATATTTTTAAGTACTGAAGCACAATTTTGTCAAATAAACTAATTTAACTTGTGGAGCAAAATTGAAAAATGATACAACAGTGGGGATTATGTCTAGGGGTGTGCGAATAGTGATTTTTCTGGTCGAGCCGAGCCGAGCCGAGCTGGTAATGAAATATTCGAGTTTCGAGTCAAGCCAAGCCAAGCCCAGACAGCAAAAAAAAAAAAAAAAAAAAAAAAAAAATTATGATAATTTTTTCTGTCAAAATACCATCTTTTATCTTCCCAAAAGACCATTTTTTGGCCATTAAATGAAAAAAGTAAAACACAGTCAACTCCCGATTAACCGGGGTAATGACTGGTTGAAGGATCCCGGATAACCCAAAACCACGGTTAACAGATCTTCTAATTGAGTGAACAAAGGAACACAATAAAAGGGTCCAACGTGGACAAAAAACCAAGGTCAGGTGTTCTATTGTTTGGCATCTGGCAGCTGGGATGGGTGGGTAAGGTGAAGGGGGGAGAGGGTCCTATGCTGGGTGAGGGGGAGGGTCGCTTGGGATAATTTATTCAAGATAGAGCACGCAAACAAAAACAAGTTATTGTTCATCTTTTTGTCTAACTGGTAAAAATTTAAGAACAATAAATTGTTTTAAATGTTTAGTTACTTAATTAGTCTAATAAATTTGTCAAATAAAATTTTAATGTTACTTTATCAAACATTTCTTGAAATGCAAATCAAATGCATTTCGAAATGTGTTGTTTTGCATAATGTAACCCAAAATTACTAAGGGTCACTGAACAGCACACAAAACAAAACGATAATTACACAATGAAGTGGAAACTAATAGGACCTTTCTTGGTTTATATTTTTAGCATATCCCGGCTGGCGACCAGTTGTTTCTAGCAGTCGAGCTTGGGCGAGGGTGTGTGAGAGTGTGTGTGCATGTGTGCGTGTGTTGACTCCACCAGTCAAGGTCATTACCGAGGTCCTATTGCGTCGTAAACAAACCCCGCCCCGCACCTGCCATCGTCTTATCTCCCTAACCCTGTTTGCGATCACACAGCTCAATTATAAATTGCCGTGTTTCTCTGCTTTTTTCCATTAATTAATAAATCAAATAATTGTTAGTACAGAGTTTTCTTCTTAACTCTTTTTTTTGGAATTGTTGCTTCTGTAATCATTTTCAGCTCGACCACTCGAATAGTTTGGCATAACCTCGAGCCGAGCCGAATAGTGCTAGTATTCGACCACAACTATTCGACCACTCGAGTACTCGCACACCCCTAATTATGTCTTACCAGTACTACAACATTAAAAATTCCCTTAACACCAATCATGGGGGGATTTTAATGGCTCTAACTTTTAGCCCATTACCCAGACTTTCCCTGATTAATGCATTTTCCCTGACTTAGCAGAATGTGGACACCACTTTAGCAACCCAACAGTTTAAACAACCCACAATTAACAGTGAAACACAGTGGTGAGGATTCATCACACAAACACATTAGAATGAATTACTTAAATAAATAACCACAGAGAATGTTAGGGAATGACTCACATACCTCTTTTTTGCTGAGAACGCAGTCAAGTTGGATTCGCTCGCCTTCCGCTTCTTGCCAGTCGACATGATGCGTGGTGTGTGAGGGACGCACACAGAGTTGTCTGGTGTTGACACTTCAACCTCCTCGGTCACCTTCCCCTTCACCATCTTCCTAATGCCACTCAGCATCCCTTAAATCAACGTTTCAAATAGATTGGTGCTAATTATAATGTCATCAGGATTAATGAAAGTAGGTAGCTATTTTTTATGACAGCTGATTTCAAAGAGACTCCTTCCCAAACTCTAATTTAGAGTAAGGGAAAAACGATCAGCTGATTTTCCCCTCAATCTAAATTTACTTTCTCTTGCTTTTAATCAGTTCTCCATTTGCCCACTATGCGTGCTAGTGTTCCTTTACCGTTTATTTTTATACATCTAAAAATCTTAAACGTTTGACAATTGAAATGTGAACAGAAATAGACACACTAGTTTTGCGTTGTGATGGAAATTATTGTTCATGAATTGTACCTAAAATGGGTTTCCAGCACATGCTCCAATTATTCCCAGTTATTATGTGAGACTCGTTCTCACATGTTCAGCTTCACCTACCACATGAAATTTGGTGTTCCTGAGTGTGGTTTTGCCTCTCACAAGAAACTTGAGCTCATACTGGAAAATGCTACTTTGGGTACTTGTAATGAAATATACTATACATATGCCACATTTTAACATTACAGTGGCTTGTCTCTTTAGTTAAATATGTTGGGTCCACAATATTATTTTTTAAAATTGAATATGGACATGAAGGATTTTGTTGCTCAAAACTCTATTACCAAATCAATTGCACACCAAATGTCAAATACCTAATATTATTTTGCCAACACATTTTCTTTAAAGGAAGAACTTAATACCATCAAAAACTAATTTTATTCATGAAAATCCCTAGCAATTTGCTTTCCCAAAACAAATACCGTACTTTCTTTTACTGTATACACTAACGTAAATAGACTTATCATCCTATAGACTTCGTATCATTTCTTGTTTGATACCGAAATTATGAAGGTTCATGTTCACCAGATATTGCGTTGCAATTGAAGTTGTAATTTTTCAGCCGAATTTAAAGTACTGCAAAAACACTTTATCACAACATAAACAAAACCCTCAGATATAAAATGTCAGATATAAGGTTCAGAAGAGTGGTAGTACTGATTTGCCTGTCATATGTGACTTCGCTGTGAATGATAGCGCTATAGTTTTTGCCTATATTGTGCACAGTCGTAGAAAGATAAGGAGTTATCGGCTTTGGAAGTGTTTCCATTATTATGGTTGAGAGACGTACTTGTGAGTGACCCGCTCCTGCGCTTCTTCTTCTTGTAGCGGTGGCGGGAGTGTTCAAGCTCGTCGTGGCTGGACAGGGAGGTCGACGGCTGATAGCTGGGCAGGTGTTCGCAAACCATGTCCGGCACGACTCCTATCTCGGCCGCATGCTCTATCAGCATCTGTCATCAAACATACAATACCGGTACTCAGCTTCTTCAGGTTAAAATCAGATAAGACTAATTTTTTTAATTTTATCTTATGAATACTGTTATAAAACACTGTCCTAAAGTTTATTAAAATTCACAGCTTTCCATTCCTCAAAAGTTCAAAAGTTATCATGCTAGGATATGTAGGACTGACCTGACATTATATAAAAGACTTAAAAAATAGATGAATTAAATTTTCCATTTATGTTTTGATTTCTACTTGTTTTACATCTTCGATACATGAAAGAGGAAGAATTTTATTTTTCTTAGGTTTGTGGTAGACTAATGGTTTGTTGTATAAATGATACCATTCAATGAAGCCTACATGAATATGTATTTTATGATTTTATTTTACTTTTACTGTGACTAGCATATAAGATTAGTTTATATTTTCAAATTATTCACAATTTAAGGGACAACCTAAGGGAAATTTTATTTCAAAGAAGATATATTTATTGCTTTCAAAATTTCTCAGGTTCTAGAGTAAAATTTAATGTACTTTTAAAATTTATTTTTGAACAGAAGAGTACAAATCTAATAGATTTTCAAACAGTGCCACCATCAAGCCCATGCTGTGCCCCTTCTTAGGGCAGTGGACAGCCATGGCCAGAGGGCGCCAGTGTAAACCCCCAACTACCCATTCCCCTTCCCCACCACAACTATCCACGGTATCAAAAAATTATTACCAAGGGTCTAAGAGTATGGAATATAGTGAATGAATATATTTTGAAATTTTTAAAACCAAAATACACATTTTAAACGATTTGATAGCTTTAAATCCATACTTTATCTACGTGTAAATACTTCCCTTTTTTTTACTAATTTATGGCTTCAAGGTGCCCAATCAATATCACTAATTTCTTCAAACAAAACAGAATAAGAGACAAAAATAGTTGTAACATGATTTTAGTATTTTATTAATAAAATTAACAAATAACACTTGGTAATAATATTAACTACGGTAACTTTTTGTAAAATAAACTACGGTACATATTGTCTCGATTAATTTAACTAGAATCAAACACTTGTTTACTATTAAAATATAACTTTGTATTCATGTAGAAGCAAGATTTAACTTGTTTTGGACTGACTGAAAGAAGGCAAAATATCATATTTTAAACTCAATACATTATTTATACTGTTGATAGAAATTCTGCAGAATTTACTGACACAACTTCACTAACTTTAAGTGCGGGATTAAACTGTGGATGTCTGGTAAGTCACAAGAAGATAGGAGAGGGTGCAAATTTGTAAAAAAATATTGAAATAAACAATAACTTCTCTTAATTAATTCTCAGTATATGAATAATTTTTATTTTAATGAAGTGCATATCATTTTTTATTGTGTTTGCTTTAATTCATAAACTTTTATTCACTCACACAAAAAAAATATTAACACTGATTCCATGTTTCTTTATATAGATTTTAACACTTTCAACAATTACTTAAAATAAAATAAATGGTTTTCATAGCAACTAATCACTTTTGCCTGCTCTCTCCTGAAAGTAGTAGCTGCTCCCTACATCTCATTGATTTTGTGCTTTAGAAGAGGTTCCAAACTTGACCCAGGGTTCTCTTCCTCAACTCCAGTCTTATTGGTAGAAACTCCTCACATCCAGAGAAGAAAACAAACTTTCGAGAAGCGTTGGGAAAGAGCTCTTCTCACAGTTTGAGGAGTTCATCCTTTCAACAGAGTAGGTGACCAAGTTTCCTCGACCGAGGGTTACTGCTAGCACTCGAGAACTTCAAGTTTGGGCTTCACGAGCTCAAGAAAGAAGATCAACAGGAGGTTCAGCCGTCAAGAGCTTCTACAGAAAGCTCCAGCTCCTGCCTTTGTTCAAGCTCCTGTCCTTTTCTTCAGCCTACCAGAGTAAGGCTTCTACGGCCAAGAGTAAGTCTTGGAGATCACGCCATTACTGTGTGGATTCTTTGTTGGTTTGCATCAACAGTTATAAAGATTTTGATATTATTTATTCAACTTTGTCATATATGGAATTTTATAAATTATACAATGTACTACATAATGGTTTATGAACTTTTATTCGTACCAAAATATTGTGTTCAAAAAATAAAAATGTAATTTTAGTTTTTTTTTTTTTTTACTATGAAAAGTAAAAAATCACACCCTCTAAAAATAAAGAGCAAGCATGAGTGGTCTCAAATGATTAACTGATCATACTCTATTTTTTAATTAAGGGGAGCGGGAAGGGCCTATCTTACCAATGTTAAATTTAGTAACTTTAGGTACATTTTTCTACTAAAGTATTTGAGCTACAGCTTTTATATTTTTAGGACATCTTAATTATACCCTTAAGTGCATTTAGACCCAATTTTATAAATTTAGGTAAACTACAAATCTCAAAAAAAAAAATTTTGAAAAACATACTAAAATTTTATGTTTTTTTTACTTTTGGTAATTTTTTTCTCAAAATATAATATAGCTATACTTATGAAATTCGGTCTAAATATTCACTATGGTTACTAGATTGTGTGTACAAAATTTCATGTCTGTAGCTTGAATAGATCCTGAGATAAATGTACCTTACTAAAAAAAACACAAGTTTCGGGAAATCACATTTTATTGCAGGCATAGGCCTAGACCTTGTAGGCCTAGGTTCAGAACTTGGCACTTCAGGAGGACTAGGCCTAGGCCTGGATTTGCAGTACTGATTACCTGTGTGGTGTTTCTTTTTTATTTTATAACTCACACGTTGCCTAGGCATTGTAACAATATGCTGATAACTTACAATAACTAAAATATTACTAGGGAAACCAACTTTCCACTAAATCACTTTTCTTGGCACTAAACTATAAACAAATTCAAACTTTGTAGTTGATTTGTAAACAAAACCACTCCAGCAGATGATATTTTTCACTACAGCAATTCATACAGACCAGAAGCAAATATGCAGGTTAGCCAACCCATAAAATGAAATTTCTGGGGAAAATATCAGTGAGGGTTGTAGTAAATGTATAAGTCGAGCGATTCTTACTTTTGAGCTGAGAGTCGTGCATAACTTTATAATTTGCCTTTTTTTACCTAATTTTAATTGGATACACCTATTAAAGTATATATTTTCTAAAAGGGAATGAATCAAATATTTCAAAAATGCAAAAACATAAAAATGTGTAAAAAAAATTTTTTTACCCTTCCGGCTCCCCTTAAGGCAAAATAAATGTTATTAGAGTTTCAATTTTGAGATGTAACCAAGCATTCAAGATAAATTCTGAGTAAAGTCTAGTAGATAAAAATATTTAAGACAAAAACGTTAAAAGTTAAAGTTAAATCATATTACTGATTTTAATAAAATTCAATTATTCCAGTATCTATTTTGAAATTCCAGTATAATTCCAGTATTTCCAGTATGGAAATAAAATTCCAGTATAATTCCAGTATTTCCAGTAATTCCAGTATCAGTCGACACCCTGAATATGATACAGTAGATAAGAAAACTATGTTTCCAGCGAAATACGGCCTGTTAAAGCGATGATGAGATAAAAAATGACCAGTTAAAAAGATGTTTTTGTGTCAGGGTAGGCCGGTTAAAGCAGAGACCAGTTAAAAGGTGGCCGGTTAAGAGGGAGTCTACTGTATTTGGTTCTGTATAGATTGGGTATCAGGTTTTTAGTGGTATTCATACAAACCTGTATGATGGCGAGCCTCTTATCGAGTGCTTGCTTGTCGTCGACCCTCCCCGTTTTGAACGGCATCAGATTGGGCGTCCACACAATGGCGAGGTTGCTTGCGTCCATCTGGTTGTGCCGACTGTGGGCCGCCACCTCCTGCAGGAACTGCGGAACCCGACCAATGTACAAACATAACTCATGGTCTTATATTTACCAATGAAATGGGGTATAGTCCTTGAACATAAAATATGCATCTACACATTTTTTAATAAAATACGTATTTTCATGAAAAATTAGACATTTAACTTTAAATATTACAATGTTCAATATAATTTGAAAAAATAACAAATTAGAAAAATCAAATATGTAAGGTACACTTGTTGCGAGCTTACAAATATAAGTTACATAGTCAGAAAAGGATATACCTAAGCCAAATTACTGAAAATAATTTAGGGTATAAGGTATACCAAATTTCACAAATGAAATTAATGACTTTCTATACTGGTACTGAACCATTTTATGAAAATCTTTGACAAAAACTAGTCTTACCACCCTGAAAACTCTCTAAAATAATTTGTAAAGTTTATAAAATACAGACAAATTCTTGTGTTTTAGTTATAAAATGAGTATTTCCAGACCAAAATCTGAAATTCCCAACTTTTTCACTACTTTTCAACAACTCACAACATTCCTCACTTATTTCCTGATAGGTAGACACCCTGTTTAAGGGCATTATCCAAACATTTCAAGCCGACATGAATCAAATCAAAATCAACTTTATTCATGTAGGCCTAATATCCTTGCATATACCATACATTGAATAGTGTCATTAATATAATAGTTACAACCATCATAGTTATACCAGAAACTAGGGGCTTTTAGGGGCAAAGGCCCCTAAAAATTTAAATGGTGCTGGGATCTCCAAAAGTAAGTTGCAATTCATCACCTTATTGCACAGTTAATGTAATTCTTCTCAAGCTATACTGTGAATTTACACTCTTGAATTTTCTTATAAAATATTACCTTAATCTTGATAGAACTTATTGGTGGTATCAAATCAGCAATGAAACAATAATTTTCCTTGTATTACGTACAGTAGTCTATTTTGTGGAAAAATGAAAATTCATTACACTACTAAACTGCCAGACGCAATAAAAATGGTTTTAACCTTAACCATGTAAGTGATGAGTTCGTAACTCAAATAAATAAAATACTTCAATACAACATGACAAAATGGTTATTAGCCTATTAATACTGTACACCACTGTATTCTGAACCCCTGTGAATATTCAGAACCATCAGTCCCTGTGCCCCCTCCCCAGCTCCTCGTGTTCCCCATGCCTCCCCCATGTCCCTTGTTCCCCCGCATGACCCGTGCTTAGTACCCCCATATGCGCCAGGGATCCGCGTGCCTCCCATGCCCCCGCACCACCAGTACCACCTCGTGCCCCTCCCGCCACTATGCTCCTGTGCCTCCATGTCCGCCGTTCTTCCCCATGCCCCCTATGTCCAGCAAGCATTTTCCATGTCTCCCCCGTGAACCCCGTCTAACTACCCATGTGCCACCAAAGCCCCTCATGCCCCTGGTACCCTCCCATGCCCCCGCACCCTCACCACCAAGCTCCTGTTCCCTACATGCTCTCGTACCCCCATGCCCGTGGTTCCACTCTGTCCCCCATCCTCCCTGTGTTTAAAACCGTTCTTCCCTGTGTCCCCATGCTACCAAAGGTTCCCTTGACCATTGTACCCTCCTATCCCCCGCGCCCCCCTGCCTCCCCTTGGTCCCCGTTTCCCCCATGCCCCAGTGCCACCATGTCCACCGTTCTTCCCAGTGCCCCTATGTCTCCCATGCCCCCCAAGTCCCCTTTCGCTCCCAAACCTCCCCCAAGTCCCCTTTCGCTCCCAAGCCTCCCCCATGTCCAACTACCCCTGTGCCACCAAAGCCCTTCGTGCCCCTGGTACCCTCCCATACCCCTTGCCCCCCACGTCCCAACACCCGTACCCCTATGCTCCATGTCTCCTCTGTCCCCCACTCTCGCGTGCCCCCATGCCCGCCGTTCTTCCCTGTGCCACCATGCCCCCAAGCCCAACTACCCCTATACCACCAAAGCCCATCTTGCCCCTTGTACCCTCCCATGCTCCCGCGGCCCCCCTTCTCCCATATCCCCTTAGCCCCCGTTTCCCCCATACTACTGTACCCCCATGACCGCCGTTCCTCTTCGAGCCCCCTTGCAAAGCCAACTACACACCCCTTGCCCCCTGTCCTCCATGCCTTCCCCATTCTTCCATGTACCCCCATGCCCTTTATATATACCCATGCCCCCAATGTACATGTACCCCCATGCCTCCTACCCCCCGTTCCATCGACGTCCCTCGTTCTATGATTGTAGTACGATTTGTCTGTTTGTCCAATGAAAAAAATTGATTTATATATTGTTTGTTTTCGCACACTGTCATTTACATGAATAGGGCCTAGCTCCCCGTCTGTATGGGTTAGCGGGCATTGGTTGTTTCCATACTACCTACGTAAAGAAAGAAGTAGACAATGAATAAAACAAAATATTCCTCACGCAGAGGTTATTCAATGTTTGTAGTTGGCATTATTCAGTCGGAAATAAACAAACACTTTAGTGAAACGATTTACTAAATATAGCCAAAATGTAAAACAGTAACATAAAAACTAAACGTCATTCACTGAGTAAAGACAATATATTAACTATTATGCTAACTGTATCAAGGTTAAGCATCTTTTAATTGAGGTCTATTCAACATACAAAATCATTTTAGTCCTCAGTCCTGATTATATACCAAAACTCATAGATTTGGCCACGAAGAAGAAATACACTGTGGATTCGTAATTTTTCCATGACATGACTATTGGTGTTTTCCTTTTTTATAGTGCATTGCCGATTTTAAAAGTTATAATTAAGGTTATCTTAACTCAAAGTAAACAGCTGAGTTGTTCAGTTAATATAAAATATTCGCTGGAACATCTGCTTAATTACACGTGTAGATCTAAAATTCTCCTCCCCATAAGATTAACATTGGAACTTCACGGACCAATGGGGCAAAGCCCAGGTAACTTTTGATAATTCTGGTATTTTTCCTTGCGTCCTTGGCCCTCAAGCTTTAAAATGAGCCATAATAAGTTGCCCTGTCTTTCTCATAACTCGAGATATTTCGTGGGGACCGATTCGCTTACGGAATTATATATATATAGATGTAAGGACAATTCCCAGTTAAAGATCAATTCTAAGTCATATGTTAATTTAATATGTTTTGTTATTATTATGACAGATGATCTTGTTTGTGTATGAAAATGTTTATTGTAAAGTTTGTTCCTTAAAAGTAATGTTTGATTAAATTGTTTCATTATCCAAAGTCTTAAGGTTTCTTAATTAAAGTCTTCCTGTCTGTGGGTATAGTTCTATATTCCCGACCAGCAAACACCCTGTGCCATAATTAGGACCAGGTTCATCGACTAGAATCGTTGCAAATCAATGTTACAATTTTCAGCTGGTTTTAAGTGCTCAAAAACTCATTACAGCATAAACAAAATCCTCAATGATGAAGAGAGGTGGATATGATCTGCAGGGTCCATAGTGCATGTGTGCCGCTAGAGAACCCGTTATCGTAAATTGATTTGAACAAGACGATGAGAGAAAGCTATTCATGTAGTATCTGTACTATAAGTACCTAGGATTACCTAGAATTACAATCAAATGTGCCAAAACTAAAAAATCTACATGCAACTTATCACGAGTATAAGATATCAAATCACCTGCATAAGATAGGCAAGGGTATAGAGATAAACTGAAGGCAGCATCAGTAGGGTCAGCAGCACCGCCTCCTTTTGCCTTTCTGCATGGTCCAGACACCTAAATCAAACAGAAAATACAAAAATGGATGTTAAACTTCACATCTCATCCAGAACTTTTTCAACCATGTGAGTGGTATCATTTTATTAAAAACAAAAACATTCATTTTAGTTCACATCAATTGATACAATTTTTAATTTTTTTTTTTTTTAGTTTTAAACAAATTTTATGGAAAATAGATGGTTGTATCATACACATCCAATCATAAAATCTGGTGAGAATAGGAAAATTACTACTGTTAATAGTCCAAACAAAATTTAACTCAAACACTTCCTATTTCAGAAGTTTTTAAAAGTAATTTTTTTTTAAATCAAATGCTTACCAAAGTAAAATTTCAAAGTAATTATCATAGGCCTATCGAACTAAAAATAAATATTTTATATGAAAAAGATTTTTATAGTTAAATTTGTACAAAACTGAAGTAAATTTGGTATGTTTACATTTAAAATGAGTTTCAATGAAAAACCATTCTTGTGTATAAAGAAGAAGAAATCTCATGGCCATGGATATTATTATCAGGAAAAAAAGTACTCCTAGAGGGATACAAGAGCTTAAGTTTGAAAAACTATAACTCATTACTCAATACCAAGAATTTAGGCTAGGTAGTAAATTTTTTCTCAAAGACCATTTAATAATTTTATCATAAAATGTAGAAACAAAAGGAAGCAAGCATACCTTTGAAGGGTATCATGAAACACAAATGGAATACATGGTTCAGGAAGTTCACGGAAAAACAGTTTAAGGAGGTCTGCCACGTCAATAGCTTTATAATCACTCTCCGTCCTCAGTCTTCCATCATTCATTATAATTTGCTGCAAACATATAAATTATTTTAATTAGAACACGAGATTCAACACAGATAGTGCTACTTACTTTGAATTTTGACTGGACAAGGGAGAAATTTGTGTTGACTGATTTATAACAAGTGCCTGGGGGCCGAGAGAGAATTTGTTTGGTAAACTTATAGTTAGTAGCTGGAAAAGAAAACTTATGAAGAAAGTAATGAAAATGGTGTAAGGTTACTAAGTTTTGCATGCTCCACAAACTTATTCATAGCAAGTAGGCCTACTAGAAATTTCCTAGAAAAAATACATACAAACAGACTTGGGTATCATTTGATGGACACACGGTAAACCAAATAGACCATGTAATAGTAGATAAAAGACATCTGAGCTCAGTTACCCGGGTAAGAAGTCTAAGGGGAGCAGAATGTGGCACTGATCACTACTTAGTCTTAATAAAAAATAAGACAAAGATTAAAAATAGAAAAGAGAAAAAAGAATAAAGGTGAAGAAACTATATTTTTTTAATCAAACAAGATAAATTAATACCAAATTGAACTGAAGAAGAGAACTTTCTGTTTTAACACAAGACAATGGAGAGGATGTAGAAAGAGTATGGGAAACCATTTAGAAAGGGGTCAGAGAATCAGCTGTACTCTTTCCTCTATATTTATCATATGGAGAATAGACATTAATTTCCTTATTTAAAAGCAAGTGATAAAATTTTGGCGAAACTTCATTATCCGAATCCACTTATTATCGATGTGGAAATTTTGATTTTGCCATAATATTGCTATTCTATCAATGATACAATAACACGATACGATTACGATTGTATCACCTTCGATTTACTTTTGTTCTAATATAATTAAACATGCCTTTTGACAATAAAACAAAAATATATTGCAAATAAGTAACTGAAAATAACAAAAACAAGTACAAATTTAGCTAATGTAACCTGTAACATTATCAAAGAACAATACAAAATAAACTAACCAAGTTTATTGTGTGAAGAAGCAGACTTCGATAGACCTAAAATGGCGTCATACAAATGCTGCCAAATACGAATCAAAAAAATATTTTTTTGCTATTGTATTGAGAGAATCAAAGGCCATTGATTTTGTTGTTGTATAAACATTGCTGTAAATAAAAGTGATGGAGGTTAGATTGTTAGGTTAGATTATTATTTTATACACATTTATTATCTCAATATCGTTGTTGCTTCTATTGTTTTCATCGCCCAATTTTGATCGCAATATAGAAATTTCCACATCAATAATAACAATGGAGTCGGATAACAAATTTTTTCCGAAATGTTGTTTACAGGTTCATCTGATCAAAATTAATAGTTACTAATTTGGAAATTCGCTGAGTACGCAGGTCTGCTGCGACGGGGGTATATTTAAATATTCTTTAGAAATTATAAAAGCTCATTCATTTAAGCCTTGTAGTTTAATTAGGTTGATGTTATATCTATATCTGTAAACGAGGAAGTACCGGTATGTATGTATGAAGTTTTTGTGAAGTTTGGTGCAAATCTGTCCAAACGGCTCTGAGGGCATACAATGGTGCAGTGTCAGGTTTTAGAAATTTTGTGTTTACAAAATTAACAGCTGTACAGTAATTAAAATATTGAAAGTTAGTAGGCCTATTAAGAAACTATTAAAATAGCTTTATTTCTGTAAACAACTTAATTTGGGTGTAGCAACGCGCGCCAGGTAACTGCTAGTATATTCATAATTATGTTAAACTTAAAAATGTGGACAGTGATACGAATGACTTGAAACCTCTTTCCTCACACTCAGGCCATCCATGTAGCCTTGTGAGGAAATATATTTCCATACATGTTGTGATTTTTTGTATCTCTGTACAAACTTGGAAAATAAAGTATCTTGTATCTGGATTACACACTGGTGTAGGGTTGAAAAAAACATTCATGGGGAAATAAAAATAACCTAAGTCAACTAATTTTGGAAAGGCCTATAGCTGGTCCTTAGTGTAAGAAGAACTGCAGATGCCTGACTTTATTACCTTTTGATGTCCCTACCTTTAATTCTCTTTGACGTGCCGCTCCTCCGGATTTTCTAAAAATGCCTTCGGTGTTTATTCTATCCCTCAAATAACTGCAAGCTTCTACCAAAAATCCAGGGATGTTGACACACTGTTCATACTGTGTTAGTTTTGCTTTTTTCTGGTTTATTTTTTCCAAGTGGGTTTTAAAGATTCCAGAAACCTCTCTTTTCTCTACCTGAAAATGTTACCGTGTAATTTAAATTACTCAAGTTAAATGGTTAAAAACATTTTCCCTAACCAAATTGTTAACATAGGCTACCATTAATAAGTGTTAAAAATGGCCTATCATGCTTGTGAATAACAGAAGACTATGAACAATTCACTAAAACCAAACTTAACTGAATAGCCTAACTAAATTTTTACAGTTCTTGACTTCTCTAAATCAGTTTCTAAAAGGCCTATACCGTATTTCATATAGGCTATTTAATGGACATATTGGATGGATTGATTTAAACAGAAAATTGCAAACATCGACAGATCTAGACCAAGTGTGTGGTTTAGCAGCCAATCTATGCCTATAGGCTAGGCCTATTAATAAATTGTGTAGGCCTAGATAAATACACAATTTACATAACTTAGGTCTAGGCCCTATAAGTTTAAGTTAGCCTATTATACAAATCGGGTGAGTGAACTTATCAATAAATAATGATTTGATATCCGGGGAAATAAACATTAGGTGGCTAAAAAAGTTTCAAATAATTTCAATGAATCAAAATTTAACTTTGAAAACTGCAAGTCACCAATATCACATTCTAAAAGTTCCTAGAAATTGCATAGAACGATTAGCCTATACAACTGTTATTTTTGTAACTATTGTAGCCTAAGTGTAAGTGTTGTCGGACCTGTGGTAAGTTGTTTACCTATACAACAACCTGTTGACAACTGATTTGGGGTGCCATGTTTACCTTAAATAGGCCCTAAATGGGCGAAACTTCGTTATCCGACTCCACCGTAATTATCGATCTATCGATGTGGAAATTACGATATTGCGATTACTTGATAGTTGTACCTAATCGTTTGAATTAAGATATGCGTAGCCTAATACTATTATTAGTCAATGATACTATCATTGACACAAATGTAACATAATAATAATCTAAACTAACAATCTAACTGTAGACCTCCATCACTTTTATGACAGCGATGTTTATAACAATAAAATCAATGGTGTTTGGAAACATTTAAAACGCATATTCTCCCTCAATACAATAGCAAAAAATACCTTTCTGATTTGTATTTGACAGCATTTGTGTGCCGCTATTTTAGTTCCCAACCAAGTCTGCTTCTTCTCACAATTAAAGATACACCTACAAAATAAACTTGGGTAGGACTAGTTTATTTTGAGTTGTTCTTTGAAAATGTTACAGGTTACAATAGCTAAAATTTGTACTTGTTTTTGTTAAATTTTCAGTTATTTGTTTGCTGTGATAGTTATGTTTATTGACATCGGTATATTAGAACAAAACTAAATCAGATGATAAAATCGTAATCGTATCATGTAAATTTATCATTGATAGAATAGCAATATTATCGCAATATTGAAATTTCCACATCAATTATAACGTTGGAGTCGGATAACGAAGTTTCGCCCCTAAATGTAAGTAAAGTTGAGCAGCCACAGTGAAAGTGTCAATGAAATGAAATAATAAAACTTCCACATGCTTAATTATTAACTAAGAGAAACAATGAAAACTTAGTATTATTCATTAAAAATAATTAGTCTAACAACTTACAGTTTTTACATCAAACTTCTTAAATCTATATTTGATTCCCCACTTCTTCAGAATTTTTATAGCCTCTGCTTTAACCTCGTCAACATCCAAATCTGCTATAAACATTGTAACAACTTTATATTAAACGAAAGGTATATTTGGAATATATTTTAGTAATTCAATTATAAAAAATAATAGGATTAGTTAATATTTGATAGTGAAAAATAAATTAATAATTGTAAACTCAAATAATATAACTTTGCCGTTGAACTACATGTTTGAAATTGAAAATAAAAAAAGAAGGAAAAATAATAAAACATAAGAAAAAGAAGAAGACCAGACCACGAGACCACTAAGACCAAGACCAGAGACCAGACCACTCAGGGCAGACGTCTAAAAAAAGATCAGTAGGAAATCAAAATAAACTAGGACGCCCCGATGTCCCGTACGAGAATTTGGCGATGTACATTTAAAAGCTTCAAAATACATTATGACCCTTTTCTGAATTAAAAATATCTTATTTAAGTTTGAGTTGCTAGACAAACCCCTGAGTATGTTGGATTGCATAATCAAGCTTATTTAAACAAGAAATAGTTTTTAGCACAGAAATGTTTGAAGAGATCTGTTTGTATAATTTGTCGACATGGTTATCCCACCTGAGGCAATACCTCCTAGAATAATAAGAGAAGGCCAAACGACTGAAGTTCTTTACGTCATATAAGTAGGCCGATGTGTTATGTTTTGAAGTAAGAAAACAGATGTGCTACTGTCAGTCAACGGGGTTTCATCTGTCATGACTAACTTATTTGTTTACAAACAACGAAAAATCAAAACAACATTAGATGTTTTACCGTTTTTTTGGGGACAACCAGCACCCTCTAAAGCATGAGTTGGAACTAATGATTTAACACATCAGCCTACTTATATGACGTAATGATCTTCAGTTGTCTGGCCTTCTCTTATTATTCTAGGAGGTGTTGCCTGAGGCCCACCGTCCAAAATCACTCCCATATAGTCGACATTTGGGGCGTTATCAATAACAGTGTATTTTAGATGAACTACTGAATGGAGAGTTTCTCCTGTTCTAATTAATCTATCTTTTTTTTCTGATTCGTCATGAAGTGGATGTAATGAGTTTTCTGAGGGTTTATTTGAATTTTAGTACTAGAAAAATATCCTGAGAAAGTATATTGAGTCTAATGAAGGTTTCTTCTTCCAGTTTCCTACTGATCCTTATGTAGTTAAAACGGAGGTGTCGTCTGCGAAAATAGTGAGAAGATTTCCTGGTGATCGGAGATATCGTTAATGTAAATGAGGAAAAGGACCGGACCCAAAATTGACCCCTGTGGAACTCCGAAGTTCTTTCCGAAGTATTTTTGTAAAAATTTTAGCTCAATTTAAAATATACTACTATGTAACCATTTGAGGGTTTTTCCTCTGATACCTATTGCTGATTGTTTTCGCAAAAGAACTAACTTTTCAGATTTCTCTGTGGGTTAGTGAAATATTAATTAATTTTTTTGTCGGTTCTGGGTTAGATCGATGGCCTCTGACGGATGTATTAGGTCAAGAGTCTGGTCGCTAGGAAATAAAAAAATATTTTTTGTACTTTTGTGAAAAACTTAATTTTTATTCACACCCAAGCAGGTATCAAAAAGTTAAAGTCTTAGGGGTAGGCGAGCCTACCCCCCCCCCCACACTTAATATTTCACACGAAATATTTCCACTCCGAGAGAAGGAGGTCAAATAAAGGACAAACTCGAATGAATGGTTAGTAAAAATCAAAGTTTTTCTTCATTCTGACCACTTTATCACAACCACCTCCTTATCCCCACCACAAAGCCGGGTACCTGGGACACACGGTGTGTCCAAGTCAGTATCAGCCCGGGCGCGGTACCACTGTTCGCATCGCGTATTATCCGTTTTATATTGAGTGTATGAAAAAAATATTTTTCGGATCTTTCTGTGGGTAAGTGAAATACTATTAATATTAATTTTTTTAGCGGTTCTGGGTTAGGTCAATGACCTCCGGCGGATGTATTAGGTCCAAGAGCCTGGTCGCTAGGAAATAAAAAAAATATATTTTGCACTTTTGTAACTCCTCGAGAAATTTAATATTCTCAGCAAAATTTGAGGAACCGCAAAATACGAGTGTTACATTTATATGTCAAGCATAAAAGAACCGACACTTTGGCACTTAGTTCGGACAAAGACCTCGGCGAGATACTGCACAGAGCCGGCGGGAGTCGGCGCTCGTCGATGACGTAACATCAGGGCAGCCACTCGTACAGACTTTAGTACTCATGACTAAATTACTATGTTACGTTAAGCTATACTGTCTTTTATACATTACACCCGCCACCCCTTCAATAAAACAAAAGTATAACCATCATAACTGTTTGCTCTAGGCCTAAAATACTTAAAAGTCCCATGTAGGCTAATTAAATAAAAACATGATTGACCTAGATTCAATTATTTTAAATCAAATAAAAATTATCACTACTCTATTTACAATATTTACATTTTAACCTCTTCTTCCGGTTACAAGTCAAGTTTGTTAGGTTTGCGCACAACTCGTGCTGACCTCCGCAATATGGGTGGCGGTGGGCTGCCCTGAGTCTCCGTAGTACTGCTTGGAGATCTGCTGTCCTGGAGCTGTGCGTCCCTTTGCTGGCTAGGTTGACTTTGTTGCGGTGATGTCGTTACTCTAGCCGGACTGAGAGGTTGTGATGAGTTGACGATGGGAGATGTGGGTACCTGATCCCTGGGTCGAAAGTCTACTAACATATCCTCTTCGACTAAACTTGCTACCCTAAGGTGGTCCGCATGACAAAACCTTGTTTTATGGTTCACATTTACCAAATAAGTCACCGGACTTCTTTGTGACAATATTACACCTGGAACCCAAGAAATTTTCTCGTTCCGAACCGTTTTGACTAGCACTTTTTGGCCTCCCACAAAGTACCTTTCACTTCCTCTACACTTGTCAGCTGCCTCCTTTTGTCTCAGCTTTTTCGAGTCAATTGACGTGATTAAATTAGGTTTTAGCATTGATAATCGAGTTCTCGGTTTCCAATTTAAAAAGAGCTCGGCCGGTGTTTGACCTGTTACTGTGTGAGGCGTATTTCTATACACAAACAAGAAATTGTCTAATTTATACTGTAAACTGGTTGTCTGCGACCGCCTTTGATCCTCCAACACTTGACGTAACAAGCTTTTCTTTACTATCTGGACACTTCTCTCGGCTGCACCGTTGCTTGCAGGATGATATGGGGGAATTAGTTTGAAATCCACACCATTCTTCCGCAGAAATTCACGAAATTCCAAGCTAGTGAAACATGTTGCGTTATCGGACACTAGTTGTTCAGGAGTCCCGTAAGACGCAAACAAGGTTCTAAGTCTCTCAATAGTCTTACTTGACGAAGTAGACGGCATGATAAATACTTCCAACCATTTCGAGAAAGAATCAATTACAATTAACAACTGCTGCCTGGATTCTGAATCTTCCGCAAAGTCAACATGTATTCGTTGCCACCGGAATGTAGCGGTTGGCCATTGTTGTAATGGTACTCGAGGAGCTGCGTTCCTGGTTGCTTGACAGACACTACATGATGAGACCACCTTTTCTATTTGTTTCTCCATCCCTGACCACCAAACAAAACTCCTAGCAAGTAATTTCATGCGTACTATTCCCGGATGCTGCTCATGTAGTATTTGTAGAACCGCATTTTGAAGTTTTTGAGGTACGATTACCCTTGCTCCCCATAAAACACACTTCTGCTCTACCGATAACTCATCTTGTTTTCTACGATAAATTTCTAAGTCCGGATCAGTACTATTTCTCCAGCCATGAAGTACCAGATCCCTAACTTTAGACAAAATAGGGTCCTTATCCGTCCATTTAGCAATATCTACTGCCGATAAAGAAGGGTTTTCACTCACCCAAGTTGCTGATTCGTTGATCACCTTCACCGTTGCCTCCACATGTGATATGAAATTGTAGTCCTCCTCCACTGGTTCCGTGTCTGGTAGCGGAAGGCGGGATAGACCATCCGCATGCGAAACATCTGCCGCTCTTCTGTACTTTACTTCCACATCGTACGACGACAAGATTATGGCCCATCTCTGTAGTCTCGCTGCTGCCACACTAGGTACACCTTTCTTCGGTCCAAAAATTACTGCCAACGGCTGATGATCAGTCTGCAATATGAATTTTCTGCCATAAAGATATTTATGAAACTTTTTCACCCCAAAAATCAGGGCCAATGCTTCTCGGTGTAATTGAGAATAATTCTTCTCACTCTTACTTAGGGACTTGGACGCAAAGGCTATCGGTCTCTCTTGCCCCTCGATTAAATGTGATAAAACTGCTCCCACTCCCTTGGGTGAGGCATCGCACGTTAGCACTATCGGTTTTGACACATCATAGTGCACCAAAAGACTAGAGTTTAAAACCCATCTCTTACTCTCTTGAAAGGTTTTGGAACATTCAGCCGTCCATGACCACGGCACGTCCTTTTTCAACAATTGATAAAAACAACTTAACCTTGCTGACAGATTTGGAATGAAGGCGTGATAATATGTTATCAGCCCTAAATAGGCTCTTAGCTCCTCCTTATTCACTGGCTCAGGAGCCTCTCTCAGAGCGACCAAGTTACTCTCTTGAGGCCTGATGCCATCTGCTGTGATCACATGACCTAAATATTCTATCTTAGTTTGTAAAAACTTACATTTTCTCTCGTTGACTTTGATCCCATACTCATTTAACCGCTGTAGCACCATTTCGAGTCGTTCTAACGCCTCTTTCTCCGAACTGGCTGCAATCAAGACGTCATCCAGATAGGCTATGGTCCCCGGCAGTCCTTGAAGAATTCTATCCACTACATTCTGGAAAATCGCTGGTGATGAGGATAATCCAAACGGTAAGCGTCTCAAGCGAATGAGACCTTTGTGAGTAGCTAAAGTCAATAAATGTTGACACTCCTCTGCCACAGATAATTGCTGGTATGCATTGGATAAATCTAAACAACTAAACACAGCACTACCTGCTAATGAAGCAAAAATATCTTGGGCCTGGGGGAGAGGGTAATGCTCCATTTCAATACACTTATTCAAGGTTAGCCTAAAATCCGAACACAAACGCACTCCCTCTGTTTTAGCCACTACCACCAGTGGTGTACTCCAATCAGATTGCGTAACTCTATAGGCTATGCCTTCCTTGATCCACCTATCAAGTTCCGCCTCCACTTTATCCCGCAGAGCAAAGGGAACTGGCCGTGCCTTGCAGAATTTAGGCACTGTCCCTTCTTTAAGAATAATGTGCGCCTTGACTCCTTTGATTTCTCCCGCTCCCCCAGTAAAAACATTTTTGTATTTCATTTTCAGTTCTTCCACCTCGGGAATAGATTCAGGATTTACACTAGGCCTAATTGCTGACAATGTCTTGTCACCAGATTCAACCTTAACATGATTTGCAAAAATACTTTTCCAATCCAGCTGAAGCTTACAAAGCCAATTGCGGCCCAACAACATAGGCTGATTTGCCTTTTCTAATTGAACAACTAACAGTGGTAAGTTAAGGCTCTGATTTTTATATGCCACATGTACCATTGTCCTACCCTTAACCATAACCTGGTGACCTGAATAGGTGACTAATTTTACATTACTAGGCTCTAACTCAACATGCTTAAATTTTTCCACAAATGTTTCCACTGGACATATGGTCATAGCACACCCCGTATCCAATTCCAGTGTCACAGGCACCCCATTTATTTTAAGATTTACCTGATAGTCAGAGTCTGACCTTCCTCGGCCTACGTTGTATAGGCTAACTTCCTCCATAGACTGCTGCAGGCCCACATCTTCATCCTCTTCCAGCTGATGAACTCCCATGTTCTTCCTTCCTCTATTCCAGCCGGACTTCTTGTTACGACACATCTTCTGCAGATGCCCCACTTGCTTACAGATATGGCATTTAAAATCCCGGTAAGGACACTCCGATCCTACATGTTCCACGGACCCACACCGTCCACATTTTACTGCATTAGGCTCCTTACTAGGCCTAGGCTTATTAAACTGATTAGCCTTAGGCCTATGTCCCTGCTCTTCCACATTAGTCCTTGGCCTACTAGCCTGTTGAACATTTATTTTGGAAATTTCACCATGTTTCATGAACAAATTTGACTTGTTTTCCGCCTGTTCTAACATTAAAGCTAGCGTGTACGTGTCATCAAAGCCTTTTTCCTCCGACAGCAGTTTTTGCCTAATGTGATCGTTGGCAATACCGGCTATCAATTTGTCTCGTAACGCATCCTTCAGAAATGTACCAAAGTCACACGATTGGGCTAAGTGTTTAAGAGCAATTACATAGTCTGACACCGATTCTCCCGGCTTTTGATTTCGACAATAGAACGTGTAACGTTCGGCCACCACGAGCTTTTTGGGTGAATAGTGATTAGACAAAATCTGTGAAAGTTCCTCATAGCTTTTAGAATCAACTTCATCCGGCGAAACTAAATCTGTTAACACAGCTAACACTTTCGGTCCCACCACTGTAATTAAGACTGAAACTTTAAAATCATCTTGAACTTTATTCGCTTTAAAGTAATGCTTCATCCGCAACAAGTAGGCTGACACGTTTTCTTCATCCGGATTAAACTCCGCTAATCGGCCTATCGTCCCACTCGACGACATTTCTTGCCTTCGTAAAAGAACTCAAAAACGAGAAAATACTATTTAATACCGCACTGCGCCACTGTTACATTTATATGTCAAGCATAAAAGAACCGACACTTTGGCACTTAGTTCGGACAAAGACCTCGGCGAGATACTGCACAGAGCCGGCGGGAGTCGGCGCTCGTCGATGACGTAACATCAGGGCAGCCACTCGTACAGACTTTAGTACTCATGACTAAATTACTATGTTACGTTAAGCTATACTGTCTTTTATACATTACAACGAGGTTTTGAAAATATGACGTCACGTGACAACATCGGTGACGTCATTGATGACGTAACATCCCAGAACCGCTGAAAACCCACTACTATTGTGTGGAACAAATCGTGTGTTTTACCTTTTTCTCAAAATGTAGATCACGTAGATTTTGCTTGAACTTTGTATTTATGTATATTTGGGCACACAAATAAGTTTAGTAACTTAATCCCTGAAAAAAATAATTTTTCTGTACAAAAACAAGTTTGGAAATTGAAATTTTTACGTGGGTCTTATGGGTCACCAGATTGCTATTGAAACAACAACGAAGGCTAACAAAAATTAGAATAGAACACTAAATGCTTGCGCATTTTTAGCGAATTTCCCGTAGGTAATAAGCTATTAAAGGAGGTCTCTTGGTAAGACCTAAGCCCGGGACCATGTTACTTTTTCGTTTTTAGGTGCCCAGAGAACAAAAATAATAGTCATTAAAATTTATATATATGTATGTACGTGTCCCTAGACACGATAACTCTCGTAAAAATGGTCCGATCGACACCAAATTTGGTAGAGATGTGTAATCTTACGTTTATTCGGATGAGTTCGTAAAGCAGACATATCGACCTATCGGAAGGGGTAGTTTTGGGGGGTTTTGTACCCCAAAAATGGGTTTTTTGCATTTTTCATATGTAATTTTTTTAAATTTTAAATTTTTATTTTGACCATTGGATTTAGCTCAACAAAATACACAATTTAGTATTTTGAAGCTTTGCTCTATCTCTATTAGTTACCGAGATATTAAAAAGTCTAAAGACAGTACGTTGTATTTTGAGGCTCCTATGTTAATCTTATGGAGAATAAGGATGTGTTAATATTTCACAAATTAACCAATGTTTTTGGATGAAACTTGGCATTCAGCTTCATTTGGTTGAGATTCATCCATTTGTGGTAAAAAAATCTTGGTTTTGGTGCTTATCATGGCAGCAAACCTGCATACTCTTTTCCCATGTTAATCATATCGAGAATAGGCAAACTCCGTTAGCAATGGACAGATATTGATGAAACTTAGTATATTTCTTCATATGGTTGAAATAATTTTTTATGCTAAAGACGTACTTTTAGTGTTCCCCATGACAGCATACCTGCATACTCTTTCCCTACATTTATCATAAGGAGAATAGACATTTATTCCCCTATTTATGAGCTTGTGATGATATTTGGTTGACAGGTTTTTCTGGTCATAATTAAAACTACTAATTTGGAAATACGCTGAGTACGCAGGTCTGCTGCGACGGGGGTATTTCTAAAACTGCTGTGAATTGAGAAAATGAATAGTTGATTGTTGGTTTAAATTTAATAACCTGTTTACTGTATATGATACTATATAACAAGCTTAGTGCGAATGCTACACACATATTAAAATCCCTGTTTGAAAAGAGACAACATTTAAAAGTTTTTTACCTAAAGTATGGATAACAAGCATATTGCAAAAATGGTTTGTATAAAGAGAAATTTTTAACCAAAATATAAATGCCGCCTCAAACCAAAATTAATCACCCCAACAAAGATGTAGTTTTCCTAATTGTTGTGCTTTCTTTATTTAAATTCTGTAATCCATGAAAAGTTAAGTTAAATAGGATTTGGTTCGTTATAAATAGTAATAGTGTGAGCCAATCGCTCGATTACCAGAAAGACAGCCGCAGTGAGTGTTGCATATCTCATACAGGACCGATGAGATGTAGTTAAATATTAATTTTTTCTGTTGCCATTTAGTCTTTCGTGTGATGAAATATCTAGATCCAACATCTGTGAATCTATTCTGAATTTATATGAGTTTTGAGGCAGAGGTTCTATAAGACAAATCGGCATAGGCTAAGAACCATCACGTAATTCTAGCTATTTTTGGCCTAAAAGAACAACCACTAAATCTCAACACTATCACATTGGGAAGTTGGAGAATTATTTATGAAGATTGACGGATGAAATACCAATATAATGTTATCTGAATTTCTCTACAATTTAATTTTCTTTCAAAATAACTTGCTAAATTACCATGGAGCAATGTTTGCTCACAATATACTCTGATAAATGCAGCGCATCGCGCTGAACGGGCTCCCCATACACATAATAAAATTCAAAGATGTGGAGTAGCAATCATATATAACAAACAAAAAATAATTGAAAACCTAGACTACCTACAAGACCAAAACATTGACTATAAGATCGAATGGCACTCAAGAATTTTTTTTGAATGTAAATTTTTTGAATTTTTTTTCGAATGGCACCCTGGAATTTTTTGATGGTAGGTGTATCAGGGATATTGGAGTTCGCCAGCCGAGGCCAATGTTGTAAGGCCCCTTTTTGCCCTTTTGGCTCGATAATCCAATAAAATCATTGGATATAAGCAGCTGTTCTATGAAAAATTGCATATAACGTAAGCTCGATTTTTTTGGAAAAGTACCCCCTCACCACCACTTCACCATCCAAGATGTTTTTGGCTATTCGTCAACTTATGTGGTGAGACTTGTTTCAGATACCAGGTTGTCAAATCTCTGGGTGCAGAAAATTGTTCTCTTAAAAAAAAAAAAAAAAAAAAAAACGTGACGAGGCAACAGTCTTCACGACGACCTCTCGATAGACTATTCCCTGGCCAAACCCAACCATTCTGAGGAATCTCGAATATTTTGCATTTTCACTATATCCCTCCTACTAGTAAAGGTAACACCGAGAGCATCAACAGAGGGCTCTAAAAGCTGCTTAACTAACACACAACAAACTGTCCTTAAAGAAAGAGGATTATATATTAATCCCCCTCATAAACACCTTATCACAAAACCCAGCATGACGCTTTTCGAGCACACCTCACGACCTGTGGTCCCAAAGAGAGAGAGATCTGTAGACATCATGGCACTATGGTTCTTCACCACTAAATTGGCTAACCTTAATAGGTTTAAGACTGAAGTTTATTCATGGCTTGTCAACTGCTCTTGCAACTCCATAAAAGAATTTTTATGGTTAACCAATGTGACCTTACAGCCTAATTGGCTTCACTGTATTTATAGTTATAAGTAGTTTTTAAGCACCTGACTATGCCCGTTTCATTCCTTGTACCTGATCAATGGCAATAAAGATTCTTGATTCTTGACCATTGATGAACTAAGGTCACCTACTGAACGCTCAACATGAGCTGCACACAGTTGGCACTCAGATATGAACAATTGTTATCGTTTATATCTATGTCAAAGTCTATCCAGTTGACATTCCTCAATTTGTCGCAAAAGACATTGCGATTGACTTTTTCATTTTGAAATATAATCTAAAGTCAATGGTTATATCAAATATTCTTCGCACTAGGTTTCTATATCTGATAATCTATATTCATTGATTATACATATAATACAGTATCGATAATCAATTCCTTGCTTTAAGTGACTACTACAGAGTACAGATAATAGATATAAATTAAAAAAAAATCTTTTCAAATCTGTGTATGCTATAGATTCATCGTATTATATCTAATGTATGATCAATTAATTACTCTCGTTTTGTTCCTTATAGTCTTTTCAAATTAGGAAAAAATTTCCCGCCTTTGGCAATCGCAATGCACTCTGTCAACGACAAGACAACAACTGAACAACTCTAACCCTATTCGTGTTCGATTCGGATTATTCTGGAATATTCTTGTCAATAGATTAAGTTTAATATAGCTTAATTCAAATATTTTCAAACTTAAATCTTTGTTACTTGTGTAAATTGACAAAGTTTATAAGTTTTGTGATTTGTAAATTAATCTTGATGTTAGCAGGTTAGGGTTAACTCCAAGTCTTTGAAGGTTAGTGGATATAAATCCTATGACTAAACTAATAGACTGTATCTTTTCAAGTGAGAATTATTACTCGTTTGCTGAACTGTGTCTATAAGTTCACTGTGTCAAGGGATCCTGAAGTTTCCCTTAACCAAGACCTATTTTGTGGTGCAGGAGCTGAATGTAACATTAATAGACCTAGCCTACTACTTCATACTTTTTCCTAAGAAACTCCATGTTTTTATGTACAGTACCTATTTGAAAAATTGACGTGTATAAATGACTTCATTAATCCTCTTAAGGCCAGGCAAATATCGGGTATGAGTGCCACCACTCCAGTTCTAGTATCAGGTGTGAGCTCCACCATGCTCTTAGCATGGTGGGGGGGGGGGGGTTGTGTCTCTCTTACCTTATTATAGTGATGTGCGATACGGCTGTGTATCGCGATACGGCGATACGATACGTATCGGAGCCATATATCGTATCGGCCGTATCGTATCGGTCCTGTGTATCGCGATACGCGTATCGTATCGGCCAAAATATCGCTTAAACGATACGTATCGTATCATTTTCAACAAAGCAGTTAAAAATAGGTTTAGCCATTGATTTTAGATAATAATAGTCTATTATTGTAATGAAACAGAATCAAAAGTTTCAGGTAAACATCATTAATGTTTATAACAAGTGCTCAAAATAAATAAAATTATTGTTTATTGTCATGCTCATTCATACACTGGCCGTATCGTATCTGTAAAATCTTATCTAATAAACTTGTTTTATCTCCTCCAAGGAATTGTGTAATTTTAGTTAAAAGATAGGATATTATGTTTATTTAATGGTCAAATAAGTAATTTGATGCAGCTAAATCCATTTTCTTCCGGATATTGTGGTTGCATGGCGAAAAAAACAATATCGCGGGAAAAAAGTATCGTTTTTCTATGTGCCGATATAAAACCGAATATCGTTTTTGGCGATACGATACGTATCGTTTCCAAAATATCGTATCGAAATATCGTATCGCCCCTCCGCGTATCGCGATATTCCGATACGATAC
This sequence comes from Neoaliturus tenellus, assembly GCA_030545055.2. Lineage (NCBI taxonomy): Eukaryota > Metazoa > Arthropoda > Insecta > Hemiptera > Cicadellidae > Neoaliturus > Neoaliturus tenellus. Next base: position 43,381,396 of record CM061531.1, on the reverse strand, counting down.
GATACGTATCGCACATCACTACCTTATTAAGCTAAGATGACGCCGCGGGAGTAGGAATGTTAGATTGTCAAGCTCTTTAACCCCCTCTTATACCTTTTCATACTTTAAATTGCTGTCATTTTGTTTTTATGGTAAAAAGTAATGTTTTTGGTAGCCAACTGTTCGGCAGTTAGGCCTACGTCTAAATTAACCCTCCGAGTGTTCAATGTCAGATTAACTTAATCGAGTGTTGCGTTATTTTGTTGGTAGGCCTAATTATTGAGTTTAGGTAAACTTACGGCCATCGGAAAATGGATAATTTTTTTTCAAAATGTCGGAAATTTCACGCTGATTCCGAAAATGATAATTTTTTATGTGGAAAAGCTCGGAAAACCCCAGAAAATCGGAAAACCGTAAATTAAGTTTTTATTCCAAAATACGTTGAGTGGGTATTTAAAATAACCGGAATACCGAGCTGATCACGAATATATACAAATTATTTCGATCCGATTTTAAATAAGCCGGAAAATGCGGGAAAAGTGTCGGGAAAGCTATAAGATGAACTTTTTTAAAGTATATCATGTGGGTAGGGCCTACTCAAATTACGCATAATTTCATGTAGAATATGAATATGTCTATAATAATTGAATACAACAAATTAATAAAGATAAAAACTTATAAATAAAACACACTGAAACTTACATATATGATGCACTAACGATGTTCTAAATGGTTATTATTTAAAATAAATTATTTGATATAAGGTAGTAGCCTAAACTTACTATATACATTACATGTATTAATTTAATATAGGCCCTACCATAAGCTAACTAGGAAACCTAACTTAACCTAACTTAAACCAACCTAACCTAACCTAACCTAACTTAACCAACGTGCGGGTACTGACTTTACGTGTTTTATTCCATAAACAAGTATATATTCTCATTTCACATAAAATGTTGCATGAAGTTGTACCCACATAACTTAGGCCTACATGATGGTTAGGTTAGGTTCAGTTAAGTTAGGTTGGTTTACGTTACGTTAGGCCTTTAGGCCTATTAAGGTTAGGTTTCTTACTTAAGTTATGGTATGTTATATTAATATGTAATGTATATAGTACTACCTAATATCAAATAATATATTTTAAATAACAACCATTTATAACATTGTTATTGCTTCATTTATGTAAGTTTCAGTGTGTTTTTATTTGTTTTCTACGTTTTTTTATCTTTAATGAGTATTAATTTGTTGAATTCAATTAATATAGACATATTCATACTCTATATAAAATTCCGCGTAGTTTGAGTAGGTCTACCCAATTGATATATTTTTTAAATTGTTCACTCGTCTTATAGGTTATCCGACACTTTTTCCGCATTTTCCGGCTTATTTCAAATCGGATAGAAATAATTTTTACATATTCGTGATCAGCTTAAAATCCCGGTTAATTTGAATACCCACACCGATAAATTCAAGGTAAAAAGTCATTTCCGGTTTTTCCGATTTTCCGGGGGCTTCCGAGCTTTTCCGCGGGAAAAACTATCATTTTCGGAATCAGCGTGAAATTTCCGACATTTCGTAAAAAAATTTCCATTTTCTGATAGCCGTACCTGAACTCAATAATTACCATTTTGTTAACCCTACATCTGGCATGTATTACTGATTTATCTCAATGGCATTTTTCGTACACTTGGTAGGCCTAGTGGTAACACATTTTGTACCACAAAAAATTTATTACTGAATATTAGTATACAGGTATGTATATTTTCATTTTCAGCACAAACTGTGAATACAATGATATAAAAACTTTTTTTTACCCAAGAATTCGGGTGTAGTAGCGAAAAGTTTGTTTAACTGTAGTTTAGGCAAATTACAAATTTTGAAAAGAAGCCACAATAAAGCAAGGCATAAAAAAATTCTTACGCATTTTATTTAAATGTGAAAATTGTAGACAATTTATTTCCCTACATGGAAATATGTCAACAAATTTGAAATGCTTCAAAAAATAAAAATGTTGTACATTTTTTTCCCTAAAACCTTACATTTTCCCTGAAAAAAAGCAATTTCTTTTTCTCGTGGTACAAAGAAATAAAACATGACCCAGAGATAAACAAACATGACATTTTCTAAAAGTAATTAAATTTTCTTTCATAAAAAATATATTTTTCTATTAGTTAGGCCTAGTTTTCTTCTAAAATTACTGAGCCATCAACGCCAGAAAATAAAACATTCTTGCTAATCTTCTGGCCATTTTCAAAAACGCATAAAACTTTTATTAGACACCCTAAAAAAATTCCAAGATACAAATTGTTGGCAATTTATTATAGTTTCCAAAAATATCTAGTATTATACAGGGTGAATCTCATAAGGTGTCCTAAATGGATTACAGACAAACGCTTTGCCCTACAACCTTCAAACAAAATTATTTTCCACTAAATTGACCCCAAGGAATAATTTAAAAATATTTTTAACCTTGTATAAATACAGGGTGTACCGAAAACTGGGGGTCACAGGTTCGAATCTTGGAAATTTCAAATACAAACATATGTCATATTATACATCATTAGAAAGGTCTATTTAATAGAAACATTTTGGTGAAAACAGAATTTAGTTATCTTTATTCATTTCAAAATGGCGTCCATTTTTGTAGCGAAAATCCAAATTTACGGAATACCCTGTAATTCTTTTATTATTAATCATAAACGACTTCTGATTCAAAATACTTATTTGAAATGAGCTAAGCTTTACAATGATATGCCACAAGATCACATTTATTTAAAAACTAAAGTTTCCAAAATTTAATATTTTTGAAAATGTTTACATAAACAAAACTCAAAAATTTCAAATGCTAACCCATGTCATTTTGTATATCATCTTATAGCTCTCGGTGAACTGAGCAAGTTTGTAATTTACACTAATGCCGTATCTCTTTTGGTTTTGTAGTAATAGCGTAAAAATGTCATTTTCCCATATGATTTGCATGTTAATTAATTAGGACATGATAGTATGGCAGTCCTTCTTCCATTGTTGCCATACCATTAAATTAACATGCAAGTTATATGGGAAAATAACGATTTTCCGTTATTACTACAAAACCAAAAGAGATAGGGCATTAGTGTAAATTACAAAGTTGCTCAGTTCAACGAGAGCTTTAAGATGATATACAAAATGACATGGGTTAGCATTTGAAACTTTTGAGTTTTGTTTATGTAAACATTTTCAAAAATATTAAATTTTGGAAATTTAAGTTTTTAAATAAATGTGATCTTGTGGCATAACATTGTAAAGATTAGCTTATTTCAAATAAGTATTTTGAATCAGAAGTCATTTATGACTAATAATAAAAGAATTACAGGGTATTCTGTAAATTTGGATTTTGGCTACAAAAGTGGACGCCATTTTGTAACGAATGCAGATAACTAAATTCTGTTTTCACCAAAATGTTTCTATTAAATAGACCTTTCTAATGATGTATAATATGACATGTGTTTGTATTTGAAACTTCCAAGATTCGAACCTGTGACTCCCAGTTTTTGGTACACCCTGTAATTATACAAGGTTAAAAATATTTTTAAATTATTCCTTGGGGTCAATTTAGTGGGAAATAATTTTGTTTGAAGGATGTAGGGCAAAGCGTTTGTCTGTAATCCATTTAGGACACCTTACAAGATTCACCCTGTATATCTTAAAATAGGCCTATACAACAAAGAAGTTTTACAAGCAAATAAGTTACATGATAAAGCGTACTGATTTCAAAGTGCCTAAGCACTTTTTACAATAAATGTGTACTAGTTTGGTATCTTGTACCAATACAGTGCGTAAATAGTATCAATATTTTTTTTTTAAACCCCAAACACTTGACAGTGAAATAAAACTTTTCACAATAACCTAAAATGTAACTAACACCGTAACAAAAATGACAATGCCTATAGGATCGGCGTCAATCACAAAATCTAGGCTGATTTCAACAGCTTCTTAAAACTAAATTCTCCATCACACAGGGTAGCAGCTGCAACTAAGATGTAGAGGAGTTCTTCTTATTTTTTTTTTTTTATAAAATATTACCCAGGGAAACATAATTTATACTGAAAACATGATTGTTTTCTGTTGGTCCTTCCGCGGACCATTTGCCACATTAATTGTTATTAATAACAAAAAGTTGTTATTTTTCTACCAACACCTAAATGTTAAATGTATAATGTTATGCATCTTATGTTATAAAACCATAAATACAAAAAAAAGATACATAAATCAATATAAATTTTAAAGTGTAAATTAATATTATATAGGGCTAAATTAAGATATTGAATAACATTCTGTAGTACGTGATCTGAAGCATTCAAGCAACCGGGCTGTATGATGCTGAAGGTCTAATCACAATTTGTAGGCAAAGTAAACATTGCAATATTAAATATAATATATTTAAAATGTATATAAAAATTACAATAAACTTCTCGATAAATAATAAATTTCTTCATACAACAATTTATACTTTTATGGTAAAATCATAAAAACTTCACACTCTTGCGTCCTTGTATATTTTGTTTCCGGTATCCACTTGAGAGGTCCAACTTAAGACATTTTTGAAGAGCAAAACGAATGACGTGGAAGGAGACGTGGAAGGACTGGAAGGAGACATCGAAGGAAGGAAGAGTTAAATTGAAAAACGTATAGAGCAGTAGACCATTAATAAATTAAACATAAATTAAAAATAACAAATATAGTAATGAAGAAAGAAGAAATAAGTAGGAAGGAAAAAGAAATAAGAAAAATTTCAAATAAGTTTAAAATGAAGAAAAAGTTTAGAGAAAATGAGTAGATGAAATTGTAATTAAATGAAAATTTGTAAAATTGTGAATAAGTGCATAAACTTCAAATTTGTTTTGTAAATTCCCATACAATGTGAAACTTTGTCGGAGGAATAAATTTATTTTTATTATTATTAAGTCCCAAAAACGAGTCACAAAAATATACATTTATTTGAAACGAATTCTCGGCTAAACTATAAGTTGTAGTAAAAAGTGATCAGCAGCAAACTTTTAGTTCATGAAATTCCGGTTGCTATGTTAACACTGGCATTTCTGTACTACAATTCTTAGTTATTTTTCTATCGGTCGACAAAAACAGCTGTTTTTTTTTCACCAACTCCTCAATTCTGTCTCGCTCCAGAATATGTTCAAATTACTTGTTTTTATAATAACTTGACAAAATAATAGTCACTATTTAATGTTTTATGTATGAAAATGAATCCTCAGAATCTCACCTTTCTAATGGTATAGACATTGTAGCGCTTTGCAACCGTTTTCTGGCGTAAATCTGTCGCTGTAAGGAAATACGTCAAAGTGGTCCGTGCACAGACCATGCCAGTTCACAGTTGTTAAATAGTGGTCCGTACAAGGTCCTTTGCCAGATAAAGGGTTAAGGTTTCTCAGAATTTTGAACTAAAAATTATATTTTATGACCTGTGGCTATAAAACTATACAGGCTACTGTACCGTACTCTCTTATATGAAAGGACATTCAAAACTTCAAACGGACTAGGCCTATCTATCAATTTAAAAATTGTTAAGTTATCCTTAGGTTTACTTTTCTTTACCAAATGTAGGCTATAGTTTAAAAATAAAATTAAAAACAAATGGACAACTTTTTAACTTTGCAGTCTTACTAAGTTTAAAATAATTCTAAGACACACATTACCAAAATTTCAAAACACTGTAGGCCTATACAAATTGTTTAGAATTTTACGGAGTGGGCTAAAAAATATATAATTACTATGGGTTGAAAGCTGTTGACAGAAAGCTATTATCTGATAAAATAAAATAATATGTCACTACATGGTAGGTCTACGTACTATATGGTAATCCCATAAGAACACACATGTTACATCAACCTACCTAGAAAAATTTACAAAAATGGACAAATGACAAATATCTTTATTACCGTTATCACATTGTTACATGGCATCTGTCACACTTAACAATCTTGTCTAACTTACAAAACAATGAAGTTATAAAAAACAAATTGATTAGTAATCTTTTATATCTTATTTGTTATTGCTCGGGGTTGCACCTACTACAATTTTACAACCATTACCTTAGAAACCCATCACACAAAAGGCCATCATCAAAGCAGGCAGGCTGCATCAAGGCATCTAGACAGGTGTCGTCGTTACCCTTCTGATGCTCTGTTTACAAAAATGAATGATGTACTTGATGTGATATAACTGTTTACTAGTATACGTGTTGCTCGAAATCGAGCAATTTATTTTCATACAATGCAAATGTTACATTTAGCTCTAAATCAATGACATCCGACCAATCCAATATTGCGAATCTCTTTAATCACCAAAACTAAACGTATTTACAGCTGATTATTAACAGATGTTTAAAATGCTTTATTTTATCCCAATGTTATTTAAATGGGAAATTTTGAGATTTCAATTGTGGATAGCGTTTTTTTTTTCAGTCCGATTATTATCAGTTTTTGGCGGAAACAACTACAGGCCAAGCCCTATCCAACGACACCAAAAACTTGAAAATCGGTTGAAAATTGTAGGAGGAGTTCTCAGGACAAAAAAACCCTTAGCGTATTAAACAAGTATAGATTAGAACGATAACAATTTACATTTCCAATCACTCAAACCTTACTCTGTGCTCAAATGTAGTCCTACTGTTTGAACCCATGACCACAGAACAAGGCATGCACTAGACTTAATAATCCGCTTACCAAGACTTATTCAACTACAAATTGATTCTATTTTGCCCATATAATTTACATATGTAGTTATGAAGTAGCCTTGGGCTGAATTGAAAGTAGGAGTAGCTCAGCAGTGGGATGGTAATATCATTAACTATCTTACATTTATCAATGAACAATTTATTTAATAAAATAATTAAGCATCTATAGCCTACATGTATGTATTGTACTTTAAACATCGTGTGTTTCAGTGTTAGGCCTATTGTAATTAAATGATATGCCTGTCACAAAGTTAATTTTTAGGGATAGAGAAGAAATACAGTAGTTCTCTTTATTAAAAACTGAAATATTTTCCAGATGGATGTCGATATTGCGGGTTCAAAAGAAGCAGAGTTTGTTTTTGATAGTAATGAGGCATTGGAGTTTAAACTTGGTGAGTAAAAATTGTTATTAAGATCTTTCCCTATGGGTACTTTTTCAGGGCTATATACTGACTCAATCAGATTGGGTGGACATTTCAGTAAGTTTCAATATTTCAATTTAGCTGTTAAAATGTGCTCTTGTCTATACTAGGCTATTTTTACTATTGGAGCTGTTTCAGTTTGTGCCCCTTTAAGAATTATTCCCCAATCCCCATGTTAATTTTATGGACAAAAATAATCTTTAAGGGCTACCTGTGGCCTTCAAAAAGTAATATCTAAATCTTAAAACTAAGATCTAATTGCTACACAATGATCAGAGACATATTTTTTGACATCTCTAAATGGGTGTAATAAGCCCAAGGAAAGAGTTTCTTTCACAAACAACAACTTCATGTTACGGTGTTATTATTAACAGAAACATAGAAGTGCTGAATTTAGTTATTTCCATATTTTTGCCAAAATAGATACCTAAACTAAAAGCAACAGGAAAAACGCACAGAAAAGCACCTCGCGAATGGCTTCAACGTTTACTGTCTCAGACTTTGGTTTAAGATGAGATGGATTTGATTCCTAAGGCACCAAAATTGTACATGGTTTTGGCGTCAGACTTGTACATGTTTTGTTCCAGTATTGAGAAATTCTGTATCAATCCATCTCTAATTGTAGATAATCATAATGAACTGTTACATAGCACTTACTGGGGCTGACCATTACTTGGTATCCTGTTCCTAGACTGTTCAAATATTTGTTAGACCTAGTATACTTGTTGCTCGAGATCGAGCAATTTAATTTGAACTACGACATGTCATTGCTAAAAAGGTTACGTTTCTAAATCAATTACATCCGGCCAATCAAATATTACACACACACAACAGTAATCACAAAAAAACTACACTTATTTACAGCTGTATACAAACAGATGTTTAAAATGCTCTTAAACCCAATTCCAGAGTTATTTGAATAGACGATTTCAAATTTAAATTATAAATAGTGTCCTTATTCTAAGTTTGATTCTCATAAATTTTTGGTGGAAACAACAGAGACCAAACCCTATCCAAGGAATTAAAAAAAACAAAAAAATCAGTTGAGAACTGTGAGACGAGTTTTAATTACGAACAATCTGTAGCATATTTAATTATATAATAAGTAGGCTATCTAGATTACCCATAAAAAACATCTATTGTCTGACTCTACGTTGTTTGGCTATATAAACTTTCACTAAATATACAAGTAGGAAAAGTGAAAAAATAAGATGGGCTGAATTTCGAGAATGTTGTATGTGAGGTCTGGAAATGGACTTAACTTCTGATACCCATTAAATAGGGTTCCTTAACTTAAAATTTTACCTGTAGAAAAACAGAAACTTTGCTGAAGTTACTATAAAAATGGATTTGAATCAGTTGACCCCCCTGTTAAAACCAAAAAAGGTTCAATCATGGCCGATATAGCTTTAAAAAAACACTACTAATGCATTCAATCCGTACTACTACAGTATGGTTACAATACAGTAGAACCTCACTACAGTATGGTTACAACACAGTAGAACCTCGATAGTTCGACTCTCGATAGTTCGACACTCCTGATAGCTCGACAGGGTCTATGACAACTTAACATGTTAATAATGACCGATAGTGTCCATGTTTGAGCCTGACAAAGGTGAAAATGTAAACATATTGGCGAATGATTTGAATGTTGTTTATGTTTGATGTGAGCAAGGCTTTCTAAGTTCAATAAAGTTAGGGTTTCATTAAAATTTAGAGTTTCCTAAATTCAAATAAATTATGATTTTTATACTCCCAGTGTTAAAATTTCCCATATTCTCCCTAAAGTTCGACATTTCGATAGTTCGACACTATCTAAGTCCACAAAGTGTCGAACTATCGAGGTTCTACTGTAACAAATAACAACCTCTTTTCTTTTAGTGCGCTCTGTGGAGGACTTGGAAGATGACTCGGTCTCCTTCAAGCCAGAAATGTCACACCAAATATTTGGAGACAGGTAATTATCCCATTGGCGTTGAATAACGGGCGCTACCCGGTTTTATTATTTTGCCATATTTACTGGCACTGTTTTTGCTCTAATTTTAATGCATATTTGCATTTTTGGAGTAAAATTGTTATTTTCCATATTTTAAATCCTTAGTGGCACACACACTAAGGATTTAGTGTGTCACGCACACACTGTTAACATAGTAAAAAGTAGCAAAATGAATGTTGACCATGGTGCATATCTCATGGAATCAACTGATCCTGTCAAATTTTAAGCAAGGTTGCCAACCTTTATTTTATGTGGGCCCTCCCACCAATGTTGACACAGATCAGCTCACCCTTTTAAGAGCAGCACCAATAGGTCAGGTTTGGTCATGTGCGGGAATCAAACTCACCATTGTAGACATTCTGGCCAAGGTTCCTACGCCTTAGCAATGCCAGCTAACACAACCGGCAGATTATACATGAATTAGGGTTTTGGTTGATGCGGTAGTCTCCTAGCGGGGAAAATTGTAGACGACATTTTGGCCAAGGTTCCTACGCCTTAGCAATGCCAGCTAACACAACCGGCAGATTATACATGAATTAGGGTTTTGATTGATGCGGTAGTCTCCTAGCGGGGAAAATTGTAGACCATTAGTGAGTGAGTTCGATACGAGAGCGCAGCACTAAACCATTGCCCTAAGTTTAACCAAAATACTGGTTAAGTTCACAAAAAAATATATTTAAATAAAAAAAAAAATGGCCTACATTTAGTGAAAAATTGTTATATTGAGTTTTTAAATACTGTAGATTGTAGTAGGTGTAAGAATTTTGCTGCGGTGTCACAGCAGTTTTAAATTGAAAAGGTATTGTAGAATTATATCTAAAACTCCTGAAAATAATTGTTTAAAAATGGAAAGAAAACTTAAATGTATATGCACCATAGTTAAATAGTTTTAGTTTCTTAATTTTACTGTACCATATGGTGTGAAACCTTTAAAATATTATTTTAACTTAGTTATACAGTACAGAATAATTAATGGTTCAGCTTCTCTTGGGCATTGTAAGCCTATTTTTATTAAAGTTGGAGATAAATACTGCTATTAATTAGTATATTTTTGAATTTGTTGTTTATTTTTTAAAAAGGTTACCAGAGATATACTGAATGAGGATATCCATTCCCATAACACTCGAAACAGAAAAAATTAGTTTCCAGTATTGTTTTTAAAGTAAATATGCGAATAGCCATGTTATAATGAGCAAAAAGGTTTATAAAAAGTTAGCTAACAATATAAGTATCAGCAGGAATTTTTTCTTATGAAGTTTAGTAAATGGCTTTTATAAAATCCATTTTACTGTGTTGAAGAGTTCCTAGTACATCCTGACATAACATTTCAACTCGACTGATTCACATTTGAATTTGTTAATAATACTTTTTATATTTTTATCTTAATGTTGATTACTTTATTAATTTTTGTTATTTGTTTTGTAAGTTTATTTATAAATTCTCTTTAAAATCTGTTAATTGGTTAATAGTTTAAATTTTGTCTGTGATATTAGATTGTAAATGTGGCTATTTCTCAGTGTCCAAAGTAAATGCCTTTAAACATTAATTTCAAATTTTGTATTATAATTTTAGCTTTAATTTAAGCAAATCTTTGACAATGAATTTATTTTCTGCTTTGTGACTCTGCCAATACATGTCCATATTGGCTGCCTATAATGTCCATGACAATAAAGTTTTGATTTCATTTGATTTTAAGTCCAGGTAGTATCTCTACTATCCAGATCCTCCAACCTCCAAATGTAGGCTCCAGAACGGGATTTTCATACTTCCCAGATTCCCTCTAACTAATCAAAAATATGAAAATAATTGTGTTGGTTGTATCACATGTAAATATGATAACCTCTGAATTGAAGGTGTGTGTCCTTCATAAAAGTAATATGGATGAAATCCCGATTAGTTTTTTCCTTTCCCATGCCATCTTTCCAACTTTCCTAGCCATCCTGGCTCCTTAGTGTTAGTGCAACACTAAACCCCAAAGTTGCCAATGGAAGGTTTTACTCTGTCACCCAGTGAAATGATATTATGTACAAAACAAATTGCTACGCCATCATGTATAACCCAAATGGCCTGTAAGGTATGTGTTTCAAAAACCGTTGTACTAGCATTATCAAAAATTAAAAAACGGGTTATTAGTTTGGTGTCTTTGTATTTAAAATTAAAGCCCTTGTGGCATTAGCTAAAAATTTATACCCCTCTTATTTTTTAGCTTAAAAATTCAGCGTATAAAAAATAAAAATGTTCTTTCAAGCAAACAAAATCATGTTTTGATGGTTTTAAAATAAATTTTAAAAACTGAAATTGAGATATTTTTTTGTTTTTGGCTAATATTTGACAGGGTAACCAGATTACTAGATTTGATCAAAATCCAAGGTCGTACAGCTGGCACTGTCTATTAGGCCTACCTTATGTCCATGGAGCTGGACCAAGTACTGGCTTTTTGTCTCTCAATGTACTTAATGTTTCAGTGAGAGTATTTTTGGCTACAAAGACTTGGTAGTCAAGCTCTACTACTCAGCATGTCGTCTAACTATGTACCTTGGCCTTGAATACCAAGCTGTTGTAGACCCCAAGCATTGCGGTGGAGTCGAGGTATGATGTGCTCATTTACATTTTTACAATAACTTTAGGACAAAGTCATTACTTTACTCAGTACACCCTAATAATTAATTATACTTAACTTTATCCTTTAATTAGCTGTTGCCTGTCACGGCTTCGCCCGTGATTAAATTTATTTCATAGTTAATCAAATCTTTTTAAAGAACAACGAAATCTTCTTCCTTAAGAATGACATTGAAACAATGAAGCAGTCAGTGACAGTGGAGCTCTGAAGGAATTTTGCAAAACCCTTTTCTTAATGAGAATCTATTAGCAAATAGGAAGGACCTTGAATGGCTCCAACAAAATCCTTTTTGCAATCTCATAGAATTCTTTCAGGCGGATCACAAAACATTTGCAATTAATTACAAACACCACTAACAACACCATAATTTCCCACACATAAATAAGGTATGTTGCTCAAGCGTGATTAACTTTCTCTTTTTCTACGAGTTTGATTTTGTTTACTTGCTTGTGCATGGAAATATTTTTTTTCTCACTGTTTAGTGCATGGACTTGCATTCTGAACATGCATGGCTTGTGTTTTTTATTTATTTTAGTATTACAGTAGTAATTATTGTATGACGAGCCTAATGTACAAAATGTATCTAATGGCAAATAAAGTCTTATTGAGTCAAACATTAAAGGCTCACATGTGAGCAGACAGGATTTCCAATTTTGAAAATCTGTATAAAAATTGAGGTCGTACTCAGAGACCAAGCAAAACCCATACGTGCCACACATTCCTATAGACAGTTAAACAGGCCTTAGATCGATTTAGTGTACCAAATGGGCGTGGCGAGTCATTTAACTGAACGGTGACTGCGTCCTGTATATGTGCCATCGGTCCACTGGATTTGACCTGAGCGTCCCATACATGTGTCGTCGGTCCACTGGAATCAGCTTGAGCGACCTAATACCTGGCCTAGCGACCTGGATTGCTGGTCTATTTTAAAGTTTTTTTTTTAACATTATGCCATACGTGACAATCAGTAGTCGACATGTTAAGGAGGAGGGTTTTTGTTACTGTATGGAAAGTGTTATAGGCCAAGAACATATGTTGAAAACAATGTAAGCACAAATTTCAAGTTGGTGAATTTAAATAAAATACATAATTTATCGTCAATTACAATAGTAGGGTCTTTTTTGGAATGTCCCCGCACTTTTAAACAATTTTATATTGAGTTCCCACATAATGGAAATGGTTAAGACACGACTGGTAGTCAAGTGGGAAGTTATTTTATCGTGATCGTTATCAGTAAGATTATCTTTGGGTCCTTCACCTGCTTATCGGTAGGCTTGCCCGCTCGGCTTACATATTCAGTCGTCATCATGTTGCTAGTTTATAATTTTATCCTGCAGTACATTCTTAGACATGTTGAAGGCAATAGAAAATTCTTTAAAAATGCGGGGACATTCCAAAAAAGACCCCAATAGTTTGTGACAAGCATGTAACCCTTAGCCTGGTGGTTTGATGAAGAAAACAGAAACTGTCACTAACCATGCATGCATACATGTTTTGCCTAATAGACACGGTGTAATTTATACAATTTTAATGCATTATTTTTTTTTATTTTGTTCATCTTATAAACCATGTATACATATGATTCATGTTCATAGTTTCAAATTTTTGTTACAAAGATTATTTCTAATTTATTCATGATGATTTGCCACCTGGATTGATATTAGACTATTATAGTAGGTTACAATAACTTACCTCAGACCGTTGTCAATCCAACTAGTTTTCTTCAATGATTACTAGTTTCGGGAACAATGTCCCATTGTCAAATCTTCAAAATGTCGAAGTTGAAATTTATTGAACACCTTGTCGTTGTCGAATAGTTATTTCATAGAATAGAAATTTCAACTTTCACATTTTGAAGATTTGGCAATGGGACATTGTTTCCAAAACTAGCAATCATTGAAGAAAACTAGTTGGTTTGATGACCTTCTGAGGTATTGTAACCTACTATAATATTTCTATTTACTTCTTTTATTATTCTCTATTATCTATATTTGTCAAATACCACTCACTCATGTATCAGAGAATCTCTATACCCATAGGGTAATAGAGGGTTGAAATTTGGCATGGATGTTCCTCTTTGATAAAAAAAAAAAAAAAAAAAAAAAAAAAAAAAAAATACTCACTAAGAAACAGTTTTGCAAAATTCCATCAGAACTACGCCACATATGACTTCAAAATTTTGATCTAATGTTATTCTTATGGCCAATTTTTAATACAAATCAAGGAAACAACGAATCTAAAAAACTAGGGGATGCTAATATTTTCTTACAGCATAGGTGCTCAATAAAAAAAGTGTATTACATATTTCCTTTAGAGGTCTGCTCCATAGAACCTCAAAATTACCATGGAACCTACTAGTTTTACAAAAAAATGTAGTTTTTGAAGTTCTTTAGGGTTGCCCTCCTCCCCCCAAATGAATTCAAAATTACTACATGGTTACAGGTGTAGACTACAGGGGTCTACGGTTTTAAAATAAAATATGACATTGACGTTCTACTTTGCTCATAGGTGCCAAATTAGAAACAGTAAAAAAAAAAAAAAAAATAGTTTTTGAAGTCCTTTAGGGCTCTGCTCTACAGGACTTTACAATGGCACTAAAACAAAACGTCATGTTCGTTCCTCATGGCTCATATGTGCTCATTAAGAAAAATTTTTGAAAAATGTCTTCACTGCTCCGCTCACACTACTTTTATGTTTCAATATAATTATTCTTAAGGAAGAAGATTTTGTTACTCCTTAAAGAGATTTTATAACCTATAAAATAAATCCAATCAAGGGCGAAGCCATGACAGGCAACAGCTTGTATTATAAATACTTTTATTTATGTCCTTGTTTGCAATTATTTTCCCAATATTTTATAGAATTAAATAATTTGTATCTACTTTATTTTCAGCCAGACAATGTCTTAAAGATTGTTCAAGAAAAACTTCAAATACAAAATGTTTTCACTAACATAGATGAATTCTCTAAGGCGTTAAAAGATGATGAGAGCTTTCAACCATTCGGAGAGAAATTGACATCTTTCAACGTGGAGCAAGGTTAGACTTCTCTTTCTTGTTTTAAATTTAATTTTGATCCAACATTTATTAAAGTAATCCATTAAATATAGTTGAGATAAGATCCTCAGAATTAATCTTTTATTAGTAACAAGGTGGCCCGTGCGCAAATTGCACATTTTATTATTCTGTATGAGAGAAACTCACCTAAAGAACATGTATGGTGGTTATGAAATGACAGAGATCTATTTTTGTTTACTATCTGGCTTTAAAATTCATCCGAAGGTAAGTAAGTTTAATAAGCTGTTAAATTACAGTTCAAATTAAAGAATTTGTAATAAAAGTCGGTCAACATTTTAATACGCCCTCTAGAAAAAATCAAAGGTGAGGGGGCGAAGCCCGAAACGATATGACCTTTTTAATTACGATTCGCCCACGCGCTATATCCTAAGCTTTAAAATGACACTTCAACCTTAAAAATCAATTCAGTAGGTCGAGAGAAAAAGGGACGTAACAGAAGAAACCCTTATAGAAATAAGAAGATAGATTTTTTATCAGACTCATTACTTTTATTAAAATCTTAAAGCTTTTTATAAAATTTGATTTGATGAGCAAATAATTTTGCATGTATTGGCATTATAAATGAGTTATGACACTTATTCACATTGATGGTGGCTAAAGTAAATCCACGGTTGATTAAAAAAATGGTGAAAAAACATGAAGGGAGGGATGTGCAAAAATTTAATTTTCATGGATGTAACAAATACATTGCATACAAACACAATACATCGGCTATTCGTTGCGCACAAATTGTTTGCAAGCTCTAATGGTGGAATGAAACATTACACAGCCTACTTGATTTTCATCTCACAGTATAAATTAAGTTCTATCAAACTTGACGAAACGATATCCTTTAAGGGGCATTAATAAGGTACAGTGAAACAACCTTAGTGGTATATTCAGAGGTGCAAGGGTTAACAAACTGGTTCGGCTAGAAATATCACAATCTGCACTTTGAAAATAGTAAAGTCAAGCCAATCTGATATTTTTATCTACGTGTCTAAGTACACCATGTGATTAGACTTCTCATAGAAGTGATGTAGAGGTTAGTTGAATATATGTGATAACACAATATGTCATCTGATCTAGGTTTTAAAACAACACACAACAACTACTAAACAATTTCAATTTCAGACAATGGGAACAAGAATTATGAGATCTACCATTGTGATACCAACAACAAGAAATTCTTGAACTTTCACGAGCGTCTCCAAACCTTCATTCTGTTCTACATTGATGCTGCCAGTTACATTGACGTGGACGATCCCAAGTGGCAATTCTTTGTAATGTAAGTATCACTATTTTTGAAAGACATGTTTGTAGGCGAGGTAAAATTCATATTATAATCTTATTAGGCAACTCTCACCTTATTTTATGTTCTTCAAAGGGACTTGTCAAAACACAAAGACACATACACATAATTACTAAACAAAAGCGTCCCGGAATGTTCTCCTATGTTTCGCAGAACCGAGACAAAACGGCTTCTTCAGGGAGCCGTAGTTTTTCATGCGCCTCACGCACACGTGCCGACCGGCGGACCACACTGACTGGGGCTAGCTCTTCATTTCGTGGAGGGATTCAGGAAATTCAGACCTATATTTGTAGGAAATTCAGACCTATATTTGACTGGGTGAGTCGGTGGCGTAGTGGTTAGCGCGCCGGACTTCGGGACCATGGCAGCGATGTCGTGGGTTCGAATCCGCGTTCTGCCAGTGACTTTTATCAGTACCTTTCACCTTGTACTGTAGCGGCTCACCCCCTTACTTTGTCTAATACGTTCCACGCACAGATCAATAGTCTATGTGGACGGGGCAAAGTAAAGCAAAAAGAGGTCCGCCAACCTCTTAAAAAAAAAAAAAAAAAAAAAAAAATATTTGTCTACTGGGGAGAGCTTTTATATGACACTAGTCAATGACTTGCTGCCCTAATATTATCTTTCTCTTAACTCCTAGGGTTACACACATTAGATTGACGTTCCATGAACATGCTTAAGTTTGTGTTTATCTAAAATGCTGTTTCCAGTATCTCCAGTAGGCTATCACTCTTTGATTATAAAGAGTTAAAGTTTGAAAATCTTAAAAAATTGTTTTCATGAAGTTGTTATTATTTTAGCAATTACTCAAATGACTTAGTTTTTAATTTTTTTGAGTTTTTAATTTTGAAGATTTTTTTTTGAATGACACAAGTTTCTCCACACCATTTTAAAAAAACTAGGAGTGATAAACAGTTAACTGAGTTTTTTACATCTGTCACTTGAGCCATTATCTGGGAAAAAACAGCTGGAGACAGTTTTTACTTAGTTTATTATGTGAGGTAGGAGGTAGGACACCCATTTGGTTTAGGAGAATACCCTAAAAATTAAACTGTATCCTCGGACATCAATCAGTGAGTTTAATCCTTTGGCTGGCAGAAGCCGTTTAGACCGACTCGTTATGTCATCATGAAAACTGCCAGCGGCCAATCTCATTGGCCTTAAGCTTGGATCAATAAGTCATCATAGCAACTGAATGAATACTCGGATCTTTTTCTTCCATTTTTCAACCAACATTCAGTCGAAAGATGGTAGAACCAATTTGTTCAACATGATTGCAAAATAAATTTTTTTCAAGATTTTCAACAGCAAAATTGTCAAAAACGGTCTGGCACTCTTGGGCCACACCTGCAGAAAATACTCGGCAGTTTTGGGTAGGTAATACAAAATGGCTTCTGCCAGCCAAAGGGTTGCCAACAAAAGAGTTATTTGTTGGGGCCTTGAAATTTATTAGTTGGGTCTTGTCCATGTCTTTACACCTCTCGAGTGGCTGTGCTGCAAAGATACAAAATTACCAAAAGATACAATATTTAGCCTCCCCGGCTACAATTATGTCCTATCATTATCAGAAGCTAGTCTCACGCCCTGTTTGTGTCCCACAGATACGAGAGGTACAAGAGTGAGTCGGGCGGTGTGCGCTATGCGGTGGCGGGCTACTGCACCGTGTACGAGTACTACGCGTACCCAGACCGCGTGCGGCCACGCGTCTCTCAGATGCTGGTTCTACCTCCGTTTCAGCGGCAGGGCCTTGGCGCACAACTGCTGTGCTCCGTTTACCGCCACTACTGCGGCCAGCCTGCCGTAACTGATATCACCGGTAAATGTCTCACAACCACAACCTTGAATAGGTCTATATTAATGAATTTCCCTAGGAAGATTACAATTTACAGCATTAGTCACAATTAGTGTTTATATAAAGCAGAACCTCTCACATCCAAAAATGATTGAATCGGGTAAATAACAGTGCCAGAGATCATTGACAATACCAGTACTATACTGTTTGCTTAAAGAATATCTTATCACCCGTAATAATTTTGTTTGATTGTCCAAGAAATTGGAATACAAATTAGATTAGTTTTTACAGGGTTTCTACAGTCAGGAGAAGTCAGGGAAGGTCAGGGAAAGTCAGGGAATTGAAATCTTGTCAGGGAAAGTCAAGGAACTCAGACCCAAAGCTCATTTTGCTTGTTTTGCCTCTTTACTGCAATATGGTATAGAGCTATGGGGGAGTTCATCAGAAGTATTATCTGTTTTCAGAATCCAAAAGAGATATATTAGAACCATGATGTTTTTAAATCGTAGCCAGTCATGTAAATCAGTTTTCAGAAAATTGCAGATTTTAACACTTCCTTCATTATATATATTTAAATGTTTAGTTTTTGTCCACAAACAAATTGAAAATATTTTAGATAAGCAGAATTCTCATTCCTACAATACCAGATTTAGAGATCAATTCCAATACCCCATACATAAACTAAAACTGTTTGAGAATACTCCTTATTACATGGGCATAAAATTTTATAATAGATTACCAAATAGAGTAAGGGGTTATACAATGAAGAAATTTAAGGGTGTTATACATGAATTGATAGTAGAAAGAGAATATTATAATGTTTTGGATTTTATAAATGAGACAACAATTAATTTGTGAGTAATTGTTCATGATTATATATTAAGTAAACTTTGTTTTAGTTTTAAGAATCATTATTTTTATTTTTGTTTCTGACAAGCAACCTGTTCATTTTTCAAACAATTGTTTGTAATGTACATGAATGTTATTTTGCAATAAATAAATGAAATAAATGAAATGAAATGAAATTTTACAATGAATCGATCCCACAAATTAATATGTGAACTACAAAGTTATAGGCAGTTTGATTCACTATTCAGTCTTAATTATAAAAATTTTTTTTTTAATTAGTAATGTCTGTAGTTTAATCATAATATATTGGTAGAAACTTAATATATTTATGAACTTAAAAGTTTATGTGCGCTAAAATGTGCTAGTTGAGAAGAGTGTAAAATTTGTATGATGTCTGCCAGAATTGTTTTTGATAATGCGTCTTATTTGGAGAGGGTGAACTGTTTAGCAAAATTAATTCACTATGATTACCTTCTTAAGGCAACTGCTCACAGCCTTTTTTTGTGTATCATAACCCTTGAGAGATATTTACCAGAATGAGTATCGCCAAGAAATCAAACTCCAATTTTTACCAATAATTTTTGCACTACAATAAGGATTCGGTAATTGATATCAACATTAAAATGCTCTTCAAAAGTCTTCCTGTTTATTTACTTAAAAAAAACACATTATTTTTAAGAGCTACTCAAAACACTAAAATTTAAATTACCTTGGTCTTAGCGTCAATCCTTTAGCCAATTTTGCCGCCCTAAGCCTTTTGCACTAAAATATATGACAGATTTAGGTTTCCTTTCCCAAAAACAACACTTTGTACCTAAACTCATGACCATATTCGTTTCCATATTGGGCAGTCTAATATTCTTGGTTTCTTGAAAACCAACATTATGAATTTTGCTTACCTGCTAAATCCTGGAATGTACTCTCACTCACACTTGATAAATATTGCAGTACATTAATTTTTTTTCTATTTTTTTCTTAATTTCTAACCATGAAAGAAATATAAGACAAGCAATTAGTTGCATGCACTTTATGCTCTGTCAAACGATAAAGAGACTTCACTTCAATCTCATTCAATATGCTTGATATAAAATGCAGTTAACTTTTACCGTATACATTCTCACTAATAACAATTTCTCTTTAGAAGAAAATTATTAATTTTATTTGGTGTCTATCTACGCCAGTGGCATTTTTTAACGTTTTGACGGGGAACGGTCCAAACCCCAGTCTTGTTACTATCTAACATCGACCAGTTGTTAGAAAGCATCATTAATTAATAGCCCAATGACAAATGGCAACTGGGTCCGGAATCGAACCTTTAAAAAGCTACTAACTTTTCTTGGGATCGAACCGGCAACCTTTGGATTCAAAGACGAGCACTATAACCACCTAGCTACCCAGCCAATTAATGATTAATTAATGACACAAGTTAAAACGATGCTCTATCCAGCAGGTCTTAAATCAAATTTTTTGTTCTTTAAGTGGCACTATATGTGAAATAGTGTCTGCCATTATCGATTATTACGCTTACACTAAGCCAACCCTTTGCATACCCCCAAGGGGTATATCCGCAATTGAGGTTGAGAACTGCTGGCATACGGTGAATTCCTAGTTTAGGTTAAATCAGTTTTTGTTAGTAATATTTATGTATGTCAATAGATTTTACTATTATCTCAGAAAAGTAAGACAAACATCGTGCTTAAATAGTGCATTAAATACATGTTTTTCTGCCATTGGAAATTTTGGTTAGGGAAGTGTTTTAGAAGGGTCAGAGAAGGTCAGAGAAAAATCAGGGAAATAAATAATTGAAATTCTGTTGAAACCTTGTTTTTTTTTCCTTTACATTTTAGCATCTGTAGAAACTAGGTCTATTTTTTTTAAGGTTTTTATTAAGAATGGCCTAAGCTCTGGTCCTGTCAATCGATTGTTTTATAATTATTTGTATGATTTGCTCTCACATGTTTGAAGGTAGCCTTAGCTTTAGTAAAGTGCTGATTTATAAATTGTTTCAGTCGAAGATCCGAATGAAGAGTTCCAGTCCCTGAGAGATTACGTCGACGCTTGCTTGTGTTCATCTCTTCCGAGTTTCTCAAAGGAGAAACTCAAGCAAGGATTCAATCCAGCTATGGCAATTGAAGCTTGCTCCAAGTTTAGGATAAATAAGGTAGAGCTGGAATAAATTAATTTCTTGTTAGGCTGTTCGTTAGCTAAATAGCTACACTGGTATTTGTTGATGTCAAGCAACATTATTATTTTACAAATTTGTGTAGGTCTATTAAAAACTTTTTCACCAAAAATAATTTTATTATTTACTTTTAATTTCTCTACAACTGGTCTAGCTGATTTTTGTGAATAAAATTACTAACAACAATATCTTGTAATTTTTCAGAAACAAGCGAGACGGGTTTATGAGATCTTGAGACTGCAGGCGACCAATGTGCACAATGACGGGGAGTACTCAGCTTTCAGGCTGGACGTTAAACGTCGGCTCAACATTCTGTTCCAGGTAACCTTGATTTGTTTTATTTTTTACTGCCCATATTTAGAAAAACAGTCTTAAATGTTAGCAACTTTGTATAGTATAAAGAGGAATTAATAATAATACTCACGATATATGAATAATACTAAATAAAAATTTTGGGTGAGTTTAGCAAAGTTTACATGAACAATTTGCCCAACATTGTTGTCAGTGGGACAATTTTGCCACACTATGACAAGGCCAAAAGTCTTGGTTTGACTATCACTAATACACTTGACTGGACTGATGCAGTCAAGAATACCTGTAAAAGGGTATTTGCTACTATTCAATATATTCATACCCTGAAAAAATGCAACGACTTCTGCCTTTCCATATCAAATTGATTCTGATCAAATCACTTGTCTCCCCACACTTTAATTACCGCAACACTGTAGTCAATTACATGACTGTGGCTTTGGCCCAAAATTAAGGCTCGTTGTCCCTGAAGCGATTTTTATAGAGCGATTCTGATGCTGAATTGGGAGTTTTAAATGTACCATGAGTTTGAAGCAGAATAAAATAAAAAATACCTTTCAGTTGAGGAAGTCGATGACGAAAACATCATGGAAATGTTGTATGCACGACGAGTTGGTACTCATAACATATTTTCCAACTAGACAAGAAGGCTATTTTAAGAGTATCTATATTTGATACTCTAAGGGTTATTTATTTAATTTTTATAATATGAATTCCTTTTACATACAATGCTCAACCGACGTCTTAATGTCTTTAGATAAATATAGCATGTTTGTTGTTGTTGGGCTAAAAATTGATGAGAATAGAAAAATGAGGGCACTATTTAAATTTTAAATGTGAAATGTTACCATTAGAATATTATTATTGGGATTAGGCTGAGCATTTAAAATCTGTACATAGCTGTATCCTACAGCTGTAAAACTATTAGTTTTGGGTGAAGAGAACTAAACGCTATATTTTGAGCAATGACACGCCAAAGTTCAAATTAAATTGCTCGATTTCGGGCAATAAGTACACTAGTTAAAATTAAAGCCATTTCTAGAAGCTTTTCAGCTTTAATTGCAATGCCGTATTCTTTGAAAAAATTATGATCAACAACTAAACACGTGAAAAATTAACAAGAATCGCTCCGCGACTGTGACTGAGCCTGCCCCTAGACCGGACCCGCGATAGTCGCTAGCCGCGCCAGTCGCAGTCGCTTCAAAGACAACGGTCCCATTTGAAACAACGCTACCAGTGCCGGAGCGACTGTCGCTCAGCGACTATCGCCAGAGTCGCTTCAGGGACAACGGGCCTTTATTGCACTCGATTTTTGCATAATCTTCAACGAGATGACCACGTTACACCTTTCTACATTCGTTCACCTTCATTAAAATTATCAGACATCAGGCTGTTGTGAATAGTCACAATCACGAATTCTGCAACGAAACTTCGAATCCCAAATTATCTTATGATCAATTTTGAATTTTTGAATGAGAGAGAAATACCCACTTTTGAAATACCGGTCAACATCAACTCTTCGAACCGACACCACAAAACAACTGTTTTCAACAAATCTTTCATGGTCACAGCTTATCGTCTCTGGAACTCGTTACTCTATGTAATAAGATCCATAGAATCCCGATCCCGGCTGATGGTGGTGCTGAAGGAGTATTACCTCAACCAGATGACTGTGGCTTGGTGGGATGGCGTGCCCTATGGATAGGTGCAACAGGGTGTGAATGTGTAATGAATGTGTTATTAAATTGTTATTTTTCATTATTGTTATTTGTATCATAATCATTTGAAACTGGCAAAAGTCTATTATGTAAAAGTTTTCTACTTAATTTTTGTTTCAAACTGCATATTTTATATTAAGTTAATATTTATTTAGTTTTTGAGGTTAACTGTAAGAGAGGACCAAGTCTAGTGGTCCAAATGTTCGCCTCAATAAAGAAGCATTTTCATTTCAACTTAGAATCTAATATGATGATATTCGATTCTATTTGAAATCGTCTTATCAACAGAGTATTCGAACTAAACAATTTTTTTAGATGCAATTACAGTACTGGTTTTATTTGAAATATTACTTGATATAATTTAAACTAGATACAAGACCCAGCTAACTAGATACAAGAGTAATTGTGATAATATACTCGTTTACTTTGCGTGCCATTTCTTTAAATGTGCATTAAATGTTTTCATCACAAGTCTAATATACAGGTTTTTGTGCTACAGTTAACATGCAAGTTTTCGTATCTTTTTGAAAATTATTTTGAAAACAAATTGATATTGACAATCTGAAGTGACGATTTCCTGCTTTATGTGATTATAAAGCCATATTGCACTAGAGATACACTTTTGGAATGTTCTTACTTTCTGGAAAAAAACCAGAATTTAAAGAGATCTACTCAGTTTATTGTTTAATTTGTACATCTTCATTTCTCCCTTTTGCAGAAAGAAGCTACCCTGATGAAAAAGCTGAAACCCCTTCTAGAACAAGACCCGCAGCTCCACAATGCTCTAGGGTTAAAAACGCAAGAGCAGCGCTTTGAAATACTGGAGAAATTATTTTCAGATACCAAAAATGACTACAAGAAAACCATCATGCGTATTGAAGAACGACCTTTGCCTACCAATATATTTTGAATTGTGAAAACCCCTGGTGTTGAACATTTGAACAGTGAAATCAGTTTATAGCTGATGTTTGTTACATTAGCACATATTTGCACCTTGTGTATTTGTTACAAATTTAATTCTTAAGTTCCATGTAAGTAATTTACCAATAAAGTGATCTTTACCTTTTTTAAAAAATTGATTTTTATTTACTCATGGCTACCATAATGAAAGTATCATTTTATCATTGTATGTCTGTTTTATGTTTTTCATGGTGAGAAAGTCAATATTAACTAAACTCTTTTTCAAATTTTTCAGTTAGGTTTCGGTTTTTAGGGGGACAGTATGGATTTGGGGGGGAGGGGAAGTAGTCAATAAATGAAAATCCACTTTTGTGCATTTTACAGGGCAACTTGCATCTCATTGGCTAGCACATTTCCTGAATTTTTGTATTAGTTGTACATGAGATTCCAGATTCCATTTAGAAGTTCTTCTTAACCTTTCCATTATAATCATTATCAAAAGAGAATGCTGCAGTTGGATCGGTAATACTCAAGATCGAAACTGATGTTTTAACTATTGGGAAAACAGCTTAAGAAGAATGCAACCTACACAGTTAGAAAAAGAAATCTAAAGTGGTGCACTTACCTAGAACGTGTTGGTTAAACCTTTCATTGCATGATTTGATTTTCAATATAGTTAGTTTTGCTAATGACAAGATCTGTCGAAATTGTAAAAATTATATTTTTTCTAAACCATGGTGATGCCAATCAGTGTTAGTGTCATGTACGTTTTATTTGTGTTATTTTATGTACTAAATGTGAACTTTTAAACATATAAATATCTTCAATTTGAATTGACAAAGTCTGCTCAAGAGGGACGGCAAAAACAAAACGTAGCTTAGACCTAAAAACAAAATACCCCCATCGCAGCAGACCTGCGTACTCAGCGAGTTTCCAACAGGATTCAATTTTTTTAACTTCCCCATAAACACCATGGAAACGAGGATGTAGGTTTGCTGCCTTGGGGGTATTGGAAGTAGATATAGGAAAATCTATTCCCAGTGCATGTAACTAAATTGCATCAAATTCAGATATTTTAGTGGAAAAACTTCTACTCTCATTGTTTTTTGTTATGGCATTTTGCTTAAAAAAAGTTTTACATTGCTCATCATTCAAATTCAAATTCAAATTCAAATCTCTTTATTCGTTTTGTATATACATACATGAATAGTGTCAAAGTAGCTTAACAAGCAGTGAGATCTTACTAGCTACTTAATACATAGTTATAATACATCTTATAATCCATAGTTAACAGTAGAGATACCAAGCAAAGAGATAAATAGGTCTATACTGTCAAAAAAAGGGGAAAAAAATTGTCCTTAAGTAAAAAGTTATGATAAGACAGGAATGAAGTTATATTGTTTTACAGGAATGAAATATAAACATGACACCAAGAAATAAAATTCATCCATACGCTTAGTCAAAAAATTCTTCCATAGAATAGCAACTTTTTTGCAAAAGACATTTCTTTAACTTGATTTTGAAAGAGTTTTTTTCTACGTCAATCCTAAGATCTAATGGTAATTTGTTAAAACATTTCAGTCCCATATAGGTTGATTTTTTTCTATAAAATTCTAATCTATGCTGTGGCATGTTTATCTGGTCTCTATTTCTGGTAAAATAATTGTGTATATCCCCACGATAAACTTGTTTGTGGAGCTGACTTTTAAAGCAGATAATACAATCCAGAATGTACTGGTCATATACAGTTAGAATGCCTATTGAAGAAAAAAGGTTTTTTACCGAGTCAGAATGGTCTAAGTTGAACATAATTCGCAATGCTTTTTTTTGTAATTTGAGAATATTTTCAAGATTTTGTCTTGTAGTGCCCCCATAAATTGCCAAGCCGTATGATAAATGAGAATGTATGTGAGCAAAGTAGATAGATCGTAATGTGTCAATACTACACAAGAATGACATTCTTTTTAAAATATATAAACCAGAAGAAATCTTTTTACTAACTTTTTGTACATGAATATCCCAAGAAAGGTGATTATCAACTTGTAACCCTAGAAATTCGGTAACTTCAATTGTGCCAATCTGAGTTTGATCAATAGTTAGTTAAACATCATATGATTTATGTTTACCACTTAAACTTACAGACTCAAAACATTCCTCATTACTTTTAGCCTTAAAACTAATTGTAAGCCTACAATTTGTTTTCTAGTTCTGTTACAATATGTGTTTTAAAATATTTTGGGGGGCACAAGTTGTGAGAGGGATCAACACACAACTCTTCACCACCACTTTCACTTTTGCTGACAGTAGGTTTCTCGGGTGTTGGCCAACCTTTCCATGGCGATTGCTAAGGACTTCCGTGTGATGTCTCGTCACTTGTTGGAGCCCGTTGCATGCTGTGCGTGTATTCTGCATGTGGTTGGTCCTGCGGATTGGTGTAGTTGAATGTCTTCGGTTAAGTCTTGGTGCCGGGCTGCTCTGTGAGCGTTGCTGCAGGCTGGTGATCTGCAAGCAGCAGCGCTCACAGAGCAGCCTGACAACATTGATTTCTTAGACTTGATCTTGAACCTGTTCAGCCACTTTGGAGTGTATTCAATTTTTAGCAGAGAAGTGGAGTGGATTGGTTGGGAGGCTCAACTCAGTAATGGTATACAGTTTCAGGGACGTATTTGAAGTTTTTCACCAACCCCCCCTCCCCCCCAACTTGTCAGCGTGCTCCCCGACCTCACTAACCCACATGCCGTGTCAGCTGATTTTGTAGAAAAGTAATAAGTAATTGCGTTCTGAAAATGCATCAACAAACATAATACATTTAGAGCACTTTTTAAGAATGTATTTGTTGCGCCGTTTTCATTCAAAAAGTGAGTCTCCTTGGATACATGCTGGAATGCAACATTGTTGTATCCAATCAGAAGTCATAATCACAATTTACAGCGCGAAAACGGTACATGAAAACGTCCATATACAAGGGCTATTAAAGAGTCTTAAAGAAATTTACAACTTAACTTAAGTCTACAAGAAACTTAAGAGTCATCTTCACCTTTGGGCCAGCAGCCCCTTATTGTTGCGCAGTCAGCAGCAATGTTAACCATATGGGAGTAGTGCAAAAGTAAGGCTGCTGGCTCACTTCAAGGTCACCTGAGCGATGACGTCATCGAGGTCAATGACCCCACCGATGACGTCATCGATGACGTCATCGATGACGCAATCGATGACGTCATCACTAATGACGTCACATCCATGACGTCACACCCATGACGTCACAGAAATGACGTGCGGATGACGTCATCACCCCTTACGTCACCAAAATGACGTCATCGATGTCACAAAGGTCAAGGTCACGCTGAAACCTAAAATTTTTCGGCACTTTTGCGGTTTCTCGCACTACGCTCCGAGTTTTAGTCCGGTTCCCATGACCTTGACGACTTGGAGCGAATTTGCGATGAGAAACAGCAAAAGTGCCGAGGAAACTTGAAGTTTGCAACGTGACTCTGCCTAAACCGTCATGTGACACCGCTCGGGTGACCTTGAACTAGCCCAGCTGCCTTACTTTAGACCAGTACTACAACCGTGATGTGCACCCTACGACAGACACCGAGCGACTGACTGTCCGGCTCTGTGTACTCTAGGTATATCGGCTTGAGAGACTAAGACTCTAAACTGTCAGGAATGGGAGTAACTAACTGAATTTTGCAAGGAAAAGTCATTTCATCCAATATTTTAAACAAATCCTCATCAGTAAAACTGACATTAGTCCGTTTTGTATAAAACTTAGGGTGTCCGCGCAATAGTTTGCGCCACTTAGCTAAAGTCGAAACCCCCTTAACTTTGAGTGGTGGACAGTGAGCAACTAATAAAGCCTTAACACGACTAAGTTTCTTACCCAAAGTGTCCCGCGACATGGCGTCTCCTCACAAAAGTCCACACAATACTGAGAGACTGCTTGTAGCGCACGAGTCAAGGGAAAAGAGGTGGGGGAAACAGCAGGAGTGGGGGAAGGTCACAGTGGCGGGGGAAGGTGAGGCTTAACGCTGGAGTATCGCATCACTTCACCATGAGCTGTCCTACAGTCAACACACTGTTCTCTTGGCCCGAGTTGGCACTAGAAGAAACATTTCTGTACAGCTTAGGCTGTGAGAGCCGAGGAAGCAAAGTCAAAGTGGAAATTGTGTTAAACTCCAAGATGAAGAGTCTCCTAAATAAACTAATTGTATCCCTGCAATCTCCTATAACTTTAGAGAAATACCACTTTATTAAGCGACACCTTATACTTTGGCAAAACGAAGCGGAAATGGAAAAGATTACAGTAAAATTAATTTAACTCAAAACTTGGACTGGACAGTCATGGCGATACCATGTGGCGTGCAAACGCCACCCTAAACATTACAAGTTAGGTTATTGAGCACCTCTGGTACGATAACCGATGTGCTAGAGTTAAAGTGTGATGACCTTGAGTCAAAACACTGAAATACTACAAGTCGATATCGTCCCAGAGTTAAAGTGTAGTGACCTACATTCAGAACTTGTAAAATTACTTACATATAGAGAGCTATGGAACAGCGAGATGCACCGCATGGAAGCCGGAGACATACTGGCGAAGCGGTGTTGTGCAGCCTAGGGACCCAGTTGTGGTGGGGGTACAGCCAACACTTAGAGTACAAGTGTCGTGGGTGACCTTGACCCACTTAACTTACCTGACCCCCCCCCCCGACAAAAAGTGCGAACCCCCCCCCCCCCCGACAAAAAGTGCGAACCCCCCCCCCCCCGACAAAAAGTGCGAACCCCCCCCCCCCCGACAAAAAGTGCGAACCCCCCCCCCCCCCACCCCCACCCCCACCCCCACCCCCACCCCCTCCCCCACCCCTGATATCCTGGGTGTGGCAGCCCCGGCGGGGATATAAGGGGGTCCAGCCAGAGCCGGCTCGCAGTCCGCTCCCGCGCGTTGAACGTGAACGACCGGGACGGACCGCCATAGGCATCACTAAACATTGAATGGCGCCTTCAGTGTTTAGCGAAGTCTACTCTAACTTTAAGACTTGTATTAGTTGTAAGATATTGCGCTTGCGTTTGGGTATTGCGAATTGTTTTATATGAGAGTATTTTACTTGTACCCTATGTCTCCTGTGTGTCTTTTATTCTTTGTGTCTTGTTTGTTATATGTGTTTAATGTGTATGTGCTTGTTCCAGCATTGACTACGTTGAGCTCAATTGTGTGTTGTAAGTGTGTTATATGTTTCTAAAGTGTATACGCTTGTTTTAGCAATCCCCCCTTGAGCTTTTTCAATGCTCAAAGTAAATTGTAAAGTCAGGGAACGGGAGTAGGCCCCCGTGTAAAAGCATTTTATACCAACGTTAGCATGAGTCCTCTCAGGCATGCAATATTGCGGCTGGGTTTGGGACTCGGTCCGTTTGTACGCTGACATGCAGACCACAGCTGTGGCCAATTTGCGGTGGCCTCTGCACTCGGACCGAGGGCGTAAGCCACTAGGGCTGTCCTCAACCTCTTGTTTCCCTTCTGGAAACTCAAAATTATGTAAATGAATCTTTGTTAGCTATTTGTGTTTTTAGTCCCCAAGGCCCCCGAACATTCGTGGTTCGCCATGGATGTACGGGGGCCGAAATTTTTTAATGTCCGTGTGGCCTTGACCCACAAAGACTTGTAAAAGTTAATGCATTGTAAATTAAAAAAATATTAAAGATAGGTTACGGGAGTAGGCCCCCGTGTAAAGCCTATTTTAATTATCGGTAGGCTCCTGCCAGGCATGCAAAAGGTTGCGGATGGCATTTGGGAGCATGTCCGTTTGTACGCTGGCATGCAAAAGGTTGCGGCGGCCTCTGCACTCGGACGAGGATGTAAGCCACTAGGGTGTCCTCAGTTTGTTTGTTTCCTTCTGGAAACACAAAATTATGTAAATGAATCTTTGTTAGCTACTGAAAAAACAATGCAGTAAATGTTTACAAGTCTTGCGTGGCGAAGGGTACACGACATTGGATGTTGCCTTGTTGTCATAGTTGGGTCTCTTCGGAGGCTACAGCGATGACAACCTAAGTGCCTCACACCCCCAAAGGGGGGTGTGGGGCTTATTTTTTTAAAGTTTTTTTGTGACCTTGACCTAAATATGTAAAATCTTTCAAAGTGTTTAACAGTCAGGTCTTATTAACACAGTTAATACATTAATGTCTGTTAAAAAATATAACAGTTAGGTATTTGTAACCCACAATTTTGGAGTTGTTTATAGTTGGGTCCCTTGGGAGGCTTCAGCTATGGTAACATAAATGTCTCAAGTGGGGCTTATTTTTTTAAAAAGTGCGAACCCCCCCCCCCCCGACAAAAAGTGCGAACCCCCCCCCCCCCGAACTTTTTTTTGGGAAAAATTTTTGACCTTGACCAAAAAGTTTTTTGCTCCGGACGAGAAGTGCCCCCCCCCCGGATTTTTTTGGGAAAAATTTTTGACCTTGACCAAAAAGTTTTTTGCTCCGGACGAGAAGTGCCCCCCCCCCCCCGGGTACCTTGGGCGTGGTCACCCGGTGGGGATATAAGGCGGCCGGGTTGCACGCATTTCTCATTTTAGCTCCAGCGCTTATGCTGACCGGTTCTTAAAATGTATCGTCGTATACCTTATGATCCTTCGTACTATAATCTGTTTGGTATTAATAGTATTACAGACAATGAGCAGAAATTGTATAAAAAATTTTGTTGTTTACTTGATAGAACGCACAAACTACCACCAAATACTTTCACCTACAAGCTACCCCTGATAGACAAGGATGATGTAAGCAAACTAACAACAATTCAAGTGAAATTTCTCGAAGAAAAAATCCTTGTTTGTGTAAGAGAAGTGTTTCATAATGAATATTCAAAAAGATTGGCCTTCGACTTTATTAAGGAACATGCAGGACGTGAAAAAGAACAGTACCCAGGATTATATTATTTATATCTTTTTGAGAATGGAGCAAGTGTAACGGTAGAAATAAGTATCAAACTAATGTAATTCTCCCAACCAAGTGTTAAACTAGGACTTGAACTTGGACTTGATTGAGGTTTTTGTAGAACAGAGCGGGGGATAGATCACTTTGCGGCAATGGACTAGCATGCTGCTTAGTGGTTTATCCCCCGCTCAAAGGGTATTTTTACGCGACCTTGACCCACATAAATGCATAGTTGGTGGGGGTATAAAAAAGGGCAAACCAATTGGATGGATACACCACTTCTATACCATGGCTCTATTGCAGTGCTCTATCCCCGCTAAAAATAATAATTCCAAGTGACCTTGTTCCACATAAACTTGCTCAAACAGACATCTTTCAAAATATTTGTACAAAGTAGTGGATTTAGACCAAACATTATTGGTTTATCAAGCCTGTTGAAGAATATATTGAAAATGGGTGTTTAAAAGCCAAATTTACTAAATGATTGATAAACCGGATGTATATGACGTCACCTTCCCCCACCCTTCAACCTCGGGTATAAAGGGACCCGGTTGAGCGCGCTGCTCATTATTGCTTGGACATTCACCGAGTGCACACTCAAAGCCAAACTTGTTCAAAAATGGCTCTTTGCGATATTTGTGGTGAGTTTTTCCAAGATGAAGATATTTTTGTTTTACACCGAGAATTGCATCATGAAGAAAACAGAAAAGAAGAGATTGTTGTAAGTGAAGAAGACATGGATGCGTTTGATCGGTTATTGGAAAACTACCAGAAACAGATGGACGACTGTGATAGCTATCTACAGTTACACCGAGAATTGCATCGTGAAGAGGACAGAAAAGAAGAGATTGTAGTAAGTGAAGAAGACTTGGATGCGATTGATCAGTTTTTGGAAAAACCCCAGAAGCAGAAGGACTGGGCTAGCTATTTACAGTTAATGCAAAGAAGAAGACCAAGTGTTATTCAATTTGCCGGAGCTGGACCATCTACAGCTGGAGGATTTATTGAAAAGGAAATGGAAGGAAAAAAAGTGGAAGATGTAAAACAACTGCGTACCCGAGAAGAGGATATGGAAGAAGAGGATACAGAAGAAGTGGAAGAAATAAGACAACTGCGCACCACAGCCTTGCCAGGACCAGTTGTAACTCATTTCAAAATTAATAATGTGCAATTGGAATTGGAAAACTTTATAACCCAAGCTAAAAATTTAGTTGTAAAAACATTGATGGAAGAATTGGCAAGATTGAACTTTATTAAATTTGGATTGGTGTTGGAGGCTATGTTTACTAATACCAATGGTGAAAACTCACCGAGAGCATTCATTGCTAAAAACCGAACCCTTACAACCACATCTGATATCAACGAAATTGTAGAAGATTGTTTGAATGAACTGCTAATAAAACTCCAAGAACACGAAGGAAGAGGATCTGGCTGGACGCTATCATCGATTGAAGGTATGGATGTGAGGGTTCACAAGCATGGATATGGTATGAGGGGTAGCAGCTTTATCCCTCTACCAAAGAAAATTAAAGACACCAACTCTTGCAGAAATGTTACAAACGGGGATAATGAATGTTTTAAGTATGCGATGCTAACTAAGTATGTAAAACATAATCCTTGTAGAGTTGGTAGGGAATATTATGAAAACGAACACCGCTACAACTTCCGAGGAATGTCGTATCCTGTGAGTCTTAATCAAATTGCAAAATTTGAGAAACAAAATCCAGGTGTTTCTGTTAACGTGTTCGGCTTAGATGATTCGAACAATGTGTATCCTCTACGAGTTGGAAAAGTGGAGCAAAGAAACCATACTGATTTATTATTGATAACTAAAGGCGAAATTTCACATTATGTGTGGATAAAAGATTTTGAAGCATTGGTTGTACGACAATTAACGAAAAATAAAATTAGAGTGACAGTGTGTAAGAGATGCTTTTGTTTTACGAATAAAGATTTGAGACGTGGAGGATCGGAGTGGTTGAAGGAACACCAAAGACTTTGTAATGACAACTATGAAGTGAAGATTAGTCTGCCGCCGCCATCTCGAGCGTTCATCCAATTCAACAAAACAGTTCACCAATATCGGATTCCAGTGGCCGTCTACGCAGATTTCGAATCCACGTTAGTACCACAGGAGCTTCCGGATGGTGAGGTGACTAGAAGAACCAAATATCAACTGCATCAACCTAACAGTTTTTGCTTATTGGTGAAATCGACTTTGCCTGAAGAACAGTTGCAAGACTATGGCTTAACATCCACTCCGATACTCTACCGTGGGGAAGAAGCCGCTAAGCATTTCGTAGACCAGTTGTATGACATTGCTGAAAAGGTGCAACGCTTATTCGGTAATGTTTTACCTATGGAACCTTTGAATCAAAATCAACAAGAAGAATACAATTTGGCAACAAGATGTTATTTATGCAAGAAGAGCTTCAGTGAAGAAAATCAAAAAGTAAGAGATCACGATCACCTGACAGGGTTATACAGAGGAGCTG
This sequence comes from Neoaliturus tenellus, assembly GCA_030545055.2. Lineage (NCBI taxonomy): Eukaryota > Metazoa > Arthropoda > Insecta > Hemiptera > Cicadellidae > Neoaliturus > Neoaliturus tenellus. The sequence continues at coordinate 43,348,103 of CM061531.1, read as the reverse complement.
CTTGTAATTCATGCAATATAAATTACAAACTGCCAAACTTTATCCCTGTCGTGTTACACAATCTTAGCGGCTATGACTCCCACTTCATTATCCCAGAGTTAGGACGAGATGATGGAAAAATCGAAGTATTAGCTGAAACATTGGAGAAGTACATCAGTTTCTCAAAAACAGTAGGTAAAATTAAACTTCGCTTCGTAGACTCTTATAGATTTATGTCATCTAGTTTGAGCAAATTGTCTGAGAACCTAAGAAGAGAAGATCTAAAAGAAACCAGCAAAATTGTACCTGAAGATAAATTGGACTTAGTAATGCGTAAAGGAGTGTTCCCCTATGATTACATAACTTCTGCAGAAAAATTCGAAGAAACCAGTCTGCCACCGATTGAAGCCTTCAATAGCAAGTTAAATGAAAGTGAAATCTCCGTTGAAGACTACAATCATGCTTGTAATGTTTGGAACCAACTAAACATTCAAACCTTAGGGGAATATTCCGACTTTTACATAAAATTGGACGTAACTCTGCTGTGCGATGTGATGGAAGAATTTCGAAACACCTGCTTCTCCGCCTATGGACTGGACCCTCTACACTCGTACACATCTCCAGGATTAGCATGGCAAGCTATGCTAAAGTCAACCAACTGTCGATTGGAACTTCTAACAGATATTGATATGGTGCTCATGATAGAATCTGGTGTACGGGGCGGTTTGACACAAGCTGTAACACGTCATGTCAAAGCTAACAACAAGTACATCCCAGGCTTCGATGAGAGACAACCATCGGTCTACCTTGGTTACTTTGACGCAAACAACCTTTATGGTTGGGCAATGTCAAATCCGCTTCCCTACGCTGACTTCAAATGGATCGACCCGGCCACCATCGGTGACATCTCACAGATTCCAAAGAATGGTCCAAAAGGCTATATTTTGGACTGTGATTTCGAATATCCGGAGCACCTTCATGACCATCACTACGACTTGCCTCTCCTAGCCAAGACTGAAGTTTCACCGACAGGAAGATGGCCGAAATTGATGATGACGTTGGAGAATAAAGATCGGTATGTGGCTCACTACTGGGTAGTTCAACAAGCTCTTGAATTGGGTCTACGTGTGGTGAGAATTCATAGAGCAATTGAATTCACCCAGTCTTGTTGGTTGAAACCATATATTGATTCCAACACTACAAGAAGAGCAGCAGCAACATCAGCATTTGAAAAGGACTTTTACAAATTGATGAACAACGCCATCTTCGGGAAGACCTTAGAAAACAAAAGAAAACACAAGATTGTAAAATTAGTAAGTGATCCTAAGAAATTGGAAAAATTAGTGCAAAAACCAAATTTTGGAACATCTATGATTATAAACGAAGATCTAGTTGCCGTAAGTATGAAGAAAACAACAATAGTTATGGATCGTCCGTTATACATTGGAATGTCAATTTTGGATATAAGTAAAACTTTAATGTATGATTTCCATTACAACAAAATGGTTAAACACTACGGAAGAGACAACATTGGAGTTGCATACATGGATACCGACGCGTTTATCTACTGGATAAAGACTTTGGACATGTATGAAGACCTAAGGAGTTTCCCATACAAAGACGATTTTGACTTCTCTGACTATCCGAAGAACCATCCAAATTACAACGAAAAGAATAAAAAAGTAATCGGAAAATTTAAAGATGAAGCAAATGGAATGCCTTTAGAAGAAATAGTGGCACTGATGGCAAAATTGTATTCATTTAAAATGTACAACGAGAACAACACACCGACAGTCAAGAAAGCAAAAGGAGTCAAAACATCGTACTTGAAGAAACATGTGACGTTTGACCATTACAAGACCTGCTTGTTTGAAGATTCTACAATGTCTGCAACGTTCAACACTATCAGAAGCTTTAAACATGAGGTCTACAGTGTCACTGAAGTTAAAAGGGCACTATCAGCTCGAGATGATAAAAGGCATATTATGCCGGATAAAATTCACACTCTTCCTTTTGGCCACTATTCTTTAAACCCTATCGACTAGTAACCTATTCTTCGTCCTTCTACAACTTCGACCTTATTCCTTTCTCCTTCCGTAAAAAAATGGGGAACACGGCAAGTCAAACGCCGTGTTCCCCATTTTTTTACACAAGTTTGGATGACCTTGACCTATATAAATGATGTGAATATTTAAGACAACATTCATTGTGATTATACATGTGATACATGAAACATTCAAACCTGCAATATGAAGAACTTGAAGCAAGAAATTGTCAACGAGCTTCATAAACCTGCAAGAAGAAAGTTTCCACGAAGAAATACAGTGATAAAAGGAATAAATGATTTATATCAAGCGGATTTAATCGAAATGATTCCTTATAGTAAACAAAATAGAGGATTTAAATACATATTGACTATTATTAATTGTTTTTCAAAAATGGCAGATGCTTTACCACTAAAAGATAAAAGTGGCAAAAGTGTTACAAAAGCAATGGAAACAGCTATACAAAGAGACAAACATACTATAAAACATTTACAAACTGATGATGGAAAAGAATATTTTAATAAGGAATTTGCAAATTTAATGAAAAAACACAACATTAACCATTACTCAACCAATTCAGAGGTAAAAGCATCAATAATTGAAAGATTTAACAGAACTTTAAAAGGTGCGATGTATAAGATGTTTTCCAACAGAGGATCACACGTATGGATTGATGTGTTACCAAAACTTATAAGCGATTACAATAACAAGTTTCATAGAACTATCGGTATGAAACCAAGCCAGGTGACTAATAAAAATGAAAAACTTGTATTAAAACGTATAAAAATGAATACTAAACCAAAAGTTGAAAAACTAAAGCCTAAAAGGTTTAATGTTGGTGATAAAGTGCGAATAAGCAAATACAAAGGTGTATTCAGTAAAAGATATCTTCCGAACTGGACAAATGAGGTATTTACCGTATTTAAGGTGCAACCTACAGTACCAGAAACTTACATTTTAAAAGATAATAAAGGACAATTGCTTGAAGGAGGTTTTTATGGACATGAAATGTTAAAATCAACAGTAGGTGATGTATATCTAGTAGAAAAGGTGTTGCAACGCAAAAAAGATAAGGTTAAAGTAAGATGGTTAGGATTTAATAAGACGGAAGATTCTTGGATACCTAAAAAGGATCTAATATAATGATAGAGCATCATTTTGGGTTGAACCATTACAAAGGATGGAGATAATACCGCAAAAAGACAATTTTACTATTAATAATATAGATGAACTCACAGTGGATGGTTCTCAATTCAATACTGGGAAACACGGTGTTTTGTTACCAAACACAGTGCGTTGTCTGGTTACCGGTCCTTCCAATTGTGGAAAAACAAATGTAGTATTCAATTTGATTACAAACCCTAAAGGCTTACGTTTTAATAATTTATATGTATTTTCAAAGTCACTACAACAACCAAAATATCAGTTATTGGAACAAATACTCAATAATGTACCTGAAGTTAAATATTTTAAATTTAACGCGAGCGAGAGTGTCATGCAACCGCAAGAGGCTAAACCATTCTCAGTATTCATATTTGACGATGTATCTTGTGAAAATCAAAATACAATAAGGAATTAATAAGGAATTACTTCGCCATGGGTCGACATAACAACATAGATAGCATTTATATTGGTCAAACTTACAGCAAAATACCGAAACAGCTCATTAGAGACAATGCAAACATGTTAATTGTATTTAAACAGGATGAAACCAACCTAAAACACATATATTATGACCATGTAAGTGCGGATATGCCATTCGAACGATTTAAAGAGTTGTGTGGAAAGGCTTGGGCTGAAAAGTATGGGTTTTTAACAATTATAAAGGAACAACCGCTAAACAATGGTCGATACAGGATAGGATTTGATAAATTTATACTAATACACTGATCATGATGTAAAACATTCATTGTTGTACAACACGTCTTGCTACAAACATGGTTAACCAAGAAAAGTTAATAAAGGAAATAAAATCACTTAGTGATTCTATTCGGGATAAAAACAGAGCATTAAAATTAGGTATTAGCGAAAGGGAGAAATTTCTTGAATCTACTTTTAAACCTATTACTGAACCCTTGAAACAATTAAACAAAAAATTTGCTAAACCCGTTTTGGAAGGAGATGCAATTGCACCTATTACAAAGTTTGAAAGAGAAAATATAAAATCAGAAGATTTTAGTGATGAAGACCTGGAATCCTCTACATATAGTGGTTTTACCGGTGAAGAACCTGAAAGAGAGCTAGAATCACCAGACTATAGTGGTATAAGAGAATTATATGAAGTAAAAGCTAAAAGAGGACATGAAGATGTATCAACTGCTAGTGAAGAGGAAAAAGAAGAAGAAGCAAGGGAAGGTCCGTCAAACATAAGCTTGTTGGGTGAAAACATTCATAACAAAGGACCTTTAGGAAGGAAATACATGATAAAAATGTTAGCTGGAATAAATCCTAATAAAAACTACCATAGTTATGGAGTAAGATTAACAGAAGAAGGTTTAATGGTTGGTAATAGCCCGGTAAACATTGATGAAGATGATAATATTATTGTTGGTAATCAAAGATATAAGGGCACAAGAGGATTATTTGAATTATTATTTGAAAAAAAGCCTTTAGAATTGTTAGTTAAAGAAGAAGATATGGAAACATATAAACAGATTTTGGAACACACCAATGCATACAGGAGGAAGTATTTAGCTGACCAGCCAGTTTTTAGATCTAGGTCTTTAAAATATAGAGTATTTGTATCCAAGTTAATACCAACAACGAGAAGACAACCAATGCCGATAATGCCAAGAAAACCTGTAAAACGAAGGTTTGTGTCATCCACTTTGGATATAAGTGCTCCAGAACCAAGAAAAAGAAACAAATCTGTTACAGGTACAGGTTTAATGAAGAAACTATATAACACAAATGTGATTTATTACAATAATATCAATAAATTGGTGGATAGAATGAAACTAATACATGAAGCTAAAGAAGCGGGTCATACTGGATTGGAAAACGAATGGGTGGCTTTAGTGGATGAACTCCGAAACCGTGGGGTAATCTCATAAAAATGCGTTACTCCCTAGATTACTATTCAGTTGCACCATGAGTGTCGACAAGTTCGGACGTTACTCCTCGGATGGGTTATATTACGCAAATAATTTAAAAAGAGGTGCTGGTTTACCACAAACACCTGATGGAGATTATGATATAACTAATAAAAGGTTAAAAAACATAAAAGATCCCACAGATGAAAACGATGCAATAAATTTAAAAGTATTAAAAGAAAATATATCACCAACATTAAGACTACAGAAAAACACATATGACGCAGGTAATCATAGAATTGTCAATGTTGGTAAGCCAAATCAAAACGCTGATGCAATAAACAAAGGTTATTTATCATCAGAATTAAAAAATACGCTAAAATTCAATGGAAAAACGTATACTGCTGAAAATAAACGTATATCTAACGTAGATGATCCTAAAGATGCAAAAGACAGCGTAAATAGACGCTATTTACATTCATTAATACCTGAAAAGACAAAAGATGGTTTTTCTTTTTATAAATTTGTTATTAACGATATAGGTTATCCGAAAAATGAAAATGATGCTGTAAATTTAAAATATATAAAAGATCATTGTATTACACGTGATGTAGGAGTTATTGATTGTCTAGGTAATTGTTTAGCGAATGTTAAAGATGGTTCGGCACCATCAGATGGTGCAACAGTGGGTCAAATGATGGAAACCTTAAAACAAGAAACAACCTCTTTTGTAAAACAAGATCAAGTAGTATCAAAGCAAGGGGATGAATTTGTTCAAGGTAATGAAAAATTTAATTTATTAACATACAAAAATAATGCTTGGGATTGCATGGGTAAAGGGTTATCAAATATGGGATGGGGTTATGAAAAACATGATGCAGCTGCTTTATCACAAACCGTACATCTAGATCCAGATCATTCTTTTAGATTTTTTACATGTAAAAATAAAGTAATAAAATACTTGCATAATGGAAGAGATCCAAATGATGCTGCAACTGTAGGACAAACATTACAATATGACAGTGCAAATAAAGAGTTTATTTATAATAAGCAAAGATTTAAATTAATGGATGTAAATGATTATCAAAATATATTAATTGCAGATCCAAATTCATTTAGCGGATTTAGAAAATTGTCTGGTGAACAATTTATTCATAAAAATCATGTGTTTCGAAATGAATCAGACGGAGCATTAGTTAGTGGAAATTTTAAATATTTTAAATGTCCCGGGAGCGATGAAAATGTAACTGATAAAGACTAAGAATTTGTATAAAAACTGATATGGGTTAGAAATCGAGACTAATATTATAAAAATGGGTTACACTCTAGAATGTTATTCAGTTGCACCATGAGTGTTGACAAGTTCGGACGATATTCCTCGGATGGATTATATTACTTTAATACTTTAAAAAGAGGTGCTGGCTTACCACAAACACCTGATGGAGATTATGATATTAGTAATAAACGGTTAAAAAACATTAATGATCCCACAGATGAAAATGATGCAATAAATTTAAAAGTATTAAAAAAAGAGATATTACCAACACTGAAACTAGACAAAAACACATATAACGCGGGTAATCATAGAATTTCCAACGTCGGTAAGCCAAATCAAAACGCTGATGCAATAAACAGAGGTTATTTATCATCGGAATTGAAAAATACGTTAAAATTCGATGGAAAAACGTATAATGCTGAAAATCGACGTATATCTAACGTAGCAGACCCTGTAGATGAAAAAGACAGCATAAATAGACGCTATTTACATTCTATAATACCTGAAAAGACAAAAGATGGGTTTTCTTTTTATAAATTTGTTATTAACGATATAGGTTATCCAAAAAATGAAAATGATGCTGTAAATTTAAAATACATCAAAGATCATTGTATTACACGTGATGTAGGAGTTATTGACTGTCTTGGTAATTGTTTAGCGAATGTAAAAGATGGTTTTGCACCATCAGATGGTGCAACGGTGGGTCAAATGAAGGAAACTTTAAAACAAGAAACCTCCGGTTTTGTGAAACAAAACCAAGTAGTAACACGTCAAGGAGATGTATTTGTACAAGGAAATAAAAAGTTTACTTTGCTTGAAGAAAACAATTATGTTTGGGATGGTAAAGGAAAGTTATTGACAAATTTAGGTATTGGTGAAAAGCCTGGTGATGCTGTTACTTATGAACAGATAATACAATTAGAGCCAACTGGAAAAAAATGGTGGAATTGTGATAACAAACGATTAACAAATGTTGCAGACCCTGATTATGCCAATAACGCTGTAACTGTTAATTTTCTTGTTAAAGTAATAGGTAATTTATTATTTGATATGCATAATTATATTGCAGCAGGACAACATAAACCTATTGACGAAAAAATGAGAAATACATGGATTAAACAAGAAATTCTTTATAAATATTTTTTTAATCATAACACACAAAAGTTTAGATCATCAGATTGGGGTGATTTTGATATTTAATTAAATAACACCATATATTACATCATTTATGTGCAACCTGTCATAGAGGTAACACATGGGTTACGCTTTTCGAATATAAAAGACAATCATGGCGTTTCATTACACCAGTCCATATCGAGACACTATACGGAAAGGAGGCGGTATCACGTCCACAGCGGTTTCTCTGTTAAGTAAAGCTTTAAATCGTATTCCAGTAGGATCTATCGTAAACAGAGCAATAGACGCTTTACCATACGAATTTCACATACCGGGAGGTTATCAGTATTGCGGACCAGGAACTAAATTGAAAAAACGACTGGAAAGAGGTGATCCAGGCATAAATAAGTTAGATCAGGCTTGTAAAGAACACGATATCGCATATTCCACGTTTACCGATTCAAAAAATAGGTCAATCGCTGATAAAAAGCTAGCGAATATAGCTTGGCAACGAGTAAAGTCTAGTGACGCTAGTATTGCGGAAAAAGCAGCAGCTTTAGCGGTAACAGCAGGTATGAAGGCTAAAACAGCGGTAGGAGGTGGAAAAAGGAGGGGTAAGAATAAAAAAGGATCAACCAAGAGAAAACATGGTGGTAATATTAGACTAAAAAGACGTTCTCCGAGGAAAAATAATAAAAAACCGACAATATGGTCAATGGTAAAAAACGGGGCTGGTCTATACCTAAGACCGTATCGTGCATATTAAATAAAAGAAATCAATTGGTTATACCACATAAAGCGTTGACTAATGTTGAATTATTTAAATATATTTCCTGTTTAAAAATACCATTTTTCCGCGGAGTATTTATGAAAGACAGTTTACCAAAGAAAATATGGAAAAATGAGACTGGAATCGTAAATTTAGATAATACTGAAGGGTCCGGCACCCATTGGGTGTGTTATAAGAAACTAAATAGTAATGTATATTATTTTGATAGTTTTGGAAATTTGCCACCACCTAAAGAACTTGAACATTACTTTAAATCTGCTAAAAACATATATTACAACTATAAAAGAGAACAACCTGATAATACTTCAATATGCGGCCATTTATGTTTGGAATTCCTAGCTAAAAGTATCAGTCACTATTGAGATGTCTTCCTATACGGTATCATTAACAGGAAAATCGTCCACTTTACGAAGTATCCTTTTTCCAGCGTTACGCTTGCAAAAAGGAAGATTTTGGGAGGCAGCACTGTTGGATTTTACAACTTACAACTCTATTCCCAATGTTACGGAAGGTAAAAATAACTTATTACATTATTATAAAGGAAAAGATGCCAGTGGGAAGTTTACAGACTTGGAAGTTTGCACTCTACCCACAGGTTCTTATGAAATTGATCATATTAATGAATTTTTGCAAAATAAAATGGGAAAAGACAATATAACGCTAAAAGGTAATAACAATACAATGAAAGCTGAGCTTACTTCAAAATATTATATAGATTTCAGTAAGTCAGACTCAATTGGTGATTTATTAGGATTTCCCAAAGATGGAGCGATTTTAGAACCAAATAAAACACATTCCGGTAAACAAACTGTAACAATATTAAAAGTCAATAGTATAGACATAACTTGTAATATTATACAAGGAGCTTACAGAGATGGAGCAAATACTCATATAATACATACTTTTTACCCCAGTGTACCACCTGGATTTAAAATTGTTGAAAAGCCGCAAAACCTGGTATATCTACCTTTGAACACCACTTTCATTTCAGACATCGTGTTGAACGTATTGGATCAAGACGGTAACTTGATAGATTTCCGAGAAGAGCCTATTACGGTTAGATTACATTTAAAATCAACACTTTAATACAAAACCATGGGTTTAACATTTAAAAGCGAACAACCTACGGGAATCCGCATTAGTAGCTCTTCAGCTGTGGAGGAGTTAACACGCGAGAACATTCGTTTCTTAGAGAGAATTGGATTAAAAGTAACCGAAAATGGATATACTGGATATAGCTCAGGGTCCAACATTCGACGAAACCCTATGGGAAAAAGAATATCACACCCACAACCCTTACACTTCATCAAAATTAAACAATAACGATGAAATTCGTATTCCCATACAAAATCAAGACATTTACACACTACCATGTGAAAGTTACTTGTATATTGAAGGAAAAGTTACTAAAAAGGACGGTACTACTACTGGTACAACAGTTCCATTTATAAATAATCCCATGGCTTTCCTGTTTGATGAAATTAGATATGAAATATCAGGTGTAACAGTTGATTCTACTAAAAAAGTAGGTATTGCAACAACTTTAAAGGGATTAACATCTATATCACCTAATGAAACCAATTTAATACAACCTGCAGGATGGGTTTTACCTGCAAAAGACACAATCACTCCAGATACAAATGGAAATTTTGATTTTCATATTCCGTTACGTTTGTTGCTTGGTTTTGCTGAAGATTATAGGAAAATAATATTAAACGTTAAACAAGAATTAGTTTTGTTGAGATCTTCAAACGATAAAGATATTATTAAAGCTCCAGACGGTACAACAGATGCAACTTTAGAATGGAAATTAACATTAGACAAAATTGTATGGAGAGTTCCACATGTAAAATTAGCTGACGAGCATAGAATGCTACTATTAAGAAAGTTAAAGGCTGATCGTGATATTGTAATTCCTTTTAGAAGTTGGGAATTTCATGAACATCCCAGCTTGCCAACTACGGATCGACACACTTGGACAGTTAAAACATCTAATTATGTGGAACGAGCCAGGTATATTATATTTGGTTTACAAACAGGCAGAAGAGACACCATCACCAAACATGCAGGCCAATTTGATCATTGCAACTTGAAAAATATTAAAGTTTATTTAAATTCACAATTTTTTCCATACGATAATTTAAATGTGTCATTCGCTAATAAAAAGTACAGCATATTGTACGATATGTATGCAAGATTCCAAAGTTCATATTATGGTAAAACGAATGCACCTTTACTATCACCAGAAAAATACTTAGATGGTTACCCTATAGTTGTAATCGATTGTTCTAAACAAAATGAATCGGTAAAATCATCAAGTGTAGATATAAAAATAGAAATGGAATTCAACGCGCCTATATCGGCTAATACAACTGCATACTGTTTAATTCTACATGATAAAATCGTAACATACACACCTTTAACTGGAATTGTTAAAAATGTATTGTAAAAAACCGGTTTTGTTACATTCCAATGCATTCCGCGAGTATAAAAGCAGAGTGTTCAGGTCGCTCCTCATCAGTTTGTTGCCTGTTCTTGTATGGGTAGCATCTTATTCAATATGGCTTCTCCTAGTGGTACACAAGAAAATTTAGTAGATATTGAGAAGGAGATATCCGACTTTTTAGATCTTCAAGGTCAACCGGAGGGAGATGAACACAACGCTTGCGGACAACTCCACGGCAGTAATAATGTTGAGGAAAAAGGTAAAAGAAGAAAGAATGCACTGAAGAAGAAAAGGGATACTGAAGATAATATTTCTCCTAACATATTGAGTGAGGTATTCTTGCGAATATTTTATCCAATCTCATCCAGTTTGGACAAAAGTGTTTTAATCGGTGTTATGAAATCGACGGATTATTCACCTACTGTAATTTTGACTCATGGACCCAAAATGATTTTGTTCACCGATAGTGCTTGGGAATCTTTTATGAAGCACTTGCATCTGCTAGAATGCTATTTAACTAGTAACATGTATGGAAGAAAGACAAGAGTAGGACTTTTGGATTCAAATGTGGAAATTGATATTATAAAGAATCGTGGTGACCATCAATTGCGGTTTAGAGACACAACAAGACATGATAACAAGATTCAACTTAATCGAGAAGAGTTTTTTATTCTAACCTGTGCAACTGAACCAATAACAAGATACTTGAGACAACTAGTGTTTTCAAGTTCTATTATTAAAGATTATTTGGAAGACACTTTGGACAAACAACCGGACGCACCTATATTGTACGGACCTGTGGATACTTCTATATTTAATAGGGTTCCTCATGAAGTACAAATGTGGAGACAGTTGGAAAAATACGCTCAACTACATAAGAAATCAGTAAAACAGGAAGAAGAGGAAGAAGGAGGAGAAGAATCAAGTGTTAGTGATGAAAATGAAAACAAGGAGAATGTAAAGATGGAAACTTAGATGACAATGGTTGGTTTTTAAAACAATATCAAACACTTTGTGGGGTTAGGCCTACCGGGGACGGTGCCCACGTTAAATATACACCAACGCGCCAACAACTGTACGGCCAGGTATAAAAGTCGTACCTACCGTGGTGTGGAAATCAGTTGACCTTTGGACTTCGTCATGAGCAGACGGGTGATCTTCGCAATGGACAAGGAAGAAGAACAAGTAAAGTCCAAACCTGGTATAATTGAGTTCCAAGCGTTTCGGGGTAATGATGATAGATTTATCATAAAAGAACTTGTGTTTTTCGATATCAATACAAGTGTTCCATATACATTTTTGTTCAAACCACCATGTTCTTATTCATCATTAACTAGCAAAGCCGCTACTACCAACAGGTGGATTTCAAAATATTTCCATCATATCGATTGGTATGATGGTTTTGCAAGTTACACGGACTTATATAACATCATGCATCAGTTTTCAAACAGGTTTACCAATATTTATACAAAAGGACTGGAAAAGAAGAGATGGATCGAAGAATTTACTCATGTTCCGGTTAATGATGTGGACTTGGATAAAAACTACAAGTATACGATGGAAAATGTTTGTATTTGTACTAAAAGTCCAGAACATGAAAAAGATAGACATTGCGCTTTAAAAAACGCCTATAAACTCGCATCTTACCTTCAAAGTGGGGAAGTGGGGAGTGGTGGGGGTGACGGGGGTTATATAAGTGAGGAGCAGACCGGGACCTGGCATGAGTATTACTCGAGATTCCGAGACGACAACATCTCCCAGCAAGAAGACGAAGAAGAAGACAATCTTTAACTCAACCATGGCATCTCACCAGTTCCTGCAAACTTTGGTTGAGCAGTTCAATGCTCACTCCAAATCTACCATACTACCCGTCAAGAAGTGTTCCGAACTTAAAGACGAGAAGCACTACATTATCCACGCCATGAAGAAGATGGAGACTTCAATTGGAGAGGCCATTTGCTGCAGTCTTAGCGAGGCACCGTTCACTCCGGGGGATGAGCCCAAGTTCCAAGTCTACCTGCCGAAACGGTTCGTCCATCTCCTCCAGAACGAGGATCTGCGCTCCATCCAACCCGGCTGTCTCTACCTGGTTTCCCACGGTTGCACGGGTAGCAATTCCACCGAGTTGACCATCCACATCGCCGACAAGCAGCAGTGTTAGATTTTAATTTTACTGTTGTACATATGTTATTGTAATGTTTTATAAATAAATAAACCATAAAAGACAAAAAATGCAACATATCAATATGTGAAGTTTGTCACATATTGATATGTTGCATTTTTTTTTAAACTTCGCGGGTGACCTTGACCTTTGACCTTTGCATTTCACAGTTACCCCCACCACCAAGCTAAAGGTTAAACCTGCTTCGATGCAAACACCCCCACCACTTTTTATAGTACCCCCAAGCGCTGTGCCTCAGCTTCATTTCAACTCCGACGGTCAACCGTACAACATCAAGATGTCTCTCAATGTAAGTTGTGCTAGTTATGAGGAGGTAACCATTAAGACTCAGCAGGAGCTGAACGACTTGTACAAGGAGTTGCAGCTGATGGTGGCGCGAGGCTACCGTATAAATGTGCAAGTCTACGCTTGCAATATACGCAATCTCCGACACCCAAAAGAAGAGTCTGAACATTACTCTTCTCCAGCGACTTCATCACCAGCGTCCATGAAGACTGAAGCGAGCCAGACTTTGGATTATTTCAGCTGACTAGCAGTTGTCTTCCTTCTTCTTACCATTGTAGAATATGTTTATTTATTTGTTATATTAAAGATGTAAAAAAGAAAAAAACACCTATCTTGTTACTGACATATGTGCTCAATAATAGGATAGGATTTTTTAAAACACAATTTGGATGACCTTGAAACTTCCCCCACCACTTTTTCATAGTACCCCCAAGCGCTGTGCCTCAGCCTCATTTCAACTCCAACGGTCAACCGTACAACATCAAGATGTCTCTCAATGTAAGTTGTGCTAGTTACGAGGAGGTAACCATTAAGACTCAGCAGGAGCTGAACAATTTGTACAAGGAGTCTGAAAAGGAGGTTGTCAACAAAACCGATGATCAACAATTGTGGGACTCCTCTATTACAGAAAAGGAATTACATGCAGCCGTCGAAGCTGTCGAGGAAAAGGAAAAGAACCTCAGGCAGCTCTGGTTGGCTCAGATGGATATTTGCGGATCTGTGCCGCGTGATGATTTTGAACTTCAATGTCAGATGGCGATTACCCAGCAACTAGAAGAAGCCGAAAAGGAGCTAAAGAGTGGAGGTACTATCCGGGCGGAGGTGAAAACTGAGAAACAGGAAGAATATAACGAATATGGTGATTAAACGTACTGTTGATCCCAATCCTTTTAGTTTTAAGTGGTTATGTTATAAGTAAATAGAAAAAGTTTCCTTTTTTTAAAAAAACTCCATTTGGATGACCTTGAAATTTCCTCCACTACTCTGTAATACCACCATTGCTCGCTGCACCAAGCATCATTCCTCCTCCAACAACCATGGCGGACACACCTGCTTGCAATGCCATGTCTTCCACCGAAGATGTACCCAATACGAATTGGAAATTGACAATCGACAACGTGCATTATTTAGAAACCATCTGCGATTGGATGAAGTCTATTCTCCTCGACAACCCGGGAATAAAGCTCAAGGTCACTTTAGATTATGATTGGTCTGAAGTTATACTGCAGCAAGACGATCAACAATCACTGGAGTATTTGTCAAATTTACCATCGTCAACCATATATACTACAAATGAGGTGGAAAGGGAAGAAGAGGAGCATGAGGTTTAGAGTTTCTTATTTTTTTAAAACCCAATTTGGATGACCTTGAGATTTCCCCCACCACTTCCCATATACCTAGAGTGCGCAGGGCTGGACAGTCAGTCGCTCGGTGTCCGTCGTAGGGTGCACATCGCGGTTGCTACTCCAATTCCTGACAATTTGGGGTAGTTCAAAGTCACCACACTTCTACAACTTCAAGGTCATCACACTTTAACTCTGGGACTGCATCAACTTGTATTATTTCTGTGTTTTGACTCAAGGTCATCTCACTTAAACTCTGGGATGGTATCAACTTGTAGTATTTCTATGTTTTGACTCAAGGTCATCACACTTTAACTCTGGGGCAATATCGACTTGTAGTACTTCAGTATTTTAGCTCAAGGTCGCCACACTTTAACTCTGAGACTGCATCAACTTGTATTATTTCTGTGTTTTGACTCAAGGTCATCACACTTTAACTCTGGGAAGGTATCAACTTGTAGTGTTTCTATGTTTTAACTCAAGGTCATCACACTTTAGCATGTAACTTTAAGGTAGCACCGAAACGGTGCTACCCGGCTTGACATTTTCAAGTTTCCCAAGGTTATCACAATTTCCCCCACCACTTCCCATATACCTAGAGTGCGCGGGGCCGGACAGTCAGTCACTCGGTGTCTGTCGTAGGGTGCACATCGCGGTTGTAGTACTGGTCTAAAGTAAGGCAGCTGGGCTAGTTCAAGGTCACCCGAGCGGTGTCACATGACGGTTTAGGCAGAGTCACGTTGCAAACTTCAAGTTTCCTCGGCACTTTTGCTGTTTCTCATCGCAAATTCGCTCCAAGTCGTCAAGGTCATGGGAACCGGACTAAAACTCGGAGCGTAGTGCGAGAAACCGCAAAAGTGCCAAAAAATTTTAGGTTTCAGCGTGACCTTGACCTTTGTGACATCGATGACGTCATTTTGGTGACGTAAGGGGTGATGACGTCATCCGCACGTCATTTCTGTGACGTCATGGGTGTGACGTCATGGATGTGACGTCATTAGTGATGACGTCATCGATTGCGTCATCGATGACGTCATCGATGACGTCATCGGTGGGGTCATTGACCTCGATGACGTCATCGCTCAGGTGACCTTGAAGTGAGCCAGCAGCCTTACTTTTGCACTACTTATGGGTTTTATGCAAAACATGGTATTTTATTCCCCTGTTTCGGAAGCTGTTTTTCAACCGATTTCCTTTAAACATGGTAACTGTTTAGTTGAATAGTTATATCAGGTCCCTCATATTTCAAAACTTTGAAAACTTGAAAATATTGCTAAGAAAAATCGATTTATTTTGTGACGTCGCAAAGTAACTCAATTTTTCTTAGTAATATTTGTAAAATTTTCAAAATTTCGAGGTATGAGGGACCTAATATAACTATTCAACTAAACACTTACCAAGTTTAAAGAAAATCGGTTGAAAAATGGTGTCCGAAATAGGGGAATCAAATACCATGTTTTGCATTCAAAGCCGTATAGTTAACATTGCCGACTGCGCAACATTCTGCTATTGGCCCAGGTGTGAAGATGACTCTTAACAATTGTTATTGAACATTAAATACACTTGATAGACGTGTCAAGATAAGATGTCTTTGAAATAAAACAAATATTTGTATTAACAAAACGGGTTTGTTTACAAAGATCTAAATGAATAAAAATGAAAAAAGTAAGTACTTTCACTTAAAATAATCATATGAAATGTGGTTTAATTGGAGTTACTTCACACTTTTGTCCTTGATTTTAAAGTTGTATTTATTTTATATCCATTTAAGAATGGTGTATTTTGCACTCTTTCGCAGTGTGTTATCATATGGTCTGCTTTTGTGGGGCGCAATGCGAGTAATTCTGCCAAACTCATCGCTCAAATAAAGAAAGCATTGAGAGTTCTAACCAGTTCTGACTCTAGAGCTCACTGTAAACCTTTCTTCATTAGTTTTAGAATTCCAACTGTTCGTAACATAGTCAATTTGTTTTTCTTCAGAAAGTCTTCAATTCTATAAGCTGCTTCTTCCAACAAAATCAATTTAATTTGTTTCTTAAAAATCCTTATATCTTTTTGATTTTTCAAGTTTTATGGCAATTTATTATAAAATTTAATTCCTTGGTATTGTAAATGACTTTGGAATAATTTTGTATTGTGTTGAGGAATTTCAAGATGAGATTTATTACGTAATTTTGTAGTTTTATTTACTTCAAAATATTTCAAATTGTTTTTTACAAACAGTAATGATTCATATATGTATAATGAGGGAAAAGTCATAATTTTATTTATCTTGAATAGATCTTTGCATGGATAGTAATTTGATTTTTTAAAGATGGTCCTAATTGCTAATTTTTGTGAAATAAAGACTCGGTTACTTCTTGATGTTGCATATCCCCATATATTTATTCCATATTTCATTTGTGTGTAAAAGAGTCCGTAATATGCAGACAACATTATTTGGGTATCACAAAATTTTGATAATCGTCTTAGAAGAAAAATTGAGGTGCTTAGCTTTTTGCACCTCATATATTGTGTTATTTTGAGGAGATCTATTGCATGTTTGTTGTTTAATTGACAAGAAGATGAATTAAGATGTAATCTATCATTACATCAATGTATACAATCATTGACTATGGATCTCTTAGTATCCATTGTAAATGCTTAACACGTTCGCGGCGGTGAGGTTTTTGCTCGAACCTCCTCCCCTTCCTAGAACTAATAATTTCGTCACCCCGCCGTAGCAGCAGCACTGCCCATTGAAAACCCACGTGGTCCCGAAATACATTATACTATTGAGCAGTGCTGTGAAAAGTATCAGATTTCTAGCTCAGATCCTGGCTTAAAAATAAATCACGTTGTAAAGCATTGCAGCTTGGGAGCGATCGCACCCATCAGGATGGCATTAGGGTTCCGCGTGGGAGCGATCGCTCCCATGCCGCCGCGAACGTGTTAAAGACTCAGAACAGAAGAAGAGATGAACTGTCCAGTCCAAAAGTGTTTTTTACCTTATAGTCCCGCAGGCTCTGAACAGGTTGAGCATGCACTGTAGGCCTAAGTCTAACAAAATTTGACTTTGGATTATTGTTGGGAACATTTTTAGTAGATGTAAAAAACCGATGTTGCCACATTTCCAGAATGGGCACAACTCGGGGGGCGCCCTCTAGAGGAAGTCGTAGAGGAATCTGTGTTGGCCTATGTCATGTTGTATATCATTTTAAAGGTCTTTGAATGTAGATTTGAATGTCACAAACCCGATCTCTAAAGGTCGAGTAAAACTTGAGTTATTGCGTTTTGAAATTTCGGCAAAATATTTTTTATGCAAAGTTTGACTGCCTGCCATTTATTCTAACTCGATCGTTCATTTATGGTCGGCTTTGCGGCATTGTTTTCTGTTAAGGCCCCGTCTATACGGGCGACTTTGTCGCCGCGACTTAGTCACTGACGTCTATTTGCCTCATCGCTCATTTTGGCGTTGCACAAATGGTGACGAGGAGTGGGGGTAGCGCAGACAGTGTTACCAACACTGCAAATACCAGTACCACTCACGGCAGGGACACTCGGGCAATGCTAGCTGACACTAGCAATGCTAGTGTTGGTAACACTGTCTGCGCTGCCCCAAAAAAGCAAAATTGACAAAATGAGCACTGGGGGAAATAGACGTCAGTGACTTAGTCGCGGCGACAAAGTCGCCCGTATAGACGGGGCCTAAAGGCCCGTTGTCCCTGAAGCGACTCTTGCGATAGTAGCGGAGCGATAATCGCTGAGCGATAGTCGCTCAGCGATAGTCGCTAATCACGTCGTTGTCCCTGAAGCGATTTTTAAAGAGCGATTCTAGTGCATTGTTATGCTGAATTGCGAGTTTTAAATGTACCATGAGTTTGAAGCAGAAGTAAAACAAAAATTACCTTTCAGGTGAGGATGTCCATGAAGAAGATGTCATGGAAATATTATTTGCTGCATGAATTGGTAATCATGACATATTGTTCAACTAGACAAGAAGGCTATTTTAATATATCTATACTTATTTAACACGCTGGCTAAAGGGATATATATATATTTATATATTTTTTTTATGAACCTATAATTCTCAACCGAAGTTTTTGTGTCGTTGGATGGATAGGGTTTATCTGTACTTGGTTTCGCCAAAAATTGATGAGAATCAAAAATTGAGGGCAATATCTAAAATTAAAATGTGAAATTTTACCATTCGAATATTAGGTATTAGGCATAATGGGATTAAGTTGAGCATTCAAAATCTTTTAATGTACGGGTGTAAATATGTGTAGTTTTGGGTAAATTAATCACTATTGGATTGGTCGGAAAACTAAACGCAATAAATTTAACAATAACACGTCATAGTTTAAATTAAATTGCTCGATTTCAAGCAATAAGCACACTAGTTAATATAAAAGACGCCTTAGGAAGCTTTTCATCTTCATTGCAGTTCCGTATTCATTGAAGAAATTATGAATAACAACTAAACACGTGAAAAATGACACCAATCGCTCCGCGACTGCGACTGACCCTGCCCCCAGACCGAACCCGCGATAGTCGCTCAGCGATAGTCGCAGCCGCGCCAGTCGCAGTCGCTTCAAGGACAACGGTCCCATTTGAAACAACGCTACCAGTGCCGTAGCGACTGTCGCTCAGCGATTATCGCTCAGCGACTATCGCCAGAGTCGCTTCAGGGACAACGGGCCTTAAGAGTCATCTTCACCCCTGGGCCAGTAGCCCATTGTTGCACAATCGGCAATGTTAACCATACGGCTTTTAATGTAAAACATGGTATAGCATTCCCCTGTTTCGGACGCCGTTTTTCAACCGGTTTTCTTTAAACTTGGTAAGTGTTTAGTTGAATAGTTATATTAGGTCTCTCATACCTCGAAATTTCGAAAATTTTACTAAAATTTGAAATATTACTAAGGAAAATCGAGTTACTTTGCGACGTCACAATTAGTTAAATTTTCAAAATTTCGAGGTATTAGGGACCTAATATAACTATTTAACTAAACACTTACCAAGTTGAAAGAAAATCGGTTGAAAAACGGCGTACGAAACAGGGGAATAAAATACCATGTTTTCCATTAAAAGCCGTATAGTTAACATTGCCGACTGCGCAACAATGGGCTACTGGCACAGGGGTGAAGATGACTCTTAAACATGATCTTAAAGCTTACGTTAAATATTTCACAAAAAAATTTCAGGGGTTGTAACAAATAGGACTGAAAATCATAATGTAATTATAATATTTTGGACAGCAATAATTGAAGACGGCAAATGAAGACTTAAAATAAAACATTTAACTTAATTTTCAGGATATTTATAAAGAGGAGATAGATAGAATTTAAATAGATTTGAAAATAATGTCGCCAAATCGACCTCAAATGAATGTTTGAGCCAGAAATGGCAGGCAGTCAAATTTTGCATGAAAGGATATTACCGAAATTTCAAAACACAATAACTCGCGTTATATTCAACCTTTAGAGATCGGGTTTGTGGCATTTTAATCTACATTCAAAGACCTTTAAAATGATACATATGACATAGGCCAATTCAGTTTCCTTTACGACTTCCTCTAGGGGGCGTCCCCCGTGTTGCCGTGTTGTGCCCACTCTGGAAATGTAGCAACATCGATTTTGTACATCTACTAAATGTTCCCAATAATAATCAAAAGTCAAATTTCGTTAGACTCTTATGCATGCTCAACCTGTTCAGAGCCTGGACTATTACTATTTTTAATACAGACAACCCAACCCAGAGTTCTCGTTCTCAGTCAATGCTTAATCGTGCAATGACGTCGAGTATTTAGAAGGCCATGGCGAATGACAAAAAAGTTTAGTGTCAAATTCAGGTTGTTTATTTTATTTCTGTCAAAGCCCTGCTCGCTCTCTGGACAAAATCAGATTGCTCAGCTGGCGTGTGGCATAAGCAGTGGTGGTAGTGGATTTAATAGTTGATCGTGTAAAATTAACAATTAATTTCGACTGTTAATTTGATTTATGTACTTGAATTTTAGAGTTATTTTTTATTACTTTGAAATAATGAGTTTAAGTGAAAACTACTTAATTTGATATTTTAAACTTCAAAACTGTTTTAAAGATTATTAAATGTTATTTTAGCACTTTAATATTCCCTAAATATGTTCAAGCCCAGGTCAAATTATTCCACCTCAAACACTGTTGGATATCTTTGTTATCGGGAATATAATGATTCTCTTAACATCCAAAAACGAATACTGAATTCCCGACTTAATTCAGCTAAATCACTTTACAGTAAAAACTTATTAGCTCATTTCGGATGTGTAAACGCCATTGAATTTTCCAATGGTGGTGAATTTTTAGCTTCAGGTGCGTCTGATTATTTATTGCTAATTTAGTTCAGTTAAAAATAATTAACATATTAAGTGTAGTATTTAACCAACATTAATGTTATAGCCTAATGTAGTTAGAGGGATATGGTAGGCCTAGTTAGTTGGTGATGTGTCTTAGCTTAAGCAATCCATAAATGAATTCATTACTCCTTAACTATTATTTATTGTAATGAACACAATTTTATTTTTAAACCCGGGCTAGGTCTGCAACAATCAAAAGAAAAAGATTGTATTTTCAGTTTTTACTTGATTGCATTTTTTATCGTTCTTTCCCTAAATAACTAAGCTAGATATTTATGTAGCCACCTTAATTGATGAGTTTATCCCTTTTATCCTACGCGAGACATTGTGTCACGTATTCTC
Source organism: Neoaliturus tenellus (assembly GCA_030545055.2). Lineage (NCBI taxonomy): Eukaryota > Metazoa > Arthropoda > Insecta > Hemiptera > Cicadellidae > Neoaliturus > Neoaliturus tenellus. Next base: position 43,326,894 of record CM061531.1, on the reverse strand, counting down.
AGTTGACGACTTTTCTACAAATTATAGGACAATTTTCCTCCAGTCAACATGGTACTGAAACTGAAGTAAAATTCCTGTGTCCCCCTACATTGAATATAAAAACTTTTATCCCTGGAGGGGTACAAGTTGAAAGGTAAACCAGTAACTATGACAGGCCTATTTGTTTCTGCGGTAGTGGACCAGTACAGGCTATTATCTGCATCTTCAAAGGTGTTTAAAAAAGCTGCTTAAGTGCTACCAAATATTTTTTTATAGGCCTACAAATTTTATTAATGAACAATTTAGATTTAGATCTTGCTAGAATAAGCTTACTATCTCGGCAGTTGCTTCCTTCAATTAACCCTGTGGGTCCCAAATTTCCTGTGGGTTTAATAGGTCGAAGAGCAAAGTTTGAGTGTTTTGTGACCAATCAAGACCATTCAACTCTTTGTCACATGACATTCTTATTGAGAAACGTTTACGCAGGTCTATTTTCAGACTCATTGGTGTCATGGATAAAATCATATCTTTCAGACCATTAAGTTATCAACATACAATTGTAGGCTAGATATAAAATAGGCTAGGCTTATGCAAATTAAGTTACATTTCAAATTGGGAAGACTTAAACTAGGACTATAGGTCTATCTCAAGGCTCAGTAACTTATTAGGACCAGTACTTTTTCATATAGGCTACATGCAAACGCTTTAACTTCCCAAATTGATTCAGTATCTCACTCAGGGGTAAACTTAACAATTTGCATTTTAGAGGGGTTTGATCTCTCAGACTATTGGCCACAAACCAGCTCTCAAACTCTGAAATATACATTTTTTATGAGTTAATATTGGCATTTCATGAAATAAGAATTTTTTTTTAGAGTAGTCATTGTACCAACTACATACACGGGTATTGAAAATGGGATGATTTCTGTTAAAACATATTGACTCACCTCCTAAAACCTCGATTTTGGGGGAGAGGGTTGAAAATGTTGACACATCAAAGGTTTCCTCTTTTGTTCTCTTCAGCTTCCCCAGAAGATAATCCTTTCTCTAAAATGAGCCTCAAAAATGTAATATGTGTTAGGCTTTTGCTGATAGTTCAATTGTGTAATCAATTTGGTTTGCAGGAGGGGACGATCGCCGCGTGCTGCTGTGGAATGTGGAGGAGGCGGTGGAGGGCGCCGGCCGCCCCACCGCGATGCGGGCCCAGCACATCAGCAACATCTTCTGTCTCGGATATGACAGCAAAAACACCAAAGTCTTCTCTGCGGGCAATGATGACCAAGTTATCGTACATGACACTCACACGTTAGTATCATATTGTGGGATAAAAGATTGAAATGTAGTTCCTAGTTAAAAAGTTTAACTTTTAGTTAGGGCCTGGATGCATACTACTATTGACTAAACTGTAAGCACTAATGTGAATAGTTTTCTCCTACTTTATGTGTGTTTGAAACCGGTAGACAAGCGCAATATCTAATAAGTATCTAACAGCGTTTATAAAATACATTTTAATAAGTTCTACTCTTCTTAATCCAGCATAATAATAGTTTGTGCAGCAATTGTACTGTAAAGCCCGTTAAGCCATGAGTGAGATGTGTGGTAGAACAAGAGCATAGTGAGTGTTCTAAATATCTCATGAGTGCCTTTAAGGCTTAATATAATCCATGCATACCCTAAAGCATTGTAAATATAAAGTAAGATACATTAATGTACTTTAAGTAATAAACATTTACACCATTTATAAGTTAATTAAGTAACTTCTATTTGATTTTGTTGATTTTTGGGCAACACTCGCCTAATTTTTAACCCAGCAGTGGTATATCCAATCGTCACAAACACATACACATAACACACATTAGCCTACCTAAAAAGTTCATGGAAGTATCACACACTACCGTACCCTGGGATACATCAATTAACTATTTTAGGTACTATGTGTTGTGTGTATGTGTTTGTGACAATTGGTGGACCTTACACGTTCGGATCGCGATATTTGGATCGTGATCCTGGATCACGATACGGATTGAATGTGTAAAGTAAAATATTGATATGTGATCCATGAATCAATATCAATATTTGACTTTACACACTCAATCCGTATCGTAATCCAGGATTACAAACCAAATATCGCGATTGGTAATGACCGTGTGCGCCATTGGATATAGCACTGCTGGGATAAAAATTAGGTGGGTGTTGCCCAAAAATCAACATAATCAAATAAGATTCCCTCACCAAAAATCTTGTCATTCGGAAATAATAATAGGTAATGTCTATCACAGTACAACATTAAATTAGCCTAGTCAAACCCCAAGCTCTTGTTCTAGAACCTGTAGCATATGTGTCTCACATATTTTTATCAACTCATTGTGCAAGGGTCTGTATTTGGTTTAATAAGGTACCTCTTTATGATATTACAAGTGTACCTGAGAGCTATTTAGCATAAAACTTGATACCTAGATAGGTACATTGGAATAAACCAACTGAAGCTGATATTGAAATTGTGAAAGCATTGATATAATTCGTTTATTTAACTGCACACACACCCTGTGCAAAGAACGGGTACACAGCTAGTTTAGTAAAAAATTCCTTGCAATGTGTAATTTGAGGTAGGCTACCTTAGCTAAAAGCCTGACTGCTCTTTTTTGAAGAACAAAAATATTTTTAGATTGATTTGATGAACCCCAAACAATTAGGCCATAGTTCATAATTGAAGAAATAGGAATGATATATCGTGATTTGAGTTTCAAAATTGGTAGTGTCTCTAATTACACGAAGAACAAATATCGCTGAACTTAATCTTTTAGATAAATTTTCAACATGTGCTTGCCAATTTAGATAGAAATTAATATTTACCCCTAAATAATCAATAGAATTATTAGATCTCAACATGTTTGAACTTGAGTTTATGGTTATATTAGAAGCTGAAAACTGTATTGGGTTCTTGACACATTCATGGAAAGACCATTTACAGTGAACAAATCCTCTAGTAGTTTAAGTTCGCTAATGATGGTGGTTTTCAAATTGAAATAACTTTTCTCTTTACAAATGATTCAGAAATCAGAAATATTTTACTGTCGTAGGCAGTTTAACATGCATTTGACAACGTCATGGAGTACAATAAAATACAGGAGTACAGCTAAAATCAGTCCATCACAGGTTGCTTGAAGCTTGCTTTTTGTAAGAAACATAAAACAAGTCAGAAAGAGGGTTTACATCATACAATTAATTCAGTAAACTGAATTGAGTAATTAATAAATACTGTGTACATCGACAGAATTCAAGTCTACTAAGCTAAACATGCTAATATCACAGAGATAAGAGTTTAATCTATCAAGATACAAGAATACATTAAGACCAAGCAACTCATAAATAATACAAAATATAAGCATACAAACAGCACATTTTTGTCAATTAAAAATTTACATTTACATTTTCTTGAAAAAATTCATCCAAATTATAAAAAGGCCTCTCGACCAACCATTTATGCATTACATTCTTAAACTTATTTATGCTTACAGAATGGGCAGAGTGAGGTAACCTGTTAAACATTTTCAAACTAATAAATGCTACACCATGTTTTGGTCTTAGACAATCGTACAAAAGGTACATCGAGAAATGTATTTCTTCTTGTTTCATGTAAATGAACAGAATTTCTACAAGGATACAGATGCAGATTATGATGGAAATGATTGCAGTGTCATCTGCATATCGAAAAGTAGTCATGATGAGGCGCCACAAATATCGTTGACATAGATTATAGCCTAAATAAAGAAGGTCCAAGAATTAACCCCTAAGGCTCTCCTTATGTTGAAGCCCCATTAATCCATTCTGATTTGTAATTATTTTGAAATTTGTTTATTATTCTCTGTTTCCTATTTTCTAAATATAAAACAAACCATTTTAATTCATTGTTTTTAATACCATGCCTGCCTAATTTTTCGACAAGTAAGCCATGATCAACACAGTCAAAGGCCTTGGATGGATCGCACACCACACCAAAAGTTTTGTGTGTCGCTCACCAACACTAATTATTGTATATTTCAAAAACTTTATTATATAACAACAAATGTTATTTAAAAATGTTCCCTAACCTAAATGATTTGAATAGTTACGTTTAGTACAAGTAATTTACTACTATAAGTAATATAAGTGTATTATGTTATAATCTTTTAATTATAATACATTTTAAATAGTATCCGCTTAATTTGCAAATTCGCTAAACCTAACAGGATCCAGTCCTAATTAATTAGTTTGGATTTGTGGAACTCTACAGACAATTAGGTTTTGGCCTTATTAATGTCAAGCCCTGCATCCTGCATATGAATCAAGTAAAATACAAATTATGATCATACTCACCCCCCTCAACCACTTCCACTTTAGCTGCACATGTTTTGGTGTTTTTTTATTCTTAAGCATAATGTCGTTATATCATTAATATTGTTGTTAACATTATAGTTTTTAGCTAAAACTGTTAAGGTGTAATCCTTACAAAACATATTTTGTACCTATTTCATTAAAGAAAATGGTTTTATACCATGTATAAGTAAGGAAATCTTAGTGTAGGCTACAGGATTTTTTTGGATTATTTGATCAAACTGAATGTCACTTGTATTCTTTCAGTGGGGATCCGATCGATTACTTCCTTCATGAGCAACCAGTTTACAGCCTTTCAATCGATCCTTTCAACGATAACGTTTTCGCAAGTGCATGTGACGATGGCCGCATTCTCATATATGACATTCGGGAACCCGCTAGTTCAGGTATTGTAATTACCTTGAAACATTTCATAGACATCTAGTTAATTTGAGTCGTGATTTAAAGTAGACAAATAACATCACCTTGTCTTTTTAGATCCATTCGCTTTAGCAGTGTGCAGTTCAGCTTTTCACGGCGTCACGTTCAACCCGACTGAGTCACGACTCGTTGCCACGGCCAACGCCAAGGATGGAGCCGCGCTCTGGGACGTTCGCAAACCCAAGGAGTACGTTTTTACATTCTATGGAGTAATAGTTACCCTTTTGTATCTCTTAGAACTATTTAAACTTCAAAACAATTTCAGACATTTTTGTTTGAGAAATAAGTCATATTCGGTATTGGCCTCTGGTCAAATTTTGACCAAAAATTCAGTTGATCTTAAGTAAATTGGTTTTAAAATGTTTTATAACAGAAACATCTGTTATTCCTGATTTGCTAGTATTTTTAATGACAACAGATGTTTAATAATTCAATCAATCATCCTTCTCCCATAAGATTAGCATTGAAACTTTGAAAGCCTGTAGGGCATAGCGCTGGGGGACGATGTGAATTGTAATGGGATTCTACTCATCTAAAGGACTCAACCTTCCCAAAGGTATGAGCGTATTTCTCCTACGATGGACACAAACTAAGAAAAAAAGATTAAAATAAACATGTTTGCCTATTAATATATAGAGTCTTTATTTGGAAAATGCAAGTATTTAAAAAAAAGTCTCTTCTGTATATGGTATATATCTTTTTGATTATTTTTTTTATATTGAAGGTTTATAAGAAGCGCTTCCAATGGCAAATAGGGGAAGAAACATGATCATCAGTGCTATTTTTTACTCTAAATTTTAAGGGTGAAATTAAAATAACACCTGATTGTGAATAAAATCGGAAAAATCAGGAAGGTATTGAGGAAATTTTCCTTGCAGCGGGAAGTAAAATTCTATCTTTCACATTTATTTTGAACGGAGTATAATATAATGCATTTCATCTCATGAGACTTCTCAACTTTTATACTGTAGAAGCCCTCAAATCCGGCCACCTCGGGACAGGACCACCGGCCGGATTTCAAAATGACCGGATTAACTGGCGGTTTATTAAACGTGTTAAATAGAGACCTGTATTCCAACAATGTATTGTGTATTCCAACAATGAACTGTTAGGATGTATTTAACAATGAAGGATATCACACTTGCCCAATCAATGTAATGTATCAACTTTTTAACCATCATGATTTGCTCCTTCTAAGAAGTTGTACCGCCGAAATGACGATCGGAAACGGACAAGGGGTCGCTAGCGATGAACCTGGGTCATTCTCTCAAAGTTTGACATTTTCATTCCCTGGACCAAAAATTAATATTTTTACACCTTAATATCAGATATTTATGATTATAACCCTTTTTAATTGTGTTTTCTTAAATTAAACAAACATTACAAGTGTTTTAGTGCTTTAATGTATTTTCTATAAGTTGTGAGAGACCCCAAAACTCATTACTGTCCCCTTTCCCTATCCTTATTTCCCGACTTTGGGACCAAAAATAAAGAATAAATCTTGCCATAATATATTTTTAAGTGTTTTTATTTAGTAACTATGTTTATAAGGTTCATAAAACAACTGTTAATATTCACTTTTAAGTTACAAATATTTTAAAACTTGCAGTTTTATCCTTTCCCTACGGTTTCTACTCATTACGGTCCCCACGACTGTGCAAGCTTGCATTTTTTACTGCATTTGCTCTAGCGTCGCGGTCGGCGGTTAGGTAGAAGAAGGTGCCATCATTGTTGTCGAAAACAGCTGGTCGGTGTCATTTATCATACCCAGTTAAGTTCCATCAGTCTCAGAAGACGACTAATCAGGTAAATATTTTTATTGCAACTCACTACTGTCCCCATTGCCAATACATGAAATCAGTCATCAAAATAATACAGAACTCATTAATTTTCAGTCAGTTTTGTACAGATCAAAATAACAACCAGTCCTAATGTGTTTGGTTTACGTAAGCCATATAGTGGCGATAATCGTCAAATTTCCTCATTACAGTCCCGCTCATTACAGTCCCTTAAATTCGTTTATATATAGGGGACCGTAATGATTATGTGAGGACTGTAATGAGGAATCAAATTGAAAACAAACCTATTATATTACTTTATTGTGTAAAAAGACTTACTATCTTGGTATTGCAACCAGTGATTATCACTGGTTTTATTTTAAAGGACCAAGGATGAAACTTAGCTTAGCCCTAAATTTTATTAAATCTACAAATGAGTTGGCATGAAAATATACATGATTACGGTAGTCTTTTTCTGAGACTGATGGAACATAACTGGGTATGATAAATGATGCAGATCAGCTGGGTTCAACAACAATGTTGGCACCTTCTTCTACCTAATAGCTGACTGCGACTCTAGCGCCAATGCAGTAAAAAAATGCAAGCTTGCATCGTGGGGACCGTAATGAGCGAAAACAGTTGTAAAAAAAATAAATTGCAAGTTTTTAAATGTTTGGTTCTCAAAAGTGAGAACTAACAGTTTTTTTTATAAACCTTATAATCAAGGTTATTAATTAAAACACTTTGAAGTATATATTAGCAAGATTTTGTACTTATATTTGGTTTTAAACGTGGGAAATCAGGATTGGGACTCGGGACAGTAATGAGTTTTGGGGCCACTTACAACTTATAGAAAGTAAATATAAACACCAATCAATTTGTAATATATATTTATTTCAAGAAAACACAATAAAAAAGTATTCTTAGCATAAATATCTGATATTATGGTATAAAAATATTATTTTTTGGTTCAGGGAATGTAAATGCCAAATTTTGAGGGAATGACCCCAGTAAAAATGTTGTAAATTTGATAGTAATAAAAATCTTATTAATCTTTCTCATTACAGGCTTACTTTTTCCCTTAAATATTATCAGATTTATATGAATCCACACATATAATTATCAATACTGTCCCCTATTCCTCATTACTGTCCCTGATCGCTCATTACTGTCCTTTACATTAAATAATCCATTTTACCATTTTTATGTTATAAGATGATGACATTTGTATGTCAACAGTTACTTAAGGATGCAGTTAACATTATAAAATCAACTTCAAATTAATTACTTGACAAATTTTCATTTATAATCAATTTATATCACCCAAAAAAGTTATAAATTGCTTTTAATAAAATAAAAATCAAACAAAATGCTCATAACAGTAAAAATGTTATGATGTATACTGTTTTTTTCATCTCTGGCATTAAAATAAGCTATTAAAACCTTGATTTCAAGCCTATAGTTGGTAAAAAGAACTTTAATTTGAATATTATGTTAGGGGACAGTAATGAGTATTTTCTTGATGTTGTGTTACATTTGTTTCTATCTATCGAATACCACAATCTAAAGTGTGCTGCTGATGAATTATTTATGTAGTTTAAGAAATTATAAATCCAAAAATATAAAACTCATTTGGGTTTAAAAAAGTTAATTTTTTCTAAAATTGAAAGCTGAAATGTCAAATTTTGAGAGAATGACCCACCTGCGCTTAACAGACAATAATACTGGTCTTCTGTCAACGAAGGCAATAACAATGGGCCCGTAAAAGCGACAGAATTTGTCTAATTACCTAACCTCAACGATCGGACCGCGTAACACCCAACAAAAAGATAAAAATCACAGATAGAACACTAACAAAAAGTTTTAGAAGGTAGTCGTAGCCAAATAGTCCGGAAAATGCCAATTGAACTGATATATTTTAGTGACATATCATGGGAAAAGTTTACTCTTGTCTATTTTTTCCGTGGAAACGTCCGGGGCTGAATATTTCATTTCCGGAATACCGCGGCCGGATTATCCGGCGGCCGAACCATCCGAGGCCGGACTAGAGGGCTTCTACTGTAAGTACTTTTATCTCATGAGACTTCCTTCTCTAAAGTTTTAGGGTGTAATTGTTTAAAACCTAAACTTCTACTAAAACAACAGTTGTACTTCAATTTAAAAAGTATACAATTGTGCACATTTATTTGTAATGTAGTGTTTGATTTTTCAGGTTAGTTAAACATTAAAGTATAGACTATTGAATGGACATCAATATAGAGTACTGACTACGTTAAGCCACGTTTTATTTAAGATATCTCTTGAAACTTGATTAGTCTTATTTAGTCTACAAGGAAAAATAGATAATATGAATTAGAAAAAACAAATTGAATTTAACAAACCTTACATAGAATGGTAAGTTAAAAATCAAACCGGAAAGTTTGTTCTTTCTAAGTTTTTAAAAAGTTGCCTCCATAACTAGTAAAATTACTATTTCCAAGTTAAAATCTACGTAACTCAAAGAAAAATTGTATTCCCATGAATTTCAACTAAGTATTATTAGTAAGGCTTATATCAATAAAAAAAAAAACAATGATTTTGTTTACTTTTTAAAAAGTACTAGCTTACCTGGCATGCTTTGCAATGCCAACTTGAGAAATTTTTGCCCTTCATGTGAACTCGTTTGCTATGCTCACTCCCCATCAGGATCACCTTGTTCACTACGCTCACTCGCCGTCAGGTTCTCTGTCAGGTTTAGCTAGTTTGCTACGCACACTCGCCGCAAGTCTATAATATCCTTTAGTTTTTACTACCAATATTCTCACAATACTTTAAAAGAGAACAGCTGTTTATAGAATTAATATCCCTTAACGTAAACATATGTTCCAATATAAAAAGTTTTGTTTCCATAAGGCCGGTTGCACACCGAAACGGACACGACGCGACAAAGCAACTTACGACTTAACAAGCTAAGGTAATAGTATATGTTTGAATAGGATGCCCGAGTGTGTGGGTATTCCATTTACTCAGATGGTTTTACCTTCGCTCGCTAAGTCGTAATTATGATTTGTTGCGTCGCGTCCGTTTCAGTGTGCGGCCAGCCTAAGAATAACATAGTATTTTATGATGTGTGGGGGGGGAGCCATATGGAGGAATCTGAATAAAAAGTATTCTATATGTTCTTCTTGGTTCTAAGCTATCTCCCCACCAATTTTCAGCCAAATCAGTGAAGCTGTTCTTGATATATATTTGGTGTAACTAACACGACTTTCGTTTGTAATTATAGATTAAGATTATGGAATATCTCATTTGAGAGTCCAGATAATGAATTGAATACTATTTTCAGGGCAGGAATATAAACAACCATATTTACTAACAATGTTATCACTGGTGAGAAAGGAAATATGGCAACAAATTCTTGAGACATGCACACTAATTACTGATAAGATATTATTAACTTGGCTAAAAAACTATGAGTCCAAAGTTAAGCCAAAACCCATTTGCATCTTTTGAGACTAACCAGTATATCTATCAATACTCGCCTACGGCTCGATGGGGGCTCCGCCCCCATGCCCCCTCAGGGTGTTGCCCAGAAATTCGTTAATTGTTGTTTAAGTGGCATATAATGAACAGAATACATATAAATATAAGACTTTGTAAATGAGCAAAATAGCAAAATAAATGAGTTTGTAAGTTTATTTATAACATAAATTAACTCCCACGACTGCAGAAATAACCTAAATTTGAACTTATGCAACTAACTCAATCTAAGGAATGAAAATATATTCGCCTACGGCTCGTTTTCATAGACTCTTTCCCCAAACCCCCTTCCCTAATTCCCCCGAATTCTATAAAGGTTAATGGAGTTGTGAATAAATTTATTATGTAGGTATTGTATAAGTATTTACTTAAAATTATAAAATACGTATAAATAAATATATGAAAAAATTAAATGGATAAACTGCATAAAAATGTGCAGTAGATCATCGAAAACAATGAAAAATTCCATTAAAACAAAATAATTGGAAATCTTAACAAAGTGGTTAAAACTTGCGTAAACCCCCTTTTATTTACAAAAATACTATTCAGTTACTATCCTTCAATTAGTTGTGTTGAAATTCCAGGGAATAACATAACGATCCAGTAATATTGAACATACAATGATAAATACATAATGTAATATTGGCATTCATTACAATTCCTTCATTTCAGTTTTTAATGATGTAAAACTTTAAATTTACCTAATTTCCTAAAAAATTACTGTCAAGGCAAATAAAAAAACTTCAAGCTTCTAAATACAATAATACAGCTGTTACTAACAAAAGTATGTTAAATAATGGTTAAAATATTAAAGTTACCATACACATCAAAGGACGTATGTTTTAGCCGTAGGACCAGGTCAGTAAATAAATCAAAGTAAAACAATCAGTTGCTTGATATAGCAATTCGTTCCGACTCACTTTCAAAAGAAGAATACGTGATATTGAAAAACATCATGATAATTTTTAAGTTTGATAATTTAATTGATATTGGTACTGTGCACGATATGTCTATGTGCAAAGTGGAGGTTTTTACTACATGGGATAAAATTCCCCGCAAAAATAAATAAACATTTAATTATGTTTAATTGTGTGGACTGGGGGGCAAAAATTCATAGAACCAAACTTGTAGTAACTTGAAAGATGTTCGCGAGGATTGCCTCAGATGTTATAATTTGGCCGCTAGAGTAGAAAAAAATAATGTCATATTTATTTTGGGTAAAAATGTTTGGTCGCTAAATTTTGAAATCAGATAGTTTTCTGGGGCAGGAAATAAAAAAGCTTTTTTTATTTTAAATGAAAATACTGTACTGCCACCTTTTTAAATTAAACATTAACTTATTACGCACTAAAAGATAAATCAATTGTGTAATCTGCTATTTTAGTTAAAATTTTTGTTGAATTGTAAAATTTAAATTAGCATGCTATCAGGTAAAGTCAATGATGTACTTCCTAAAGCCGCGTCCGCATTGGCCGAACATGTTCGCCGAACAAAGTTCTTCCGAACTTTTGTTTGTTTGTTGCTAACCGTTTAGTATGTAAATCATATGGCCGGTTAATTGTTCGTTAAGAATGTTTGTTGATTTTTGTGTTCGCCGAACAAGTTCGCCACGAATGTTCGGCCAGTGCGGACGCGGCTTAATGAGTTCGTTAGAAATTAAGTGCCATCCCAAATAAAGAACCAATTTTTGGGAGGACTATCGTGCAAATATGACACTGTCTTACCGGGTGTCCCATACCAACCTTGCACCTCTTTTAAAATTGTACAAAAAAAAAAAAAAAATTGTGCCGTTGTAGGTAAACACATTTTGCTCTGTCGATTGACACTGATTTCAATACAGAGGGGACCAGACGTAATTTTGAAGCAACTTTCAAATTTAATATTTTAAACCCTAATCATACTGATTTAGAATAATAAATAGCATGATTAAGTGCCATCCCAAATAAAGAACCAATTTTTGGGAGGACTATCGTGCAAATATGACACTGTCTTACCGGGTGTCCCATACCAACCTTGCACCTCTTTTAAAATTGTACAAAAAAAAAAAAAAAAAAAACAAATTGTGCCGTTGTAGGTAAACACATTTTGCTCTGTCGATTGACACTGATTTCAATACAGAGGGGACCAGACGTAATTTTGAAGCAACTTTCAAATTTAATATTTTAAACCCTAATCATACTGATTTAGAATAATAAATAGCATGACATTATTTTTTTTTTAACTGGGGAAAATTTAACATATATTATGTCTGAACATTTTACATATAACAGAACTTACTAAACATGTAAATGTCTAAGAACCTCATTTAAAATAATATACCATCATAAAACATCAATTATCACGTGATTAGTTTTAATAAACATTTAAATACATGTTCATTAATCTCCGTCATGTTGTAAATTTAATAAAAATACTTTTTGGACCAAACTGACAATTTTTGTTGGAAACGTATTTAAAATAGTCTAAGACATTTTTGTGCCGAGACATTTTTGCTTAACCTAAAATGCTCAGAGAAGAATGAGGAAAATCTAAATTTCAACCCCAAATATTCAAGAAACTGCTAAAATTACGCGTACAAGATCAAATTGTAAAGTTTTCTTAAAAACCGTATAAAACAAAAAAAATTATTTAAAGAGAGAGTTTGTATTTGACATCAGTGACTTCCGGTCTGGAGAGGTAATTTCAGATACACCCTGTACGTTGAAATTACTCTCGGTGGATAGACCGCTTTACCTATAAAGTGATTAGTTTTACTAAACATTTAAATACATGTTCATTAATCTCCGTCATGTTGTAAATTTAATAAAAAAACATTTTGGACCAAACTGACAATTTTTGTTGGAAACGTATTTAAAAGAGTCTATTGTGCCGAGACATTTTTGCTTAACCTAAAATGCTCAGAGAAGAATGAGGAAAATCTAAATTTCAACCTCAAATATTCAATAAACTGCTAAAATTACGCGTACAAGATCAAATTGTAAAGTTTTCTTAAAAACCGTGTAAAACTAAAAAAAATATTTAAAGTGAGATTTTGTATTTGACATCAGTGACTTCCAGTCTGGAGAGGTAATTTCAGATACACCCTGTACATTGAAATTACTCTCGGTGGATAGACCGCTTTACCTATAAAGGCACAATTGGTTAATGTTATAAAATTTCTTAAAAAGAGTGTTTCGGTAATCCGCGACTCCCAGTATGTTGGCAATTTTCTCAATACAGGTCGGTAAGTTTAGTTCTCGCTTGGGAATCACTCTGTAGTAAGTAATATATAGGAGATCTACTTTACCGACTTTTGACGAATTTCTGATACCCCGATGAGTGAGTCAGTCAGTTACACATTCGGGAGTATATAATTTAGATTTACATGAACATATCTCATAATATGAAACACTATGAAACTTCACTCCTTCATATCATAAAATTAATTTTTTATAACAAATTATTTTATATTGCATTATAAGACAAACACTGGGAAGAATATTTTTAGGTTGTGCAAATATTCAAACTTTGCTTAACTAAATAATTGCCATGGCACAAAATTACACAGGGGAAACCAATTAAAAAGTACTAAATTAATATTCTATTGAAAACTTTTTGATATTCGGGATATAAATAACTATTCAATTTTATTCGATTTGACCCAAAATACTATTTGCACACCCCAAGATTTTTACTTCAGCTACACTGGGAAAAATATTTTTACCTCAGCCACTATTTAAAGACACTTATTTAACTTTTTAACATAAGATAATTTTAACAGATAACACCAGATAATATTTTCGTGTATAAAAAAGATAGATAATATCCCTTAAGTTGGTGGTTGGAAACTCTTCTGAAACTCTGTGTGGCGATTCCTTGGATCAAATAAACAAAAAATATCATGTGAACACATTTCCTAAAATGCTTCGTTAGGCCGCGAGCCGCCATTTTGTTTTTTACACTTAATAATGTTTATTTCCGTAACGGATGGTTGCATTAAGTTCATATTGGTATGAACCTTTATCACACCAATGTTCATTTTCAGGAAAAAAATTATGTTTTCCCCATGTGTATTTTCAAAATGACGGCCATTTAAAAATTTTAAACTAAAATATCTCAAAATCTTTAAATTTTAACAAACTATTATAAACAGCAAAAAAAGATGAAGAATTAAATTATCTAACCAATGATACAAAGTGTGTTAGGATCTGACAACAAATAAAGGAGTAATTGCCATTTTTCTGCATAAAAACACTGATTTTCCATTATAATGCGTGCAAATTTAGGTTAATTTAGAAGATAGATTTCAATAACTCCGTTATTTGTAGTCAGATCCTTGCAAAATTGATATCATTGGTTAGATAATTAAATTTGTCATCTTTTTTGCTGTTTATAATAGTTCGATAACATTTTTACCGATTTTAAGATATTTGAGTTTAAAATTTTAAAATGGCCGCCATTTTAAAAATACACATTGGAAAAAAATAATTTTTTTCCTGAAAATGAACACTGGTTTGATAAAGGGTTCATGCCAAATATGAACCTGTTACGGAAATAAAAATTATTAATTGTAAAAAACAAAGACAGTGTCATAAGCTGCAGTAAGATCTAAGAAAGCAACGGAGATTTTCAGTCTGCGCTCAAACCCATTCTCGATGAAAGAAGTAAGAGCTAGAACCTGGTCACAACAGTTGCGCCCAGGTCTAAACCCAGCTTGTTCAACGGGGATGCTGGAATCGAGAACAGGGAGGATTCTTTTGTATATCAACCTCTCGAGCAGCTTATAACAGACACTAAGAAGGGCTATGGGTCGGTAACTTTCGGGCAGTTTTGGATCTTTACCGGGCTTCAAGACAGCTATTATTTTGGATTTTCTAAATATACCAGGCAAGTCGCCGGTTTCCATTATGGTGTCAAAAACTGCAAGAAGCCACTGTCTAGCCTTTTTACCCGAGTGTTTAATAAACTCCGGGAAGATTTCATCCTACCCTGCTGCTTTGCCAATTGGCATCGCATCAATCGCCGCATCTAGCTCATCCTTAGTGAAAGGTCTAGAGACTTCCAATGGTGCTTGCCGACTTTGCTTTATTTCATTTAGCTTAAAGTTTTTGGTCATGTATTATGATGTATATAGGTTCCGCCAAGTATCAAAGTTGGCATTTTCACCGCCGTCATGAACGTTTCAAGCGATTACCGAAACTCATAGTAACAATATTGAATCATACGGTTATAATTGATTTAAATTTATTGATTTATTTGGTCGCGTGAACTAAACGTAATATTAATGCTTGATTTTGAGCAACGTTTGCACTAGTAACCGTTATATAAATTTAACCTTTTTATAACCTTAATACAAATTTTTAATTTATTTTAGTTAACAATTTTGGAGAGTGTGATACGTGACTGTTGCAGTATTAATGGTAAATTATGTAGTCCTATTAAAACTACATGGGGCTTAGTCAATGCATTTAACAATGTCTTTACTTATTACAGACTTTTCGTAAATCTAAAAGTGAAGCATCAAGGTGAAGCTAATTCTGTCATTTGATAATCACAACATTTTTAACATACAAGATCAAAAAGAAGTTATCTATGGTAGTAAATAAATAAACATATTTAAAGAACTCTAAAGTTTTGTATTCATAGCATTTTCTGAATGTAGTTAATTCTCTGAGTAAATCACAGCATAAAATCTGATTTCATTCTTTGTGAATCTATGATACAGTGCCATTATAAAATACAGGCTAAAGAATAACATTTTCATAACTATAGAACTTGATGCTTTCAAGGGGAAACAGCCCTTCAATACTTCATTAGAAATGTGGTCTACCTTTAAAGTAAAACATTGCAAAATAGCTTTGAGCGGTAAGAAAGAAATGAATTAACTTTTATCTTTTATCCCTTGTTGCTAGCTGTACCCGTCAAACTCATAGTGTAGCACAGCAAGCTTGGCAAAAACTGTAAATTCACTATAATGGTAGTACTTCGGTTAATAGGGTTGTGTGTTTGTAAAAAGTGTTCATACTCCAGCTTATAGCTTACATTTCATCGATTAATATCTGTTTTCAATAATTTTGTATATCTAAAACTGGGTGTTTGCATGTTCATGTTTTGTTTATCTCAGTTTTCCGTTCACATTTAAAAAACCCATAAAGCGGTAAATTTTTTACATGATTTTTAGACTGATCTTTCTGAGGTAATAATTCAATAATACTATTGTATTGTATTAAATAACTATTCCCAAGATTTTACAAAAAATTTTAAGTTCATGAACAGTTATACGGTAAGTATATACACTAAAATTTTCACTAACTTTAAAATTAAGAACAACGTGGGTATTATATTTAAAAGTTTTTAGCACACTATTCAAAATGCCTTTAAAGAGTGGTTAAAATTATATCTCTTTTAGTTTCCCCGATTCTATGCAAAAGCATGTGATTACCTACATTGATAAAGTGGTTGTATATATGGTTGTACGTTTGTTTTGTTTGCAGGATCCTGCTGCGGTATGGCTCGGCGGAGAGTTGCATGTCCGTCCGCTGGGACAGTCAGGGCCTGCGCTTGTTGGCCCTCCGTCGCCGGCTGCCGCCCGTGCTCTATCCCCTCCACTCACCCTGCTACCTTGCTCAGGTATTACTCACTCACTCACATACTCTCAGGTCCATGGATATTTAAGAAGATATTAGGCCACATCAACAAAGCCCCTCCAACTTTGTGTTTATTCTGGATCTTCCTCTGTTCATGTTAGCTCAAAATCCACCTGCAATTGATTTAATCATTTTTGCTGTGGTCTTCTTCATGGTCGCCTTACTTCCTCATATCACTTGTTTAAGTATCCTCTAAAAATGTGTCCTGCCCTCTGATTCTTCTATACTTAAATTCAGGTTGAAATAATACAATGTCTTGTAATATTACAGTAGACTGGCCCTCTTGACCGGCCAGCTTTTAACCGGTCTCCGCTTTAACCGGCCAAATATGGCACAAAAACAACATCTTTTTAACCGGCCATTTTTTATCTCAACATTGCTTTAACCGGCCATGTTTCGCCAGAAACTTTGTTTTGTTATCTACTGTTTTCTTATCTTATTGACTGGGACGGTGACGACGTCCTGTAATCCAGCTACTTAGAGGTCACGAATTGTGGATAGTTATAAGCGATGGCTTGTGGATGCGATATTCCCTGGTGGGGATTAACGTCCGCACTAGTGAATACTAGTTCATCCATAAAGACCATTCTCATAATTAGACCAATTCGTATATATGAGGTCAAAATTGTGGTTCGGATCCCACGTTAAACTGGAGGTCCCTAGATACCATTGGCTGTTGGGCTATGAATTAACAGTCCTGTCTAAGGAGAATGTCGGCCTTAGTCAGTAACAAGACTACAAGATCGTGCCACAATCATCCTACACTCATCTCTCATTCTTACTTGGCTTTAAACTACCTATTGAGTGAGGTCGCCATTTCAGTAAAAGGTATTAAAGGTACTGTATCATTCAATTCAACATGAAATCATGATGTTCTCAAACCACCTAAAATGTACTGTCTTGGACAGAAGTGTATGACGCCAGAAGTGAATGTTTGGACCTGCTATCCAGTAGACAAAATAGGAAACGAATTATTATTAATTTATTTTAGTCACATATTTCATGGGTGTCAGATGTTAGCTATAAATTATAGCTAAATTACAAATTAGCTATAAATATAGAGTAATGGCGTGGCTATTTGTAGAAAAAAAACCCTTTTGGAAAACATACCAAGTCTTTATATAATTAAATAGCTCTTTAACATTCAAGCATGTATTTGAAACCCATCATTCATTCAAAATTCACTTTAAAATACACCAAGCATCATCGTCTTAAAGAGAGATGAAGAAATGATATGGGGATACCTTGTTTACTATAAAATTAATTTTTATTCCTTTGCCAAAATGTCTATAGACTTATTTTCCCCTCATTAAATTCTCATCATACAAAAAAGAATAGGCCTAGCCTAAAGAGGAAACAATAATACCAATTAAACTGCATGAATGAAACTAGACTAAAATGCAAGAAAATACCTGTGAATTATCTAGTTTGTAAGCTCACCAATGCACGAATTTTATGTTGAGTTGTTAAAACTTGTGATCATTGTGTACAATAAACTTTTGTTGTGTTCCGCAACGCAGTTTGACCACCCCTCCTATTACAACTCGTGCACAATGAAGAGTTGTTGTTTCGCCGGGGAGAACGACCAATTTGTGCTTTCTGGCTCTGACGACTTCAACCTATACATGTGGAGAATCCCTGAGGAAGACACAGGTAAAATCAAATAACTCAATTTTTGATAATTTTATTCACTCTGTTTTTCCAAGCTTAGATATGGTTATGATTTTCTACTTGTACACACGTATAATCATGGATCCAGTTAACTAGCAACAATCTTTTTTTATTCATCCTTGAATTTTTATTTTGACACCAATAGTATTCTCAATGTTCTTATACTGTACTCTAAAACAAGCACAGTTTGTCCGGGCAAAGTGTTTTATCGGACCTAGGATTTTTATATTTCGGTTGAATATGTGGTTTGTGGCCACAAGGAATCGATTGAAGCTGGTCCCATAACTGTAAAAATCTGGTTTCCATCATACAACTCATCAAAGTGCCCATGTTATCTTTATCGACACTTTTGTAGTTAGTATAATGAACAAAAACCAGCTGATAAAGGCAGGAATAAACAATGTGTACAGAACCAAATAAGTAGGGACATCCCATGTTAAAAAAAATTAGTTTTGCCCTCGAAAACCAGAGTAAAATAAAGTGCTGAAGCCAAGATTACTTTACCGTATCGAATAGCAATGGGAACGTAGGTTACATTAATAGTATTGATTTCCTTGGCCTAAAAGAAAATCATGAAGCCCAATAAAAATATTAGTTGAACATTTTTACAATGACTATAATTTTTACTAGGCTCTTGCTGCGCTGCTGTTAACTTTCAGAATTAGTTGACACAAGTTCAGGATTACTTATTAATCAAAAATAAAAAAATGTGGTACCGTACAAATTAGTAAAATAATTTTGGAGTGGTTAGTAATCGCTGTGCCTTTTTTTTACTGAAAATATGAGAATTTTAATGAAATAAAATATGTTACACTGGAATTTTATTTGATTGTAACCCAGGACAAATATCAATCTGATCTTAAACCAAACTTTTTTAAATGTGATGCTTTTTAGCGAATTTCCCATAGGGAATAAGCTATTACCGTAGGTCTCATGGTAAGACCTAAGCCCGGGACCATGTTACTTTTTCGTTTTGAGGTGCCCAGAGACCAAAAATAATAGTCATTAAAATTTTTATACATATATATATATATATATATATATATGTGTTTGTGTGTGTGTGTCCCTAGACACGATAACTCTCGTAAAAATGGTCCGATCGACACCAAATTTTGTAGAGATTTGTAATCCTACGTTTATTCGGATGAGTTCGAAAACCAGACATATCGACCTACCGGAAGGGGTAGTTTTGGGGGGTTTTGTACCCCAAAAATGGGTTTTTTGCATTAATCGTATGTAAATTTTAAAAAATTTAAACTTTTATCTTGACCATTGGATTTAGCTCAAAAAAAACACACAACTTAGTATCTTGAAGCTTTGCTCTATCTCCATTGTTTACCGAGATATTTAAAATTCTAACGACAGTACATTTTATTTTGGGGCTCCAATGTTAATCTTATGGAGAATAAGGATGTGTTATTATTTCAATTATTAACCAATATTTTTGGATGAAACTTGGTATTTAGCTTCATTTTGTTGAGATTCATCCATTTAAGGTAAAAAATCTTGGTTTTTGTACTTATCATGGCAGCAAACCTGCATACTCTTTTCCCATGTTAATCATATGGAAAATAGGCAAACTCTTTTATTTATGGACAGATATTGATGAAACTTACTATATGGCTTTGAATGGTTGAAATAAATTTTTTCTTTGCTAAAAACCTACTTTTAGTGTCCCCAATGACAGCATACCTGCATACTCTTTCCCTATATTTATCTTAAGGAGAATAGACATTTATTTCCCTATTTATGAGCACGTGATGAAATTTTGTTTACAAGTTTAGCTGGTCAAAATTAATATTACTAATTTGGAAATTCACTGAGTACGCAGGTCTGCTGCGACGGGGGGTATTTTATGGGATACATTAGATATTTTAACAAATGTATAAAATTATTTCTTTTTGTTTTGGCTTCCACTTTTTTTATGTAGTAGCTATCGACTATTATGTTAATAATTTGACCAAATCAAATTATTAACATAATATAAGTGATTGATACAAGTAACTCAACTATTATGCATCTTAGTGTGCATGTTCATAACTATAGTAGAAGAATGGGGTTCACATCCACATTCATTACAACTGTTTAAAATTTACAAATAAAAATCATTTCAAGAAAAAATATGACTTTTTTAACCCTTTCCAGATGACCTATTTTATGTATATAGGAAGAAAAATTGATTTTTTTTGGAAATTATTATTTTTTTTAAATATCTATAGTTTATGTTTTTTTTTATTTTTACTGCAGATATATCTGCCAATCCTTTGGAGCGCACTGCAAGCTTTACTGATATAAGCACAAAATCTTAACATTATTGTTGAAATAAATATTAAATAAGTTTTTTTGCTGTTATAAAAATTCTATATATTACGTCTTAAGTTGTATAAAAAGTAATCAAAAGTAATAGGCCTATGTAAACTATACTTTGGAAATGACGAATGGTTTTGATTTAGCAACATTTTTACTATTGCAGAAAGTACTGTAAAAGAATCTCAACACAGTGTTATGTCGAGTTTGGTCTCCTTGGCACACAAAAACAGCTGTGATACACAGTAAAACAGTGAAGCCAACTAGAACAAAAGAAATTTCTTATCTGTTTAGAAAAAATTCTCTATTGTTTTAATTAAAGATTTTATTAAATTTTAGGATGTTTTTACGAAGATCAATGTTGTTCCAAATGATAAAACTAAAGACGTCATGTTTTAATAATCGACGGATATATTCTCCGAAAGTCTGCAGAGACGAAATAGTTTGGCGGATATAATTTAACAAAAAGCGCAATCAATAACCATTCCATAAGCCTACCATTCTATAAGCACAAAATAGTAGTGAATATATCCACCTATAGTCCGGGGAGGGTTAATTGCTTGTGCCCAAGGTTCATCGTGTTTCCAAGTTAGAGGTCAATTAAAGTTGGAATTAGCCAAGTTCTTGGCAAATTTTTTGTAAAAACTCAGAGAAAGCTTTGAAACTTGTTTAAGTTTGAGTTCCTCCCAGGAAAATCCACTGTTAATGCTGTTGAGACTGTGGTAGATGAAATTTTACTGGCATTTGAAAGTAAGAAAGTGTTATGTACTAAATTAGTTGATTTAAGTAAAGCATTTGACAGCATTTTCCATGACATAATCCTTCATAAATTAGAATTTTATGGCATAAAACATAATGAACTTAAACAATTTAAATCTTATATTGAAAATAGGAAACAAATGGTTATGGTTGGTAGTAAAAAATCAGATGTCTAGGAAGTAAAATTTTGGGTATCACAGGGCTCAATTCTTGGCCCCTTTTATTTTTTTATAGCAATAAATTACCTCCCATTGTATATATCAAAAAACACTATTCTTTATGCAGACGACACTGCCTTTTTTGAAGTTGATCAGGATATAAGAAATGTGCAGATTAAGTTAAATGATATGTTTATAAAATCAAGTTTGTGGTTTAACTCTAACAATTTAAAAATTAATATAGATAAGACTGAAGAAATTGTATTCAGTCTCAAAAAAGTTTCTGCTAAAAAGAAATAAGTTAAGCTATTAGGATTTACTTTGGATAGTAAGCTTTCCTGGGATACCCAAACCAAAAACATTATATCCAAACTTTCTAGGGTTCTTTTTCTGTTACGAAAATTACGATCATGTATCAGCTTACTATGCATTTTTTCATCCCCATCTCTTGTATAGTGTTAGGCTTTGGGAAAATAGTCCGGGTGCAGCAAAAATTTTCATCTGTCAGAAAAAGGCTATTAGAATTATTATGGGTGTTAGAAATAATGAGAGTTGTGTTGATTTTTTTTAACAGTTGAAAATAATGACTTTAACTGGCTTGTACATTTTTTGAAATCTACTTCACGTTAAGGAAAATTTGGCAAACTATACAAATAGATTAGATATTCATTCTTATGGTACTAGAAACCAAAATAAGTTAAAATTACCAAATTACAGATTGAGTAAGTCAACTGGAAGTCACCTTTATATGCAAACTAAATTGTTTAATAAATTACCTACCTCTGGTTTTGAGATACCTTTGAAAAGATTTAGAACTGTTGTAAAACAAAGGCTCATTTCAATGTCTTTTTATAATGTAAATGATTTCTTGAAATACGACATTTGTAGATTTAAATTTGACTAGGCCCTAAATATGTTGTTGTTCTTTCACCGATTTAGATTTTTTAGCTTTATCTGATAATCATTTCAAGCTTTTACACAGTTTTTCTTTTGCTTTTATGTCCTAAAGATTAAAATTTTGAATAATTTTACACAAGCTTACTTTTATTTATATATGTTTATTTCTAGTAAATGTATTTATGTATTTTGATGAAGTCCATTGTAATCATGTATTACTTAGTGACTAATAAAGATCTTGAATCTTGAATCTAAGTTTGATTTAAAGATTATTTTGTTGATGAAATTTTTGGTGTAATACTAAGTGCTTTTGAAGCAACTTTTTCTTTGGATGTTTTGCAATATCAATTAATATATTGAATAAGTATGTCAAAATAATAAATAGTGCATAAAGTCCGTAAGTTTAGATAAACTGAACAATGAAAATTTGTAAGAATATTGTTTAAAGCCAAACTCAGTCTCATGGCACTGTACATTGTCGGCAGGCTCTTGGGTGTCGTCCGCCCACCTCATCCTCACCGGCCACCGCTCCATCGTCAATCAAGTGCGCTTCAACTCCACCAACCACCTGATCGCTTCCTCTGGAGTCGAGAAACTCATCAAGGTAAACCATCGTCACGCAATACACATTTGGGCGGAACTGAAAACAGACGTATACAGGGTGTCTACCAGTCGGGAAGTTGGGAAAAAGTCGGGGATTTTGTGAGGTCGGGATAAGTCGTGAATAAGTCTGGGATTTAGGTCTTCGGTCGGTAATCACTCACTTTATAACCAAAAATAATTGAGAGTTTTATTAACAACGCGAATAAATCAGGGGAGTGACATTAAATTATCAGAGCTAAGACGAGACTCACTATCTGTAGTCCGTACAGGTGATATGTCGCGATTTCTTATCATGTATCGTCAATGCAACGCATGCGGTGAACTGTCACACCCAAAATAACCAGTCTGAACACATATCTACTGCGCAGTATTTGTTTTGCGTTTCAGGTGGATCGTCCCGGCCATAACCATGTAATTGAAGCACATCACTTTGGAACTAATACCGTTTTAAAGCTCGGTACTGCAGGTTTCACATTCCAAAATAACGCAAACTGTTCACCCGTCTTAGTAGTTCGTTCGATATAACTGATTTCAACTTAACTGCTTTGTGGAACTAGTTCCACCTTGACCATATTCTGTTCCAAAACGTTGACCAGTTAGTAGGCCTAAGCACATTAAATTTGGAAGATTGGTAACTATGACAACTGTTTGAACAAGCCTGTAATTGGAAGACCAAAATTCTAAAGTGGTTTTCGAGCACAAAACATATTGCCGAATACTCAAGATAAACTATTCTCTCAAAGAGCATAATCTGTGTGATAGATTTTTGTATTTTTTTTTTTAGCGAATTTTCCTATTGGGAATACGCTATTACGGTAGTAGCCATGGTAAGACCTAAGCCCAGGACCACTTTACTTTTTCACTTTGAGGTCCCCAGAAGCCAAAAACACCATTCGTTCATTTTCATATATATGTATATATCTATCTATCTATTCAATTCAATTCAATTCAAAACATCTTTATTCAATTTATATACATTTACAGCAGTATAAATGAATGGTGTCAAAAGTTGTCTTACTTCTAAATAAAAATAAAAAAGAGGAAAAGAAGGTTCTATACAGTTATGGTTAATAATAAATAATTAAGAAACTGCCTTTAAACGAATTCTTCAAAGGAATATAAGGCCTTGCTGACAAGAAATTTTTTTAATTTTTTCTTAAACTCAGATTGGCTATTTGCAGATTGTATATTTTTTGGAATTTTATTGTAAAATTTTGAACCAATATGTGTGGGTTTTTTTGTATATAGTTCTAACCTGTGGGATTCAAGAGCTATTTCCCCTCTGTTTCTGGTGTTATAGTTGTGGTTGTCCCCAACAAATTTTAAATCGTTTGATTTTTTTCCCAATGATAAAATGGTTTCAAATATATAAATTCCATATACGGTCATTATATTTAGAGACACAAAATGTTCCTTTACCGAAATTCTTGGTTTGAGATTTAAAATTATACGAACGCCTTTCTTCTGAAGTTTTAAAATTGTGTCAAGGTTACTTTTAGATGTGGATCCATATAATGATATTCCAAAACATATTATTGAATGGATGTATGCAAAGTAGACGTTTTTCAAAGAATCGAGATCCAGGAATTTTTTTAATCTAGACAATGCAAAAATTCCGGAAGATATTTTAGAGATCACTGTTTCAGCATGTGAATTCCAAGACAGGTTTTTATCAATTTCCAACCCTAAAAACTTTATATGATCCACTACACTTATAACTTTCTTATTAATTTCAATCTTTGGATTAATGTGCATTTTAGTTTGCCGTGTCTCGAATGTAATGAATTTGGTTTTAACTGGATTAAGTAAAAGCTGTTTATCATTAAAATAATTAGTTAATAAATCCAAGTCAGTTTTAGAATTGGTTTCTAACTCATTTTCTGAGTATCCAGAGAGTTTTAAATTGACATCGTCTGCATAGATATAAAGTTGGCTATTATTAGACAATTTTGGAAAATTACCTGTATAGCAAATATATAGTAGAGGTCCCAAGATGGACCCCTGTGGCACTCCATGCTTTATTGTTCTAATTTGAGATTGATAAGGTATTTTCATTTTGTTTTTATTTAAGTACACTACTTCTACAGATAAGTTTTGAACCATTTAAGAGTATTTTTACGAATGCCAAGATTAAATAAAACGGATAAGAGTTTGTCATTTATTTATTTATTTATTTATTCCAACGGATTACACCAATAGTACAATTTAAATGGCAAGGTAACAGTGGACAGCCTCAAGATGGACATAACAAAGACATGACTACTCCTAAAAATAATAACAGTGACTTAAAGCGACAAGACTAGTAATAAATAACATTAGTGCCGTAACAACAACAAGTTAACAATAATAAATAACAATAATAAGTGAGTGATAAATTTGAATAACAAGGTAATAAATGGACAGCCTCAAGATGGTCATAACAAGACATTACAACTCCTAAAAATAATTATAATAATGACATGATTCAGAGAGTCAAAAGCTTTAGTAATATCCATGAATATGCCAATAACTTTTTGTTTGTTTTCCAAACAATCAATAACAGATTCTGTGAATTCAGTAGCTGCAGTTAAAACTGATCTGCCACACCTGAAACCGTGCTGGCAATTTTCTAAAAGGTTGTGGTTTTCTAAATAATCTACAAGTTGATTATACATTGCCTTTTCAAATATTTTTGATAGTGTGGGAAGAAGGGCTATAGGGCGATAATTTTTTACTTCAGATTTGCTTCCATTTTTAAATAACGGTTTTAATTTTGATATCTTTAACTTATCTGGAAAAATCCCGGATAAAAAGGAGGAGTTTATAATGTGAGCTAAAGGCTTTGATAAATGGGTACAAGACTTTTTCAGGAGTGACACAGGTATCTCATCGTACCCAGTGCTATATGAGTTTTTCAAGTTACATATTATACTGATTACTTCTTTCTCGTCAACAGCCTTAAGTCTGAAGATCTTACACAAACTGTTTTCTAAAGTAAATTCACTAATTTTTCCTGACAAGTCCATATTCGGATTAACAGTACCATCAACTAAATTATTTAAACAATCATTGAGGTTATTACTAACACTGTTTTTCACTGACAAGTCTATATTCGGAATAACAGTACTATCAACTACATCGGTGAAATAGTCATTGAGGGCATTACTTACAACTTGAGGATCAGAAATTATACAGTTATTAATTTTTAAATCAATATTTTGAAATTTTAAGTTCTTTTTCCCAGTTTCAGAATTTACAATATTCCAACAGGTTCTGTTGATATTTGAAGATCTAGCAATCTTCTCTTTATAATACTGTTTTTCATGGTAGTAACCCTTTTCTTAAAATTCTTATTTTCTATTCTAACTTTTTTGTGTATAGTTTTGCTTTTTGTTTCTCTAGCTAGTTTGCTATAGTCAATAATTTTTTGTTTCTCATGTTTGAGTTCATTAGGAAACCATTTTTTATTAGAATAATGTCTCTTCAGCTGTTTTGGAAAAAAATGATTAAAGTAATACATGAAAGTTTCATAAAAGATGTCATATTTAGAGGCCACTGGAGCCATGTACAATTGGATCCAGGTTTCAGATTTTAGGGCGTCAATGAAATTATTGATGCTAGTTTCAGAGAACTTTCTACAATATTCAAAATAAACCGAATTCTATCTATCTATCTATCTATTTTCTATCTATCTATCTATATATATAAGTGTCCGTGGTACCGATAACTTTTGAAGGGAACCTCTCATTTTGATGAAATTTGGTATGTAGGTGTTAAGACCAGGTCTAGTTTCATGAGTTCGCGAACCAGCATTGTCGGGTTGTGGAAACGGGATTTTATGGGGTTTCAAATGGGTCAAAAATGGGTTTTTGGCATTTTTTGACCTCAATTTTCAAAATTCATCAATTTTAACTAAAACCATTTAAAAGAGCTTAAAAGAAACAAACAATTTGGTATTTTGAATTTTTAACTTAGGCCTAGCATAACTGGTTACGGGGAAAATCCAAAAATGTGTTTTCAATGTTATTCTTATGGGAAATCAAGAAAACCCTATATCTTGCTTATTTATTGACATAACTTAATCAAATTTGGTATGTACATTATCTAGATAGGGCTTAACTTATACTTGCTTACAAATCCCATATGGCGGAAACCTACATACTCACCCCCATGGGGTTTATGGAGAAAATATAAAAAATTGCCAGAGCTTAATACAATTTTGTGTTTACATTCACCAATTATTAATTAACTTTTTTTGATTTTTTAACAACACCCCATGGCAGCAAACCTACATACTCGATCCTATGGTGTTTTTATGGGGAAAGTAAATAATCTGAAATTCCACTTGAAATTCGCTGAGTACGCAGGTCTGCTGCGACGGGGGTATTTTTTATTTGTGGGAACCTTTGTGGAACTGGATTGATAAATATAAATACAATACAGTACACTCTCGTTCATCGGAACTAATGTGGCGGACGGCCGGTTCGGATGTCAAAAAATTCCGATGAAGCGGAGTCCGTCATGAGTCATCATTTCCGCCCGTACGGTGACCTATCGTGATTGTATTCACTCTTGTTTTTAAGATAACACAAGAGATTTTATGAAAATAAGGCACTCAAACTTTGAACATGGTAACAATAAACCTATAGGAGTAAAAACAATGCAGGAAATAAAGATCCAAAATCTTTATTCTCATATTCCCATATTCATATTCCACTCATATTCCAGCAGAAAACTGACTTCCACGTAACACAGGTGCAGTCGCCGCGACGCGAGACCGAATGACAGTTTGGGAAGCAGTCGAACCGGATGTTTACTTCCTGCTCCCTACCTCTTTCTATTTTTGTGCGAATACTCCACGACCTCGTAATTCACATCGATGGGTACAGATTATGGAAAACGCCTGATGACGTTTGATGCAAAATGTGATACTTCACTGTTGTGCGGATAGAACGAATGGAAATTGAAGGCGCTAAAACGGAAAAATTATTTATTTCGTAAGAAAAAAAAAATTAATAATATCCAGATTTTCAGTTCCGATGAAGCGGAGTTCCGATGTCGCCGAGTCCGATGAACGAGAGTGTACTGTATTTGAAAACAACATTTTTTATTCTTTAACTCTTTGAAGCCCAAACTATGATTTAGTACAAAAAGAAATTTTTTATTTTGTTTTCTAATTCTTTATAGTCCAAAACAGGATTCTTTTAATTTTCACAAAAAATGGTCTTTTTTGTTAAAAAAAGTTGTTTTAATATGCCAGAGGGTGCTGGTAGTATAAGTCACCTTAAATTTATTTTAAATTTTATTTATATTTTTAAATAAAAATTAAATTTGTTTACAAAAATATATAAAAATTTATTCTTGACGATTCTACCTTTGTAGCTTTGGCCTCCAATTAAAGTTAGCCAAAATTAATTCTCTTAGGCTAACTAAATAAATGTACATTTAGCCTTAAATTTTTATTTTGACCTTAGATTTTTTGTTAAATTTGTGGTATTTTTGTTGGTATTTGTGATCTATTACCATTTCAAATGTTATAGTACATATCATAGAAATCTTATTCTTGAAGTAAGAACCATGGACGAAATCATCATGCAATGGTAAAAGAAACTTATTTTGAAAAGGAAATACCAATTCCTCTAATTTTACTAAATCTTTTATATCTAGGTATTATCTTTAGATGCTTACTTAGTAGTTTGGGCAGGTTTATTTTGGAGAAGTAAGTTTTACTCATAGGATAATTTTTCTTTTTCTTTCTTTGTTTAGATGTGGAGTCCATTCCCCTTACCAAATGCTAATGGAGAGCAGCAGACTGAAAAAGAAAACCAGCGAAAGGTGTTTTCTCACGAAGAATATATTAGTCTAGTACTAACTAGTGGACAAGTAAGTATATTGATTTTTTTTTAGTTTTCTATATTTACTATTTGAGGGTAAACTAACTGGGAAGTTCTAGCAAACCGTGAATTATCTTAAAATTTCTTGTTGCCAAGAATTGTTCGGGAATTTTCCCTAAATTTTAGAAATGACTTCCAATTTTCATGTGTATTGCAAGCACGTGTTGAGCTAAATTTAAATTTTTGTGTGCACTACAAAATAATTATGCAAATTTGTTTAATATTTTACTTAATTTTAACAAATCTATACTGTACTTGTGTAAGATGCTAAGATTTTTTTATTTCATTTTTTTATGAGAACTTATACAATTTTCATGTTTTGTGGTTTGATAGGATAGGGCTTGGTCTGTAGCTATTCCCGCCAAAAATTGATGATAATCAAACTTAAAATAAAAACTGTATCCATAATAAAAATATTTAATTTTCCTAATACAATAACATGGGATTGGGTTGAACATTTTATACATCTGTTAATGTATAGAATAAGAATAAAAATAAGAATGATTTATTGTCATACAGGTACAGTGTACATCAACAAAGTCATTATGCAGCTCCATACAGCCAAGTCATCAGCCTAAAATAACTATATACTACTTACTATATATACATCTGTAAATAAGTGTAGTTTTGTATGATTGCTAACAGTTGCATTATTGAATTGGTCAGGTACTATAATTTTATCAATATCTAAACTATATTGCTTGATTTCAAGCAACTGATGCACTAGTTTTTTTATATTTTTTTTATTATTTTTTTTAATAATACAACCAAAACTCTTTCTTCTTAATGTTCTGTTGGAGATAATGGTACTTAAAATCTTTGTGCTAAACATCTTTAATAACCATTGTTAATGTACGGGAATTGTCTAGGAATTTCTGGATTTTAGTTCAGTAGACACCTAAAATTAAACTTAGACTTAAAATTAAATTAAATTAGACTTAAAATTAGAATTTTAACAAATACTCCAATTTTGAGTGTCAACCTATTTTTTGTAACAAATCCAGAATTGCCATCGTTTAAGAAGGACTAAAATGGAGGATCATCAATTTGAAACAATGCTATTCAAGAAGTTTTTAAGGATAGTAAAAGAGATGTGAATGGTACAGTTCATAGTGGACAATTCGCAGAGTTGAAATAATCTTTCCTAACATAAACAAGTATTCATAGTACACTCTCGTTCATTCAAACTAATTTGGCGAACGGCCACTTCTTCACATTACATTCAGTTCGGATGTCAAAAAATTGGAATGAAGCGGTGTCTGGTGTGAGTCATTATTTTTGTCACAGGACCATGGTTATGTTCACTTATTACTAATAGAACCTATGTTCACTTACTCTTCTAAAAATAGAAAAATTGGGGAAAATTCAAGTCTTTATTAATTTACTAATATATATAAAGTATACATACAATGTACTATTAAAACATACAATTTTACAGCACAGTCTAAACCACGAAGAACATTAAATTTAGATTAATTTGATACAGACAATAGAGTACTGTACTAAATAAAATACAATATAATCGTACATTATTAGGAAATTATTATCACCCACCTGACCCAGGGGCAGTCTCGAGACCCAACATTTTGCAAGCGTAAGTTTACCTCCTGGCCACCTCGTATATTCCTATATTTTGTGAATAACCACATTTTTTATCAATCACATTGAAAGATGCAAATTATAAAGAGGTGCCTGGTGATACACAAGTAATACATTCATGTATTGCAAGCAACAGATAAATAGAAGGAACTGTTAAACTTAATTTCACAATGTGAAAAATTCTAATAAAAAGTTTGGATAATCCCGATTTTGGGTGTTGCCAAGTTGGACCAGTGAGAATGTTCTATACCAACAGTTTTCATTCCGGTCTTTCAGTAATCACTCCTTCTATTATTTCCACTTTCTATTGTCATATGGTTTATATCACAATATGCCAATGTGTCAGTAACATGTGGCGTGTGTTTTGTGTCTGCCGCAGTTCATATCGCACGACTACAGCCACCAGTCGACGAAGGAGGACCCGCGCATGATGGCTTTCTTCGACTCACTGGTGCAAAGAGAGATCGAAGGCTGGACGTCGGGCGAGAGCCTCAGCGAGGCACCATCCCCTCTGGCCTCCGACCACGCCATATCCGACGGTCGGTTGATACGCTTTCTCAGTCCAGGCGATAAAGATGTTGAGCATGCTCTGAAAGGCTAACAAAATTTGACTTTAGATTATTGTTGGAAACATCTGGTAGATGAAAATGAATCTATGGTATGAATCTATGTTGCCACCTTTCTAGCATGGGCACAACACGGGGGACGCCTCAAGTGGAATTTGTAGAGGAAACTTTATTGGCCTATGTCATGTCATGTCATATATATAACCTCAAAAGGTCGAATATATCTAGAGATTTTTTATGTAAGGTTTCTTGTATTTTTATAGTTAAACAAGATCTTTGAAATTAAGATAACGATTTTATCATAACTCTTAATTTACTGTCACACAACATGCGTTAAATTATTATTTTCAGCCAAAATCGGAACAGCCCATGAAAACTTTGCATCAAATACATGGGCCTATTACTGAAATTTAAAAATGCAATTACTCACGACAAATTCAATCTTTTGAGATCAGGTTTGTAGGTGTTTGTGTTATTTTTAAAGGCCTTTAAAATGATTAATGACATGACATAGGCCAATAAAGTTTCCTCTGCGACGTCCTCCAAGTTTTGCCCACGCTGGAAAGGTGGCAACATTGATTTTTTTAAATCTACTAGATGTCCCCAACAATAACCAAAATTCAATTTTGTTGGACTTGCAGTGCATTTAGCACCCGGCTTAACAGGTTTCTTATTTTGAAAGTCCTGGAAATTCAACCCTGAGTCTTGAAAAGTAAATTTCATAATTTTCTGTAGGGTCTTCAGAGTCCTTTATTTTTTATTTTTATTTTTATATTGCCTCCTTGAATATTGCAGGAATGTATGCTTTTATTAACATTGTTTTGATTTTTTAAGAATTTGACAAACTATAATTAACTGAAATTGAAATATACCCTTTTTATTTGATAGCTCTCTTTTAGAACTGTGAAACCAATATTAGATTTGTGTTAGGGATGGACGGGACCCAAAATTTCGGGAAAATTTTCGGGAGCAAATTTGTCCCGATCATCGGGCGGGATTTTTTTTTACTCGGGAATTTATCGGGACGGGAACTGCCGCAATCGCGGCCGGCGATCTCGGTCGGCGGTCTTGCTAACGAGGAACGGCACAAATACACGCGGCCACGGACGCCAGAGACGATCTTTTGTTCAGCTTATCTATTGTTCGACATCCGGCAGTAATTTATTCAAGAGGGGTGTTTTTTGCTCCTAGTACCAAATGCTACTTTCTGAACCAATTGTCGTAGAAAACTAAGGGATGGCTCGTTTGATTTGTCTAATTCTTACAAATTAAACAAAATATCAACCAAAGTTGTGTGACTTTCCAATCATAGGGAAAATGGCAAAGTATTGTTAAATCAATCAATCTTTAATTGAATTACTGTTTTATAATGTTAAAAGCATCTTATTATAATTTAATATAATTTTAACAAAAAACTTCAAAACCCATTAAATATATTTTTAAAAAAATAAACATTACAAATACATTTATTAGATTTTGATTTTCATAACTTTAAACTTTCATTGTTTTTATTGATTTTTTCATCATACACTACTTATTTTAAATAGCAAAAAATAGCTAAATGAATTCATAGAAATAAAAATAATTAGGTCAAATAGTGTATATTTTTAAAGTTCAATTTTTATGATAATCTCTATGTAAGAACCTGTCTCAGTTAAATCAATACGTATAAAAAAAGAAAAATAAACATTTCTTGGGGTTATTAATGGCTTTGGTTTGTTGAATCACTTCATTCCTTAGTGTGAATATTTATTATAATATCAATTTGTTGTTGTTGCTGAGCAGGCCTTAGGCCTATTTATGTTATACAGTTTTATTTTCTTTAAAATTTTCTAATTGTTTTAATCTATATTTTTATGTACGTAATTTTTATTTTCGTTCTTTATAGAAAACGTTTAATATTTCATTCAACAAAATTTTTATAAAATTTTTAATGGATTTTTTATATGTATATTGTTAAATGATTTGATTTATTTTTTTTGTTACAAGAAAATTTATACCTTATCCTTATCTCATTGTATACTGCAAATTAAAAAATTAGATATCTTAAATCTTTTCAACAAAAGGAGGTACATTGTAACTTATACAAAAACAAGTGGAACAATTTGGAAACAGAACCAGTTGATATTTAACATTAATTTGTCTTTATACGACATTCAGATAAAAGTCAAAACGAATATTTCCCGAGAGCGTCGAGAAGAGCAATCCCGTCCCGATCCCGTCCCGAAATTGGATGGGAAATAAAAATTCCCGTCCCGTCCCGTCCCGAACTAAAAATCCACTCCCGTCCATCCCTAATTTGTGTTACTACCTTTTGTTATTTTGCAGATCAGTATTTCTTTTAGGGATGGGTCAGTTGTTAATGTCCGTGGTCATTTTGTCAGTTTTTGACGAACAAAGATTTTTTTTTTTTTACTAACATACATAAAAAGTTGAACAGAAATCAGTTATAAAGGAAGGATGTCTGGTTCTAGGAAGATAACAATACAAATTGTAATAGGAGACGATAGATGGAACGCTGGACACCTGCCGATAAGAGCTCTGTTGTTTGGCATCTGGCCGGCCGGCGATCGCTTATCTGATCTATGTCCTTATCAATTCAATAGTACCTTATATTTGGTTTCAGATTTGTGTACAAAAACAAATTATAGTTTTTTTTTTGTCTGATAAAACTTTAATCAAAGTTGTACGACCTATAGTTCAACCTGTATAGGTGAATTATTGTTAATGTTGTTTTCAATATTCAACTAAAAAATACCACAACAGTCCTTGCTTTTTTATAAATATATAGAATTATTATTCTACTGAATTAAAACTAAAAATAATTATCTTAACAAAATGCATTTCTATAACACATAATGCCTAGTAATTCTTAAAAAAATTACATATCAAATAACAAAACAAGATATAATTTGAGGGCGTTTCTAAACTTTTCTAAATGGTTTGATTTTATTCTATACTCATACATACTTCATCAATTCTTACAAAAATACAATAGTAAAATATTATCTTTTAGTTTTCATTTTTGATTAAAATTGCAAATTTGCCCACTCAAATGGTTGTATTGTTTTTTGACTACTTTCAGATAAAATGTAAGCCCTGTTATATAATGGGATAAACATTTAATATTTATGCATTTTCTTGCAATAACTAACCTACTCACTCCCAGGGCCATTTATATCGCAGGTGATATTTAGCCGCACCAACAAATCTTTGCTACGTTATCCAGTCCTCAGCATCTTCATCTAAAGCCCCAATTCTCTCCATGTCTGCTTTCACTTGTTTTCACCATCTCTGTTTTGGTCTTCCCCAGGGCCGCCTTCCAACAGTATTGGCCTTTAATACTTTTCTCAATCTGCATTCTTCACTTCTTCTTAATACATGTCTAGCCCATCTGATTCTTCAACACATATTACATCAGTGCTATTGTAAAGTAGTCTTATTTCTCTATTGTGTCTTCTTCTCCAATCTCCTTGATCACATATAGGTCCATAAATCTCCTTAGTATTTTATTTTCGAATACTATTAGTTTCTTTTCATCTTTCTTGTTTATTTTCCATGTTTCTGACCTGTAAAGGAGGACTGAGCAAATTATTGTTTTGTATAGCCTGATTTTTGTTTTTTTTTTGGGACAGAGCTTTGGATCATAGTAATCTGTTGCATGCATAGATGCATCTATTAGAAGAATTTATTCGGCTTTGGATTTCTAATTCATTGGTATTTTGATTTGATATTATTACTCCTGTCCTAGGCAATAACTAACTGGTCTTATTTAAAAAGCAAAATTGTGTAAAAGGCAGAAAATAGGCATCAGCCTGATATTAGATGATAACCTTGAATTTTTTCATGTTTACATCTAAAATAAACCGAAAAACCAACAACAGGTGCCAGTGAAAAACCTAAGCAAAACCGAAACGATAAATTTTGCAACCGACCCATCACTAATTTCTTTTGTTGGATTTTTATTAATACATGGAAAACAGGTATTTATCATATTTTTACAACATTCCCTTCTTGAGATGGAAACTATAATCACAACTTTTAAAACTGGAGATTATTTCATGATAACTTGTCAATCGTAAAATTTCATTATTTCAATTTGTTGTGATTTTATCATTAAAATTTCTGGTTTTATTGTTTAGAATCCTCCAGCAGTAGTGAAGCTGAAAATGGAGATGCCAAAAAATCTGGTAAGTATATTCTATCAAAATGTTTTAAATTTGATTGTCGAAATTCAATTCTGTTTTTATGGGGAACCACTAAAATGAATTTCATTTCAAAGGAATATTGAGGAGATTCAATTTTCAAATGTTTGTCTGTATATTTTGTAACCTGCCATTCAAAGTATAAGTTTGATTTTCAAGAATTTCTTCAGTGTTGACTATAACAAGAAAATGACATTGCACAGATGAAACACCTTAACTGGAATTTTTAAATTTAAACCAGATACCCATATAAATATAAGAATTTTATGATATTTCACAAGAATTGAAACACTAGAGAAAGTGGTTAGTGTTCACCATGCGTGTCCACAAAAGATCAAACAAAGATATGAATTTATCTATTTTCATAAAAAAAATATATGAAAACTTTGTGAAAGTTGGCACTGAAAGTAATTAGTTGGAGTACAAAATGAGAATTAATTGAAAACTAAACTTGTTGAGGACTTTACTTTCTTAAAAGTATTTTTAATGTAATGCCATATCAATGTAGAGATTTCAATGTTATTCAAAGATACTTTGTTATTTACAGGTCAGAGTAAATCTAAAACTCCGTCAAAGAATCCGATAGTGGAGCTGATCGCTCGCAAACGGGCGCAGCTGGTCAGACTGGCGGAGAAATCTCGTGCCAAGGACTCGCGTGACCAAAGCTCCGACTCGAGCGACAGTGGCGCGGCCGTTAGCAAACACAGGAAACACATCTGCAAGCGGAAACGAAGGCGAACACTCTCCACCAGGTCCGACTCGCCCAGTGAAAAGAGGAAAAAACTGCTGCGACCTCTGGTGTTCAACGAAGAAAATAGTTTTGATGATATTACCTCGGATGATTCCTCGTCAGTGACAACAGCGAAAGAACCTTCGACAAGTTCAGAGACACCCGACAGTGGCATTGTGGTACCGGACAGACCTACCTCAAGCAAGTTTAAATCTAAGTCACATAGGAATTACAGGCGTCACTTACCAGATTCAGACTCTGATTAAAATTTGAATCCAAAATATTCGCTGGTCAGCTTTTTTCCACATAGTGGATTTTATTCAAAACATTATATATATATTAATTAAAAATATTGCATAAGGTTAAAACCTGGATGATTATTTTTTATTGTAATCGGATCGATAAAAATACTATATGAATACAAACATACACTTTGTGTATATGTTTAATGAAGTTCTGGATGTCAAATAATTCCCTTTTAAAAATCATCGGTTAATAGCAAATCATCAGTTTTAGAACGATTATCTTTTTGTATAGAGCCAGTCCAGCTTGAATTCGCTTTGTGGCTATCAAACGAACTGCAATGTATTAAAAACTTAATTTTAAGTCGATGTATTATAGAAGTCTGCGATATGGAATGTATCAGTTGTAAATAAGAAATTTCATGGTGATAGTTGTAATCTTCTAAATATCTACCCTATTTTTGATTGAGATGTTAAGCCTTGTTTAGATTACTTTATTTTTCAGTTAAGATATCAATCAATCACTGTAAAAAAGTTTGTGTCGAAAAAATATCAAATGGTTGAATTATTATTGTAAAAAATTATTTTAACTATTGCATGTTATTTATTTATTTAGATAAATTTATGATATTAAATATTGTATTTTTAATTTTTTCTGTGATTACAAAACAGTTTTATTACATTTTCTCCAATCACTGACTTGGTTTTTTACACAATATAAAACTTTTTCTCTAGGTCCCTCAATCCAACAGTCAACTCCCGATTTTCCGGGTTAACGACTGGTTGAAGGGTCCCGGATACCTCAAAACCACGGTTAAAACAAAGGAATTCATTAAATTGTGCACATGAAATAAATAAGTTATAATTAGGGGTCTGCAGGTTTCCGATCAGGTAAATTATTTTTTTTTATCCACCAAACATCATGGAAAGTGTAACCAGCACTTCCAGTTGACTGAACAAGGAACACAACAAACGTTTTGAGGTGGATAAAAAATTCCAAAGGTCTGTTGTTAGTGTGCTATTGTTGTTGTCAACCTATGGTATTGTTCACAATTTAGGCTAATTAATGAATTACCCGATAGGCTAATAAATTTATAACTTGGTCAAATACAACTTAGGTCACTTTATCAAACGTTTCTTAAAATGTGTTTACCATAATACAAAACAAAATTAAAGTGGTAATCAAGCACTGAAATAGAAAAAAATGGGACCTGTCTTGGTTTTTATTATTAGCACACCCCTTCGGCGGACGAGCATGTGTCCCCAGCAGTCAAGGTAATTTACCTCACTGCCATTGCGTCGCAGATCCCGTCTTGCCCCGCTCCACCATACCCTCGCTCTGACTCATGCCTCCCTGACCCCGCGTACTACGATCACACCACCCCCAATAATTGCCATGTTTCTCTGTTTTTTGTTGTTGTTTATTTGCAATGATAAATCAAATAACTATTAGTGCAGAGATTTCTCCTTGAGGCATTTTTACCTATAACATTAATAAATGATGATTTTGTTGTCTAAACTGAAAAATTTAATAAAATTGAAATTGACTTTTTGTGACCCCGGTTAATTCACCACCCGGTTTATCCGCCCTCGAATAATCGGGAGTTGACTGTACATGTTGACAGTGAAATATAGTGGAAACATTACCTAAAAAAAATATTACGGTTTTAATCTCCGGCCAAGTAATCCAAGTTCTGTCATCCAGTTTTTTTATCATAAAAACACAAACCCATGTAATTTACTAATGAGGATCTTCCAGAAAGTAAAGAAAGTTTGCGCATCATGTTTCACACCATTATCTTATTACCAAAATGGTAAGCAAAAGTTATTATTAATCATGTCAGACTGTGGTAAGTTTTTTTTTTTACTTAAAATACCTCACAAAAAATTGATGACATTGCATTTCAGACCCGTTTAAAATCTTGCCAAATTTGAAGTGCAATGTGCCAAGTGTTTTAACGAAATTAACAGTTTCAGGTAGATTTTAGCCAAGGTGAGTTTAAGTTTAAAGTTGGGGCCGTTGGTAAGGTTTTGAATTGCTATGAAATTCAAACAGAAAAAATAGTAGGCCTATGTTGTTTGGCAAGTATTTCTGAAGCTTTTTATGAGTTAGAGTCAATGCTTTGTTCAAAGTTCATTGTTGGTGATGGTTAGAGCATGTTATTGTTTAGTAAATTGTTAAGGACATTTTCCATCACTGCTTAGTAAACAACTACAAAAATAATAATAAAAATAATTTGTTTACTAATCAGTTATGGTAAATGTCCGCAACAATTTATTACAATAACATAGTGTCAATGCATAAGGCGAAGTATCGTTGTGAATCGGAAACATCTTTGATGGCAACATGCTCCATGTTGCCTTTGGAATTTTATGGAGCTAAGATGTGTGACCAGACAGTAATGAATTTCATCATAAACTAAGATGAGATAGTTTTATTATATCTAACTTGCGTATGTTTAGTCAAGGTAGTAAAAGATCGGTCGTACGTGAAGCTCAAACTTTCTTTACTTCCTAGAATAGTCTCATACATTTTCAAAGTTCTTTATAGAAGAAGAATATTTCCATATCCATATTAAATTTATATAGTCGATCAGTATTTCTATTACTAAGATAATGAGAAACAATTTATAATAATTGCAAATATTGGGTAAGGAGCAAAGTGCTGTAGGAAGAGAGAAGTTATTACTGAGTTTTAATAAAGTATCACAGTTTTATTAATTTATAAATGCAAAATTACAATTATAATTAGTTATAAACAAAAAAGTTCAACTTTAAAATATCCACTAAATGACATAATAGAGATAAAATTGAAAACAGCATTAAACATTTTATAGTTCTAATAATGATGAAAATACAGGTCCAATAAAAAGGTACTGTGGTTTATATGTGTTGTCATCATACTGCACGCAGAGAGTGGTTTTCTGGCCTGTAATTAGACTGCAAGGTTGGCAATTATTTCTGTAGCCTTTTAAAAATTTGCAGAAAAAAACATCTTTTAATTTTTTTCTTTGCACTAACCTGAAAAGTGATTTTTTTGTAAAAATCATAAACAAAAAAGTTCAACGTTAAAATATCCACTAAATGACATAATAGAGATAAAATTGAAAACAGCATTAAACATTTTATAGTTCTAATAATGATGGAAATACAGGTCCAATAAAAAGGTACTGTGGTTTATATGTGTTGTCATCATACTGCACGCAGAAGAGTGGTTTTCTGGCCTGTAATTAGACTGCAAGGTTGGCAATTTCTGTAGCCTTTTAAAAATTTGCAGAAAAAACATCTTTTAATTTTTTCCCTGCACTAACCTGAAATAGTATATTTCACCACTAGTCCGGAAAGTGACCCATTTCTGGGCGAGATAGTGTTTTATGCGCGAGGCGAAGCCGAGCGTGGAAAACACTATCGAGCCTGGAAATGGGCTTTCCGGACGAGTTGTGAAGGATACTTTTCATCACGACGCAATTATTAATAAATGTGGAAGTTTTAAAGGAGGATTATTTTTGTAAATTCTTCGCCATTGGACAAAGTAAACAAAGCTGGAATTCAAAATTTAATTTGTTTTAAACCCAGCTGATTGTTGCTGTACGGAAAAGTTTGTTTACCTTGGACGGAAAGTAATGTTTACAAACATTACTTTCCGTACAGGTCAGTAAAATCAGCTGACGGTGACAGTTTGGGAAATGACTACTTTCCAAGGTCTCAGCTGTACGGCAAGTTGTCACTTTCGTATACGGAGTGATGAAATAGTATATTTCGTCACTAGTCCGGAAAGTGGTCGTTATCGGTGCAAGATCGAGTTTCAAGTATGAGGCGAAGCCGAGTACTTGAATTCGATCGAGCACCGATATACCACTTTCGGACGAGTTACGAACAGTACTTTTCATCATACCACCTTTAATAAATATACAGTTTGGATACAAATTAATAAATTTTAATCTATATACCCCCTCTTATGTTGTTATTTGTTTATCTTGTATTTGAACTATTTACAACTAAACAATCAGCTGTTTGACATTTATACATTGGAGGCAACGAGGTTTAAGTTACTGTAAGCAGAATAGCAGCGCTAGTGGTGTCAAACATTGGAAGTTTTTTTCCAGCCTAGTCCCGAAAACCACTGTTTCGAGGACTAGTCCCGAAAACTTTGTTTACCAACACGTTTATCCAACCCACCGGGAATCAACTAGTTTCGATCACAGCTGACCGTTCCGAAAACAACGTTTATCGCGATGGTATGATGAAAAGTGATTTTTTTTGTAAAAATCATACTAATCCAAAACAAAAGAGGCCAATGTAAAGAATAAAGGATTTGCAGACTACATTTTTAATGCTAGATTTTTACATTTCATTCATTCCACTTACAAATCAGCTGTTTTTTAAGGAATTTTGATTTATTGATTGAATATTTAAATTAACATGAAAGTCAAATGTCTATCTTCTTATTTCTATACCGGTTTCGTCTATTACGTCCCTTTTTCTTACCCACTGAACCGATTTTTTAGATTGAGGGATCATTTTGAAGCTTA
This sequence comes from Neoaliturus tenellus, assembly GCA_030545055.2. NCBI lineage: Eukaryota > Metazoa > Arthropoda > Insecta > Hemiptera > Cicadellidae > Neoaliturus > Neoaliturus tenellus. The sequence goes on along the minus strand of CM061531.1, from coordinate 43,286,056 downwards.
GGATATACAGTAGTGTGTGGGCGAACCGTAATTAAAAAGGTCATATTGTTTCGGGTTTCGCCCCCCTGGCCATTCATTTATTTCTAGAGGGCGCTTTAAAATGTTGACCAACTTTTATTACAAGATCTTTAATGTGAATTGTAATTTTATAGCTGATTAAACTTACCTTCAGATGAATTTTGAAGCCAGATAGTAAACAAAAATAGATCTCTGTCACTTCATAACCAACATACATGTACTTTAGGTTAGTTTCTCTCGTATAGAATCATAAAATGCGCAATTTGCGTATGTGCCACCTCGTTAGACATAAACATATAGTAAAAATTTTATTGATTTATTTTAAAATTAGTTATTACTTGAATATGATGAACAACGTTGTTGTTCACTCTGATGGAAAGTATTTTTTTCTGTGCTTAGTCGCTATTTCAGATAAATAAAACGCAGTTGCGCAAAGAAAAAAGCCACTTTTGTCCTAGTGATGAAAACTGCTGTTTGGGGCTTCCTCACCTTAAATTCATACTTTCATGGGTATATTATAAGAGGGATTGTTAAAGATCTTTTTTCAGCTATGAATTGTTTGCCTTAAACTAAGCCAGGATTTTAGAGACTTGAATGTTTAAAATCTTTAATTGAAGAATTTTATTAGATGTTAGCTTTACACCCAAAAGTCATATTCCTGTAATTTATAAGACTGCCCATTAATTTTTTACCACTGACCATGGTTTCTGCATTAAAAAGTACATTTAACTGTTGTTAAAATTCAGTAAAATATTGGAATCAAATTTCAATTTAAAATTTTTTTATTCATTTGTTTGACTATGTGGCTCATTATAAATTATAAATGAGGGTTGTGTTCAATAATTTGGCATTTGATCTGTGGGTAAGTACATATTTTTCCGTTAATAAGTACCTCACCTTTTTAACTTGGAAAGAGCCTTCAGGAAGATAGGGGGAGTTTTGTCTAATGGTAGGAAACCAAATTCTGTCTTTCGACCGCACATTAATTTTTAATGGGGTGTAAGATTAGACTTCCTTTCTTTAAGGTATGCCAGCTCTCCCACCCTTATCTTAAAATAACATGCTCCAGTGCCCTCCAACGTTACGTTTAATATGTGTTTTAAAATATATTTCTGTAATTTTATTTATTAGCTTTTACATTGATCAAAGAGTGATTTATGAGGGTGCTATATGACAGAAGCTGAAATCAGGTCATTGTCATCTCCAAATATAAAAAAAACTTCAAATTTAAGTTATGTAATGAATGTTTGAATGTTACACTGTGTTCTAGAGCCAATTTAGTTACAGTAGACTCCCTCTTAACCGGCCACCTTTTAACCGGTCTCCGCTTTAACCGGCCTACCCTGACACAAAATAACATCTTTTTAACCGGCCATTTCTTATCTCAACATCGCTTTAACCGGCCGCCTTTCGCCGGAAACGTAGTTTTCTTATCTAATGTCTCATTCAATACAACTTTATTTCATATTGACGTTCTCAAACCAATTAAACTGTAACGTCCTGGACGGAAGTGACTGCCACCGGAAGTCAATGCGTTTGGACCTACTATCCAGTAGACCACAATAAAGAAACAAATTATTTATTATTAGTGTAGGTTTGTTGTGGATTTCATAGGTGGTGGATGTTAGCTATAAATCATATACAGTAACGTATTTAAGGTTGTTTTTCAAGTAATAATAATATTTAGGCCATATAAAATTGTGGGTTGGCGTTCTCAAATGAACATCGGTTTAACCGGCCAATTCATTATCCGGCTACGGCCTGGTCCCGAGGTGGCCGGTTAAGAGGGAGTCTACTGTATTTACAAAAAATATCTAGGAGCACCAAATACAGTTATCTAGTTAAGCCATCATTTTCGAAAAGTTTTGTCACTTGGAATCTAGCTGATCAGATGGATCAGGTGACTAAATCATAGAAATTCTCTTATCTTGTGAGATTGTGGCAAATGTTTGGTGTTAATAGCAAAAGGAAAGTCATTTTACTAAAAATTAATACAATGTAAATACAACATCTTATTTACAAAGATAAACTGTAAAAAGATACATAAAACAGAATATGAAAAATGAACACTTATCTCCATCATGCTGTTTAGACTAAAGTTTCATTGCGAGTTGTGGTACATTCTTGGCAGCAACACATAAAATTATCCAATGCTCTATATTAGAGACCTAAAATAGCACCAGCGTCAAGTGGAATCAGGAAAATACAAAGTTATACAATCTAAATAATGAATTAAGCCTTAGTTAGAATTAAAACTAAATTAATAAAAAATCATTCAACAATAATCTGGTTATACTCATACAACCACACGTTTCTTATATACCAAAGTAAATATTACAAAACATTTCTAATTTTAAAAAGGTTAAGACTATCAATCAAGCCAATGAAGTTAACTATTGTATATAGAGTGCTACACATGGGGAAAATTAACCCCTGTTGATTAGGGCCATTTTACTCTCAATTTCCACCGTTTCCTTGGTAACCAGTCCTTTGTTTATACATTCCCATCTATTATTTGCCATACTGCCCACACCTAACCGACGTTTCTATGGTAACCATTCTCAATAGCCTGTTCACAGACCATTAAATGAAAGTTGTTTTAAAAACAAACAACAAATAATCATATTTAAAAAAAAGTTATAATCTGTAATTTTTTAAGCTGGTTGCAACCAATCAGAATAGGTAAAACTGGCAACCATGGAAATGCATGTAAAGTGTTGGATGGTTGCCAAGGAAACGGCGGGAATCGTGGGTAACCAATCAACAGGGAACAAAAAATTAACATGTGTTTAGCACTCTATATACAGGGTGGTTGAAATGAAACTTGCACCCCCCTTAACTTTTCAACTATTTGAGATATTTGAAATTGGTTTGCGGCAACCTTCTTGGATATGAGGAGTCTTTTTTAATAACTAACCATCATTGTTGTAGCCCTTTATATCCAAGAAGGTTGCCACAAACCGATTTCAAATAGTTCAAAAGTTAAGGGGGGATACAAGTTACTTTTCAATCACCCTGTATAGTTAACATTGTTCAATCAAGCTTTTAAAGGTGTCTATCAAATGCTACTTGAAGTTTTAAGATATCAACAACAAAAAATCACTCCAACCTAGATACTCAAGTTAAATAATGTTATCCTTAATAATACTATTCCTGATTGAAGTCAAGAGCCTTTTCATTTATTTACTACAAAACATAATACAACAAACCAACAAAATTAACATTACTTATTCTACTGTAACTCCCCAACCCTAATAAAATGTAGACCTATAACTGTGATAAAAGCTATAAAATTATTGTATAAAATATCAGAGTATCACAGTTTATGTCACAATATCTTCTTTCTGAGCTACATTTTCTTTGTGAAACTGAGATAGGGCTTCCCACTGTTTTGATCTCAGGAGAAGATGAGGCCTTTTGTTTTGGATGAATTTTACTGCTTCTTCAGGTGACCAACCATGCTTCTGCAAAAAAATTGATTTATTGCATATGGTACATGTTTGTGCCAATCTTCCCACTCAAATCTACGGATTTCAGGTTTTTTTATCTTATATATTTAGGGCGAAAATGCTTACAGAAATGGAAACACAAAAGGTTAAGAGATTGAAGAATGTTAATAAGCAAGAGGTTGAATTACTTCGGGATGATATTCACTAACAAAACTCTATGGTGAACAGGAATGACAATTCACTGTATAAATTTAATTTACAGCCCCTCCATAACACAAAATGGTTAAAACAAATTTTTCACTTAATATAACACTGGTTCATTTTCAGTCTTGTCCAGTATTGCGAAATTTATCTTAAAAAATATGACAAATTTGGGTTAACTTCATAACTAATTAGGTTTAGTTATTCTATAATTCAAAACTTCCAATTCAAAATCACTCCAAAAAATTATTGACAAGCAAACATTACAACCGATTCCTTAAAAATAAAATGAAAAATATTGTAACAAGTTGTATTGTTATTGTTATTATATATTGCCAATTCAAACTGGAAAGGCTTGGCTTGTCTCATGAAACAAGTATACACAATTAAACCGCGTTCAAAATAAATGTGCAGTCAAAAGCCAGAATTTTATTTCCCACCACAAGGAAAATTCCCTAAGCACCTCCTGAAATTCCCCGATTTTCTTCACAATCAGATGTTATTTTAATTTTGCCGTTAAAATTCAGAGTAGAGTAGAAAATTAGCGCTGATTATAGTGTTACTTTCCGTACTTGCTGTTGGAAGTGATTCTTGTTGCATATCAAACAACAAGGTTAAATATATAGAGTGCTCAACACATGTTAATTTTTTGTTCCCTGTTGATTTGCGCCATTTTACCCATAATTCCCGCCGTTTCCTTTCAACCATCCCACACTTGACCCTCGTTTCCTTGGTTTAGTTTTAGCTATTCTGATTGGTCGCTACAAGTTAAAAAAAAATATAGATGATACTTTTAAAACATATGTTTATTTGTTGTTTGTTTTTAAATTAATTTGATTTGATGGTCTGTGAGCAGGCTATTGAAGTTGGTTACCACTTCAAGAAACGTCGGTTAGGTGTGGATAAAATGGTAAATAACTCTTGGGAATGTGTAAACAAAGGACTGGTTACCAAGGAAACGGCGATAATCGTGGGTAAAATTGCACCACTCAACAGGGGACACTTTTCCCTATCTGGTGAGCACTCTATATCTATTTAACCTCGTTGATATCAAACATCAAAATTAGAATATTTGTTTACGAAAAGAAAAAACATTGGCATAAAATTACATGAGATATTAAACAGCTGGAGCAATTCTCAGTGATTCTGATTGGTTGGATTCTTGGCAACGGGGGAATTGAAGTGGGGGAATTTAAATCTGCATTTCAATTGCACATTTATTTTCAACGGGGTATAATCTATATATATAATTCCGTAAGCGAATCGGTCCCCACGAAATATCTCGAGTTAGAAGAAAGATAGGGTAACGTATGATGGCTCATTTTAAAGCTTGAGGGCCAAGGACGCAAGGAAAAATACCAGAATTATCAAAAGTTACCTGGGCTTTGCCCCATTGGACCTTGAAGTTCCAATGTTAATCTAATGGGAAGAGGATTTTTAGATCTGCACGTGTAATTAATCAGATGTTAAAGTAAATATTTTTCATCATAAACTCAGCTGTTTATTGAGCAGATATTTTGAGTTAAGATAACCATACAATTATAACTTTAAAAATTGGCAATACACTATAAAAAAGGAGAACACTGATAGTCATGGGCAAATTACTGATTCACAACGGATGTGTTCTTCGTTACCCCATCTATGTCTTTAAGGAGGCAGGAGTAGAATGATTTTGTATTTTCTGATATATCACAATTAAAAGTGGATTAGACGTTTCATGATTGATATAATTGTTAAATATATATTGTCTTTAATCAGTGAATTTCGTTTAGTTATTACATTAATGCTTTATATATTGGCTATTTAGAGTAGTTAGAGTTGAATCGTTTTATTGAGTGTTTGTTTATTTCCGACTAAATTATATTACGTAAACTACTAACATTGGATAATGGATAACCTCCGAATGAGGAATATTTTGTTTTGGTTTGATCCCTTCTCTGCTCATTTCTTTACGTAGTTCGTAGGGAAAACAATAAAAGTCCGTTAATCTATAAAGACGGGGAGCTTTTCATGTAAATAATAGTGTGCGAAAATGGACAACACAGTGTATTAATCAATGTTATACTTAATTGACCGAATAGAACAAAATAGACTACAATCATAGCACAAGGACGTCGGTGGTACAGGGGGTAAGGGCGTATGGAGGCACGGGGGAAATAGGGGGCACTGCGGAGGGCACAGATCGGTACGGGAAGGATGGCGTTGATGGCAATACGGGACCATGGGGAGCACAAGATGTTCGAGATATGGGAGCATAGAGGGCACGAGGGGGGCATGGGGAGGAACGCATGAGGGCAGAGGAGCATGGAGGAAACGGGAGTGCGGGGGCTTAGGCTCTCTGGGGTGGCATGGGCGCCATAGGGGGCACGGTGGCATGTGATGGCGGGGGGTGCGGGGGCACAAAGGGCACCAGGGGCGTCGGTGGCAAGATGGTTAGATGGGTATGGGGTGGCACGCGGGAGACATGGGGGACAGGGCATCGGGACCACGGGGAGAAGGGTGGGCATGTGGGCACAGAGCACCATGGGTGCAGGGAGCATGGGGGGGGGGCACGAGGGGTGTAGGTGGCACTGGGGGTTAGGGGGCATTGGGGCCAAGATTGAGGCATGAGTGACATAGCGGGCACGGGGTGAAATGGTGAGCATGTAGGCACGGGCATATGTGGGCACAAGGGGCACTAGAGATGTCAGTGGCACGAAAGCCGGTTAGGAATGGGGGCACAGAAGAGGAATGAGGAACATAGAGACCACGGGGACCATGTTGAAGAACTGGGGGCATCATGGGAGAATGGGGGGAAAAGGAGCATGGGGGCACAAGGTCCAGGAGCATGGGGGTTACTCGGGCCCTAGGGGTGTTGGAGGTACAGGAAACACTGGACCCGAAAGTTGAACGGGGACTCGGGGAGGCGTGGGGGACACGGCGAGTGTGGGGGAATGGGTGGCACAGGGGTCCAGGGTGAAGGAGTATACAGTATTAAAGGGCTAATGTTGTATTGAACTATTTTTATTTACTTGAGTATTCAAACTTATTATGGACATGTTTAAGGTTAAAACTATTTTTACCGAGTCCGGTTGTAAATAGTGCAATAGCTTTTCCCCCCATAAAATAGACTACTGTATTTTAATAAATGAGAGATTATTGGTAATTACTGCTTTGATAACTCAAAAATGTTTCGTCAAGATTAGGTAATATTTTATTAGAAAATCCAAACGTATAATCATACTACAACTTGAAATGAAATAGAGTAATTGTGCAAGGAGGTGATGAATTGAAACTTATTTTTTGGAGACAACATCATTTTGATTTTTACAATAGGGCAATGTACAATAGCAATACGAATTATTACTACAATATGTTTTGTTTCTTTCTTTATGGAAGCAATTGCATTTTTTGATTGTCTATACTTTCTTGGAGTAATCTTCAGTTGAAAGTTTTTTACACACAAAGAAAATGTTGATATCTTCTGTTAGAAGTAGAAAAGTATCCTTATTTCAAATAAAAATTCTTAAATAAGTGTTCATATTTTACTAACTGAGCTTTCCCAGACAATAAAAATAAGATCAAGTTTATAAAATGACAAAAATTTACTCTTCAAACATTGTGAAACATCACCAAATAAAAGCTAAAGCCTATTAAACTTTTGTTTGGTTTCCGTAATTTCAAATGCTAATCGATGAGCTTTAAACGACAAATCCTTTGAAGCACCTTTCCGCACCGCTCTTACCTTCATCAGATAGCAGCCGACGAGAGTTGCGGATCTTGTCCGCCCAGCTTTGCAGTGTACGTACACCGAGTTCTCTGTACTTTCAAACTTTTTGATGAAATTTACACCTTTTTGTAGTTTCTCTTGAGAAGGGGCTTCAAATATATCAGTGGTACTCAGTTGAAGAAACTCAACTCCTTGTTCTTTCCATTGCTGAGGGAAAATCAATGATTTGTGAAATATGAAAACTGTAGGGAACAAACAATGTTCATGCAAAAGTATAAGTTGTTGGTTATGGCTTCACTGTTTGATTTCCATGCGAAGAATTCATTTAGAAATTTTTTAAGATGGTATTAATGACGCAATAGTGTACTCCCTGTAGAGTAAATTTGTGGAAAGGCAAGCGCACAACAAAAAAAGCTGTCTACTTATCATGTGTATATGGTTAAATTACAAATTAAACTTAGAATTTTATTTATATTTAATGTTAGTATGTTTGGTAATATGCTAAAATTATATTTGGAATTTTTATTTATACACAAAAGATATGTGTAGACCTCTTTCAAATTTATCTGTATGAAATTGACAGTTTACAGCTAATTCTATACTATAATACGAGGAATATCTGAAGGGATGTGTGTTCCATGATCTCGAAATCTAGCTGTTAGATTTTGCTTAAAGTTTGCATTAAAAGTGTTTTGGCCCAAAAATAAGTTTAGAAACAGCCTCAACCCCAGGAAAAATCGAATTTGGTCTAAAATTAAGTTTTAAAGTTGTAATTTTTAACATTAGTCTTATGGGTTGCTATTTTGGTAACGAAATAACAACGAAATGTAAACAAAAAGAAAGAAAAATTAATGTTAAGCAAACTTTTTGAAACAGCTGTTAACTGTGAAGAGGTATAGTTGGTTGTTGGTGGAAATTTAAATGCTTTTTTACCTTGACACTATAACAAAAGTGAATAAAAACCGACGAGCAAGGCTCGGTTAACCTGGTACTTTTCCTTAATAAGTGCTTTTTCATCACTCCGTATACAAAAGTGACATCTTGCCGTACAGCTGAGACCTTGGAAAGTAGTCATTTCCCAAACTGTCACCGTCAGCTGATTTTACTGACCTGTACGGAAAGTAATGTTTGTAAACATTACTTTCCGTCCAAGGTAAACAACTTTTCTGTACAGCAACAATCAGCTGGGTTTAAAACAAATTAAATTTTGAATTCCAGCTTTGTTTACTTTGTCCAATGGCGAAGAATTTACAAAAATAATCCTCCTTTAAAACTTCCACATTTATTAATAATTGCGTCGTGATGAAAAGTATCGTTCACAACTCGTCCGGAAAGCCCATTTCCAGGCTCGATAGTGTTTGCCACGCTCGGCTTCGCCTCGTGCGTAAAACACTATCTCGCCCAGAAATGGGTCACTTTCCGGACTAGTGGTGAAATATACTATTTCTAAATTACAACTGATTTTTAGCGAATTTCTCTACAGGGAATACGCTATTAAGGTAGTATCCATGGTAAGACCTAAGCCCGGAACCATGTTACTTTTTCATTTTGAGGTCCCCAGAAGCCAAAAACACCATCCATTCATTTATATACCCGTATATATATATATATATATATATATATATATATATATATATATATATATATATATATATATAAGTAGATAAAGTCATGTCACTTCTAGGACAAAAAGGGAGGTATCTGAGAGTTAAGCCAAATAAGTGAATTTTGCTATGAAAACTGCAAAAATCAATACATTATTTATAATATTTTTTCAAAACTAATAGGGTTTTATGCAAATTTCAGTGAAAAAACTAATTTAAAACAAGTGAAAATATGCCATAAAATTAGGTATAAAACAGACTATTTTATTCAAAAGAATTTAAATTTGGTTATTACAGACATTAAAACATTTGATGATAAAGAAACTTTTTTGGTTAAATTTGAATAAAATAGTCTGTTTTATACCTAATTTTATGGCATATTTTCACTTGTTTTAAATTAGTTTTTTCACTGAAATTTGCATAAAACCCTATTAGTTTTGAAAAAATATTATAAATAATGTATTGATTTTTGCAGTTTTCATAGCAAAATTTACTTATTTGGCTTAACTCTCAGATACCTCCCTTTTTGTCCTAGAAGTGACATGACTTTATCTACTTATATATATATATATATATATATATATATATATATATATATATATATATCTTCGTGTCCATGGTAGTGGTAACTTTTGATAGGTATCTCCAATTTTGATGAAATTTGGTATGAATGTGTAAGACCAAGTCTATTTTCATGAGTTCACGAACCAGCATGATCGGGTTATGGGAACAGGGTTTTATGGGATTTCAAAGGGATCAAAAATGGGTATTTGGCATTTTTGGACCTCAATTCTAAAAATTCAACTATTTGAACTAAAACCATTTAAAAGAGCTCAAAAAACAAACAATCTAGTATTTTGAATTTTTAACTTAGCTTAACAGGTTACAGAGAAATGCCAAAAATAGGTTTTCCATGTTAATCTTACAGGAAATCCACAAAACCCTATATCTCACTTATTTATTGATATAACTTGATAAAATTTGGTGTGCACATTCACTAGGTAGGGTTTAACTGATATTTGCTCAAAAACCCCCATTTGCGGGCAAACCTACATACTCAACCCCATGGAGTTTATGGGGAAAATTAAAAAGCGCCGAATATTGATACATTTTGATATTTACCTCACCTAACATTTATTAACAACTAACATTTTCTAACAATGTTAGAATTGGGTCTAATGGGTCAATGGGAATTGGGGAAACAATGGGTCTAGATTGGTTCCTTTGAATAAATATTTTTTTTAATTATTTTGGAGAACATATCGGTATATTAACCTCCCACACAACATTATCTATATATTAATAGGCAAGCATGTTTCGTTTCCTCCTTTTTTCTCAGCTCGTGTGCATCGTAGGAGAAATCCGCGCATACCGTTAGAAAGGTATTGTGCTGTAGATGAGCAGAATCCCATTCTAATTCACAGTCGACTATAGGGCTACGCCCTACAGGCTTTCAAAGTTCCAATGTTAATCTTATGGAGAAAAGAGAAATGATTGAATCATTAGACAGCTGTTAATTGTAATACAACTGCTAGAAAACAGGAAGCACAGATGTTTTCGTTATAAAATGTTATTAAACTTCTTGGTTCCAGATTAACTGAAATTTTGATCGAATTTCGATCAGGAGGCGATCTCTAGTTTCTATACTTATCTGCTCAGGGCAAAGTTGAGATAAAGGAAAACCCATTTTTTAAGTGATAAATTTTTATAAAACTAGTTAGAGATACATAAATTTATATATTTATCTAATATAATATATAATATAATATATGTAAGATATATCAATTTATATTATAGTTGTTATTACATTTAAATTAAACTTCTTACCTCGGCATTGTTTGAAAACATGTATAATTCATAATCTTCATTCATTGAAACCACCCCTCTCACTTTCTCTTCATTCATAAGCTAGAACAATACTACAAATTTTTAGTCTTCAAATACACACAACGACTCGGAGCCTTGACAAATTATTGAAAGTCCCTCAACAACAAACTATTCCACTGCAAATTCACTAAAACTAGTAAACATACAATCACAAATAGCCAACATTTGGTCTACCAAATTAACCCTAGAGAGGTCGCCTTCAGTTAAAACACGAGAGCGTGCACGAGGTAAATTTCCATCCCATAGGCCTATCTTCTTGTTTTTGTTATTGGTGGTTAAGGAGACCCTGGCCCAACTGTTAAGTACATCTGCCTCTAACGGGCATTTTGCCCAAACCCCCGGAAGGACGGGATATTGAAGGAAGAGAAAGCGTTCGGGACATCAGAGGGCCAATTCCCATGCTCACGTGACAACTGATTTTCAAGCTCAAACAGGTGGTCCACTCTGCGCTCTAAATGGCCAAAACCGACTGTCCATTCATATTCCTCAGCTATGGGTTTCCATGCCCACAGTGTTTACCCCCTGCTGTTTAGAAAATGAACATAAAGGAAGGGATATTGTCACAGTGGACAGCCAAAAGACTTACCACGCGTTATGACAACTTCGTTTGCTGTACCCAATGACAACTTCGCAACTAGTAAGTAATAAAACCAGTTTTTAAGTTGAAAAAAAATAAGTCATTTATTTGCCATTGACATACTTACCACTTACGCATCAAAACAATCACTACACAAGTTTTAACAATACGGTCCTTGCAAATAGCCTACTATTGCCCCAAATGCTAGCTACATATCTTTGTTGTTTTTCTATTCGTATTTCTTGGATGAAAATCAAATCTTGTGTTTTTAATTTCAAAATTTTTAAACAGCCTCTTGTGGCAATCATCGGTCTGTGACATAAAAACTATTAGCTTAAGTTAGGCCCCATATAATTTATTTAATTATTTTCCACGCCAAACACCATTTAAAATATTATTTGATAAGATAAGTTACAATTTTAATTAATTAAACTTGCTAAAGGTCAGTGGCGGCCCTAGAGTTTGCGGGGCCCAAGGCGAAGTTCAACGGCGGGCCTCTTTAAATACCTGAAATAAATCTAAACTAGCCTATTCAGTTAGAAAAAAGGTGCTAATCCAAAGAACAAGGAATAAGTTTTTGATATAAATTAATATCATTATAGTTAACTGTTACAAAACTACTTTTCTAGATTTTGCTATACTAAATTGACCAATAATTTTCTTGTACTTAAGATTAGAGGCAATATCTCTCTCAATGGATAAAATTGCCAAAGAAGAAAGCTCCTTCTCGTTAATCACCATACTTTTAATGGTATGAATATTTATCGTTATTTCAGATTTTTTGTTAATTTTTGGGTTATGCTGCTGTTTTTCAACATTTCATTTCATTTCATTTTCATCTGTTTGACAAACATCTTTGAGTTGAACTCTCTCCTATTCTGCAATCTGTAAAGTGCTTAATTTTTATAGGGAAATTCCACTTACAGAATCAGTACTTCCGTTGACTGCCACGCATAAAGTTTTAATTAATATATCCCCTTCACTCAATATGATCATTTGAATCGTGTTTTGAAATAAAAGATAAACTCATGTTTCAATGTTATCAAAGTGAATAAATGAATATGAATAAATGATTTATTGTATGCGGTTCCCGAACCACTTTGCACCTCTATCACGATTAAAATGCTTTTATGATTTGCATATATATCCTAAATGTTTGGCAAACCAGTAGATTTTAATTTATTTATTTTTACTAATTAAATGGCGAAGTAAAAATCTGCAGTCAATTTGTAATATGTAGCCTAGTTAGTAAGGTTAGTAATGCACCTACTGAATTTTTACTCATTCAACGTAAAAAATAATGTTATTATAGTACACGAGGTGGCCCGTGCGCAAATTGCGCATTTTATGATTAGGCCTATGTAAGAGTGAAACTCACCTACAGTACGTGAATGTTGATTATGAAGTGACAGAGATATATTTTTGTTTACTATCTGGCTTTTAAAATTCATATGAAGGTGATCAGCTGTTAAATTACAATTTACATTAAAGAACTTGCAATAAAAGTTGGTTAACATTTTAAAGCGCCCTCTATAAATAAATAAAAGGCAAGAGGGGCGAAGCCCGAAACGATATGACCTTTTTAATTACAATTCGTCACTGCGCTATGTCCTAAGCTTTAAAATGACACCGCAATCTTAAAAATCGGTTTAGTAGGTCGAGAGAAAAAGGGACGTAACAGACGAAACCCTTATAGAAATAAGAATATAGATTGCCACTTAAGTTGTATAATGGATCATCTTTACTCATTGTCAATATCTGGTTCTAATTTGAAAATCAAACCAAAACACATGTTCTAATTTACACAAAGCAGACGTTTTTTTTTAATCTCCATGCTATTCTTATGGAGAATGTTTTGCGTTATTTCTCATTTCCTGGTAATTTTATGGACACGCCAATAATTTCCCCTAGAGCATGGGACCGAGACCTTTAATTTGAGACCCCTTCCATCTTCCTGTGATTAAAATAACGTCCACAGTTTCACTCAAGAAATTTCGCTTAGATCATGTGATACGTGAATCGTGCGGGAAACAAACAGCAGGCAGACTAACAGAAGGAGAAGACAGACAACGCGACCAGCACTGCAGTCGCCAATGTGGCCAACACCAAAACTACAGTTAGCCTGTCCTTAAAAGTTAATAGTTTTGCAGGCCCTCACCAACCGTGTTCGAACAAACCTGAAAATTTTATTGTGTTGGAACGAAGTTTTGCCGATTTTTTTGCATATTTGAAATATGACGTTATTACATTTTCCACATGGTTCGCGGCTGTGCGGGGCCCCTAAAAAACGCGGGGCCCCAGGCACTGTGTAGCCTTTATGTAGGGCCGCCTCTGCTAAAGGTGCAACAGATTATACAATATATTATGTATATCGTATGGCTATCATAGCCAGCTACCGAATTAAAATAATAATAATAAAATAAATAAAAGATGTTCTGTAGAGCAAAGCACCTGCGTCAGTGAATTTAAAACTAAACTAAAATAAACATTTATGATCTCTCTATAAAGCTAGATGCAGGGCGATATTTTATTTTAATTATTTAGGGCCTAATCATTTAGGGATGGTGGTGTCCGGGAGTCCTTATCAGGGAGCGCCTCAGTTGACTTCAAGAAGGGTTTATTCTATGGGCTTGACTAGGATCTAATTAATGTTTAGGATAGGAGTTAGGGCCAAGCCGATTTTGTAAAGGATGGATGAAACAAAAAAACCTGTCACCTACATACCTGTTGTGTCATGTTTCTAAATGGTAGAGCTCCTAATATTACTGTATCATCAATTCTATCATACCAATTTCTATTGGAAACTTTTTCCATGACAACATTGTAAAATAGGGAAGGATAAAAACTTAACCTGGCCAACATTGCTCGTGTGTTCTTCACCATTCACATACAAAAATCAATTACAAAGCTTTGGTTTGATCAAATTACAACATCACAACATTTTTTATTTCACTCAAACTGTGAAAATGTAATTTTACGGTTCCTTGTTTAACGGTGAAAGTCCCGTTACAAGAGAAATCAAAACAGAATTGAGGTTATTGTTGTTTATGTAAAAACAGCTGGTTTTACAGCAGACAACACAACATACGCCATTTGAACGGCTCAGAGTACCATCTGTCAACTATATTTATTTTATTAGCATTGACTATGGATATCCATATACTATATTCATATCTCCATAGTCAATGGTATTACTCATCAAATTCTCGCCAAATCAAATCATTCTCGCCAAATTCAAATCAGTACTGTAGTCATAGTGATACTGCAGTTTCGAATCTGCTACGATTCATCTTCAGTCACACTTATACATAAACTTCTTTTGGATTTAAATAAAATTATTGCAAACATATTTATTTATTATATTTATTTTGCTACATGGCACAGCCACTTGACAATTTTTTAAAATGAAATCTCAATGACAATGTATTATAATCAATATCAAATAAAAATTAATAAAATAGTGTTAAGGGGGCGGTCTACCCCAGCCAAAAACAACAATGCCGTAGCGCTAGGCGAGTTTGGTGGCTGCAGAGGTTTACGGGGATCGTGTTTTAAAATTAACCAATTAAGATAGAGATTGGCTGTTAACTTTTTCTAAAAGTAGAAAATATTATCTAGTCGGCTATCTTTTTAGAATTTTGAAATAAAATTTCTAATTTCAGTAATAACTGTCTAAAGTCATCTGTTTTTAGTTTTGTAAATGCAGAGGTTTACGGGGATCGTGTTTTAAAACTAACCGCTTAAGATAGAGATTGCCTGTTAACTTTTTTTTTAAGTAGAAAAAAGGATCTAATCGGCTATCTTTTTAGAATTTTAAAATAAAATTTCTAATTTCAGCTATAACTGTCTAAAATCATCTGTTTTTATAGATTTTTAACTGAAATTTTCTATTGGTTTTAATGAACTAATTACAAAAGTGTAACAGAGGAAAATTAGTACCGTTATTCTTCTTTAATATGACACCTTATTTACAGCTCTAGGCTTCATTTTGCAGAAGATAACACGATTCTAAAACCCCCTTGCATTTGGGTGCGCGCCAGGGGTAGACCGCCCCCTTAAGAATTCAATACTAGTTTGTATAAACAACCATTCAACGTAAAAATTAACAAATAAATTAAAAAGGTAAATGATGGATTAAAAGGTACATATGCAAAATCATTGAATAAGAATGTAAAGGCAATGATGGGAGAACGAATATGAATGAGTTGGCAACACTTCTTCAGTTCACGGTTCAGTTGACGTTTTCGAAAAACATTTTTGTGAGTACAACAATAATAACCTCAATTTCAATTTCCCAATTTAGTTAAAGCACAGTATGGATGAACTAAAAGTAGATGCAACCTGATAACATAAAGTAATTCATTTATAGGCCTTCAGTTTTCTATTTTTGCAGTGCTTGGTTTTAAGATTCCAGGATGTGATTTCAGTATTCAAAAATTTTTACATTTCTTTTGGGTGAGTAAATTATTTAGACCTAGGCCCAGGTAGTTTTACTATATTACAAGATGGGATTGCAAATAATATCATTAGGCCTAAATGTTTTTGAGAAATGCTTAAATTTTTTAATATAAACAATATAAGTTAAGTCCTTAATTTACTTTATACTTTTCAAAATATTCATCAGAGCCTTACTGACTTCCTACTTCTTCAAGTTGTCCTGACCACATCGTGTCATGAGAGTCTGTTAAGTTAGGGTGGCCAAATCATCCACGGAGGAAACTAGGACAGCTCTGAATATGTACCCTTCCCTACCCCCCCCCCCCTCACCTATTTATTTATTCATTCATCTCCACGGCATACACCATTTTACAAAAAATAATACAGTAGAATTTACCACAAGACTATAGAGAATTTTACAATAAATTAACACACCATTGACTAATTATATGCTACATTCTTGGCAACAAAATAAATAAAGCGTAACAGACCTAAACAACAATACAACAAATCCAATCTAAAAATTTAGCCACCGTATAAATGACATGCGTGGCTGCGACTTCTACGAGTCAGTGGCTGCCCTGTCGCAGCGACCCAATGTGAAAGTGGCCTAAGCAGTAGGATAATGGGACTTGACGAATACTTGTTGAACTCTCGACTGACGGGGAATGCGGAAGGAAAACTTTTCAAGAAGTTGTGGGCAATCCACCCTGCCTTTAATAATATTGTACACCAGCATTGAGTCTAGCAAAGCCGTATACCAACCTACTGGTTCATTGTTCCGTGGATAAGAATTAGTGTTAATGAAGAACTGATTGATTCATAGTATAAGTTTTTATAATTACAGTTCATTAAGCAGATTCACGCAAAAACTTAGTTTCATGAATTTCCTAAACCTAAACTCTAGAGTACTAATACTCTATGTTAATGCAACATTGTTCAAAACTTAATTTGTCATTGATACAATAATTGATGACATAATGACTAAACTTACATAATGTTGACTATTAATGTAAGTATTTATGATAAAATACTTAAATAATAGCAGATTTCAAATAATTAAATATTACATTTTATATTACTCAGCACTGGTTGTAGATGGTAATGATCGGCCTTGCAGAAAAGGATATTTGTCACTGCTTCTGGCGTTCTTGACCATATCTTTATTATTTGAAACATAAGTTAGTTATAAAATTGCACACAGTTACATTTGTAATTATAAAGAATCTGGAGGATTGCTTCCAGCAAGTCCACTTCCACTCTGTTACGTAGTCAAAATTGTAAATGGCATTTTATGTCAATATTTTTAAAATTTCTTTAAAAACTGAATTCCGGAACTTTTGAGCGTCCCGATACAATTTTTCGGGACATCGCATACTATTATTTTGAGCTGAGCCATTGTTTTTGTTTATGTAGCCTAAATATTTTATCTGATGTTGTTACCTTTTATTTTAGGCCTATTAGTTATTTTTATTTAGAACGATAAGTACAAAATAGTTGTTAGATCAATCTGTGATATTTTTATTTATAATCAATTTTTTAACCTATTCAACCTAGATTTTTGACCTAATTGTTTGACCTGAAAATAACTTATATGACACAATTGGTGAATGTGACTTATGCTAAGAAGCACCGATTATATTCAACTTATTAGTTTCAATGAAGAAGTCCATTGTAACTACAGTGTAATTATTGAACGACCAATAAATATTGCCTATTAAAAAAACCGGGACAATCCCGGTTTTCCAGGATGTTTGGTCACCTTATGTTAAGTACTCGAATGGGGTGGTGTTCACAGACCCCCACGGTTTGTAAATTTTGTTTTTTTAGTTGAAGTATTTTAGATACACCTTTGCGATGCTCAGTACTTTCTAATGACATCGTTGCAGAGTTAGCCAGGTAATTTTCTGGCAATTTCCACAGTTTGCATAGTTTGCATACAGTGCTAAGAGACTGCTTGCGAGTAGTTGTGTTTTATAATTTGCCTTTATTTAGCATGTAGCCTATTAGCAATGGCGGACTTTGTTCTGTCCATACTGCGTCAGAAAAGGAGTGAAACAGAATCAGAATCATCATTTATTATCAATTGACATTTTTACAATGCATGTAAAAATGCATTAGCAGTTGTCGGAAAACAAGAAATAAATATATATATAAATATCAGCGTTCGTGTCTTTTCTTCTTGACGTTTGTCTCAAATAACTCACTAGAGAAAGGTACATCTTTGCTAAGGTTTAATGAGCAGATTCTCCAGATCACAGTGACAAGGGTTTTTTTTTACCAGGTATGATCAGCCTTGGGCTCAGAATCAATTCCACAACCTAGGGGCCATAAGTGGAGCTTGTGTAACTGATTGGGCTGTTTGGGTAAAGTGTGGAGTGTAACAGGGAAAATATGGAAATGGTGGTACGGGAATAATGAATCTAGATGCAGGCTTGCACCAAGATTTGCAATTTTCCCCTTCCGAGCGCACACTTACAACCATGAAAGTTTGTTGAATGACTAAATCATGTAGCTAAAAACAAAATTGTTAGTTAAAAATGTATTGTAATTGGTACGGTATGCCTACTTAAATTACATAAATAGCATTGATTTTTAGCAACGGTACACTTTTTTAGCGAATTTCCCTATAGGGAATACGCTATTACGGTAGTAGTCACGGTAAGACCTAAGCCCGGGACCATGATACTTTTTCGTTTTGAGGTCCCTAGAAGCCAAAAACACCGTTCGTTCAAATTGATATATATGTATATATATATATATATATATATATATATATATATATATATATCTATGTGTCCGTTAACACGATAACTTTTGAACGGAACCTCCGATTTTGATGAAATTTGGTACAGGGATGTAAGCCAGCGTCTACTAGGTTGAGTTCGCGAACCAGAATGATCGGACCATGGGAACAGGGTTTTATGGGGTTTCAAAAGGGTTAAAAATGGGTTTTTGGCTTTTTTTACTTTTATTTAGAAAATTCAACAATTTTAACTTAAACCATTTAAAAGAGCTTAAAAAAACAAACAATCTAGTATTTTGAATTTTTTACCCAGCTTAAATGGTTATGGAAAAAATCCAAAAAGTATGTTTTTCATGTTATTCTTATGGGAAATCAACAAAACCTTCTAACTTTCTTATTTATTGACATATCTTGATAAAATTTGGTATGTACATTCATTAGGAAGCGTTTAACTTATATTTGCTTAGAAAACCCATTTGGCGGCAAACCTACGTACTCACCCCTATAGGGTTTATGGGGAAAATAAAAAGAACACCATAGCCTTATAAAATTTGGTATGTACAATCACTAGGTAGGGTTTAACTTATATTTACCAACAAAACCCATATGGCGGCAAACCTACATACTCTCATCCCCATGGATTTTATGTGGTAATAGAAAATATACCAAAATTCCATTGGAAATTCGCTGAGTACGCAGGTCTGCTGCGACGGGGGTATTTTATATTCTCAGAATTGGCATATGTTTCTGTTGCAGAATACGATGTCTGGCATTCCGGCTCCACCACCGCTAGTTCCACTTCTCTCACCACCTCAGATTGCTCAACTTCGTCCAGAGAGTTGTGACGATTCAGACCTTTCTCTACAAGATTTGGGGAAATACCTTAACAAATGCATAACTAAACTAAAACCTGTACCGCAAACAGGTCCAAAGTAAGTGTAGCCTACAGCAATTGAAGTACTTAAAATATATTTTTTTTATTTCCAAGTAGGCTAGGCCTAGTAGCCAGAATATGGTCAGTGGATAAATGAAAAAAAGAAAATGTAAGAGTTATATTGAATAAAATCATTCCCCAAAGCAGAACAACGGGTGACAGTACGACATTGTCGCAGAAAGGACGTGGCTGCTGCAAAGAAATCAGCTGTGTTGAGAAAAATCGGACACAGCAGAAACATCCAAGCATTGAAAAGAGAGGTCAGCTGGGTTAGAAAGCATAGTAATTTAACTGTTATGAGGAAAAAACAAAACAGAAACATTTAATTTTCTAAACATTAAAAAAAATTTCCTCAGAAATATTTTTTAAAAGAGCTAGGCCTAATTTGTAACAATAATTCTATAAATTTAGGCCTATGAATTATCTATTTATTTACAATAATAACTCCAAATGTATGATTATTGTGTAGTTTAAGCTAAGCCTACTGTAAGACTATGCAGGAGAAAATTTTTGCCTATGTTGTTCCCATCGCAGAAAGATAACAAATGTTCTGCGTGGGGCATTCACTTGGAAATTTATATCCAGCTTACAAACTTGTCTAACTCTACAGTGTTATTGTTAGCAAAAATTTAACAAATAATAATATATGATCCACTATGTGTCCTACCTCCACTTGTTTTCCGAGGTCTGTTGTTGTTTAATTTTTAAATCATCATGACAAAAGTACAACAATTAACATGATAGTATTGATTTGTGCAGAACTCATAGTGTTAATTTTTAAAAGATTTGTGATTTGTAAAATATAATTGCCAACAATTAATTGTTTGTCAATGCTTTTTCAATCTTTTTACTACATACTGTACAACTTTCTAATTATCTAACCAACGTTTAAACGTTTAAAGTCAGCCACAAGTATATGAGCACAATATGACACATACAAGATCATATTGCCAGTGGCTTTTAAATGTTTATTTGAGAAAATAATGCGTTTAATGTTGCTAGCTGTGGACTGGCTGCTCTCGCGATGGTGGCCTCTCTGACACCGAACTCGTGCTCAATAAGTGACATATTCTTGGAGGCGCAATCAAGAGGGTTTACATACAATGGTGAAATGTTCTCTGTACTAAACATGAAGACACTAGCTGAGTTGATCCTGACCCCTTGGTTCATTGTTGAAGAATTTTCTGATGGCCTGGATGCTAACAGGGAACTCATCATTAAAAAACTTTATGGTGGTGCACTAATGCTGGTTCCGTATCCTTGAACAATCAGAGATAATGTATAGAGTTTATAATGTTTTGGATCAGATTTTGACTACAACTATTGCCTCGCTCTATTTGTAACTTTATAAGCACATAACATTCATTTAACAACTTAAACATTCGTTTTCTGAGAATAAATTTCCTCAGTGAAAAAGATAGTCAATCCCTCATGTAAGTTATATCACAAGTCTGTTAGTGTAATTTTGCAGCCTACTCCAAAAATAACATTAAAAAATAGTGGCCTATTTCCTACAATAAAATAAGCTTTTACAGTTAGTAGATTCAAACTATAAAAACTACCTAGGGTACCCAGGTAATCCAACGTATTAACATAAACTGTAGTTAATTTGGTTTTTGAGTTTTGTGCTTTCCTGACCTTTAGCTATACAGACAGCATTCATGACTAGCCGCTTATAACCATTATATGTGATATTTATTGTAAATTTCTCCACTAGTTTAGTCAAACTAAATCACTGGAAGCAGACTGAGTGAAAACTTCACAAAGACTATGTTGTTTTAGTTAGATTTGCATTAATGTAAACAACCCACTTTGACTCATCAACTGCCAATCCTTTTATGTCTCTAATAAAGGTAATAAAATTGAAGCGCAAGTTCCTTGACAAGTGCAGGTACGATGCTGACAAGGACCACTCGCCGTGCTGCCTGGGCGGCCACAAGGCGCATTGGGCCGTCATCTGCGGGGTGATGGAGGGGGCGGGGGGAGATGGAGAAGTGTACGTGGCCGCGCGGCATGGCAAGAGCCGCTACCTCGCCGTCTGGTCCCTGGAGCGGCTGCAGCGAAGTAACGCCAACCTCGCAGAGCTCGATCCGACCAAACGGGACGACCAACGGACCTACTTGCTGCCACCCGGGGGAGTCCGGGCTGGGCTGGCCAATAGATTTGTTCTGCTCACTAGAGTGTAGCATGACTTACTTACATATTGTATAGGGGATGATGCCAAGAAAGATAACTTTATAAAACTAATTTTTATTTTATTTACTCACTATGACTGGGTAAACAACGGCTAGTTTTCATCCTGACTTCGCCAATTCAAAAGGGTAGAATCCAATTATTTTATTTTCATTTTGTGTACATCTGCTATGCCTGAGACATTTTATAACGTTTTGAAGGGGAATGGTCCAACCCTGGTCTTGTCATTCTCCAATGTTGGCCTTATGTTAAATAGCATAATTAATTAATAGCCCAATGACAAATGGCCTCATTAAAAAGCTGCTAACTTTTAGAAAGATCAAACCGGCAACCTTTGGCTTCAAAGGCAAGCACATAACCACCCAGCTATCCAGTTATTATCAATTACATCTAACAAAATATGGGTTTGGGCCGTTCCTTAGCAAAACAATCAAATATGTCAATGGTATAATTATTGCTGAATAATATTTGTTCTCACCACAGTTTATTAACTTTTGTGTTGTTTATAGCTATTTTAGCCCTAACTGTCATTTACCGTCCTGCTTCTTTTGTCGGCAAACCAGTGTAGTTTCATTTGAAACTTACAATGATGAGTGCATTTTTTATTGTGTTCAGCACACAATTATTTTTGTGGGATGCATACACACCCAAAAACATAATACTATAAAAAAATAATAATTATAATACACAATTTTTAACTCAAAGGTTTTGTTTAATATTAACAAATTTCATGAAGAAGCTACTTCTTATTCAGTAAAAATGTGTTCTTTTATAATAGCAAAAATAGAATGTGGTTTTTATGGATAAAAACCAATATGTATTCAGTAAGGTGTTTTGTGTTATTATGAATCTCAAGATATCCTACAACATAGTTACCATTATAATTAAATATTTTGTTAAGTTTTAATCAAGTTATTGTTGTGTTTTATGTCCTAGAAATGCAAGCGCTAAAGAGAATAAGGTGAAAAATGCAGTTAAAACAATAAATTTTTACCGTCCCGCTATTTACCATGCAAGTTTAGTGTTTAGTAGGAAAATAACTACAATGGAAAGGGAACTGTCCAGAGTTGTCAAACTGTGATATAGTCCTTTGAGTGTGATTAGCTTATATAGAACAGAGAACATATTTTAGTATAACTTAGTTATATCTTAGTATAACTTTGTTGTGATGCCATCTTACTCTTGAAATTGCTTGATTGTTATTTTTTATAATAAATACTTTTTATGAAGATTTCTCAAGTTTTCTATTTCAAGAACCATCATATGTAATATGGAAAAACACATCTCAGTGGATTACAGTAGAACATCGATAATTCAGACATCAAAAATCCGGATCGTCGATAATCCGGATTTATATCTGGCAAGAAATAAAACACTGTGTACCGTCTGCCATTGCACTATGCTCTTTGCTGGAGAGTGGGCAATGGAAAAATACTGCGTAGCAAGGATTAAAGATTGATCGGAAGGGTGAGGGACATAGTTCAAGGCCACAAAGCCAATGCTCTACCCCGTCACCCGCCAGACGGCAGTCTAGCCAATTCTACACCTGCCACGTGGCACCCCGCCACCCGCCAGGCGGCATTAAAGCCATTTCTACACTGCGACGTGGCACCCCGCCATCCGCCAGGCGGCAGTCAAGCCAATTCTATACCTGCCACGTGGCATCCCGCCACCTGCCAGGCGGCATTCAAGCCATTTCTACACCTGCCACCTGCCAGGCGGCAGTCTAGCCAATTCTACACCTGCCACGTGGCATAACGCCACCCGCCAGGCGGCATTGAAGCCATTTCTACACCTGCCACCCGCCAGGCGGCAGTCAAGCCAATTCTACACCTGCCATGTGGCACCCCGCCACCCGCCAGGCGGCATTCAAGCCATTTCTACACCAGGACACCCTGGTGTAGTATTGAAAATCTGGAAAGTCTTGAATTAGTATTGAATTTAATAATGGTCTTGAAAAGTCTGGAATTAGTCTTGAATTTTAAGTCTAGTCTTGAAATTTACAAAAAATTTAACGATGGAGACGCTTGCAATTGCCGATTAAGACGCTCTGATAAAGATTGCTAACTAGAGACGCTTGTAATGCCCAATCAAAACGCTTGCAACTGCAGACCGTAAACAAACGCTCACGATTCTATTAAATAATATGTAAAATTCCAAAATTTGTTTACAGTAGACAATGTTGGAAAATGAATTTTACTAACATTTGCCTACAAGCTCAAGAAAACAAGGAAAAGCAACATTTTAATTATTACCAAATATGTGCAATTTTTATGTGTTCTATAACCTTAATTATACATTTGGTCCTTCGAGCCGGATGTTGCATACTGAGGGAGTTACTATCATTAGATTATTTCCGTTACCTGAAGGACCATGAGTTTCCATTTACCATTTCATAAAAAAGAGAATTTTACTTGCATTTAATTAGTTTAATGGAAAACACACACACAAATAAAAAATTAGAGAAGTGAGTCAACAACAAAAACATCATTCATTACTAAAAGATAAATATAAACATAAACAAAAAATAAAACATGTGTTTGTATGACAGTTGATTTGAGACAGGCAATATATAACACTGTATATAGACTATAAATAGTAATAATTTTAAATTGGGTAAACTTATGTTAGACTAAATCAGTGTTTTTAAGGCCAGCCATTACTCTTATTGCTTTTTTTTGTTTAATTAGAATCTTATCTAGATTATGATTTTAAGTGGCCCCTTGAATACATATTCCATGGTAAATGTGAGATTGTATTAGAGAATGATAGATTATTTTAAGTCTCTCGATGTGGCTTATTCGTAACATTTGCCAGAGAGCATGGATTCCTGATGACATTTTACTTAAAACACTCTCAACATGTTTATTCCATGACAAATCTTTATTTTTTGGTAATAATTTGTTATTAACTAGAATTTTAGGGTTAATTTTATTTTTATTTTGTGAAGTGGAAAACAATAGTATATTTGATTTCTCTGTGTTTAGTAAAAGGTTATATTTTGATCTAAAAATTGTTTTATATTAGTCAAATCAAGATTAGAACAGCATTCTAAACTATCACGTGAGTCTAATTTAATTTAAATTTAAGGAAAACCTGAACAAAATTTTGGTCAACAAGGCCAAGGGTTGTGATGAACTCTATAGACTAGTTAATCTTTGTGTTGTGGTAACATCTAAAAGAATTTTATATTGATTAATAGATTATTAAGAAATAAGAACAACCTTGACGCCACTTTTTTTATACTAATTGTAGCCAATAGATAGTGAATAAAAAAGGTTTGAGTTTGATAAAAACTTCAGGCAGAATGCGAATTTGAACCCACGACATCATGTTTCCAAATACTGGCGCGCTAACCACAATGTCACCAACTCACTCAAAACTCTAGTTATTTATTAAATTTAAACCGGAAAACAGAGCGGAAACCGGAAGCAAACGAGCTTGTAGAGGGGGTGAGTGAGCAGAGCAAACAAGCTCGTCTGACATGTTTGCTAAATTTACAAGTTTACTGAGAAAATGTTCAGTCCCCTGGTAATGTAATTTGAAAGTGTGCAGTAAAAATAGAACAGGAAGAATTAAGAGTAAAAAATATTTGTTTTACATACAAATTTTATTCAAATATAAATGCTGGACATAATAGTATGCAACTATATAAATGATTCTTAGGAATTACTTGAAAAATGTAATAAAAACTTTTGCATAACAAGAATAACAGAAATCAAGATTTAAAAAAAAAAAAAAAAAAAAAACAGCATCATTGGCTCTCATAAACGGCATTATAATCCTTGTACAAGCACAGGTATTATAATCCTAACAAGGCATTATCATATAAAAATCAAATAATTATTTATTTTAAATAAATTTCTAAATTTAAAAAAAATACTTCATACAAATTAGCTACAACGCAGTTGTAGCATACATTTTAATTTCAAATATAAAAGTTCTAAAAAAATCAAAATTGATTCTTAAATTTGCCTTCATTGATGTTCACTCTTAATAGCCCATATATGATTAAAATAATTGTGTAGTGAAATGAGAGTACATAGGCTCCCTATTAACCAGCTGCCTTTTAACCGGCCTACCATGTCACAAAACCAATGTCCTTTGAACTGGCCATTCCTTTAACAAAATATCAGTTTTGTATTGCCACAACCGTTGCTTTGGTATCCATATTTAAAATAAAATAATTAATTTCACATGATTTTACTGTTCTTTGTCTTGACAGAAGAGAACACCAAGATAGTGAATTTTTATTCTTATTTCCAGTAAATTCAGTACAAAAATTTTGGTTAAGAATCTAAAGTTAGGAATTTTAGGTCATAAATCTCATGGATGTCAGCGCTGTAGGTCTATTTTACATTCAATTGTTTAAATACACTATCAAGTTATAGTAGTGTACGTGTTTCGAACCAATTTATGTAAAGTTTTATGTGCACTCCCAAAGATAAAACCACGTTTAGTTTTACTACACTGAATGTATTGCTTATACTATTTATTAGCCGGTGTAGTTGAAATGTTTAAAAAAGTACAAAATGAGGAGCAAAATCTAAGTCAGTTTGTAATATATGTATATTTAAATAGAGCACTGGAAGTACTTTTTTCTAATTTATTTACTATTATCTTTTGACTCACTACTGAATTTAGGCCATAGAAAACTATGATTAATTAAGGCTTTTAAAGGTACGCCTGTTTAATCGGCCAACTCGTTATCCAGTCGAGGTGGCCGGTTAAGAGGGAGTCTACCTTAAAAAAATTATTGACCTTGACACGGACATCCTCAATTCCATGCAGGAGTGCAAATTTGTTGCTATTTTTTATCGATTTGGATTTATAATTTTTCTCCATATTGACTAACACACAGCGGCATGGGTTGTGATCACCGCGCGGACGCCGCCTCGACCGCCTGCGACGCCGCCAGCAGCACGTCTATGCTGGAGGGTGGGGCCAACATGTGCTTGTTGCGCTCCAATGCGCGGTCCAGCTCCGAGTGGACGTGCTCCGTCCGCACGTCGAAGCTGTGGAGGCTTAGTGAATCCAGCCACGCCAGCATGCTGCCAAGGTTCAGGAACAATACAACAAAAATGCCTGATTGAAAAATTGATGTTTTAATGACCTGTTGAAATCGTCTCGAAACTCTCCTAATAAATTTGCCATTTTAAAGAATACTACTTGACTTACCCATTCTTCGTTACTCAGATTGCAATGCCAAATCAAGTTATTTTTTGCCCTTCATGTGAGCTCGTTCGATATGCTCGCTCACCGTCGCTCGTTGGCGCTCACTTGCCTCGAGTCTATAAATCTTTCAGTTTTTTATTACTAATCTTCACCCAATACCTTGAATAAGAACAGCCGTTTATAAATTAATATTATAAATGTATCATGTGTTTTTTTTATCTCTGATTTACTGTCAATTGTTCTAGAGTTTTCACATGAAGAGCTTTCAATCAAAAATATGGTTGTAGGGGTTTTGACTTCTCGAAATGCTTAAACAACTTGTATTACATCCTAAACTCAAAAACAATCTTTCATTTGTATACTAAACTACTTCATTTACAACAATTCTCATAGTTTTTATTACAGAGAAATGGCACTCTGCGATTTCCAGCAAAATAAATACATGAATCTTAAATTCATTGCAGTTAATTTTTAAAAGTTTTATGATTTCATACAAGCTAAACTCCTCTTATATGTGAATACTCAGTTAAAATATTATCCCGAATTTCACGACAGTAAGTAGCATGGAAATGGTCAGATGGAAATCGTAATAGTTGTGTTCCCTCACCCCCTCTCATCCAGCACTGCCATTTATGGTTATTAGCTAAATGGCCATGTTAAGCTATGGGTATAGTTTCAATAATAAAAAACCTTTACTACTTAACATATTATTCTATTGATCTCGGTATTTCGTTCATCCATTCCTTCCTTTAAAACAGTAGAAATCCTCTTCTTATGAAATTGGCTAGTAGGTTATAAAATATTGTACCATGAAAGTGAGGTTATAAAACAATAACAAGCTTCCCACAGCTGGCTAATGTATATTGGGACCTCTATTAGGCGTAACGTTAGGGATCAGAACTTTGACAGTTAAGAGGGCGTTGGAGTGCCGCCATGTTGGATTTATTTCCCATAATAACAATGCTAAACTTGTCCCCGGCATTTGTCATATAATTTCTTTATTTTTTGTCCGATTGGTTCAGAATAAATAGCGTTTGAATCACAATTAAATTCTTTGTTTCTTTTGCATGATTGATTCTTTGTAAATAATTTATAAAATTCTGTAGAAAATGTTTTAAAAGTAGTAAAAACTTGCTTTGTTATTTCAAGTTAGTAAAAAACACTAATTTTTATAAAAAATTCCTCTCGCAAACCAAATCCGCCTTGATGAACCCTTTATTTAGAGCTATAAACAATTATTTTCTGATTATAAATAAAAGAGTTATTTGACATCCCATTTAACATTGCTCTTATGGGGGAAAGGCGGAATTTGAATTGACTCCAACGCCCTCTTAAATGAAGAGACGGATAACAGAAATTTCATTATAAATCTATCCATTTAATAGTTTCATAAGGTTTAGTTAGGAATTGATTACTGTTCAAGTGAATAATAATGAATATTTGAGGTCATACTGGAAGGCTGATAAGACTTGACCATTATTGTTTAGTTGATAAGTATTGTATGTTCACTGGCCACAGTTACTGGATATGGTGGCCAGTTAATTTCCTAGTCTATTAACAAGTTGTATTTTTGTTTTATATTGGGGAAATAAATTCATTATTTCATTTACATTGGCTATTTTCATACAATTCATGTTATATGAAGTTGAAAAGATAAATAATTACTTTTCAGCCACCTTATTATTAATTCATATTGCTGACCAAATACTTAATAGTTTTTTGAAATGATTTAACCATCAAAATATCTTGTTATATAATTAAATAATTTCATGTCCTTAAGAGGGAAACTTCTACCATTCATTGTGTACACTAACGTGAATAGACCTCTCATCCAATGCATTTAGTTTGAGGCAAAAATTTGGAGGTTTGGTGTTTTGAGGCCAGAGTCGCTGCCATTGATGTTGTTATTATTCAGCTGGGTTTGCTGTGCTGCAAAAACACTTTACCACAACATAAACATAACCCTCAGTTATAAAATATTCCAACCTTGGTTGAGAAGAGTGGTAGTACTGATTTGCCTATCATATGACTTGTACTTCCATGTACGCCACACGAGATCTCACCACCGTCAATAGGTTTCAAACACTCCTATGCTGTGAGAAGTCTACTCACATTAGTGTACATAGTCAATGCTTCTACTGTTTTAAGACGCATAAGAATCAATTTTCAAAACTGAATCAAAAGAACAGAATAAGTTATTTTTTACCAAAATATCCCATTACAAATCTAATGCAAGCTCAAGGAGGGTCCTGATAATCCATCTCCCACGCACCGAGAGCCAGTGCGGGGAACAATAAAGGTGCGGCAATTAAACACCTAAAACCTTAAATTATAAATTAATAATTCCCAGAAAATATTAATTCAAAACTTAGTTATAAATCAGTTCTTGCACGGAAATATTTGGAAAAAATGTTATTATTTGACTTAAAGGAATACAGAAATCAAAAGGCACATTAAACTATTCAACTATTAAGTTGGTTGGTTATCTAATGAAAGAGTTTAAATACTGAGTTCAGGGTGCTACAAATTAATTTATACATCTTACTAACCAACGACTTCCCAAGCTATCTTGAGAACTACTGTGAAATGGTTATGTATGCTAATGATACAAGCAAGAACAAAGACCAGCTAGAAGTTGACACGTAAGTCACTTTTAATATGGCAAAACAGTACTGCCTCTAAAATGATTTGTTTTAGATGTCTTCAGAACACCACAGCTAATCAATAGACCCAGGCAAAACTACCATGAATGCCTTCCAGAGGTAAATACAATAGCTTCAGGAAAATATCTCAGCGTAACCATAGACCAAAATATATTCTGGGAACGGGAACCCTATGTGAATAAACTCTTAAAAAAAATTAAGTAGTAGCCTAAGAAGAATTAAACATATTACCAACCCTCAAGTAGCCAGCCATGACAGCATACTACTCGCTATTTGATAGCCTGGGGAGGGACAACATCCACAAACCTCCACAGAGTGCTTGTCGTCCAAAAAAGAGCAATCAGAACGTTGAAAGGTCTTCGACCACTGGACTCATGTTGAGCAGCTTTCGAGGAACTAGGAATTCTGACCCTCATCAGACTCTACATTCAGAAAACAATCCTAAATGCAATCAAGCCAGGCCAAACGAGAACAGGAAATAAGACACCCCTATAACACCAGAAAAGGAAGAAACTTCCTTCTTGATCAGCATTACCTGAGCCTGACTGAGACAAAACACATCCTAAAACATCCTATAGAGGAGTTTTATTGTTCAACACACTGCCCAACCACTTCAGAAGGCTACCAGAAAGAGAACTCATCCCAGCACTAAAAACCTGGCTTGTACAATGACCCTTTTACACCATTCAAGAGTTTCTACAGTAGAGGACTGGAACCCATAGCTAACAAACACATACTCCTACACAATTGTAACCCAAACACTTGACCTTTGCTCTGTTCTAGATCAGTGTGTCTACTGGTCACTGAAGTCACCAAAAGTCACCGAAAGTCACTGATTTTAGTTAATGGTCACCGAAGTCACCAAAAAGTCACTGATTTTTCTTTAAAATGCAAGAAAAGTCACAAATTTTTAGTATAAATTGCGAAAATAATGGGATTACGAGCAAAAGTTTAGCGACTTTTACAATTTTCCCCCAATATTTCCTATCTTGGAGATGGAAAAGTCACTGATTTTTAACATTTTTCACCCCCAAAAGTCACCAAAAAGTCACTGATTTTTATATCTCTTTGGCAGTAGACACCCTGTAGATGAATATGAATAATAAATAATTTTTATTCTAAATTTCCGTTTGTTAAGTACAACATTTGATATTCATGTCTTGAAAACATTTGAATACTTCCAAAGCCATAGATAAAGAATTAATAATGTAAAATCTTACAACTATCGATTTGTTACACTTCTACTTAGTTTGAATGTAAAGAACACCAACATTTTTTAGATGGGACACCATTTGTACTGAAAATATTGGTTTATAATGAAACTTATAAAGCTGTTAAAGGATACGATTTTTCAGTTTTCTCTGTTTTCACTATAGTCGGTAGTATGTATTTATCTTTGAACTCTTCAATCTGTGGGTTCCATTTGCTCCAATCGATGGCTTCGTGCATGCCGTCACTTCCGTATCTCTGGTTGTACCTGTCGTAGTGTACCTGCAAAAATAACTTGACTGTTGTAAAAACTGGAAAATTCACCATATTGAGCTCAACACCAGTGTGCAGATTTTACATTAAACTAAAAGACGTTTATAAAATAATAACTCAACCTTAAATGTTATTTTATT
The DNA here is from genome assembly GCA_030545055.2 of Neoaliturus tenellus. Lineage (NCBI taxonomy): Eukaryota > Metazoa > Arthropoda > Insecta > Hemiptera > Cicadellidae > Neoaliturus > Neoaliturus tenellus. The sequence continues at coordinate 43,254,841 of CM061531.1, read as the reverse complement.
TTCATTTTATTCATAAAATAGGATTTTGGAGATTTTTAATTGTTTTTAATCACAATACAAGAACCATTTATTTTTATGAATTGAATGAAAATAAAATAACATGTTTAAACAATTCTATATTTAAAGATTTTTGGTCAATGACACTGTTTAAGAGAAATTTGTTGTCAAAAATTCCTTTGAACGTATTCCTTATGGGGTAAAAATGAAATTTGCACTCCCATCATCTCGAAGAAGTGGCTTTCTTTAGAGGGAAAATACAAAAAAATATAAATGTCTTAAAATTGTGTAAAATTTCTAAAAATATCATAAAATGTAATGTGTTCTATTAAAATTCTTTAAGTTTGCTGCCATGTTGGAAAATATCCGCCATATACAAACAAATGGGATTATATTCCTCATTGTCATAAAACAAGTGAAGTCCCCCAATTTAAGTTTTCTCTAATCTTATTAGGGGTCTGCAGTAAAACAATTAGCAGTGCAGTACTGTTCGGTACAGTACAGTTATTGTCTACCTAGGTTCTCTGTACAAAATCGGTACAGAACGGTACACGTGATCAATATAGGCCTAGCAGTATTAATATTGATGGGTAACGCTTCAAATATCTAATAACCTCATTTACCATAATTTGCTAGGTTACAACTTTAATACGGAAAAAATATCATAATCACTTAAGTCCTTGTACTTTGTCCCTGAGCATGTGTGCTGGTGTTATCAGTTTAATGCTGAGTAGTAAAAATGAACATGAAGTGAGTAGCAGAATCACAATAATAATTGAAAACATAGATTTATTTTTACAGATAAAAAAATTGCAAACATTGTAACGATTGTGAGTTGTCGAGGGTTCAGTTTCATCAGAATGACTCACTGAAACCAAGCTAGGCGACTTCGGCTGGACAAAGTTCAGCCGCCGGGCGAGCGATAAGCTTCCAGCGCTCGCCGCTGGAGCTCGCTCGGCAGGATATTAATTACGGAGACGGCCGCATAGACGCGCTGCGCCGTGAGTTAACAAAACCGAGAGCCTTTGTTGACCTCGGTCATTCCGTTTCCGAACCGTTCTAGTGAATTTAAAGACCGGCGAGTTAGCCTGGCACCGTGTATCGTTGATTAATTATACCGTATTATTAAACAATAGACCGGCGAATTAGCCTGGCACAGTTTACCGTTTATTACATTACGTTCCGTATATCGAACCAAAGACCGGCGAATTAGCCTGGCACCGTTTAACGTTTATTACATAACGTTCAGTATGTCAAACCAAAGACCGGCGAATTAGCCTGGCACCGTTTAACGTTTATTACATAACGTTCCGTATATCGAACCAAAGACCGGCGAATTAGCCTGGCACCGTTTACCGTTTATTACATAACGTTCCGTATATCGAACCAAAAACCGGCGAATCAGCCTGGCCAAATTTTATTTCATTTTTCGAGTTTATAATTTTATTTTATTCGTAATTATTTCTTTAGCATGAGACAGTAAATGATTATATAATGTTCAGAGAATAAAATAGAAAAACAAATATCCCTAAGTATTACCGGTAGGTGAATAACCATTGACAATTAGCTATTCTGAAAGCCTACTTAAACAAAGCCATTTCATATATTATACCTATCAAATGTATCCATGAATAAATTATTATTCTCTCCTTGTTTAAACGATACACTTAATTTCATTCTCAAACCACAGACATGGCACACACCTAAAAGTCGTAATGATGCAAAACGTAAACTCAAAATATTCACTTGCGCTATCAATGTTTCATCAATACCATTACTTTACACATTAAACATTAGTTCTTCAAAACTACTGAATTTTATCAAGGAAAGAAGTTTTACCAAAAATGTCATAAAAATAAATATAAAATTGAAAAACTCCAGAAAATTAAGCTCACATATATTTTGAGTTTGATGACTTAAAATACAGGTAAAACTGATTATTATTTAAAAAATAAATAAATAAATAAAAATAAAGTTACCACCATGAGTGAAAAAGTCAGATAATTTCAGGGTATACTTGAAACAACATTTCTTCAATGCGGATTGCCCAATCTCCTTAGATCCAAACTAAGGCAGATAAACAAACATATTCCTAAACACATCATAATCATCAATGTGAAAGCATTCTGCTTTTTCAATAATAAAGATATTAATTCATTTGTTCCAAAACCTGGACTGGGGGATGATAAACAAATCAGTTTCATAAATTATACCTATCAAATGTCTCCATGAATAAATTATTAATAGCTCCAGTACACTGTTCATTCGTAAACCACAGACATGGCACACACCTAAAATCCATAATGATGCAATGCAAACTTAACATATTCACATGTGCTATCAATGTTTCATCAATGCCATCAAGTTTTACTTTACATTATGACTAATGTAAAACCTTGGTTCTTCAAAACTACTGAAATTAAGGACAGAAATTTTTACTACTGAAATTAAGGACAAAATTGTCATAAAAATAAATATCAAATTGAAAAACTCCAGAAAATTAAGCTTGCATATATTGTGAGTTTGATGACTTTAAATACAGGTAAAACAAGCGTATGATTAATTACCACCATGAGTGAAAAAGTCAGATAACATCCAAGGAATGCTTGAATCAACATTTCTTCCATGTGGATTGCCCAATCTCCTTAGATTAAAACTAAGGCAGATAAACAAACATATTTCTAAACATATCATAATCGTCGATGTGAAAACATTCCCCTTTTTCAGCAATAAGATATTTATTCATTTGTTCCAAAACCTGGACTGGGGGATAAACTACATTTTCAGTCCATCGAGAGCCCAGCATCTTTTCATACCGCTTGTGCAGTGTAAGCCGCAATATTGGGCCATGATCAATGATGTCTAGCATTCCTCAAACCAATGTCCACTTGTTTTTGTCATGGGGACCGCGGAGGAGCACAGCGGCTGTGTTTTGTGATCTATCCAAGGCTTTTGATTGTGTGGTTCATGACATTCTTTTAGAAAAGCTCAGATTTTATAATTTCTCTAATTCAGCTCTTACATGGGTACAGTCGTATTTGGAAAACAGATATCAAAGAACTGTAATTGTGAAGAACAATCAAAAATTTATTTCAAACTGGGAAAAAATTAAATGAGGAGGTGTCATGCAAAAGCATACATATCCATAGAAATCCAAAATTGAGATTTTTATCACTCTATGGTCTTTGGCCTCATTGCTTTTAGCGAATTTCCCTATAGGGAATACGCTATTACGGTAGTAGCCATGGTAAGACCTAAGCCCGGGACCACTTTACTTTTTCATTTTGAGGTCCCTAGAAGCCAAAAACACCGTTCGTTCATTTTCATATATATGTATATATATATATATATATATATCTATATATATATATATGTGTCCGTGGTACCGATAACTTTTGAAGCGGACCTCCGATTTTGATCAAATTTGGTATGAAGGTGTAAGACCAGGTCTATTTTCATGAGTTCGCAAACCAGCATTGTCGGGTTATGGGAACGGGGTTTTATGGGGTTTCAAAGGGGTCAAAATTGGGTTTTTGGCATTTTTGGACCTCAATTTTAAAAATTCATGAATTTTAACTAAAACCATTCGAAAGAGCTTAAAAAAACAAACAATTTGGTATTTTGAATTTTTAACTTAGCTTAAATGGTTACGGAGAAAATCCAAAAATGTGTTTTCCATGTTATTCTTATGGGAAATCAAGAAAACCCTATATATTACTTATTTGTTGACATAACTTAGTCAAATTTGGTATGTACATTATCTAGATAGGGTTTAATTTATACTTGCTTACAAAACCCATATGGCGGCAAACCTACATACTCACCCCCATGGGGTTTATGGGGAAAATAAAAATTGTCAGAGCTTGATACAATTTTGTGTTTACATTCACCAATTTATTGATTAACTTAGATTTTCTAACAACGCCCCATGGCAGCAAACCTACATACTCGATCCTATGGTGTTTTTATGGGGAAAGTAAATAATCTAAAATTCCATTGGAAATTCGCTGAGTACGCAGGTCTGCTGCGACGGGGGTATTCAATGGTAAAGTTGGTTTGTAGCAGAAAAATACATATCCAATTGATTTTACACTCCAAAATTTAGAGTTTAGTGCAAAAGAGATCATATCCAAGCCCGAATTCAAGCAGAAGAAAACACATCCATTGCAGCCAATGACGAGCCAGTATTTTATCACGTGACTCCCTAGATGCAACAGCTATATTAACTACTGCCATAATATCTTTTATTGAATATATAATAAATAAAATAGATAATGATGAACAAGTTGTTACTGCATTTCTTGATTTAACTAAGGCGTTTGAAAGTGTATCACATCCAATTTTGCTTGATAAATTAAGTTCTTATGGAATCAATGGTAAAGATTTGGCTTTAATAAAATCTTACTTAACTGACAGGCTGCAATATGTTGAAACCACACAAAAAGCTTGAAACAGAGTTTTAAAAATAAAATCCAAAACTAGACTAGGCCTAATTAAATATTCAGTACCGCAAGGATCTGTTCTAGGTCCATTTTTATTTTTTTTGTTATGTAGGAAAACTACCTCAATGCCTTACAGAATTAAAAATAAATAATTAATTATGTCTTTTTGCTGATGATATTAATTTGACAATTTCAGACAAAAATATTAACAAAATTTTTCCAGCAGTAGAAACAGCAATAAACAAAGTAAAAACACAGCTAGGTAATCAAAACCTCTTGCTCGATGAAAATAAAACGACTTTTATCAAGTTCTCATGTAAGAATACTAAAAGCATAATTGAAAATCCACAATTTCCCTTTCAATTCCAAGATAATACAAAATTTTTAGGATTAATAGTAGATAAAAATCTTAATTGGACATTTCACATTGATAAACTATGCTCTAAATTGAGTTCCGGTATTTTTGCAATTTAGAAGATTAGCCTATCTAATATTGTAAGTTAAGAATAAAAAATTCAAATGATCAGCCTATATTGTTAGTATTTTTAATTCAAGGTACCGTTTTTTTATTTTTTTTATTTTACAGAATAAGCAAAAAAAATGTCTACAGAATAAGCAAGTTACATCAAACTAAACTAACTAGTAGGCCTATGTTTTAACCAATTTCCGAGCAAATGAAAACATATCCCAAACCAATTCAAGCAAAAAAGAACTCATCCGAGGCGTTCAATCAAAATACAACATATCCATATTTCAACATTAAATATTTAAATATTGGTATAAAATTTATCAAAAACTGGTTAAAAAAATTGTTATTTTCAAGGGAAGGAAATATATGACTAATTTTTTTCAGATTTTACTAACAAATTAATTAAATAATGGTTTTTCTGTGTTTTCCGAAAATCTTTTAAAGTGGATATGTTTCCTTTTGCATGACACCTCCTCAAATGTGGCATTCCTCAAGGCTCTATTTTAGGTCCTCTATTATTCTTGATCTATGTAAATGACGTTCCAAGTAATATTTCTACAGATCTAATTCTATATGCAGATGACACAACAGCAATTATTAAAGCTAAACATACAGAAGAACTTAAATATCTTTTAGACCAAGCTTTTCATCAGTTATCTGAATGGTTCGGGGCAAATGGTTTGAAATTAAATGGTTCGAAAACTCTTTTGATAAAATTTTCAACACTTCAAAATAAAGATAATGGTTACCCAGAGATTTTGGTATATGGGGATAAAGTATCTTTTGCTGATCACGCTAAATTTTTAGGAATTGAAATAGACAAAAACTTAACTTGGCGATCACATATAAATTGGATAGGGAAACGACTTAACACATCAGTATATCAAATGCTTGTGATTCGTGATGTTGTTGATTTTAAGATTAAGTTAATGGTTTATTATGCATTGTTTTATTCTATTGCCTCTTAAGGTATAGAATTTTGGGGCGTAACCTCAGATGCTGTGTCGATTTTTAAAATCCAAAAAAAGTATTTAAGAATAATGACCTTTTCAAATTCAAGAACATCTTGCAAACCTATCTTTAAAGAATTAGAAATTTTAACTCTACCTTGTTTATATATTTTTCGAGTTTTGCTTTTTATCAAAAATAATCTGTCAAGTTTAGTCAAACATCAGCATAATCATACTTATGAGACAAGGTTTAAAAGTGATTTTCAATACCCCAGACATCGACTTAATGTTTTTGAAAGGACACCTCACTATATGGGTATGAAACTTTACAATAAATTACCTATTGAGTACAAATCGATACAAGATACTATTAGCTTCAAAAACAAAATAAAGTCTTTTTTGCTGTCTAAGGTGTATTACTCAGTTCAGGAATATTTAAACGACAGTTCAATTTAATTAAGCATTTAAATTATTATTAATTTTTTTTTTTTTACTCATTGTGACTTACTTTAAGCCCTGTGAAACATTAGTTAAGTTGACTAAGTATTGTAACATACTTCACCAAGCCTTATTTTAAGTTTTATTGACAATGTTACCTGTTTTCTAGCTATGCTAGCTATACAAAACGTTTTTTTGTAACAATAAAGGAATTGATTCTGATTCTGATTCTTTCCCACAAGAACTTAGCCTGTCAACAATTCTTGACACATCGTACCACCTGGTAATCGACAGAAGGTTTAGTTGAATCAATCTTATTGCAAGTTCTAAAGATTGAATATCACGTCTTTTCAACAAGTACTCAATGCCTGACAAGGTAGGGGCTGCCAAACTTTTGTACCTCTTGTACGAATCTAAATGCTTTCTAAATCTAGAATACAATAGTCCAACAAATTTGTAAAATTGAATGGCAAGGTCTGTGTTATAGTAAGCCAGGAAAAGTTGAGGGTTATGCATGGACTCACCTGCCCCCTAATAGTACATCAGATCTTCATGTATGTGCTTAAGGCTGTTAAATAGCACAGTTTTTATTTTTTTCTCCATATTTGTTGATATTGGAGATCAATAAAAATTTATTCATTTTTGCCTCCAGGATTGATCAATGACTGAAGATTAGGTTACGTACCTTGTGCCGTCGTCAATCCATATAGTTTTTCTGATAACTAGTTTCGGGACTGTTGTCCCATTTTCAAATCAGTAGAACGTCGTCAAAACTTTAAAACACAGTCATATACTTTACATTTAAAAAAACAACACATAACACAACACACGCGCGAACATTTAACAGTTAATTTGAGGTTGGCCGGCCAAGACATTGAAGGTTACCGAACATGCGGCGGACGGGATGACGGATGCGACACGACTATCCGATGCCCGCTTGATGACGTTGGTTGGGGGAGGGGGTGGACAGCTGATAATTGTTATCGGGATCTCTATTGTTATTACTTAGTGACTCGACTCTGTCAAATAAAATATTAGAACCAAAGTTAAGTTTCTCATTCAGAACATTGTTTGGGGATTTTTTCTGTGCTTTATAAATTTCGTAGCTTTCAAGTACATTCATTACAGGGCCTTTTATGCACTTGTGTAGGATTTGTAAGTTCTCAATGCAGCTATTGACATTGTGGTTTTCATTAACCAGGTGTTCCGCAAATTTTGAACGTTGGGTTTGCAATTTGGGTTTTGGAAGGTGTTCACCAAATCTAGTGCGGAAGGAACGACCTGACTGTCCTACATAAATTTTCGGACAGTCGCTGCACGTTAGCTTATAAACTCCTGTGCCTTCAAGGTTGTTTAAATTATTCATGGGAGGGCCTTTGTTTAGGTGACGTTCAATCTTATTAGTGGTTTTACTGGCGAGAATTACATTTTGTTTCTTTAGTTCATTTTTCAATGTAAAATGTAAATTATTTCCAAATTACACAGAAACAAAAGTACAATTAGTTTTATCGGATTGTTTTTTGTTCTTTTGTTTATTTATTAGATTATCTATTATACTGCTGTGATAACCATTACTGACAGCTATATATTTCAGTATATTGTATTCATTGTTGTAATCGGTCTGTGATAATGGTACCTTTAATAGTCTATTCACAAAACTATTGTAGGCTGCCATTTTATGAGTTTGTGGATGATTGGAGGTGGCATGTATTGTGTGATCCGTAGTAGTCGGTTTTCTAAAGATATTGAATCTGTGGCTACTGTCATCTTTTGTTATGTAAGATCTAGGAAGTTCAAGGACTTGTTCTGTTCGGTTTCTAGCGTGAATTGGAGGTACTTAGAAATACTGTTCAGATTATTGTTGAAAATATTTATCTGTCTTAGATTGCCGTTAAAGACTAGGAAAGTGTTGTCCACATATCTTTTATAAAAACTAATCTTGCTGGCGTGTTTATTGGCATCTGAAAAAATAAATTCATTTTCAAAGCTATTGAGGTAGATCTCAGATAGTATACTAGACAAAGGCGATCCCATTGCAAGGCCATCTTCTTGTAGGTAAAATTTATTGTTAAAAGTGAAATAGTTTTGGCTTAAAGTTATTTCAAGTAAACCAATTAATTCGTTGATAGCATTTACACTGAGTTCGGAGTTATTAATTAAGTTTTTTCTTGTAATGTCCAAAGTTTCATTAATGGGAATGTTGGTGTATAAATTAACAATATCCAGTGAAGCCAGCATGTGTCGGTTTTCTATTTTGAGATTTTTGGTTGAGTCAATGAGCTCTAGGCTATTTCTTACCATATATACATAACAAAATGAAATTCTCGCCAGTAAAACCACTAATAAGATTGAACGTCACCTAAACAAAGGCCCTCCCATGAATAATTTATCTATCATGTTCTCGTTGGAAACAGCACTCTTAGCGGCTGATCATTTACATTAGCTCTTATTCGGTGACAACTACAACAAACTACAGTGATATGAATGCCCGCCGCCACAGACGCTATCGTCACTAAGGACAGTTGTTTGATAAGAAGTGACGAGAACTGTATCAACTGCAGATTGAAAAGATATGTCCTAACCTCTAAAGTGACCTGGATTAGGTGAATGCATTCAGGAAATAATACACGATCGCTATGCGAAAAGAGCAAGACCATTCAAAAGCTGTTAGCTATATATATGAATATATAGAACAAACAGTTTACTCTAATCTATATATGAATTTATATAGATCAGAAAAAAATAGAAACGTTCTAAATTTTTCAATTTGTTTAGCCAACACCAGATTGGCTTTTAAAATATGGGCAATGTTTTCAAATAACTTTATTTAGATCGTTATATATGTTTCTTCCAGAGGTTTAGATGTTGTATAAACGTACTCTGTGGCGTTTAAGTTACTTTCTCGTTGTACTTTGCCTACACTTTTTAGATTGGTTATCACACTTACTCTGTCTCTAGTCACGACAACTAGCCTACTAATACATCACGTCTTTGTTTAATGATAGTTGCCCTGGAAGTTTCATGAAATAAGTTTAGGATTGGAATTTAACCAAACGCGAAGTACAAATAGTTTAGTTTTAAATAAATAATTAATTGTAATCATGAGTGATTCTAACACTGGCGATACTGCTCCAATGATGGCATCTGCCGCTTCTACAATAGGCCTAGCCTAATGCGGCTACAAATGCCTGTTAAAAATAATTTTTTAATCCCGTTTTGAATTTTTTTTCATTAAGTTAAAACTTTGTTTGTTCTTTTATATAATTAGGCGACGAACTGGAAAAATACTGATACAGCATGAGGCTATAGGCTTTCTTTTGAAAATCTCTATTTATGTTGTAACATGCGGTTTCAGGGGTGTGACAATATTAACGGGTTACAGATCAGGACAACACCCTCTGAGTGACCGTCCGTCACAATAATTTCGGATAGCTACAGTCAAGCTGGGTATCTCCAGGGCTTGTTATAGCCAATGTATATTTCGATTTAATAAGTAGGCTCAGAGCGACATCTCACCATACGGATCAACAATGTCGAGACTCATCATTGCTTAATTTTGATTGAATAATTGCATCTAAGGGTGGTGATAAAAATTATAATGACGCAATTCCAATGATCCGGTATTTATAGTCTAATGTGGTAAGTTATTGACGATAAGCGCGCCAGGCTAATGCGCCGGTCTTTGCTTATTCGGTAGTGGTATATGAAGAATTATTTACAAACCAGTAAAATATAACCGTTTAATTAAAATAAAATCTTTGCCTTATGACGCTATGCCGGGCTAACTCGCCGGTCTTTAATCAAAGGAAATAAAAATTATTAACACTTAATAATATTAGAATGTGTCAAAATAAACCACTTACTTTAACACCACTATGCCGGGCTAACTCGCCGGTCTTTCAATAATACACTTCCTTGTGGTTTGTTCATTTTTCATTTTGAGAATTCTCATAGATTTCTGTACTCGATTACAGTATTCAAGGTTTATTTCAACTAGTCTCTGATCAGCATTTATACATCACGTCCATGTTTAAATTTATCTGAGAAGAAATTGAGGTTGACAAACGTACCTAATTCAACCCACCTCATTGAAAGCTAGGCCTTGGCCAGCATTTGAAGACATATTTGCTTTCTTCAAGGTAATTGGTGACAAGATTAGCTACTCAAAACGCAGGGGGCTGAGTAGGAGTGATCGGGTCAGGGGGGTCTCTCAATGCCCCGGTTTCATCCCTCCCGATGAAGACAGAGGCACTTATTGTTCAGAACGAGGGAAACAGCCAACCAGGTCATTTGGGAATGGAAGAAGATCCTTTGGCCAGGTTCATTTTAGAATTGACCCTTCCGAATATATTACGCCCAAGAATGATCTAAATGAAAATCACGATTCAAACTGTCTTAAAAAGTTCAAAAAAGAACTTGAGGATTTGGAGAAAACTAAGAAAGGGTGTATTGTGTGGTACATATTAGAGTATTTTGAAAATTGTGACAAAGTTGTTCCATTGGTCGATACATTAATCTTAAAATGCCTTTTCGGCAAATATATTATGGAAGTAACCACCAAAAACTTTTTATTGATTGAAGATTAGGTTACGTACCTTGTGCCGTCGTCAATCCATATAGTTTTTCTGATAACTAGTTTCGGGACTGTTGTCCCATTTTCAAATCAGTAGAACGTCGTCAAAACTTTAAAACACAGTCATATACTTTACATTTAAAAAAACAACACATAACACAACACACGCGCGAACATTTAACAGTTAATTTGAGGTTGGCCGGCCAAGACATTGAAGGTTACCGAACATGCGGCGGACGGGATGACGGATGCGACACGACTATCCGATGCCCGCTTGATGACGTTGGTTGGGGGAGGGGGTGGACAGCTGATAATTGTTATCGGGATCTCTATTGTTATTACTTAGTGACTCGACTCTGTCAAATAAAATATTAGAACCAAAGTTAAGTTTCTCATTCAGAACGTTGTTTGGGGATTTTTTCTGTGCTTTATAAATTTCGTAGCTTTCAAGTACATTCATTACAGGGCCTTTTATGCACTTGTGTAGGATTTGTAAGTTCTCAATGCAGCTATTGACATTGTGGTTTTCATTAACCAGGTGTTCCGCAAATTTTGAACGTTGGGTTTGCAATTTGGGTTTTGGAAGGTGTTCACCAAATCTAGTGCGGAAGGAACGACCTGACTGTCCTACATAAATTTTCGGACAATCGCTGCACGTTAGCTTATAAACTCCTGTGCCTTCAAGGTTGTTTAAATTATTCATGGGAGGGCCTTTGTTTAGGTGACGTTCAATCTTATTAGTGGTTTTACTGGCAAGAATTTCATTTTGTTATGTATATATGGTAAGAAATAGCCTAGAGCTCATTGACTCAACCAAAAATCTCAAAATAGAAAACCGACACATGCTGGCTTCACTGGATATTGTTAATTTATACACCAACATTCCCATTAATGAAACTTTGGACATTACAAGAAAAAACTTAATTAATAACTCCGAACTCAGTGTAAATGCTATCAACGAATTAATTGGTTTACTTGAAATAACTTTAAGCCAAAACTATTTCACTTTTAACAATAAATTTTACCTACAAGAAGATGGCCTTGCAATTAGATCGCCTTTGTCTAGTATACTATCTGAGATCTACCTCAATAGCTTTGAAAATGAATTTATTTTTTCAGATGCCAATAAACACGCCAGCAAGATTAGTTTTTATAAAAGATATGTGGACAACACTTTCCTAGTCTTTAACGGCAATCTAAGACAGATAAATATTTTCAACAATAATCTGAACAGTATTTCTAAGTACCTCCAATTCACGCTAGAAACCGAACAGAACAAGTCCTTGAACTTCCTAGATCTTACATAACAAAAGATGACAGTAGCCTCAGATTCAATATCTTTAGAAAACCGACTACTACGGATCACACAATACATGCCACCTCCAATCATCCACAAACTCATAAAATGGCAGCCTACAATAGTTTTGTGAATAGACTATTAAAGGTACCATTATCACAGACCGATTACAACAATGAATACAATATACTGAAATATATAGCTGTCAGTAATGGTTATCACAGCAGTATAATAGATAATCTAATAAATAAACAAAAGAACAAAAAACAATCCGATAAAACTAATTGTACTTTTGTTTCTGTGGAATTTGGAAATAATTTACATTTTACATTGAAAAATGAACTAAAGAAACAAAATGTAATTCTCGCCAGTAAAACCACTAATAAGATTGAACGTCACCTAAACAAAGGCCCTCCCATGAATAATTTAAACAACCTTGAAGGCACAGGAGTTTATAAGCTAACGTGCAGCGATTGTCCGAAAATTTATGTAGGACAGTCAGGTCGTTCCTTCCGCACTAGATTTGGTGAACACCTTCCAAAACCCAAATTGCAAACCCAACGTTCAAAATTTGCGGAACACCTGGTTAATGAAAACCACAATGTCAATAGCTGCATTGAGAACTTACAAATCCTACACAAGTGCATAAAAGGCCCTGTAATGAATGTACTTGAAAGCTACGAAATTTATAAAGCACAGAAAAAATCCCCAAACAACGTTCTGAATGAGAAACTTAACTTTGGTTCTAATATTTTATTTGACAGAGTCGAGTCACTAAGTAATAACAATAGAGATCCCGATAACAATTATCAGCTGTCCACCCCCTCCCCCAACCAACGTCATCAAGCGGGCATCGGATAGTCGTGTCGCATCCGTCATCCCGTCCGCCGCATGTTCGGTAACCTTCAATGTCTTGGCCGGCCAACCTCAAATTAACTGTTAAATGTTCGCGCGTGTGTTGTGTTATGTGTTGTTTTTTTAAATGTAAAGTATATGACTGTGTTTTAAAGTTTTGACGACGTTCTACTGATTTGAAAATGGGACAACAGTCCCGAAACTAGTTATCAGAAAAACTATATGGATTGACGACGGCACAAGGTACGTAACCTAATCTTCAATCAATAAAAAGTTTTTGGTGGTTACTTCCATAATATATTTGCCGAAAAGGCATTTTAAGATTAATGTATCGACCAATGGAACAACTTTGTCACAATTTTCAAAATACTCTAATATGTACCACACAATACACCCTTTCTTAGTTTTCTCCAAATCCTCAAGTTCTTTTTTGAACTTTTTAAGACAGTTTGAATCGTGATTTTCATTTAGATCATTCTTGGGCGTAATATATTCGGAAGGGTCAATTCTAAAATGAACCTGGCCAAAGGATCTTCTTCCATTCCCAAATGACCTGGTTGGCTGTTTCCCTCGTTCTGAACAATAAGTGCCTCTGTCTTCATCGGGAGGGATGAAACCGGGGCATTGAGAAACCCCCCTGACCCGATCACTCCTACTCAGCCCCCTGCGTTTTGAGTAGCTAATCTTGTCACCAATTACCTTGAAGAAAGCAAATATGTCTTCAAATGCTGGCCAAGGCCTAGCTTTCAATGAGGTGGGTTGAATTAGGTACGTTTGTCAACCTCAATTTCTTCTCAGATAAATTTAAACATGGACGTGATGTATAAATGCTGATCAGAGACTAGTTGAAATAAACCTTGAATACTGTAATCGAGTACAGAAATCTATGAGAATTCTCAAAATGAAAAATGAACAAACCACAAGGAAGTGTATTATTGAAAGACCGGCGAGTTAGCCCGGCATAGTGGTGTTAAAGTAAGTGGTTTATTTTGACACATTCTAATATTATTAAGTGTTAATAATTTTTATTTCCTTTGATTAAAGACCGGCGAGTTAGCCCGGCATAGCGTCATAAGGCAAAGATTTTATTTTAATTAAACGGTTATATTTTACTGGTTTGTAAATAATTCTTCATATACCACTACCGAATAAGCAAAGACCAGCGCATTAGCCTGGCGCGCTTATCGTCAATAACTTACCACATTAGACTATAAATACCGGATCATTGGAATTGCGTCATTATAATTTTTATCACCACCCTTAGATGCAATTATTCAATCAAAATTAAGCAATGATGAGTCTCGACATTGTTGATCCGTATGGTGAGATGTCGCTCTGAGCCTACTTATTAAATCGAAATATACATTGGCTATAACAAGCCCTGGAGATACCCAGCTTGACTGTAGCTATCCGAAATTATTGTGACGGACGGTCACTCAGAGGGTGTTGTCCTGATCTGTAACCCGTTAATATTGTCACACCCCTGAAACCGCATGTTACAACATAAATAGAGATTTTCAAAAGAAAGCCTATAGCCTCATGCTGTATCAGTATTTTTCCAGTTCGTCGCCTAATTATATAAAAGAACAAACAAAGTTTTAACTTAATGAAAAAAAATTCAAAACGGGATTAAAAAATTATTTTTAACAGGCATTTGTAGCCGCATTAGGCTAGGCCTATTGTAGAAGCGGCAGATGCCATCATTGGAGCAGTATCGCCAGTGTTAGAATCACTCATGATTACAATTAATTATTTATTTAAAACTAAACTATTTGTACTTCGCGTTTGGTTAAATTCCAATCCTAAACTTATTTCATGAAACTTCCAGGGCAACTATCATTAAACAAAGACGTGATGTATTAGTAGGCTAGTAGTCGTGACTAGAGACAGAGCAAGTGTGATAACCAATCTAAAAAGTGTAGGCAAAGTACAACGAGAAAGTAACTTAAACGCCACAGAGTACGTTTATACAACATCTAAACCTCTGGAAGAAACATATATAACGATCTAAATAAAGTTATTTGAAAACATTGCCCATATTTTAAAAGCCAATCTGGTGTTGGCTAAACAAATTGAAAAATTTAGAACGTTTCTATTTTTTTCTGATCTATATAAATTCATATATAGATTAGAGTAAACTGTTTGTTCTATATATTCATATATATAGCTAACAGCTTTTGAATGGTCTTGCTCTTTTCGCATAGCGATCGTGTATTATTTCCTGAATGCATTCACCTAATCCAGGTCACTTTAGAGGTTAGGACATATCTTTTCAATCTGCAGTTGATACAGTTCTCGTCACTTCTTATCAAACAACTGTCCTTACTGACGATAGCGTCTGTGGCGGCGGGCATTCATATCACTGTAGTTTGTTGTAGTTGTCACCGAATAAGAGCTAATGTAAATGATCAGCCGCTAAGAGTGCTGTTTCCAACGAGAACATGATAGATAGCCTAGATGGTGTTGGACGGCGAATTATAAACTGTATTCCTATCCGTGTACTCGGCAGTCGGCGAACGACACATTGTTGGTTATGCGTTAATCCATAAAAACAACGAAATAACGACAAAAAAAACTAACTCAGTGTTTCTAAAGTCAAATATAAATAGTAGATACATTAATATTTTTGACATTTGTAATCTGTAACAAACCGTATTCGTACTGATGCCTTTAACCGTACCGAACCGATGACAGTATTTCACCTTGTACCATACCTATACTGAATTTTCGGTGCACCGCAGACCCCTAAATCTTAAACAGTACTCTCTTGTTCAACCAACTGGGCAACGTCAGAATCTCAATCATCGGAACTGATAGTCTGTACTTTATTACAGTACAATTTATTTTTGTACAAAAAAGTTTTACTTTTTAACACCTTCAATCTCCAATTTGTTATACCCGCAACACAGTAACGTATCACATTTTTCATCATTTGTCACTGGGTGCTTTTCATAACCTGCATCTCTCGATGTGTTATCGAGGTCGTCAAGTATTTACATGGAAATAGGGAGACAGGAAGTAAACTTCGACCTCCCAAACTCTCTGTCTGTCTCACGGGTGCACCTGTATTACATGGAATGTCAATTTGTCTGTCTCACAGGTGCACCTGTATTACATAAAATGTCAATTAACAGTTGAAATAAGAGTGAAAAGTGGAAAAGGTTTGTGTGTCTATCAAGGAAAAACTTAAATCTATTAAAAGAATATATACCATGAGAGTCAGTAAAAAAGATTGCTATCGAATATGGTTGGTGACCTTTATTTTCTGTGTTGTGTTTTATTCTTATAGGTTCATTGTTACTCTGTTGGAAGTTTCAGTATGTTATTTTCAGACAATCTCTTGTGTTTTCCCACAAACAACACCATAATTGGTAATGGTGAAAACCATGCACAGAATTTGCTTTATCGGAATTTTTTGATATTAGAATTGGCCACTTTGGTTCCGATGAACAAGAATGCACTGTACCTCCTCCAGGAGCAGTCCCAGGCCGGGTGCGATGGGAATGTCGAGCTTCTCACGGTCCCAGGACCGCACCAGCGTGTCGGCCGTCGTCAGTCCCCGCACGATAGCGATCATCAGCCCCACCATCTTGCGGATCTGGTGGAGCATGAAGCTCTGACCTGCGACACGGCAAAACAGTGGTAACTAACTGTGTGGCACACAGCAACTGTCCTTCTATGATGAAAGAGTTCAAGTAAATGAGAGACATTGGTTGCAAAGAGCCAAACTCACGGGTCTAACTACATTGATGATTAGTCAACGCAAACTATTTCTAATGCTAATCAACAAATGTTCTCAGAGAAAAGGTCTTTAAGTCATGATGAAGTTTACAATACTGTAACACATAGAATGAAAATCGTTTTCAGTATTGAACGATCTTTACATATTCTTAGGTTGAAGGAAATTGGTTTGTGTAAACAAGGTGTTAAAAGAGTCTGTATACTCTTTATGTTGTTTGTCTTAGTAAACAAATCTGAAAGCATGGTTCTAAAAGCAATGCATTTGAACATGGACCATTAATAATATATTTTGTCACAAATATCACATAAATGATTTTTTATACTGATAAAGCACTGAAGAAAACTTTTATGATTTCAATTACTGCAACAACAAAAAATGTATAAATACCTTTAACTTTCATAGTTACAAACTCCAGGTCTTCCTTTATAAAAGGCTCTCCACAAGAGAAATTCATTATGTACCTCTTGGAACTGGGATCTGATGGTAATCTGCAAAAAAATTTGATGAATGATTAAAGTTATGTTGATTAAAATAAATAAATTAATAATATTAGAGGATATGAAAGATTTTACATTCTATACAATTTTATTTAATGAAACTTGTTGCACAGTATCATTAAGTAACATACATAGATATGATCAAATCCCATTATAAGATTTATTTAACAGTATATTTCAATTTCATGTACAGTAGAAGCTCGATTAACTGTTACTCTCTGAGATCCATTTCTGAATATGCACATAGTGCCACATTGAATGTGTCACAATTGACAAAGTGTTTAAAATATACACGTGTGATTTAGTTGTGATTAAATGCCACAACCTTGAGTTGGTAGAAATCTGTATTATTGTAAACTTGTACAATTAATTTCATGTAAAATTTTTAGATCTACTTTTTGTACAGAATTATAATACAATTTTTAATATACCTCTATCATCTATTCACCTAATTGTCATAGTCCCACTTAATCTGACAGTCCTAACATAAACAGTCCCTCCATGAATTAAAACACCCGATATTAAATGACCAAACTAATATAAGGCTCAGTACCCCTCACATTGCACCTTGTAAAAGAAAAATGTTTGTAAGCAGTACAAAATATAAACAAGCTTAATAATTGATAACTTTTACACACCAAATGATTATACCTTTTGGATGTAAAATTATGGTAGTTGTGGGTTCCCTCATACATTTTGAGGATTTCTCCGATGTGTTGATGAGTTTCACTAGGAAGTCTATAGTCCTCGGAAATCTCCTCACCTTGCGGAGAGAAAGCGAAAGTGGGTGTCGTATAAGAATACGTGCGTCCATCGCAGTTGCCTTTGCAGTTGAAACCTTTAGTGACTCGCTGAATAGCAATGGCTCGAATTTGATCTGGTAAATATTTGTTTATTTCTTCCACTGACGCATTCTCCGCTGAAAACAGTGACTTCACAGTACAAGTGTTAAGAAGTTTCACAGCAAATAAAAATATATAATAATAATAATGAGGTTCAAGCAGTCAGGGCTTGTTCATAGTTATTAAGTATCTTATAATAACGATATGGTAGAGTTCATGTCTGTATTTTTTAGTTGATACACGATCAAAACAGAAAATCAACAGTGAAAGTTTTAACACTTGGAACATAATACATTGATTATATAACTAAAGAATATTTGTAGCCAACTACTTTTGACTATTGAAAACATTTACACAATACATCAATAATAACTGTAATAAATTGATACGTTATCAATTATTTTGTACATATTAGTAATGCTTTTATTGAATTACCCCTAAAAGCCATATTATTGTATATCGTACGGTGACATTCGTACAGTGTACAAGATGCCTAGTTATCATACATTATCTTGCATCTCAAAACACTGGTCTCCTCTTCCCACAAACACACACTCTCTCTCTGCCATACAGTAGGCAGGACCCCGCATCTCACTCTCTGCACCGCACCAGTACTCCACAATGGCAGACCACTAGGGTGCGAGAGATTTTTAACTCACTCTACATTTTTTATAAAAAATATTATTTTTGCTGATTTATTTCTCTTTTAAAACCTATGATGATAAAAAATCTTTAACTAGTAATTTATTAAGGGGTTCCCAGCTCCTATGATAACAGACGAACCAACACTGAGTTAAACTAAAATCTTCTTGATTGTTTGATAAATACAGGTTAAAATTTGGACATTTTATTTTTAAATTCTTAGTACTAAATTTGTTTTTCTAGAGACATTTTTACATCCATCAAATCTATTTGGTGTTATGAAATCATATCACAGAGTTCTAGGAAAGCTTTAATGACAAATATATTGTATGGCTCATTTAGCCAGCCACCAAGTTTTAAGAATGAGAAAATAAATTCTGCAATGCAGAGCACCCCAGTCAGTATATCTAAAAACTTAACACTGAAATCAAAATATTGATCTCTCTTTATATGGCTAAATCCAGGGCTCTAAGCCATTGCAGCCCAGCTTCACTTGAGCTAAGCAGACTGATCAATCATTCTGGGAAAGTACTCAGTGGGCACTCTGCAGCTATGTGCTCCATAGTTTGATACTCTGTACTTCCAATAATTACATCTTCCCACTCCACTGCGGAAACGATTGGGTATAGTCCACTGCTTCCGAGGAAGATTCATACCACTACCAACTACCGCTACGGTCGAGTCAGCTATCAAATTTGTTCCAACCTTGGAAAGCATCCCAGAAGGAAGTCCAGTTTGTATGGATGGTGAAGTTTGTGTCCTTCAACTGGAAGGCTTGGCTACAAAGGTGGGACCTCAATCGGCCCGCAAATTCTGGGGTAGGTAATCATGGATGGGCAGCTGTGGAGCAGATAAGATCTTCGTATATTCCCTAAAGAGTGCATCCCTTCGCCTTATATCAGGTGGAGCAATATTACACAGCACCGGGAGCCAAGGTACAGGAGTTGCCATGAGTGTACCACTAATGGCTTTCATGTTCCTATATAGCTGGGTGTCGATCTTTCTAACATGCACCCTATTTAACCACACAGGAGTGCAGTACTAAGCAGTTGTGTACACCAAGGACAGAGCTGTGGTTTGCATAACTTGTGCGTTAGCTCCCCATGTGGAGCCATCAAGGTGATGGACAATGTTAGTCCAGGTTCTCACCTTAGCTGCAGTTTATTGTTAGTAGGTTTTGAATGTGAGAGACCGATCTACAGTGATTCCCAGATACTGTGGGTGGTCTTTATGATTTAGCTGAACAACGTTGAATACGATTTTAAGCTTTTGGTTAGCAAGTCTGTTATTCAAGTGGAAGCACCTCAGTTTTTGTTGGGTTTGGATTTAGCTTCCAGGCTTCAGAGTATTCATTGAGGGGAGTGAGGTCATTTTGTAGTGTTTTCTCAGCTTGTCGAAAATGCTGGTGTTAATATGCCAATGCAATATCATCTGCATAAATAAACTTTAAAGGCCGAGTGACAGGAATTTCGGAAGTATACACATTAAAGAGCAGTGGGGCAAGCAATTTCAATTCAATATATCTTTATTCATTTGTAGTGATATATAACGCCTGCATTCACCCCCATGGCAGGCCATCCAGTTTCCTAAAAGTACTTTTTCTATGTCCCAAATATACTTTTATTATTCTACTGGAGAGCATCGAGTTGAGGAGATGCAACACAAAAGGGTAAGGAATCAGGTTGTAAAATTTTACGAGAAGGCCTTTTCTCCAGACAGTGTCATATGCTGCAGACAGTTCTACAAAAGGCAATATATATATATATATATATATATTTTACAAAATTAAATATATGTTGAATGGAAAAACAACTTACGGAGTTTTAGAGAGAGCACTTGACGAATAGCTGAAACACCTTTGTCTGTCCTGGCGGCTCTCTGAAAAGATATTAGCTGGGGTTGATTATAAACCTCTTCATTGATAAATCCGGCTTTTAACATTGCCTTTAGAAGGTCTTCTTCTATAGTTTTTTGTCCAGGATTCCTAAAATGAATAAAAAGTACTTTTTAATGGACATTTCTACTAACTTATTATCTATATTGATCTCATTAAGACTTCTCTTAAGTCTTAAAAATTGAGGAGGAGATGGAGAAATTTTATTGCTTCCTCAGGTTCAACCAATTTAAGATTTGCAAGGATTACTTTAGGTTACATCAAGGTATAAAAATTTTAAATTTTATAAAAACTATAGTGTCCGGTTGGGTTAGACAAATGATTAAAAACATTTTTCTGATTAATAAAAAAGCGGTAGACTACATTTTTATGGGTAGCGAGTGCTCTGAGGACTGATGAAGCTGGGACTTTCGGACTGGGGATTGCAATGAAGGATGTTGCGTGATGGGTTGCAGCTAATCCGCAGTTTTATTCAACATCATACGATTCAACATTATACGATCGCCTGATCGCAGTCAGGCCATATTTGCAAAACATCTTGCCAATACAAATTTGACAGAAAATACATTACACTATAGGGTTACAATTTGTGTCCCAATTATCAAGTTTGTTAAATCCGAATTGATGGAATTTGTTTTTTAGGAAAAGTTGGTCAGATATAACCAGATGTTGCCCTGAAAGTTCCCGCTCTTCTGAAAATTTTCCTACTCTGAACACATTTTGTCAGGAAAATACCAATGTTCTTTACTGAAAATAGGACGAAATCTTAAATGACGATACAGTAGAACCTCGATAGTTCGACTCTCGATAGTTCGACACTTCTGATAGTTCGACATGGTCCATGAAAACTTAACATGTTAATAATGACCGATAGTGTCCATGTTGGAGCCTGACAAAGGTGAAAACTTAAATAAAGGGGCGAATGATTTGAATGTTGTTTATGTTAAAGTTCAATTAGGTTATAGTTTCACTAAAATTTAGTGTTTCCTAAATTCAAATTATGATTTTTACACTCCCAGTGTTAAAATTTCCCATATACTCCTTATAGTTCGACATTTTGATAGTTCGACACTCTCTAAGTCCACAAAGTGTCGAACTATCGAGGTTCTACTGTATTAAATACTATTTACGGTCATAAATACAATTACATTGCTACCACTGTAGTTTCTTTTCTACAATTTGATGGACATTATCCAGCTTCATTAAAATTGTCAAAGTGTATTCGTAGCCAATTTAAATAACACTGTTTATAACAGTAAATACAATACAATTTATATAATATTTTCATTTAAAGTATTTAGTAGGTTAATTTTTTTAGTGTAATATGTTGCCTAAGTTAATGAGATAGAAATCTCCAGTACCTACCAGGGTGATCAAGCTTATGCTAAGTCGTTCAGGTATTATTAAACATCATTTTCCTTTTCCAGACTAAGCTCGTTCGCTCCGCTCACTCACCAGGCCAATGGGTAAGGCGGGTCAGCTGTAATCACTGTCACATCGGCGAGTAGGTTCTGCTCAGGTGGGCCAGGAAATAGTGGGATAATCCTCAAGTGTGTGAACAAAAGGTTTTGAAGTGGCCCCCAAAATCTAATAGTGTAAGGTAACATATTTGGTTAACAGGCATGACATTGGGTCACTTCATGTGTCTCCCAAAACCACGAGACATACCAGTAATAGGCCTAATAATACTGATCACTTGAAGCACAATCAATGGTTTACTAGAGCACATTGTGATTGGCATCCGAGTTTTAACTCTGCAGCCAATCACACCCTGCGCTAGTAGACCATCACTAGCGCTCCGGTACCAAGCCACTGGTATAACTGTTACTGGTATGTCTGGTGGCCTAATATAGGAGACACTCTAATACATATGGTTTCAATAGAAGTGTGATGGCTGTGTGGAATTGAATTGGCACTGTTGCTCACGGCCCTGACAGATGATAGGCGCAAGCGCTCGTTTGTCTCAGACTCATAGCGCGGTGACATCAGTGCCAGGGGCAGCAGCGATACATATAGTGCTAACCTAAATTGACTTTGAAAAATAAATATCAACAATTAATTTGTTATAAAAATTGTTCGTCTGTATTTTGATAATTTTAAAAGTATTTTTCTGGCGAAGATATTTTTTTGTTTAATTGTCCATTTTTTGCCGCCCCTTGGGAAAGTGCCACCCTAGGCGGTCACCTAGTTCGCTTATAGGTGCCCCGGCCCTGGGTGTTAATTTCACTGTGAATAACCTTTGAAAGTATTTCTGATCAACTGAGCAATAAAATACCAAACCTAACACCATAATGCACTGTGTCTGTAAACTGTGGCTTAGAACAAGTGGTGGGTTGGGGTTAAGGTTGCGGGCAGAGATACATTCAATCGGGACCCTCGCAGATGTAGCGCTGCCTTTTTGGAATCAAAACCTTTCAACACAGAATAGTGTAATTTTCACATGGTGTTTACTACACATTTCTTCCACTGTAGGCCTATATGTTTTTATAAAGATCTCAGCAAAAAATAACCTTAAACAATAATGGTATCTGTATATCAAACAAGTATACCATTAAAAGGTGGATGTTACGGTATTTAATAAAAATAAGTAGCCTACAGTACACCTAAAGAAAAGAAAATACCTTTGTAAGCCCAAGTATCCTTGGCCTAAGTAGGATATTAATAATGCAACTTTTCGCTTTTTTATTTTCAACGTATCAGACAGTAATGGTTTTTTTGCACTAGATTCTTCATTTAGTTCACTTTCATTTTCTGATGCTTCCCGTTTTAGATTGTTAACCTCAGTGTTCACATCAGGCGTTACAACTGACATGTTTGATTTTGATGATTTTATAAATACGGGGGAAAATAAACTACTTGTTTTACCTGAAACAAAGAAACAATTTTATGCACAAGTTTTATTATGGACTAACAATTTCTTATTAAGAGATGGCACTCACTTGACACCGCTTACGGTAGCAGCAAATCAAATAAAAAATTGTCACAATATACAGCTACCTAAAATTTTAAAATGAACTGGGTGTTGCCTACCTTTCAGTTGTTTACAGGGCAGAAAATAATATGGCAAGAGTACTTTTGTTAAGTGATTATAGTGCCTTATGGTAGCCTACGTACATTTTAACTAATTTAAATTTTTTAAACAAATATTACAAATAAGCCTGTTTTATTACATTCAGAGACTGATGATGTTCCGAAATGGTCCAGCCACCGTTGAATATCTATATAGGCTACAATGGAAAAGTAAATAATCATTAGTGACATTTGAAAAAAGTTTTTTTCTCTGTTTACTTGAAGAAAGGTATTTACAAAATTTATTTATATGTGCCAAAATACAACTATAATGCCACAAATAATAATAATCTTAATAAACTGATAATAATCTTACATAACCATCTAACACACTGACCGTTAACCATTCCGTCACCTTTATGTGGACAGCGATGTACATAAACTTACCAACGAACTCAATGGTTTATGGGAACATACGAAACATATATTCTTTCACTACTTATTATACCAGTAGCCTATTTGTATTTGGCAGAAATTATGTGACGCCGTTTTATGGCTAATGGAGGCTGCATCTTCTCCCAATTAAAATTTCAAGCTTTTAGCCAAGGAACTAAAACCTACTAAAAACAACTAAAAAAATCAACTTAGTTAGATGGTTAGGTTAGATTATTACAAAACAGTACATTTTTATCTCAGTATCGTTGTTGATTCAAATGTTTTCATCGAACAATTTTAATCGCAGTATTGAAATTTCAAACATTGATAATGATAATAATGATGGAGTAGGATAACAAAGTTTCGCCAGAATAACAATTTGATAACTTAATTGAGTAAAAGACTAAATTAAATAAAGTCAAGGACTCCCAAAATTTTGGGCATTTGAGTTTAATTTTATTTAGGCCTAGCCTGACTACTTTTTATTTAGCCTGTAACCTTTTACAAACATTGATGAAAGTGATTGTGTTAGATTAATAAAGTTTTTGGCTCAACTTATCAAATAATAATTGGGTGGGTATGGGTAAAACGTATAGGCTAGGACTTAAACTTATGTGGTAGGCATTGGCCCTAAAAATATTCATAATTAACTTAAAATTGACTTCCAATTAACATGAATTACATCTCAATCTATATATTTATAAATGCAGGCCTAAGTAAACTCATGTTTTCCATAATTGAAATCAAAGCTAAGGTATATTATCTGAAATAGGCCCTATTTACTAATTAACTTATTAGGCTTATTAACTTAATTGAAGAAGCCTTAAAAAAAGAAGAAACACAAAACACTTTAGAGGTTATGTTCAAGCTACTTACAATACTTGGCTTTACGTATAATAGAAAACATTTATACTCCTACCAGTGACAGTGCCTACAAAACTCTTGAGTTTTTATATTTTGTAGGCGCTTGTTGAGAAAATTTACAAAATTTGACACTCAAATTGTAGTGGGTGGGTGAACAAATACACAAAAATGAGTTTTTTTTAATGGTTTCTGCTTCTTTTCTTTCTACTTGCTTTCGCTTCTGCTCTTTCTGCTATTTTTGGTATGCTAATTATCTATACATGCTACTTTTTTGTACCACGCTCTTCTTCTGCTCGTTGTTTTCGATGGCGGGCTTAGATCATTGAATATACATCTATGTATCCTTAGTCAATGCTTAGATATAAATAATTACATCTGGATCGGTAAAACAATGTTGCAAAAACAAGCCGTTACCTCCACTACTATTTGGGGTTAATCGGAGTCGATCCACCAATAATAACGATTTCAGCTGAAATAAAATAATGTAAACGAAACAGACGCACCAATAATAACGATGCCAGCTGACCATCTGACATAAGGTGCGGCGTGGCGGTGGCGGTAATCCCAACTAGTGGTGGGGGAATCCGGCTCGTTTTTAGCGCTATTCCGCCATCTCATCTCAGTTGCCGATCCAGATGGTGGCGAGTGGATTGCCCTGAAGGCTATTAAATTATCCTTGGGTTGCCCTGTCTATCTACCAAAGAATTCATCAACCATGAGATTTATTTATTTACATCAAAGAAGACATCCCCAAAGGAAGTCTTGGGAAAACTTCATTTGCCTATCTCATAATATACATCATTTTGCAGGAGTTTGAATTACAAGCAATTTGCCACAAACATGACCTCAAAAGGTGTATCGGGAGTCATTGCATTGTTCCCGACGGAGGCAAGTCTTATCCATCAGCGGAGCTGTTTCTCAACCATTGTTAGTCAAACATGGTGTGCCCCAAGGCTCTGTGGTTGGCCCCATACTCTTTCTTGCCATGATCAATAATGACCTGGGACTCTTGGGTAACATACTGATGTTCGCTGACGACACCACCATCTTCACTAAAGGCCCTTCTCCTGAGGCAGCGAAGTCAGGTGCTCTTGAGATATTTGGCAGGACTTAACAGTGGTTTGCAGACAGCAAACTATGTCTAAATGAAGAAAAAACACAGCACATGATCTGTAGCCTCGGCCCTGGCATCGCAAATGAGGAGTTATCTAGGGTAAAGCTGCTGGGGTTTGCTCTGGACCCTAAGTTAACGTGGAAGGAACATATCAGCAGTGTTGGCTCCAAACTAGCTCGGGTGATATTCCTGCTGCGCAGACTTAAGACGATGCTGGCAAGAGATTACCTGGTAGTAGTTTACTTTGCCCTCTTCCACAGTCATATAACCTATGGCCTACTACTATGGGGACATGCCACAGGCTGCGACAGAATCTTAAAGCTGCAGAAGAAGGCGTTACGGATCATTGACTCTGCTGGTTATCGAGACCACTGTAAACCAATATTTCAGAGATTGGGTATCCTTACAGTTTACAGTAATTATGTCCTTCTCAACCTACTTCACATAAAAACCACTATGAGTGAGCATGAACTAAGATCGGACCAGCACTCGTACAGGACAAGGGGAAGAGACAACATCAACATACCATACTGTGTAGGCTAAGCAAGAAAAAAGATTCCTTCCCCATCCTTTCTATGAGGATGTACAACGCCCTGGCCAACACTATCAGGAGCCTGCAACCTAGGGAGTTCAAAAGAAAAGTAGAATCATGGCTGAAGAAAAATTCCTTTTATTCCATTGGGGAATACTTTGAGGCTGGAAAGGACACAATTATGTAAACCCTGCCGCCACTTGCCCTCGGAAGTATAAGTTGCTTAGTTTTATTAAATCAAAGTGTTTTTATTTTATTAAGTTTTTTTACAATTTGACGCAATCAATCCAGTATTACTGGTCAACGATGAAGACGGAGGTATCATCAGGTATTGTTAACTTTCAGCAATATGATTTTAGCCATATGGACTTTTTGAGGTCCAGTTCAGCATTGTATTCTACTAGCATAGACCTTTATTAAGGCTCCGGTCTACCTGTGCCCGAATATGCCACCTCGCGGCCGCAGCCTTAGCGCTAGGCGAGTTTTATGGATGCAGAGGTTTACGGGAATCGTGTTTTAAAATTAAGTCATTAAGATAGAGATTGATCTTAACTTTTTCTAAAAGTAGACAGAAGGATCTCGTCTTCTCTGGTTTTAGAATTTTTAAATAAAATTCCTAATTTCACTTATAACTGTCAAAAATTACCTATCTGTTTTTCTCTAGTGGCAAGTTTTATAGATGCAGAGGTTTACGGGGATCGTGTTTTAAGATAGAGATTGGCTTTTAACTTTTTCTAAAAGTAAAAAGACGGATCTCGTCGACTCTGCTCTGTATTTAGAATTTTTAAATAAAATTTCTAATTTCAGCTATAACTGTCTAAAATCTTCTGTTTTCTCGATGCAAATGCAAGGTTTTTTTTAAAAATCCTGTTATTTTCTGCTAAATGCAGCCTAGAGCTCTAACTAAGCGAGGTGTCATATTAAAGAAGAATAACTGTGCAAAATTTCCTTTGTTAGGCTTTGGTAATCTCACTTTGGTAGTTTCATCAAAACTAATGGAAAACTTCAGTTAAAAATCGAGAAAAAAAGATGATTTTAGACAGTTATAGCTGAAATTAGAAATTTTATTTAAAAATTCTAAAAAGAGCCAACGAGATCCGTCTTTTTATTTTTATAAAAAGTTAAGAACCAATCTCTATCTTAATTGGTTAGTTTTAAAACACGATCCCCTTAAACCTCTGCATCTATAAAACTTGCCACTAGAGAAAAACAGATAATTTTTGACAGTTATAGGTGAAATTTGAAATTTTATTAAAAAATTCTAAAACCAGAGAAGACGAGATCCTTCTTTCTACTTTAGTTAGGAAAAGCTAAGTGTCAATCTATAACATAATTAGTTAATTTTAAAACACAATTCCCTTAAACCTCGCTGCAGCCATCAAACTCGCCTAGCATTACGGCCGCGAGGCGGCATTCGGTAACGCCTTTCGGGCTCAGGTAGACCTGAGCCTTAATTTGATATACATATCAACCTATGCTTACATTTAAGAATCTTGCCTTACTCCTTGTGGACCGTCTCCCATTAAAGGTGAACGGCTGGACTGATTTCGCTGATTCTTTTTTGTTGTGTTTGTTCTTGTCAGGAGAAGGTTCTTATGAAAGAAAAAAATCAAGAAAACTCCATATGGCTCCGCCCCACACGTCTTCCAAAGTTACATAATTTGGGTGGAACACATTTGGAAAATTTAATTATACAAACATTTAATGTATTGAGGGGAGATAATAAAGTATTGAGGGGGAGGTATCAAAATTAGAGGATACATGTATTATAGACTTGCAACGAGTGAGAGTAGTGAACAAGCTAAACCTGACATCGAGTGAGCAGAGCAAATGAGCTGAAGCTGACGGCAAGTGAGCGAACGAGCTAACCTGAAGGGCAAACACTTCCTCTGGCTGAGCTAACCTGAAGGGCGAACACTTCCTCTGGCTGGCTCTGCACGGTGGTCCCGGGCGCAGGGCACAAGGGCTTTCTTAGGTTGGTTGGAAGCGCGACAAAGAAAATATTTTACAATTTATCAAGCAGATTTTGACGTTCACACCATAACCACGGGGCTTCCCCGTGAAAATGATTTGAACAGATTTGATCAAAGATAATCAGACTTGAACAGATTTGAGCAAGTTTGAACAAAATTGATCAACTTTGATCAAAGAAGTTGATCAGGCCTGATCAGGTGGACTTGAACCTGATCAGAAATGATCAGGCCTGATCAGATATGATCAGGCCTGGTCAGATATAATCAGGCCTGAATAAAGTTGATCAAATGCCTTGATCAGTCCTGATCAAATATATTCAGGCCTGACCAAAATTGATCAGACCTGATTGTAGTCAGATTTGATCAAATATCTTGGATCAGGGTTAATCAAGTTTGTTCGGGCCTAATTAACTTAAAATTTCATATTTTTTGCCTAAAAACATTAAGATGGAATCTTTATATTTTTAAATAAATATTATATAATTGGTTAATATTAAAAACCGTAGCTAATCAGGGCCGGATTTACCGCATGGGCAACATGGGCACATGCCCAGGGCGGCAAATTTCAAGGGCGGCAAAATTTTGGAGAAATTAAAATTTATATCTGTATGCACGGCGCGTTGTCTTCGTCATGGTCGCAGGCCACATAGCCGTATCGTGGTGAGGCAGCAAAGGGCAGACTGTAGGGCCTAGTCTGCCTGCGCGGAAGCCGCGGATGCGTGGACGAGCGTCAATTTATTTGCGCGTGGCAGACGATGTGCTGTGCTAGTGGTGGGGCGCCGTGAGGGACGGGGGAGCCGTATTCGTATTCCTCGCCGTCATCAGCCCGGTGGTGGGGCATACGGGAGACATTCGGAGCAGCTTAATGACGTCGCTTTACTGTGTGAGGGCTATGATGCTGACGTCATAACATATTTTGTTTATGTTTCTAACATTATGTTAGAAATATAGTTTATTATTTCTAACATAATGTATATTATGTTAACAAAGTATAGTTTCTATATTTTGCCGCTACTCGGCTAGTCTCGCTTGCCCTCTTTCTTTCTTTGTTTTTGAGTATTGAGGAATCGTTGTTAGTGTAGTAAGATCTTAATAAAGATGAATAAATAAGTAAAACCTAAGCCTAAAAATCTTAAAAGCATTTTATTTACTAACAAATATACCGGTATTCATGTGTAAGATTAGAAATAGATACAGTATCCTTATACAAAGAAGAAGATTAGAAATAGGTACATAATCCTAAACAATTTTTGGATTGGCACTCTTAAATGTAGTGTTAAGTTAAATTGGGTGTATGATAGATTGGTGTACGATTCTGCAATCCAAACCTTGCACCTAAATTTGGTTCAAAAAAAACTTTATCAAATTTAAACTTTACTACCGGTAATTACTGTAAATACATCTTACCGAATCCGACTAGGATTCGTTTATGGGGAATTAAGGAATAGGCTGACTGTTAAGACAGTTAAACTTATAGTTGCATAAAATTACGTTTCATACTAACCAAAAAATATAGCCTAGCTAGGCCTAAAACGTTGAACGCTTTGAATCTTTTCTATTAAAACTAAAGCAGGCCCAAGTTTGTGTAAGCTAGGCCTGATGAAAACAAAACAAAAAATACCTATAACAAAAATAAACATTTTTATTTTGTAAAAGAGTTTTCAAATTCTCCTTAAAAAGAGGACCATGATAGAATTTATCCATTTCGATTCATCATCATCTAATCCTATAGAGGTTAGGCCTAGTGTAAACAATATTATTCAGTTGTTGCAGACGACAACTCTGAAATCAAGCGTAGGCTATTGAGCGCTAAACTGTTCGTAGCGATAACCAAGGAACTAATTCAATGACGTCATAGTTTGCTCCGAATGTCTCCCGTATGCCCCACCGGTCATCAGCCCATTCCGCCAAGTCGCCATTTCGCTTCCGCTTGGGCCGTCAGTGACGTCAGTGTACAAACGTCATTCGTCAGTGTTGTGTGACGTTGTCACATTAGAACTGACAGCCTGTACGAGTACGCTTGCGGCTTGCTTGTGCGACTGTGTGTTGTTGATTTGCTCACAACTCTTTAATGCTGTGTTTCGTGTGAGATTTCATTTGAATTTGATATACGCAATAATTTTCGTTATATTTTTAAAACATAGGCCTAATGCCTAATGGATGGGCGAAAAAGACTTAGTGGCGCGGAATACCGGAAATTAGCTGAAGTGAAGAAGAAGAAGAAGAAGGAAAATGAAGTGCTTGTCCAAACTTTAAAGTTAGATTCCTTCTTTTAAAAAAAGCAATGTCGCCGCAATGTGGCTCCTTGGAGGATACAAAGGGAGCCGTTGGGGGGGGGGGGGTGAAGGGGCGGCAGATTATTATATGCCCATGGGCGAAGAAAACGTAAATCCGGCCCTGTTTTATAGCTAATATTAACTTTCCAACAAAAATATATGAACATGGGTATACATTACCAATAACGAAGTTCAGTGATAAAATTATGTTATGACACTTTAACATTAAATTACTAATAAGAAATGTTGAAAACTAAATGCCGGGTTTTAGTTGGGAATAGAACTGTCATTATTGTATAAATAAATACACATCATTAAAAATTATTCAGCACTTCCATAATGTTATGAGAATGAATGTAGGCTAATAGACGTTGATTACCAGACAGTTTCTAACAGCGTTGTGGTGTAGTCGGTAGAGCGTCGGACTTCGGGAGTAACTATATTTACTCTGTTATATAGTTCTTAACACGTTTCTATTGCTTAAAATTTCTTTTAAATTAATATTTAAATTTTTTGTGGTTCAAATTTAATCAGGTTTAGTCAGGGGCTTTGATCAGATTTGATCAAAAATGTTCAGATTTGTTCATTTCTGAACTAATTCCTGATCAAATTTGATCCGGGAATGTCCCATAATCCATACAAATCTGATCAAGTTTGGTCAGGATCTGATATTATTTTTTGATCAAATCTGAACAACTATTTTCATGGGGGTTCATACTCCTAACAGTAATAATGATAAATGTTTTGCTATCAGTCGCAGTATACAGCGCGTACTGTATGTACTGTGTAGCACACAAGTGCGGGAATGCGACGTGGCAGGAACATCCGTCCTCCCGAACGGCGCGCCAACGACTAGTTGACTTTGACTAATCCCCACCATGGGTCCATCTCCCCCTGCCACGCAGTCCCGCCATGTGACCCCCCCCCCACAACCCTAAGTGCGCGAGCACAGTTTACTTTTACAATGCGCAACTGCATTATTAGCGGTCGAAAATGAACACAATAAAAATAGTTCTGTCATTGTTTCATTTTGTTGTTATTTTGCGAATGCGCATCTCAAATCGTCAAATGCCTATGGCATTGGGTTTGTTTATTTGGTGATTCATATCCTCGGGAGAGGAAGGGAGATGAGGGGAAGGGGGGGGGGGGGGCGCAAACATCTCTCGGGCCCATAGCGCGTCACATACAAACCGCGGGCCTGGCTCTGCAAAGCCTGCCGAGTAAGTCAGTCAATATGTAAGTGATAGTGTTAAGAAGGCCTATATGCCTCTTAAGATGTTTTAACAAGTTCGCTGCGGCATGTAACCGATCGATTACATATGACAATGTCAAGATAATGCGACTGCTTTTCCTCTAGTGTTTGAGAAGGAAACACATATTGTGCATTAGCGTGTAGGTAAGGGTATTGAGCTTTTAGATTACTTGTGATTAGAATATATTCTACAGGTTTTTAATTTCGCGCTATCGTTGGAGGAATGTAAATATA
Source organism: Neoaliturus tenellus (assembly GCA_030545055.2). Lineage (NCBI taxonomy): Eukaryota > Metazoa > Arthropoda > Insecta > Hemiptera > Cicadellidae > Neoaliturus > Neoaliturus tenellus. The sequence continues at coordinate 43,222,514 of CM061531.1, read as the reverse complement.
GCTACAGCTAATATAGTTCAGCGTGGGCGTTGAGTTTCGACATTTTATATGCCGCAGCGAACGTGTTAAATGGACATCAATGTAATTGGGTTTTCTAGCCTGTATTGAAGCATGTTGTTGTTATTCGTGGATAAGGAGACCCCGGCCGAACCGTTGAGCACGTCTGCCTCTTATGGGCATTTTGCGCAAGCCCCCGGAAGGATGGGATATTGAAGGAAGAGAAAGGGTGAGACAAGGGACTGTCCACTCATGTTCAAGTTAGGGGTTTCTATGCCCGTCGCATTCCTCACCCCCTGCTGCCTTGAACATATGTTCCAGCTAGAGGTTTCCATGCCCATAGCATTTCTCCTCACCCCCTGCTGTCTGCATAAGTTCCAGCTAGGGGTTTACATGCAGTTCGCATTAACCCCCCACTATCTTGAACATGAATGGATTATGAAGGAAGGGAAATTGTCATAGTGGACAGCCAAAAGACTTACCACAGTGTTATGACAACTTCGTTTGCTGTACCCAATGTCAACTTCGCAACTAGTATAAACCAGTTGTAAAGTTGTCCTGGGACGTATTGAAGCATGTTAAATTGAAGAAGAAAGAAGAATAATTTCAAATAAGTTTATAATAAAGAAAAAATATGGAGAAAAACAGTAAATGAAATTGTAATCAAATAAAAATTTGTCAAATTGTAAATAAGTGCAAAAACTTTAAATTTCTCTTGTGAATTTCCATATAATGTAAAACTTCGTCAGGGGAATAAAATTATTATTATTATCTATATATTAATAGGCAAGCATGTTTCATTTCCTGCTTTTTTCTCAGCTTGTGTGTATCGTAGAAGAAATCCGCACATACCGTTAGAAAGGTATTGTTCTGTAGATGAGCAGAATCGCTCTTCAACTCACATCGGCCCATGGGGCTACGTTGTTAAACCGTAATTTGACTACACTACAAAGAGGCCATGTTAATACACTGGTTAGTGTACTGGTTAGTGAACTACATTATACCCCGTTCAAAATTAATGTGCGGTCGAAAGACAGAATTTTATTTCCCACCACGAGGGAAATTCCCTCAATTCCTTCCTGATTTCCCCTATTTATTCAAAATCAGATGTTATTTTAATTTCGCCCTTAAAATTCAGAGTAAAAAATAGCGCTGGTGATCACGTTACTTCCTCTAGTTGCCGCTGCAAGCGCTTCTTTCTACATCTCAAACGTCAAAATAAGAATATTTGTTTACGAAAAAGCAAAACTTTGGCAAAAAATGACATAAGACATTAAACATCTGTAACAATTTTCAGTAATTGTGATTGGTTGGATTCTTGGCAGTGGGAGGAACGAGAGAAAATGGGGGAATTGAAATTTGCATTTCGACCGCACATTTATTTTGAACGGGGTTTAGTAGAGCGTAAACAGTAAAATGTATTCAAACTCAATCGCTCAATTTTAAGCCAAAAGTACATTACAGTATAAATATTGTTAATTATAACTGACACCTTGTAAATACCCCCGTCGCAGCAGACCTGCGTACTCAGCGAATTTCCAAATTGGTAGTATTAATTATGACCAGATAAACATGTAAACCAAAAATCATCACAAGCTCATAAATAGGGAAATAAATGTGTATCTCCTTATGATAAATATAGGGAATGAGTATGCAGGTATGCTGCCATGGGGAACACCAAAAGTAGGTTTTTATCATAAAAATTTTTTATTTCGACCATATGAAGCCATATACTAAGTTTCATCAATATCTGTTCATAAATAATGAAGTTTGCCTATTCTCCATATGATTAACATGGGAAAAGAGTATGCAGGTTTGCTGCCATGATAAGCACAAAAACCAAGATTTTTTACTATAAATGGATGAATCTCAACCAAATGAAGCTGATTACCAAGTTTCATCAAAAAATATTAGTTAATAAGTGAAATATTAACACATTCTTATTCTCCATAAGATTAACATTGGAGCATCAAAATACAATGTACTGTCTTTAGACTTTTTAATATCTCGGTAACCAATGGAGATAGAGCAAAGCTTCAAAATACTAAATTGTGTGTTTTTTTGAGCTAAATCCAATGGTCAAAATAAAAATTAGAAATTTTTAAAAATTACATATGAAAAATGCAAAAAACCCATTTTTGGGGTACAAAACCCCCCAAAACTACCCCTTCCGATAGGTCGATATGTCTGGTTTACGAACTCATCCGAATAAATGTAGGATTACACATCTCTACCAAATTTGGTGTCGACCGGACCATTTTTACGAGAGTTATCTAGGGACACATACATACATATATACATATATACATATATATATATATATATATATATATATATATATATATATATATATATATATATATATATATATATATAAATTTTAATGACTATTATTTTTGGTCTCTGGGCACCTCAAAACGAAAAAGTAACATGGTCCCGGGCTTAGGTCTTACCATGAGACCTACGGTAATAGCTTATTCCCTATGGGAAATTCGCTAAAAATGGGTAATTTACATTTATTTATTAAAAATAATATGATGAGTTAAGTTTTATGTTACCAAGACTTTTCTAAACATCTCAACAGTAAGTCTATTAGACTTCAAATTAACTCTTAATATTTACTTACTAATCTATACTTATTTAATACGCTAAGGGGTTTTTTGTCTTTAGAACTCCTCCTACAATTTTCAACCGATTTTAAAGTTTTTAGTGTCGTTGGATAGGGCTTGGTCTGTAGTTGTTTCCGCCAAAAACTGATGAGAATCGGACTGAAAATAAAGGCGCTATCCACCATTGAAATCTAAAAATTTCCCATAATATGTTTTAAATGTTTTAAATAACATTGGGATTGATTAAAGCATTTTAAACATGTGTTAATAATCAGCTGTAAATACGTGTTGTTTTGGTGATTACAGATACTCACAATATTGGATTGGTCGGATGTCATTGATTTAGAACTAAAATTTGTATTGTATTAAAATAAATTGCTCGATTTTGAGCAACATGTATACTAGTTTTAAGTAAATAACAATAGACAATATCTTTATTTAATAGTACAGTGTACAGCATTCGAACAGTGTCATAATAATTACAGATTTATAGATTCATTGTTAGTATAAGAATTTATAATTAATTATTCAAGCAAGTTCATACTAGGAGAGAGGAAGGTGGAACAAGTTCATCTATTGTATATAGTGCTTTGTCAGTGAGATAAGCTTTTAGCTGTTTTTTGAATTTTGTTTGATTATTTTCTTTACTAATTTGATCAGGAATAAATTTAATAAATTTTTCCCCTGCATATGAAGGTTTCTTTTCATAGAATTTTAGACGGTGACGGTTGTTTTGTACTGAATCTCTATTCCTTGTATTATAAGAATGAGAGAAATGTACTGGATAGGCACTTTCTACTTTATTTTTAAAGACTAAAATTGCATCAAATATATACTGGCCATATACTGTAAGAATTTTTAACTGTTTAAAGTACTCTTTGGCAGAATCGTCATGGTTTAGTCTTGCATAAGACATATACAGGGTGTTTCAGAACTCCCTACCAATATTTTAGGGCATTGTTCCTGGGTTAAAAACATATCCAAATATCATATTTAAATTGTCCGGAAGTCTTAAGTTACTCACACAGCCGCCATTTTGTTTTTTACACATAATAATTTTTATTTCCGTAACGGATGATTGTATTCAGATCATATTTGGTATAAATCTTTGTCATACCAATGTACATTTCCAAGAAAAAAATTAAATTTTTTCATTGTATATTTTCCAAATGGCGGCCATTTTAAATTTTCAAACTCAAATATCTCAAAATCGGTAAATTTTATAAAAATTTTACAAAAAAAAAATTGCCAAATTAAATTAAGTAACCAATGGTGCCAAGTTTGTAAGGATCTGACAACAAATAACGGAGTAATTGCGATTTTTCTTCATAAAAACATTGATTTTGCTGTTAAAATGGCCTTATTTACATTAAATTCAAAAAGGAACAATGCCCTAAAATATTGGTAGGGAGTTCTGAAACACCCTGTATAGATAAGAAGTAGCATAACCACTAAGACATAACCAATAAGAAGTAGCATTTTTTTCAAACAGCATTTTTTTAATAAAGCATATAAGTGTTCATAACTATCTTAAATGTCAAACCCGTTGCAGTAGACTTGCTTACTCAATGAATGTTCAATGACTTTTTGATATTTTTTATCCTCCCCATAAACCAGGATGAGTACTGCGTATATAGATTTGCTGCCTTGGGGGGCGTTGTAAGCAAATACCAGGATAATTCCTACCTGTAGAAGGTGTCACGAATTTCTAACAATGTTGCCAATTTATGCAGACTTATCCAGTTGTTGGTATCTCTCAGTTGTTGTTGCCATCTCTCAGTACTTTTCAGATATCAACTTAAAAATAAATCCAACCAAAACTAATTACATGTTTATCACCACCATGCAAAAGAGAAATTGTCTGATGAGGGCTGGCTCTTCAACTCCATTAGTTTTTCAGGATGAAAACCTTCTTGAACAATCTCCTTTTGTAGACTATCTGGGAGTGAGGTTGGACGATAGTTTTAGGTGGACGGAGCACATCGATAAACTTGCTTCAACCTTAACTTCAAATATTTTTGTACTAAGGAATCTATCTGCTTTTAATAATATTGCTCTTTGTAAGTTAGTGTATTTTAGTTTGATTGAAAGTCATATAAGGTATTCAATAGTGCTTTGGAGTCTGTAAAGCAAATCAAATCTCAGAAGAATTTTTATTATTCAAAAAAAAGCAATCAGGATCATCTCTAGGCTGAGACCTGGAGATTCCTGCAGGGAAAAATTTAAAGAATTGCAGATATTAACTGTATTGTCTCATTTTATCTTCGAAACAATCTCATATGTAATGGACAATAATCTGATACAGGCTCATACTCATCCTCACTTTACCAGAAATAGAAATGTAAATCCATCAATACAACACAACTTGAAACTTTTTGAAACAAAATCTGGCTATGTAGGAGTTAAATTTTTCACACAACTGCCTCAGGAAATAAAAGATATTAAGCAAATCAACAAATTCAAAAAAGTTTTAAAACAATATCTTCTGGATGAGTGTTTTTACAATCTTCCTGGTTTTCCCTAAAACCTTCCTAAACAAATGATCCTTATTACCCAACTCGACCTTACCCAACATGACACCATGATTGAATCATGAAGATAGGCCTACGTAGTAATGAAGACGGGTCTCATGCCGAAATGGTCTACGGGACAGACTCTGGAGGTAACAGGTAACAGGTATCCAGTGGTGTTAATAGGATTTTATTTTGGGGGGGGGGGGGGGGTTAAAATAGGAGACACTACCGAGGGTTTCCCCAACTCATACAAGGGAGTTCGGGGATCTTAACCAAATGACTCAGTTGCTATTTTTCTGTAACTAAACTGCACCTCATGTGATCCATCCATTGGAGCTCTATGTTATAACTGGCGTCACCACTTTCTTTGTCTAATCGCATCCCACTGTCACCGTCGTATTTTTTTGTTGTTATGTTAAGTTTCACTCTCCTTTCTTAGACAAAGCTCGTTTGGTTCGCTTACTCACCCTCTTTTTTTGTGGTTCGGATCCCACGTTAAACTATAGGTCCCTAGATACCATTGGCTGTTGGGCTATTAATTAACCGTCCTGTCTAAGGAGAATGTCGGCCTTAGTCAGTTAACAAGACTACAATATCTCACCACAATCATCCTACTCTCATCTCTCATTCATATTCAGGTACCCACTGCCACTATGTGAGGTCCCTGTCTCAAAATAGTGATAAAATGAACTCGTTTGCTTCACTCACTCACCAGGCCAATAGATGCACTTTGGTATAAGGGTAAGTTTTTCACTCTCGGAGAGTTATAGTTAGTTACTCTCTCATAAAAATCTCACACAGTTGTTGATAGTACTCGCAGAAAACTGTCTGGAATTTAACTATCATGGAAAATTTGCTGGTTGGGCAAACACCTGTGCGAGTAACTCATGAGAGTACGAAACTCTCTGAGAGTGAAAAACTCTCACGTGTAAACCTAGCTTAAAGTTGTTGAACCACGGGTTGAAATGTAACAGATATGTTTTAGTCTACAACAATCAGCTGATTTTTCTGTTCATTTTATAGATACAAAAATTCTCTATAAGGTTAATATAGAAACTTTGAAGGGCTCTAGGATGAAAACCTGATTTTTCCTAGCGATGGAACCAGCTTCAATCAGTTTCTCGTAGCCAAAACTCCCAAATTCAACCAGAAAAATAAAAAATCCTTGAAGAGAAAAAAAATTTTGCCCGTGCAAACATTGATTGTTTTAGAGTATGAGATTAATAAAGTTATTAAAATCAGAGAAGATCTGCAACATAGACGGCCATCTTGATTTTCCTTTGTCAGCGTCCCACAAAGAAAAAAAAAAAAAAAAACGACAGCGACAGTGGCACAGTGTCACGGTTTTCACAAATAAAGTTTGGTCACAGAGTAATGACATTAGTTGTATTGTAACATGGAGCTCAAAGTATCCATCACACTCACCCTTCAGTCATAATCATCCCAACTTACGCACCAAAGAGTGCGTCGGTGTTACAAGAAATGTTTCAAACACTTTACCCCTGATAGTTTTGAAAATTTATACTCTTTTAAAACTTTCAGATACTTTCTCAAAGATTCTTTCAGCAAAGATTTCAGCAACTTTCTTATCTTTTTGTTTTAGTTTGCAGCTTTTACGAACAATGTAATTGAAATGAACAGGGATTATGGTGGATTAAAAAACAAAACACTTTGATAATGTAACACACAATATAGTATATTTCGTCACAAGGGCCGAATGTGGCGTTTTGCCGGCCCCGAGATCGTGTTTCAAGTTCGAGACGAAGTCGAGAACTTGAAACGATCGAGGGTTGGCAAAACGCTTTCGGCCCGAGTTATGAACGATATTTTTCATCACACTACACAATTCAATAAATTCTAAACAAGTAAAAAATTACTTTTTCGTTTATAACAGACAAAACATAACCTCAACTTCAACTAACCTAGAGAGATGTACTGCTTGAGTTTCTGGTTGCTAGGCAACCACTTCACATCAGCTAAGGCCACCAAAACTAATACTCTAACGGTAAGTGACTACAGCTGATTCCAATGGAAAAGCACTGTTTTCCCATCTACGTCATACATATTTAAAAGTTGCTATCAGCTGAACTACTAACTACGTCACTGATTTGTTATTTGTTGTTGTTGTTGTTAAATACCTTCTAATATTCTACATTTCTCTACTACGTTTCCATTACCGCCCTAGGCCTAGGCCGGAAAATTTTGCCGGCCTAGGCCGGCAAAACAGGTGTTTCGTTGGTAGAAGAGAGGGTCGAAAACAGGTGATATTGATGTAGTGTGATGAAAATTTAATTACCTACTGTAATATGGTATGTGTTTAACACTTTGAACCCTGGGCGCTGATTTGCCGTTTTAAGTGCGATACTGGCCAATTTTGGGGTTAAAATTAAAATTCGTAGCTTGCTATACATATTTTTTACCCATATAAATTATATATCAAAATAAAGAGAAAAATATAACCTTTCTAATGATACAACTTTTAATAAAATTACAATAAAAATAATTTTAGGATTCCACATAAAATTTACCAGAAAAATTGTAGAAAATAAAAATTGCGACGGTGCGTACACTTATATTTAGAACATAGTTTAATATTTGCTGTGAATCTAAAAGCTAATTCACAGTCTAAACACTTATAATAACAGTAAAACTACACTTTATTTGACACGAAAATGAACGTAAACAAAGTCAGCCATTACTGCAGACAACAACACTGCGTCATCAGCCGGCGACGCAAAACATCGGCTGCAGGCATTTGGATTTATTTTTCTGCTACAAAACAGATGGCTTTTTGTGAGACTTGAGGATACTATAATCAATGCCAGATGATCAAGGAAGCGTTCCGTAGCAACGAATAGCGCATATAAGCCGAATACAGGTTGCTATGGAATTTTATTTCGAGGCCCGACCTATACTCGGGCTTCGTTCGCGGTGACATACGCTATGCCCCAAGCTATACTCGGGCTCAGGGTTCAAAGTGTTAAAGCTTAGGCCTATAATCTAGAGAACCAACACAAATGCCAATGCAAAATCAAATAAAAAATAACTAAAATATTGACCACTATCAATAACAGCTACACTGACAGCGGATGGGATGGACAGAGTCATCGCAACATCGCCCTCTCCGCCTCAACAGTATCGTCTCCTCCCAGCTCACCAGCGTAAGTATCAGTAATCGCTACATTGTAATCAATTCTCGTCTCTTCAAAAGTATGTGAAAAGCAAAGTATCCAGACACAAGGTACCAAGTAGTACAGCGATTACAAGCATCGACCAGAGACAGGAATAGCTAAATTATAAAAGTAACGGCTTTTTCAAATACCTACTATGCTATACGGTACACGGATACAGCTGTAATTGCGAATACAAAGTAATTGCTACTCTGTACTTGCTACTGGCTTGTAGCCTACCGGTATCTGTTTTAATCGGTACCGAAAAGTAATCTTTAGTCCACCTCTAGGAGGTGTGTCCAAAGGCCTATAGGCAAATGCACAACACTTGTCTTACTTATGCGTTGCAGATAAAGCATATTGCTGCTCCCTTTTGCCATTTTCAATTTTTAAATGTTACAATGGGAAATGCCTAAAAAAAATAAAATGAACCAAAACCCACATCATTGCTGGGTAAGAACAATGTAAGTAAGCTGTTCAAATTTTGAAGCTCACAGTTTTGTGATGCCTAGTATGGTGAAGATACCAAACCTTGTTACATACCAAATTGTAAAAAGACGCAGCATACATGTTAAATATTTATTTTTACTTGCATTCATTTCCTATCTCACCTGGGCTACCTCTTGTTGATTGTAAAATATTATAGTAAGGTGCTCAAAAACAGTCCGATGGAAATTTCAACAACTGTGTTCTTATCCCTTCTCGTCATCCAATGTTGTCATTTGTGGTTATTTTTACCATGTGTAATATCTTATAAAAATATGACTCTGGATAAATTTGACAACAATGCATCAACTGTCATCGGACTATAACTCTCGCCACATAAGTTGACGAATGGGCCCAAACAGCTGGGATGGGTGAGGGGGGGGGGGGGGGGGGGAGAGGGGTTATGTGGCGAGGGTTATATCTTGGTATGGTGAATGTTACCATAATTGCCCGCTTTGTTTACAAAAACTTCTTTGTAATCAGTGGTGATGTCAAATCCAGTGTATAATATGGATCACCTGGATAAGAAATAAATTTAAAAATTACTTGGATTGGTCGGAATAAGATTTAATTTTAATTTTACCAAGTTATAAGGCATTTTCTTAGGGATTCTACGTCTACCCCTTCAGTACCAGGGGGACTGAGCTCATGCTCAGTAAAATTATTAAGTGTCTATTCCCTATCTTAAGCTTGTTCGCTCCACTCACTCTTGCCCTCTCTCTTTTTAAACAAACTCCTCAGGCCAATAGGCGCACTTTGGTGTAATGTTGTTAAACCAGAGGTAAAGTTTAATACATGTTTATAATAATACATATCTACAACTATCAGCTGATTTTTCTGTTCAATTTAGCAGCTACAAAATCTCCATAGGGATGACATAGGAACTTTGAAGGGCTCTAGAATGAAAACCGGATTTTTCCCAGCAATGGGGCCAGCTCCAATCGATTCATCATAGCCAAAAGCTCCATATTCAACCAAAAAATTTAAAAAACCTTAGAGAAAAAAAATTTTCCTGTACTAAAATTGCTTGTTTTAGAGTATAAGAATAAGATCATCTAGGGGACATGAGTTATCTATTGACACCAAAATGACCAGACCACAGTTTGTTCAGCGGGTTAATTTTCTATGGACACTTAAAAGTACTCATGTATAGGATAGTATATTAATTGCATATGCTTTATCTGACAATAAATCATCAATAAAAAATATATTTGTGTATTTTCAATAACTGTTATTTCTTGGCTGGCATAAAATGGGGGGAGGAGGGAGCCTATCCCCCCCCCCCCTCTGCCTAGGGTGCCACAGAACCTCAAACCAATACAGGAACCCAGTCCGACCTTCTGAGTTGACAAATGCACTGAATAAAACTCTTCTCCTCTGTTACATTTCAAATTCAAAATCTGTTTATGGTGACAGAGTGTTTTATATCTATACTTATTTAATACGCTAAGGGTTTTTTTGTCTTGAGAACTCCTCCTACAATTTTCAACTGATTTTCAAGTTTTTGGTGTCGTTGGATAGGGCTTGGTCTGTAGTTGTTTCTGCCAAAAAATTATGAGAATCTGATGGAAAATAAAGGCGTTATCCACCATTGAAATCTCAAAATTTTCCATTTAAATAACATTGGGATTGGGATTGAATAAAGCATTTTAAACATCTGTTAATAATCAGCTGTAAATACGTGTAGTTTTGGTGATTGCAGATATTCACAACATTGGATTGGTCGGACGTCAATGATTTAGATAAAAGTAACATTCGTATTGTATTAAAATAAATTGCTCGATTCGAGCAACACATGTACTGTAGTTTTAAAAAATCCCATAAGGCCTTGAGTGGTGTATGAGGGAAAAAATATTTATCCATGTTATTACAATAAAATTAGCAGTGGCAGCAGATATTATACCTTTGGCATTTCACTTGAAACAAATAAGTTATTACTATTAGCTTGAATTAAACTTTAACACAATGCTAGTGTATTCCTATTTTTTACATCATTAATCATGAATTACATTAAGCTGTAGTTTTTTGTCATGGATTTCGTAGATTTTCATAATTAAACCAACTTCATTCACTATAATAGGATCTAGAAATAACACACACAACTTTAAATTACTGGTTGAGTTTATTTTTGCACTTCTTTTAACAAAAAATAAAATAAAACTATTGCATGGCAATCTATATTCCTAATATTACTTAACAAAATATTTGCTCTCTTTTAAATAGGTAAACAAAGTACAAATGAAAATACTGATACAGAGTCAGTCCTATTTTTATCTGAACCTTGAAAATTGTTTAATGACTAGTCAATTTAAGTTGCACTGATTTACTAGCTACTGAAGTTGAAAATAAGTGAATCGTGATTTTGTATAAAAGTGTTCAAAATGGAGATGATAAATTTTGAAATAAATTTCTAAACGACGTGTTGTTCTACTACTTAATTGACTGAAAAAAGCAACATTAAGTTCAAAGAAGGATGTATTTTTAAAAATCCCTCCCTACTGTTACGTAAATTATTCTCTATTTATTTATTTAAAATTTTGATCCCTAACCGAAATAAATCAAACGAGTAAATCCAGTAAACACTGATACAAGGACAAGATTGTAAAAATACAAAAATCTTTACACTTACATTTCAAATCACTATTTCACGCACATTCGGCCGTGTAAACTGTACAAGGTAGATTTAAATCCATCATATCGAGTGATACAACTTACTTTACTAATCTAAAAAATTACTTATCTAAGGACTCAATATGAGTCAGCACGATAAAAACTTAAAATACAAAGAATTCCTAGAGCAGGCATTTTGCTGGAAAATACCGCTAAGGTACCCAGTGAAACAAATCCGACCGGACGTGTCTGTGGAATACATGGAAGGAATATATACATAAGACTACAACGGATATATACAACTAGGCTACTGGAATATCACTTGCGCCCCTCAGCGGAGGCGATGGCACACGCGCCCGCTCTAATACTGCTCGGTACCGTACCGTTAAATAAATTATCCCTAACCGAAAAACGTTACAGTGAAATTTACAGCTAAAATGTGAATTTCAGAGGCGGCTTTTGAGCCGCGGAACGATCTTGTCGGAATACTATGATATAACTAGTGGTACGGTAGGTTCAATAGACGTAGATGGTCTTGAGCTGGTCACGGAGCTCGGCAGGCAGCGTGTACACCTCCTGAGGGGGCTTCTTCTTGACCAGCCGCCGCCACTTGCCGCTGAGATTCTTGCGCAGACCCTTGCACTCCCTCGGCTCCTCGCACGCCACCGTGTGTACCAGGTTGTCCTGCAAAAGGACAAAATTGGTCAACTCGCTGTACTCGCAAACAAACGCGTACAACAAACCAGTTTTGTCCACCTGCAAGAAAAGCCACAGGATTAGTTGACGGAAGGGTATCTACAAATCGGGAGTTATATAGAATGTGGGCAAATACAGTCTGACCTTTATTGCTAACTCAAAATGCACGGAACTACAGTTTTACTTTGAGTTACGTATGAGTTAGTACTACTTGGAAATGTTTCAAGTTACAAATTTAACGTTAGTTGCTTTTGACTAATAAAGGTAACGTACAGTACACTATTGTGAAAACAGACAAAATGTGTAGGGCCTCCATCAGATGGATCACTGACTCGTTGTGCTGTGTGTGACGGTGTTAAGACTTAAAGAGTTTCGTAGAGAACAATTTTAGATTATAGAGGTAGGCCTAACATTCAAGTTGTAGAGGTAAAGGACAAATTCAAATTTGACTTATGCACTAAATTTTGAGTTATAGAGATAATTTTTGTATCTCTTTTGCTTGTAGAGGTAAAATATAACTGTAAAATTAATTTGAGTTATGTATTGTTTTTTATTGACTTACAAACAGGTTTTTCCGAAGAAGATTAGAAATAATTATCAATCAAAGATTTTGAGTTATCAAAGTTCAATATTAAGTCTAGAGTCACCTGTAATATCTTAATCAAAAAATGAATGTGTTTTGATGTGAAATTTACTTAAATCTGCTTATTAACACGATTTCCCACACATCCAACATTATTCCGCCAGTTTATCCTAAGCGGGCATTAATCATCAGATCAGATGTCCCGGTTCTAAATTTACCCGCCGCTTGGCAGCTGCTGGCAGCCGCCCCTAGTAAAAACGTTTTCATTGGAGTTTGGCAGAGAAGACAAAGTCAACGTCGTCTTTGTTGGTCTTTGGCCACGTGTCAAAACCACGAGTGTTTTATCTACTCGGATATAAGCGGAGATAGTATTTAAAACGAAGCTTTTCCCCGATCTTCATTAATTGGACCTGAGGGTCTCGTCTAAACGGGGAGATGGAGGACTCGTTAAAACTGCGACTTATCAACACTGGCCAATTAAACAACGAGCGGTGGTGGGAGTTTGCACGCACGGCCTTGGGTCTTGGTAGATAAAACACGATACGGCACCGAGGCACGGCTACACGTGGCGGCACGAACACGAACACGAACACGCGTGCGGGTGGCAACATGTCGCGGCGATCAGCGGTGATGGGCTGCCTGTGAATGCTATGATAGGTACCTAGTGAGTAGAGTAAATGGACCGTCCTGCCGGCCTCAGCTTCATTAAACGCTAGGGATCAGCAATAGGCTATTTCGTAAATCTTTTTAAACGTGGTGAGCGCCTTCAATCGACCCCTACGCAACATAACAGCAGTATCTAGATTGCCTACTCTACCCCTGCAGGCAGTCTCCCGTAGCGCACTCTAGCCGCCTGGCTGTGACTTGCTTGCTATTAATTTTATCAGTACTGTATCCGCGTCTTAGATGTTTATTCCCACAAGACTAATGTTAAATTTGAACCGTCGCTTCGCCAATATGGTCGAAAATTCATCTTTATGCAATTTTAAAGAAAATTGTGCCTTTGGAAATATGAAATAAAAATCCAGATTTTTGAGCGACTTACACTATACAGATTTACACTATCCAGATTTTTGAGAGATTACACTATACTGAGGAAACGTCCACATTCGAACAAAAAATTTTAAAAATACTTTTTTAATAGGCCTAAATAATAAAATTTCCTTTTAAAATAGTATAAAAATTATTTTTTGTCTTTATTCAGACATAGTGGTGTTTCAAATTTAGCATTACTCTTGCGGAAAAATCCAAGATGGTGAGTGCTGCAGAGCGGTTTTCAGAAGTGCTGGGAATTTAGACCGATTTTAGAGCACAAGCGAAGAAACAGCAAAATGACTGGAAACTATCAAAGTTGGAAGTGAAAGCTTCTGGTCCCAACCAATGCTGTTTCTAATGCCCCCGTGGGCCACACTCTGACACTCCCCCGCCGCGACAAGGGCGCCGGTGATGCAACAGCGACCCAGTGGTCCACAAACCGGGTGAAAGTGGCTGCAGATTGGCAACATTGCACTCTCCAGCTACTGTGGTTGCAGTGGCGATAGTGTACAATGGTACCAAGGTCGCACACTGATAACACCGATACACATAACTCTAACACTCCCTCCAAACTGCTGCCTCCAACGGACGAAAATCACTCGAAACGAACAATACAACCATGATACTACAAACTGGTCGCACTCAAGAGCCAAGCTTTGTCACCCGCTACTGTAGTTGTATCGATTAGTGTGCCCTAGATAGGTTTTGTGGCTTTAAATTTCATACATTGAAGATTTGGACATACAAGTTGCTACTCTTTGTTACAACCTAGGTTTTGTTAAATTTTCTGATAAATATTCTGGGCAATATTCTTGGATTATGCTGGAATATGCATTCAATGCTCTGGTACGATGATTGACGTAACATGGACGCCACTACTAGCTTGGTCGGTAGCTTATCTCAACGGTTTATGGTTTTGATACATAAAAAATGGTAGGGTTGTTAATATTGGAGAAGGATAAAAACAACTATAATTTATTAATAATTTTGATTCAATTTCCATGATGCATTCATCATGTAGAAGTTAAGTAACTGTCAAAACAGAGTGTCTTTTCGAATCCAGTACTTTATGCTATTACTCCTCTAACAAACAATTTTTGCTGACACAAATTGAAGTTGCAATTTCCACATCAAAGAACTAATTTATGCACGACCTCTTAGATTTCTCCATCACTCTATTACTTTAGTTTTTGTAGTTCAAATATGATTGTTCGTTTCCAAGAAAGTACTAAGTTATCGCTAATAAACTGCTGCTGGGGCATAATGAAAAGGCCGTTTCACAGTTAATCACAGCTGATAAGCAAGGCAGTGTCGCCAAGTTTACTCTCGCAATCGTACAATGGTGCCAACCCAACGCCAGTTGTAGCGGTTGCGCGACCTACTTCCCACCGCAATAGTGTCACGGGCGTTGTGTTCCCTTCGAGACTGCAGCGTCTGCAAAACAATCATGTTTCACACCTTTGACCCGACTACTGCAGCCTCTGCGAATCGAGTGTCGAGAACCGAAGGGGAAAGGTTATCGAGCACTAGGTTGCTCGGTGTTGATACGTTTACTATTGGAACAAGGCCTCGCTACAGTCGCCGGCCGATAAGTTGACGACTGTATATGGGAGCTTTATTCTGGAGATGGTAAACATTCGAACTTCGAAGAAAAACCTTTAGAACACGAGCTGACCCGACAATGAACATGGGGAAAACTGACCAGCAACTATTTAGAGATTAAAGTTTGGAAGCGGTAAAAGTTCTACGTTAGGAACGTCAACTACACCCTGAAAACTCACCGAACTGCCGCCCGCCATGTCGACGCCGCACAGTGACTGGGAGCTACAAGCCGTCCGTCATGGAAGGTCTCGGCGCTTACCTTCACTACAGACCTCGGTTGTCGCCCGTATACCTTGAATACCGATATCGCACACCTTGGTGCTCGGCCTCACAACCGATATACGCGCCGGAAGTTCCCTTTATTGTTGGCCAAACTGGAAACATTGCGAATATTTTACAACGAGCGTCTCTCGAATTTCAAACGAAAACATTTCTTTTTGAAAGGTTGAAACCTTTAGAAACGATGGTTTTTGTTGTAGGCCTGAGTTGGAGCGCTTTCGGCTGCTTCAAAGCCATGTGTAGGCCCTAATTTTTTGCTTCAGCCCCGGTTAGAACCCTGGCATATTGATCGACACGGCGCCCTCGCCCCTCGGTCCCACGGTCGCTACGGACCGGCCTGAAAACATTGGACTACAGACCGGGCTGAAAACATCGGCCGCGGCGGGGAGGCCGCCCCTCGCAGAGCAGTGGAAATAGACGCCGCTTCGTGGGTGAAACGCCGTGCCGTGTGTGGCTACTATAATAGCATTGTAACTGAAACGCACGTGCCGAGAGCTAAAACAAATCAAATATAGAATATAAAGGGATTCAACTTGTGTTGGGTTTCAAATTAATGATGGATAGCAAATAAAATGCATTCCAATGATAGTCGACTCTCATTTATAAGTTGATTACTGTGCTGTATCGAGTTAGATGACGAATAAATGAATTTTTAACTACTACTACATGGTGGATCAGTTTACGACTACAAAAGAAAATTTGAAAGATCCCAGCACGTAGAAAGTTATACATAGGTATTCATAATGAATCAGGCATAGGCAAGTAAAAAACAATTATTATATAAAACTATGTAGGTAAGGATGTATTGATCATATAGAAAAGAAACGTGTTTTAGACCCGATTCCGAGGTTGTTTTCCAGACATGTATGTCCTCTCTGCTCACAGTCTAGTTTGGAGGTTGCCCGACCGCAGCGCCCTCCCTTTAATTGAATTGGCCCGATCTCATTATGCTGTGCTCCGATCGATACCCTGACATCGACATCGTCTCGTAGTACAAAGACAATGGTGTCAGGTCGATCCTCCTATGTCAGTGAACCGCTCCCGCTCCGCACTGAGCTGCGGCTTCGGTGGTTATTATCCGACCCGTAACGTATTTTTCAAACAGCTGTCCGGGTTTTGAACCCATCCCCTCCCCAGGATCAAGGCCAATGTCTGGACGGCGGCGGCAAAAAGTCAAGTTTGAGGGCAACGACCCCGGCAGCTCCGGCCGGCGTTGTTTTGATTCTGTGCTGCCGTTGCCGCGGTGCATGTACCATGTACTGCTCCGCAACTAACAGTGTACAACAAGACACAGTTGTCTACACGTAACTACAACTATTAATTATGAAACCTACACGGGGGACCACTGAACATTTCGTTGAGAAAGTTCCCAAACGTGCCAATTAATTAACGACTTTTACTAATGTTTTGTATAACACTGTAACGGCCTACTCGTGCTCTCCTTATCAACAGAGTTACACTTATTAAACATAAATAGGCTATCATGTGCAAGTTAAAAAGAGACTTATGTAAGATACAGATAACGAATAGAGTTGGCACAAATGTTGGTTCAGTAGGTTCTGAACACAGCAAAATGAAAAAAAACTGTGTTCTTTAAATAAAAAAATTAAATTTAAAACTTTATACTTTAAATATTGCTTTTGTATGAACAAAATTTAATGCTATTTTTAAAGCAGAACAAACTTTGTAGTGGGCCTACATATGCTTCCCTTTAACTTTAAATGTCGCTCTGGCAATAAATTTCAATATGGAAATCATCATATACCTCAGTAGATTATTCATATCGCATTTGTTTTCGATTCTTATGTATGAGTGGAAAACAAAGGCGTAGTTTTTACAGAAATATAATCGGTTATGACACTTAAAACATAAACTTAAATATACTATACTTAGGCCTAATTTAAATAGGTGCATACAGTATTAAATATATTGTTATTAGAACTACTTGAATGCAAGTTTAAAATTACCATTTTTTAGTTAAATTTTATTACCTACAAGAAACCACACAACATTTAGGTAGGTATATTAATTACGCTAAAACTGCAAAATTTATTCTTGGTTTAACCCTTTAAAATTTTGCCTTATTTGTACATTGTTTGTACTTTAAATTTATGATGAAAATCAAATATAACTTCAAAGTGGCCTAACGAAAACATGGCAGGTCATTTTTTTTAAATTTAAAAAATGCGTTTGATGTGTATTAAAGTTTAGCCAATTGTGTATCTAAGATGGTATACAGATTTGAAATTCGTCTATAAAAATGTATGTTCTGGTCAATCTTTAGACTTGAATGCAACTGTAGGTTTTGTCTGGTGGTATGCTAGCTAGTGGCACGTACCTCATCATTGTTGTACAGGGTGTACTGCGAGGATGGCCGTGGTGGAGCAGCGACTGTTGGGTCCAAAGGAAAGGCGGCGGCAGGGACTCCTGGCTGGGGCACGGCGTCACAACAACCTCCTGGCACTGCTGCTGCTGCTGTTGTTGTTGCTGCGGCTGCGGCGGCTCGCGGAGGATCACGTTGTTGTTGTTGTGGTTCGTCGTCACCGTCGTGTGCAGGTTGTCCTCCCGCTTCCTCAGCTTGCTGCGAACCAAACGTATGGCGATCAGATGGTTGCCGTTACCGCCGGCCATCAGTTTCAGACTATCCTAAGAGCTCCGCAATTGAAGCGGTTCTTAATAGAAACCGTCTTTTCCGCCTCGGCCTTTTTGTCCGCCTTGGGCTTGTTCGGGTAAGTGATCACTTCGCCGAAAGTGACCTGCTTGTTGGGCATCTTAACTAAATTTAACAGGAACGAGTGAAAAGTGAATGTCGCTCACAGCCTAGAACCGCTCGTGGGAGAACGGATCCGAATCGACACTGACTCAAGCGGTCGGGAGAGGTCCCGCTACTAAAAGTACACTTTGGTCTAAATATCACAGTCGGTTGGTCGGGAGTACCGGTCCCGTTAGGAGTTGAACATCTTCATCGGGGGCGAAAACGCAACGTCAGCCGGTGAACCGCGCTACGCACTCGATAGGAACCTCCACACAGATCACTACAGTTACCACTGAGGGTAGCACCGAACACAAATATTACACTAGAATATCCAATTGCATGTGTACAGTGTAAAAACTGTATGATTGTTAGCACTTCGACGAACAACCACCATTTGACACAGAACAACACCAACCAGCGAAACGCTGTCGGCGTGGACTGAGGATCGGCCGCGGAGTCAAACGAGGTTATTTAAGCGGAGACCGTGACGTCACGAGTAGCTGCGCGCTCATTGGTCGCAGCTGCACTATCTCGACCAATGGCGGCCCGCGGAGCGCCAGATAGTTCCGACACTCGCCACCGCTCACCGCCGCGCCACGTTCGCGCCTCGTGTACAACTCCAGCTTTGTTTTGTTCTCTCCATATTGTTGTAATTTACTGTATATCAATACTAAACTGATCAATACATATGGGAAAGTTCAACCGTCGAATAAAAAAATTTTAATTTTTTTAATTTTTTTTATTTTTTTATTTAATTGTTTTCGATTTCACACACCATGTGTAGGCTATATCCATTACCCGATTGTTGTTGAGGACGACACCCCGGAAGGCCAGCTGGGGGCTCGGCATTTCCAGCCAATCAGAGGGCATTAGAACGGCGAGTAACCTATTTCCAGCCTGGAGTACCACTCCATGCATAGCGGGAACGTTTATCTCCACCAAGTAAATATTCAGATAACTGAAGGCGAAACGGGGAAAACGGCCGAGATCTGAGTTTTGAATTAAGATGGTACATAAAAATGTCGGTTATGACTGTTTAATATCATACACGATTGCTGTATACATTATAGGCTGTCACAAATAGCTTTAAAGAATAAAAATAAAGGCCGTGGGATATTTGATTTTTTTTTGTGCCAAAATACGCTAACGCGAATAAAACCTAAAATAAACTGCAGGCGCGTACACATATTTTAAGGATTCCTACTCCTAATTACTAAAATAGGAAATCATTGGATGAGCCCCTGAAAAGTGTATAAATTGATTGTGTCGGGAACTGTAACATTTATTGAAAATACCAAATGACAGAAATGTAGATTTTAAGAATATGTACATATCGGAAGAATTAATACCTCACGCAAAATTACCGGTATAGAAAAATTGCACTTTAAAAGCAATAAATCTATTAATCTATTGATTGACTTTTATCTCTATCAAATTTTTTTGATATGTGAGAAATACTTTACAAACTTTATAGCCATCGCCCAACATTTTATAGTTTTAATTACTTATATACTTTTAAGGGTTTTATAGCTTTTCCAGACTTTTTTTAAGGACATACCGTACATTGTTCAGTTCTATCCCCCAGTGTTCTACTACGTTGCATACAAAACTTGGGAATTTATAAATACTGTGTGACTAATAGCGGGTTTCAAAACTACAAGTGAACCTCCAGTTTCAAAAATTCCAAATTCCAAAGCTGTCTAACATATATGCGTTATCCTGACATTTAATAAATGGACATACCCGACGAAGAATTCTGCAGACAGCGGCACAGTAAAACCCATCTTGATAACAACTGTTTAACCAACCACCATATATGTTTAATCCACAAATATAATTAATTTTGGAAACGATAAATACACAATATGGTGCGACAAAGGATGGATGGGTGACTTATTCCATTGTATAAACTATAACGGAACCCGCGGGGTCGGAGAAGCAAAGGTTATCGCAGCTAGTCCCCTCGTCGCTGATACGGACACATAATTGTCTGACAAACAGCATTACATGTTATATAACACGTGACTCAGGTGATAACGATAACACGGAGGCCGAGATTGTAAAGATTAACCGCGGAAAGTTACTCCACTCTTTGATATTGCGAGAAAGTTTTATTGCACATTGTAAAAAAATTATTGATTGTTTGAAAAGTTCAAACTTACCTTCCATTTTTAAAAGAATCATTTTTATATGTGATTAAATGTATGCTAATGTATTAAAATTGATAAAACAACGACACAAACGGCACAAATAGATACTGACCAATTTAAGATAACATTATAGAGACGGTTAGTTGCTTGCTATTGTATACAATTCTTCATATCCTCTATACACTATGTCTGCCACGAATACATATGCTACTAAAAGTACATATGCTACTAAATGTATACTGATTGGACATCAAGAAAACCTCGAAAAACGTATTAGCAATGAAAAATCAACTATGCAACTAATGTTTTCGGCTTTTCCGAACATTAGACAAGTGCCACCACAATTTTGCGTTCTCTTCGCTCTCATAGTCTACCAATAGAATTTTGCGAATTTCAGCAAATTTGCGAATTGCTCATAGTTGCGAATTTTTCAGCGGTTTTGTAGCGAATTCTACCGGTGACGTTAAAAATTAATTATCAAAATCGTTCGGTCAACTTGCAAATCTCGCCTCATGATTTTGGCCAAACGGAACCTATATGAACCTGCATAGGTATCAATAAGCATTTTTTAAGAAAATATATTTACGAGATCGCAAAACACAAACTCGATGGTTTGACTGTTCTGCAACAACGTCCAGCGCGAACGGAAAGTTTCCGCTTCAATTTATCAAATCAACATGTTAGTTAATTAATGAAGAAGTCTGATGGTGATAGCGACTTGGCGTGTCCACCGTGATTGTGTGCGTGCTGCGGCGGACAAGTGACGGGCAGCAACTCAGCTCACTTGTAAGTGACTATCACTTGTAAGTGACTATCACTTGCAAGTGACTCTCGCCCTTATCATGCCTCAGGCCTTGACCCCGCACCGTGATTGGTGTAGGCGACATGTTCACCTACAAATCCCGCAACCTTCAACTTTTGGGTTGACATCATAGTAGATTGATAATCGAAACTATGCTTTGAAAGTTAACCAAGACAAAAGTAAAGAGTTAAGATTTAATTGTTCTGTATATGTGTACTGTGTAACAACAGTGTAGGCTGCACCCCAAAAACAGTACAAATCCACGGTTGTGTTACGTTGTAGGCTACGTCGGAGTGCATATGTAGAGTTTGAATGGTTCTAATCTGATCAATTGTTTATACACCCCATAAGAGGCAAGATATTACTCTAAAAACAAAACAACAAAAAAGAAAATAAACACACACACAAAATTATTCCAAATTTTATTTTGCCGTTTCCATTTGTGTTGTTTAACATTTAGTGATCTCAAATTTCCACGCTATAATTTTTATTTGTTATTTTTCCAAAAAAAATTATTTTTTAATTTGCGTACATCTTCGACTGAGAACGTTTAAGAGGGAATGGTCCAACGAGTCTTGTTACTACCTACCTAACATCGACCTGATGTAGATGATACAATTAATTAATTGCTCATGACAAATGGCAACTTGGTTTATTATATTGAACCTTTAAAAGAGCTATACTAATGTTTCTCAGTAAGCTATCCGGCAACTTTCGGATTGAAAAGCGAGCATTTTAACCAATCAGCTACCTAGCCTTTATTTAGCCAACTGTATTAAAAATTGAGGTGTAAAACACTTTTTTGACATTTACACGAACGAGTTCAATATTTGAACAGCCAAACAGTCCCACAATGCCATGCAGCCGTACCGAGTGTCTATCGTCGGGAAACTGGTGGAGTCAGCTTCCACGGTTGTCTAGATTTCACACCGGCAAACCATAACTGTTGTTGCTCAGTGCAACAGTTGATCGATATGAGATGCACGGCCACAGCTGGGTCTTATGAACTGCGAATTAATTAATACCCAAATTCAAGTTTATTATTTTATTCAGTGGTAAATTCTGGAAAAATGAGTACAAACAACCGATTATAAGGTATAAGGTAATAATTTGGGTATTAGGTGTAATAATAAGATAGCCGAAGTCGTTATCTTATACGACTATCGTGTCATGACACGAGGGACGGAATGCGGACGATGGAAGTCACTTCTGGTGCCGCACAAGGTTCAATACTCGGCCCGGATCTCTGGAACGTTGCCTATGACAGCCTCCTGAGGTCCGAGATGCCTGAGGAAACCACTTTGGTTGGGTACGCCGATGACGTCGCAGCTCTCATTGCTGCACGCAACCTTGAAAGTTAACCAAGACAAAAGTAAAGAGTTAAGATTTAATTGTTCTGTATATGTGTACTGTGTAACAACAGTGTAGGCTGCACCCCAAAAACAGTACAAATCCACGGTTGTGTTACGTTGTAGGCTACGTCGGAGTGCATATGTAGAGTTTGAATGGTTCTAATCTGATCAATTGTTTATACACCCCATAAGAGGCAAGATATTACTCTAAAAACAAAACAACAAAAAAGAAAATAAACACACACACAAAATTATTCCAAATTTTATTTTGCCGTTTCCATTTGTGTTGTTTAACATTTAGTGATCTCAAATTTCCACGCTATAATTTTTATTTGTTATTTTTCCAAAAAAAATTATTTTTTAATTTGCGTACATCTTCGACTGAGAACGTTTAAGAGGGAATGGTCCAACGAGTCTTGTTACTACCTACCTAACATCGACCTGATGTAGATGATACAATTAATTAATTGCTCATGACAAATGGCAACTTGGTTTATTATATTGAACCTTTAAAAGAGCTATACTAATGTTTCTCAGTAAGCTATCCGGCAACTTTCGGATTGAAAAGCGAGCATTTTAACCAATCAGCTACCTAGCCTTTATTTAGCCAACTGTATTAAAAATTGAGGTGTAAAACACTTTTTTGACATTTACACGAACGAGTTCAATATTTGAACAGCCAAACAGTCCCACAATGCCATGCAGCCGTACCGAGTGTCTATCGTCGGGAAACTGGTGGAGTCAGCTTCCACGGTTGTCTAGATTTCACACCGGCAAACCATAACTGTTGTTGCTCAGTGCAACAGTTGATCGATATGAGATGCACGGCCACAGCTGGGTCTTATGAACTGCGAATTAATTAATACCCAAATTCAAGTTTATTATTTTATTCAGTGGTAAATTCTGGAAAAATGAGTACAAACAACCGATTATAAGGTATAAGGTAATAATTTGGGTATTAGGTGTAATAATAAGATAGCCGAAGTCGTTATCTTATACGACTATCGTGTCATGACACGAGGGACGGAATGCGGACGATGGAAGTCACTTCTGGTGCCGCACAAGGTTCAATACTCGGCCCGGATCTCTGGAACGTTGCCTATGACAGCCTCCTGAGGTCCGAGATGCCTGAGGAAACCACTTTGGTTGGGTACGCCGATGACGTCGCAGCTCTCATTGCTGCACGCAACCTTGAGCTGGCCCAACTAAAGTTGAACCGAGTCATGCGTGTGGTCAACACCTGGATGTCAGATCACGGTCTCTCGCTTGCTCTCAGTAAGACGGAGATTGTGATCCTCACGAAAAAGAGGATCGACACCGTCGTCCCACTCCGAGTGGGAAGGGAGGTGGTCACATCAACTCGTGCCGCCAAATACCTTGGGGTTATGGTGGACACCAAGTTAAGCTGGAGGGATCAGATCTTCCGTACGGCGGACAAGGCCGCTAAGGTAGTCACTTACCTTAGTAGGCTGATGGCCAATCTCGGGGGTCCCCGATCCAGCAGAAGACGTCTGTTGATGTCCGCGGTCCAGTCCGTGCTCCTTTACGGGGCAGAGGTGTGGGCAGGCGCTCTAGATAAGGAGTGCTACAGGTTGCGACTCGCCCGGGTTCAGCGTCAAGCTGCGCTCAGGGTGTGTTCCACCTACCTGACAGTGTCCGAGCCTGCCGTCCTGGTGGTCGCCGGAGTCATCCCTGTCAAGCTCTTGGCAGGGGAGAGAAAAGCGATTTATCAGAGACAAGGCGAGATCGGCAAGGACACGGCAAGAACAGAAGAGCGCTCCCGAACCTTCCAGCAGTGGCAACACAGCTGGGAGCACGACACCCGAGGACGATGGACTGCGCGACTTATCAAGCAGGTCCAACCATGGGTGGAACGGCGGCATGGGGAGGTGGATTACTACCTGACCCAATTTTTGACAGGTCACGGCTATTTTCGGTCGTACCTGAACCGGATGGGAAAGACCGGTTCACCGGACTGCATTTATTGCCCGGGTGTTCCCGACGATGCGGAACACACATTCTTCCGCTGTCCCCGTTGGGAAGGGCCCCGCCTGGAGACCACACAAATCTTTGGTGCATTTTCGGTGGACTCGGTCTGCCAAAAGATTTCGGAGGATGAGGGCAACTGGGATTGTTTGTCACAGTTCGTCCGGGGCATCCTCCTGGAAAAGAAAACCGATCTGGACCGCGAAGTGGCCCAGATCCCTTGATCGAGCGGCTGGATAAGGAGCGAGCCCCACGGGTGTAAGCCAAATTTAGGCCTAGCCTGACGTAATGTGATAAACAATTCCAGGTTAGATTCCTAAAGAGTAGAGGAGGTTTTTTAGTGGGTAAACCCGTTTTTTAGGGGAGCCCCACACTACAGGCTGGCCACCTGTGTGCGTAATGCATTTTTCCGCCTCTCCCTCAAAAAAAAAAAAAATCTTATACGACTATGTGTAACTATGTGTGTATGTGAAAATATGTGTATATTTGAAATTAGACAAAGATTAAATATGGAAAAACATTAATATAGGAAAAACAAATTACTTTACGGATATACTATAGCAGCTCTCTACTGAACCCCAAAGACTGTGAGTCATCCCGATGGCGGGCGGGTCGACTGCATACATGTGTATATGCGTTTGGTCTCCCAATCCTTTAGGTGCCACGATAAAACACTAAGGAGGCCTAACTATTGCATTAAAAAGTGAAAAAAACAATTATATCGATTATTTACACTGGTTTTAACGAAGGAGGAGATTTCATGCACTATTATCGTCGGTGGAAAATCAACGCTTAGTAAAAACCTGCACGTAACGGTCGGGGTTTTCAGACAATTGAGGCGACAGCGTGACAACAGATGATGCGAATGCCACGGCTCAGCTGATAACAGATAATTATTCAGCTCCGCGCCGGCCAGACTCCTACTCATAACTCAAGAGTATGTTTTGTATATTTACAAAACATTATTTTATACTCTAATTTTTCCAAACAATACATTTATTAAAGTAGCTGCTGTAAGTAGTTTGAGATAGATAATTTATTATACAAAAAAATTAAATTTCATGCAGAGTTGTTATTCCGTATTGTACACTTTTGTTAAATAAAAAATAATTGTCCTCAATGATAATTTTAAATCGCCCATTTAAAGTTGTTTCTAATGCGCCGAAAGCCGAGTTGTCGTTACCGACAGTGGTGCTATCTGGCGCATGTTTCTGCAACTACCACGTCCGACAAGCAGGAAGGCCTACAGTCTCGTTCGCAAACAACCGTTGTAAAATATGTGTATTTAGATTTTGGTTGTCGGTATTGTGTTGAATTGCCTGTACATAACTTAAAAAAACATATTGAAGATTAATTTGCATCGTTTGTTTTTACTTTCGCCTAACTTACCACATTTCTTTCTTACGTTCTCGTCGAATTTTAAACTAATCATTTCATTCATATTTGCATTGCTTCGGTTCGGACGTTGCCACTGCCAAAGGCATTAGACCTTCTGCGGTTCTTAATGGTTTTGGCTGTGGATTAAACTAAACATACATATATAAAATTAGTAACTCTAGGCGATAGTTAAATGCAGTGCCTCTAATCCGCACTGAACGTGTTTGATACTGTTTGTAACACTAGCCTAGCTTTACCAATCATAATTAAGGATTGGCAAAGTTCTTGACTAAAATACTAAAATAACGTATTGGTATGTGTACACGTCGCACATATTGAATTTAAAGTAATTGAAACTGTAGAATATAAATGTCCGGTTTATTTGTTATTTTTAAAACCTCATCTTTATTCTTGTGTTAAATTACTTAGAGAAAAAATATATAAAAGTATATATTCATGGGTTTTCTTTTGACGGTTGAAAGTATAAGGAGTTTTCAATAAAAAGTAAAATATGGTAATATGTAAATGCCTAAATTACTAATTAACTCACGAATAAACGATTAAAAAAAATTAATTGAAAATAAAGCAGCGGCAAAAACTCCAGGAATGAGGCATGGCAGACATTCTGAATAACTACATTAAATACTCCTAACTGTTCAAAGTATTATTTAAGTAAAATATTATGTCTCTAATCTTAGGAGAGTAGGCTATAGGCCTATGCATTGTATTCCTAAAATCTATCGCATTATTTGAAATAAGAATTAACTATTTTCAAAGTTAGATTTGTCGTGTTTCTTTCCTAAAATCACAAAGAAGAACATTTCAAAATTTCTTTATAACCATATGGTCCAATTCAAAATCATTTCCATCCTTTTCTCAAAATGTTTGTTAAAAAATTTTAATGGACGTCAATTTTAAATTTGAAACTGGACCAATGGAAAACTAGAAGATAAAAATGCTTGTTTTAATAATTTGAAAATTATGTGTATCTGGTAAACGAAGAGTTTTTGGAAAACATTATTCTTCGTTGATTTTCTATGGAATCATTTCATGAAGTTTGTTTGGCACATTAAGGATCATCCTGTATACTAAAAAATCAAATCGCACTAACAATTTTATATTTTTACTTGAAACACTGGAATAAAAAATAAAAAATTACACAACAAAAAATCCGAAATACAAACATACAAACAATATTTTCTAAGATTTCACACGTACGGTATGAAATATTCATATTTCTCTTATAATCCTTCGTTTCTCAAAGTGTTTTTAACAAAGCAACTACTGAATATTTATTTCTTGAAGCAATAAAGTAATTAATTACGAGTTTTGTTGCGTATTGTTTACGGAGTTTTGTACGACTTTAAAGAACATGACATAGTTTTATTACTAACGAGATTAATTAGTGTTTTTGCAGAATTGTGTTGGTTACATCTTTTACAGCGCGTCATACAGCGAGTAACCGACGTCAACAAAAGCGTGACGCTGTTTTAATTCGTCGTTAAAGTTGAAAACAATGGTATCTTTGCAACTAGACCGTATCTAACTTCTCTATCTTCTTGCGATATCTTCTGCTACGTCAATGTTTAAGTTGATGTGAGACGTAGACTAAATTTGAAAATCACGATAGGGAAAATTAAAGAGAGAACATTTAAGGTTTTCAGAAGTTACCCTTTTGGTTGTTCTATGCCACCTTTCAAACTTAAATTAAAAAGTCTATCTATCTTCTTATTTCTACAAGGGTTTCGTCTGTTACGTCCCTTTTTCTCTCGACCTACTAAACCGATTTTTAAGATTGAGGTGTCATTTTAAAGCTTAGGTTATACCGCAGTGACGAATCGTAATTAAAAAGGTCATATTGTTTCGGGCTTCGCCCCACTCGCCTTTGATTTATTTCTAGAGGGCGCTTTAAAATGTTGACCAACTTTTATTGCAAGTTCTTTAATGTGAATTGTAATTTAACAGCTGATTACCTTCAGATGAATTTTAAAAGCCAGATACAAAACAAAAATAAACCTCTAACAGTAAACAAAAATAGACCTCTGTCACTTCATTATCAACATACATATACTTTAGGTGAGTTTCTCTCTTAAATAATCATTAAATGCGCAATTTGCGCACGGGCCACCTCGTAACATTTATTCAAGGAACAAAACTCGTAAGATCTATTTTTTAAGGTTATAAAAAAGAAGTTTTACGAAGAATGGTATTGCACCATTGCACGGTACCATATAGGCGTCATGGGCTTCGTGAATACCTTAAAAGCTTTTTTGTTAATGAGCTCCTAGAGTTTTTGACGATTGTTACTCCTGTATACCCATATTTTTATGTATCGCCCACTTTTACCACAAAAATGTTTCTACAGAAACATAGTCAGGTTCACGATTATACAAGGTGCTCGAAAAAAAAAACTATTCAGGAATTCAGGAGGTTATTGCCAACATAAAAATAAACAAAAATGTCCTAAAATCCTTCGTTAACCCGCTAGCCGCCATTTCGTTTTTTACACTAAATAATATTTATTTCCGTAACGGATCATAGTATTAAGTTCATATTAATTTAGCATTAAGCTTTATCACACCAATATTAATTTTCAGGAAAAAACATTTTTCCGGAATCGTATAGTAAAAATTGGCAGCCATTTAAAATTTGCAAATTGAAATATCTCAAAACCAGTAAATTTTATCAAAGATTTACAACATACAAAAAGTAGACAAATTAAATTATCTAACCAATGATACCAAGTTTGTAAGGATCTGACAACAAATAACAAACTTTTTGAGATTTATCTTTTAAAATAACCTTAATTTGCAATTTTAATGCAAAATCAAAGTATTTAGGCCTATGCAGAAAAATCTCAATAACTCCGTTTTTTGTTTTCAGATCCTTACCAACTTGGTATAATTGGTTAGATAATTTAATTTGTCAACTTTTTTGTATTTTGTAAATCTTTTATAACATTAACTGGTGTTAAGCTATTTGAGTATAAATACTTTTAATGGGCACCATTTTGAAAATATACATAGGGAAAAAATATTTTTTCCCATGAAAACGGCCATTGTTGTGATAATAGTTCATGACAAATATGCGAACTGAGACCTAATACAATGATCCGTTATGTAAAATAAAAAATTATTTAGTGTAAAATACAAAATGTCGGCTATCGGGTTGAAGCATTTTAGGATATATGTTTAAAAGAACTTGTTTGCTAATTTGGATGTGGGCAATGACCGCCAGAATTCCTGAAAAGTTTTTCCGAACACCCCGTATAATATCAATCTGACAATGATGCATGAACAAGCTATGATACATAGATCGTCAAAATCAATAAAGTAACAAACAACCTAATTAACACTTGATATCATAATGCCCCCAATAAAGAGCACGACCTGTCCTCCCAGCTGATCGTAATCAGCTGTTGGAGTAAACAGCTGATCACACTCGCAGCAGACGACGCTTGTTGCGGTTGTAAATCTCACCTGTATACTTTACGTGGCAATCCGCTATTGATTGCTGATTACGGCACTATCTGGGAGCGGTTTGCCGATTGGGGCCATAAATTAATTAAGATTAGGTAAAGAGATTATCGACCACTTGAAAACTTCCATCACGCAGAGCGAGCGGCGTATGCAGACCCGGTGTTGGTTTATCTGGAGAATCGACTCAAATTCTGCATTGTTTGGTATTTTTTCTAGGGCTAACATACTCTCCATAATGAAAAAGATTACACTTAGTACTAACTCGTCACGGGTCGGATTATTGAATCCCAAAAATCTGAATTCCTGTCACCGCCCCCTCATCAAAATTAAGTTTCACTAAGCGGGGAAAACAAATGTTTTAATTTACAATTATAAATTTCACCCTTTTTTACAAATAATTAAATTGTCCTGGGATACTAAATAAGGTGCAAGTTTTTTGTACTTAAATTCAATAATATAAGAAAGTAATAAGAACGTTTTATCAAGTCAGTATAGGGTGTATTTTGTTATTTATTAGACATAATTGCCTACGAACTACCTACAAACATATGTAAGAAAAAATTGGGAAATGTCAAGAGCACGAAATCACGTAGATAACAACTATGCAATTCAATGATACAAAATTTATAAACAATCAACAGTACCTTTTCCTTTACGTCTATAAAGTGGAGTTCTTTCGATTCACCTTATACCTATAAGTGTTGCAGTATAGTAAAGTTGAAATTGTTGAAAGATTTTAATATTTGGTAATCAAATTTAAAAACTGTTGACTTTTAAGACTATTTTACTCTTAGCCATTAACAGCTAATCAAATTATATAAAAAAACGAATGGTCGCGTTCATCAAACTGAGCCGGAACGAATTTAAAGCCATATCTGCTAAATGTAAGCTATATAATTCACTCAATAGGCTGCTAACAACAATAAGTTTGCTGCTTCCATAAAGCCGGACAAACGGACTGATTTTCAAAAATCCGCCCGGACGTTTTTCCATGCTCTAAAAAGAGGACATGTCCGGGGAAAAGAGGACATATGGTAACCGTCATTTTTTTTCTTACTGAACGAAGCCTTCATTACTTTAAATGTGCATGACAATTGTTTTTTACGTTTGTTGCTTAACCATGATGCATAAGCATTATGGACTGATCCACTGATTTAGGTGTACCTTTTCATGAACACAGATTAGGCCTAGGCTCATGTAATCAATTTTTTTTTACTTTAAATTAAAACACAATTACCAATATTTTGAAATTGTTATTGAGAGGCCTTTCGTAACTATCAGACAACTTATTCAGTAAAAAATGTTATTATTTTAACCAACACTTGAAGCGATTCATGAATAAAAAAGGCACTACTTGACTAGAGGGAACTAGTTTCAAGAGCAACAAAACTTCAGTACAAAATCAATTTTGTTATATATCCACATGTATAGGCCTATTAGTATGATCCAAAGTAAAAACTATATTTATCATTTATTTTTCTAATTTGAAAAATAACAGTTTATTTATTAATTTTTTGTATAAACCACTAACAAATTTGAAATATAAATAAATTAACTGAATGCATTAAATTTTGATTTTTTGAATCGCGATGGATGTTAAAACATTATTATAGGCCTACGTGTAAAAATAAGAAGGATTTTTATACTTTACTCAGAAAAACTTTAACACATTAGCTCAAATACAAGTAGGCCTACAATTGCACTGGCAGCAGGCAGCAATTGTTGACTTTATACCTCCAACCACGTGGGGACACGTGTACATGTGACGTATACAAGTTTGTTGATACAGCACAGCAATGCTGTACGATAATGCCACTGGCCTACAATCTGAGGGTGTGATGATAAGTAATTAATCCACTCTCCACCATGTTATCTATCCATAACATTAATTATCGTTGCACTCCTCGCTATCTACTCAACTCAAGTGCGGTATTTACTGGCCAATTAGCAACAAACACGTACAGCTTCGTGGGGAATAAACACAACGTGATGAAAAAACAATGGGTGTCAATAGCTAAACCATTTCAACAAGTAAGAAAAAAAAGCGGGCTGAAGGTTTCAAAACAATAAAGCTACATTGATAAGAATCGTAAAGTGTTTGAATATGAAACATGATTTACCATCACATAACCACCGGTAAAGTAACTAAAAGGCTTACCTGAAGCTATATTTAGCGTATGAGAAGTAAAAGAACATGGAGAACATGGCGAGTCATAGGAGAGCGACAACCACGACAGGACGACGACGAGGAACTGATGAGAGGGTGGAGGGTGAAGCGGACTCTGGACAGGACGACGGGAGCGAACACGTCATGGGGGAGGATGGGGCAAAGTCCGGCGATACCGGGAACGCTCTAGACTGCTGGGCACTGGGCAGCATGGGTCAAACAGCGAGCAGATAGAAGATCGCAATCCTGTTTGTTTGTTTTGAATAAAGCGGAAAGACATTACTTAAAACTGACTGGGAACGTTCAAGTTCTACTATACATGTTTAAGGTTAGAAAATGCAGTTCGACTTGATTTTTAAAACCAAAAACCTAAAATTCAATATGGAATATGAAGAAATGGAAATTTGTTCAGGACCGAACTTGCTATTTCAAATACGGTGTGACGTGAGCCCTCCGACTGTTCTAGTATGACGTTTTACTTCATGTTTTCGGTCCAAATGATTCTGAGTAAATTTTACAATTTAATCGTTTCTAATTCATTGTAATAATTATATCCCCGGCCTATTAGAGGTAAAAAGTGATACTCCAAATAAAAAAAATTATCTCCGTGTCTTTAAAAAGTATTTTCTGGGTTAATCTAGAGCCACATTTTGTATAAGAACATGAATCATTTCCAACAAGTCAGCCACCCTCGACATCAAAAGTTCAAAATTTTTAAGTCTTTGAGCACTTTGTGTGCAGTTCAGCATAATGTGCAGTGCACAGTTCACTCCCGATTATTTTAGTACTTTGTTACATAACTTGAGCGACACGAGGTCTGATAAAATCTTTATCACACGGCGGAGATAAGAGGGAGGATGACGTCACGAAGGAGTATCTGTATCTCTTGGGGGTAAAGTGCAACACAGGTTATCGCTGGGCTATAAATAATCCTCTTCTAAATTAGGAAACAAAAAGCAGCGGAAATCACAAATTGGACGATTTGTAGATAGTCCATGATGGTCCGACATTGCCCAATAAGTTGTAATGTGTAAGTTGTAAGTTGATTAAAATGGAAAAGTTAACTATTCAGCAATGATGTGATCATTTGATAGTACTGTATCTGTAAAATAATTTCTACCTCTAAAGTGGGGAGGTTAATATTGAAACCCGAAAACACACTTAAAGGTTTTTACAAAGTGCCATTAATTATTTTATTTTTAACCTTTTTAACTGTATACAATACTGTGCATTCTGTTTTGATTGAATATATAAATTCTCCATGAACAACATAAAAATCAATTAATAGTCCTAATAGCCAGCAAGGAAGTGAGACTGAGTTATTTCATCAGAGGTGCTTATTTACAGAATTCCCGAATTCACATGCTGGTATATATTTTCTGTTGAAGGAAACTGTGGTAAACAATTCCACTGATAGGGATATTATTGCCAAAACAATGACAATTACCTCGTCACTAATTCAGAATTCGGTATTGTTCATGACAGTATTGTTTGTTGTATTGTTTTCTAGCTTGTTTACGACAACCTGTTAACCATATTGATACAAGTGTCCGATCCAGATCACAACATCGGGCCGTGGCAGCGGCAAGGCTGAGTTGGCGCGGTCGCAAAACTGCATGGCATGTAAATTGCAGCCGCGATAAGATTGGTGTCAGCTGATTAATAAAATAATTCGGTTTATCGCAACCCTCCTCCCCTTCCCCGTCACGCGAACTGCGGCTGGCTGTCACGTGATCGCGACCACGGCCTCCTTGATATCGGCGACGCTGTCTCATTCCGCATCTTATATATGTAACAATCTGATTACGATTACGAGTTTAACTAATGAATTTCAGTACACTACTAGCGCTTTAATCTTTGAGAAACTGGATGAGGGTACAATTAAATTATTAATCTGTCCAAACCAAACTAATTTACGGAGTATCAGTAACCGCATTTAGCGGGAAAAGTTATAAGAAAAATGTATTTCTCTATCTGGATTTTTGCCAGACCCTATAGAGTGTTGGGTCAAATGATTATCAGCAATAAAGTGGATATATTGGTCAATATGCACTCTAGCCCAATGGAAAGATCAACTTAAACGTTCCTGTTTTGTGTGTAGACTATTTCGACGCTTTTATGGCATGTTATAACCTATTTTGTGGAGAACGGTTCAAATCTTGATTTTAATTTAGCATTTATAGTTATATCTGATTTTAAAGAACATTTTGTCAAAGAACAAAATGAATTTTAACAACTGTAATGCTGGAAACAAAACATTCTAAAACAATCAGTTTAGCTAACTTAAACAACAGCACGCTTCCCGGATCAGACAACTAATTACTCGACTAAATTCACTCTCGATCCTTCGTCGCTGTTTGTAGTAGAATGTTTTAGCCAGTAGGATAGCTACAACGACTCAACATGGCAAATACTGTAACAACACTCTGATCTGAAGAACATGGCTGAAAAAGCTTGTGCCATAGAAAGCAGTAAGCAACAATGCTATAGCCAACATTGCAAAGAAATGTGTAACCATGAGAAAAGGTAAAAGGACAACCATAGACAACATTCTAAAGACGGAAAATATTCCACATAAAGCACTGATATAAGCGAGATACCTGAAATTACATACCAAAATGTCAATTTGTTGCAGCACAATCTGTAAAAAGATTTATAGTAAGCTATTTAAATGTCTTCTTTAAAATTAACAGAACGTTTAAGAAACATACTCTTACTAATCGACTGCTTATATTTTATTGTGAATAATACGAAGAGAATCTAAATTTTACATACATTACGGGTAAATTTTGATTACACCCTCACTCTGTAATCCATCAGAGTCAGAGAGCTTCAACCAGCGCAATTCCTTAGTCATGGTTATGTACTGTGCTTATGTAGTTCATTAAACGGATTTAAAGCATGTAGCCTAGTAAGTAGCCTAACAATATTTTCAGGTGGATGGTTACATCGTATCATTGTCTGTCACTCTATCCCAGTCACTGCTCTTTACAAGGTGCACTGAGAAAAATGTCTGGTGGTGGACACAAGAAATAAGGGGCCCACCTCCTTAAAGGGTGTAATTTGCAGGCCGTAGGATTTCTTGTTGGTTACCCCTAGACTGATCTAGTGTCATGACACAAGCCCCTGCTAGTGGGTACCCCCAGTCATCTGTGGTTATGCATATGACGTCAAAACTGATTACGTCATTGATCAGTCATTAAATCTGTAGGAAACAGCAAGCATGACTGGTACTTCCACCCACCCGGGCCTAGTGCGCGACCCTCTCTAGCTGGTGGAATCCCAAGTACAGTCTAGTGCCTGATCCAGGCCAGCTGGTGGGCCCCAACGTCCGCGGATAGGGCGCGACCCTCTCTAGCTGGTGGATCGCCAAGTACAGTCTGGTGTCTGATCCAGGCCAGCTGGTGGGCCCCGACGTCCGCGGATAGCGCGCGACCCTCTCTAGCTGGTGGATCGCCAAGTACAGTCTAGTGCCTAAAGTCATGACACTAGACCAATCTAGGGGTAACCAACAAAAAATCCTACGGCCTGCAAATTACACCCTTTAAGGAGGTGGGCACTTTATTTCTTGAGTCCACCACCAGAATTTTTTCCCGCTGAATGTTGTTATTGTAAAGTTTAATCATTTTATCAGGTGTTAATGTGCTTATTTCACAGTCCGTAGTAAAAAAATCTCCTATATTTAAGATTTTTGGTATAGAATTATTTCAGCAATGAATTATTGTATGAAGTGCAAATTTTACATAAACTTTTATCAAAACAATGTTCATTGTTATATAAAAATATTTTTTCGACGCATATTTTTTAAATTGTGGGCATTTTAAATTTCGAACCAAAATATCTCAAAACAGGTAAATGTTATCAAAATATTTAATGAGAAAAAAGTTAACAAATAAAATTATCTAAACAATAATATCTAGTTTGTAGTTATGATTGCAAAATTACGGAGTTACAGTACTTAGATTTATATGCATTAGAAATAAATCAATTTTTCAGCCTAACAAAGGCAAAAGTTGGTTATTTTAGTTCAAAATTACAATAACTCTGTTATTTATTGTTAAGTAACTCTAGCTAGTCGGGAAGTTGGAAAATTAGTGATGAATGAGTGAGTAAGGGTTTTACCTTTTATATGTTAAGAAGATTGTTACTATGTATATACATTAAATCATATCTTATCATTTTTATTACTCACTGTATTACACTTGTTAATTGCCATTTCTTAACTTAACGCATATTATTTTGCTATTTATTTTTTATTAACTGAAAAGAGCAATATTGTAAATTATAGGCCAAACTATTTTTAATGTCTATGATAATTAATTATTTTTTTTAGTTGTTTAATGTCTATTCATCTCATTTTTATCATATTGTCATGTTAAATGGTTGTCAGTTAAAATAAATAGTAATAGAGTTAAACATTTTAGGCTGGCCGCTAATCTAAAAACATTTATAATAATATTTTTCCTGAAAATGAACATTGCTGTGATAAACGTTAAAGCCAAATATGAACTTAATACAATGATCCGTTACGTAAATAAAAATTATTTAGTATAAAAACAAAATGTCGGTTGGTACCTTACGAAGCATTTTAGGACATGTTCATAAATACTTTTCTTTTTATTTTAATCCAAGAAATCTCCCCATGGAGTTTCGCAAGAGAGTTAACAATCATCTAGCATGGTATACCGCTTACTTTTTACCTGATTTTGAACAATTTTCACTTTACCTTCAGTAGGTGGGGGAGGTAACTTATATTTTCTTCCTACCGCCCCATGGCAACAAACCTACAAACTAAATCCCAAGCATTCTAATAGAAAATAAATGTATGTGGTGTCTGTACCTGCTATTATTGTCAGATGACCTATGCATCTGCATGTCTAACTTAAAATGTTAATATTTATTATTTGCAACAGTGATGTTCACCACTAGATAAAAGTACTAAAGATGAATATGATATAATTTAAATTTGCTGAGTATCTACGCAGGTTTGCTGCGGGTGTATTTTCTGACAGGGGGGATACAATAAAAAAAGTATCACTAAAAATTTTGATTTTCCACTAAGCCTAGCCACAAATAAAAAAAAAATACCATTAGAAAAACAGTGTTATGTTTATTTTACAAGAAAAACATGTAAACAGCAATTTTACATTAGCTCTCTGGTGAAACAGCGAAAGTCAAATCTTGTTTAAATCATTTTAGTTAATGCACAACGGAAGAAGTCATCTTTTAACAAACTGTATATTGCCTCATAGTTACTAGGAGAGATATTTTTCTATAGATACCATGACCAAACGCATCCATAATCCTAATTAACTTAAACATTTTTATAAAATAACGAGTTTTTGTTTCTGACGTCCACAATTGGTTTAAGTTCCAGTTCAGTATCACCAATTAAAAGTCCCAAAGGGATTTATGAACCAAAAGCTTCTGTAAGTACCTACTAAAGTACATACATAGAATTTAAAGGTTATACATTCCATTTACTCTTAACTTTATAGTGGCAGCGATTATTAAGCCTACAATTATTATTTTAACACAGCCAGGTTATCCTACCTCTAGGAGAGATCCCATTCCTCACAAGGTTACTTGTTTCTTCATACACTTAAATGATAAAACAACACAATATATATAACGTCAGAAACCAACATTGTGCAACCGCGATTCAAGACGGACTGATGATATTAGTAAATTATGTGAGTAATAGAAGCAACGTAAATGCGCATGCGCCGTCACCTGTCAAACACGGGAATCTTTTCATCCTGTGCCTACCACATTCTTGGCGGGGGTTAGCTGCGCACCCAAGCCTTATCGGGCGTTACGTCTCTCCATCATGCGGTCATCTACAACAGTCTGGTCTTACCAAAGCTCACATCCGACATGGGGGCACCGCAGGATGACTAGTGGAAGCAAAGTTCCACAGACCCTCTAGGGTATTTAACATCCACTAGTGCGATCTGGCACAAACTATGACGTAACTAATCTGTGCAACCTAGTCTGGTTTGTGGGAACCACATTACTCTGTTGGTAACCACAAAAAGATGGACTAAGCTGTTTACACAAGTCATATCTAGGGTCGAACCCTAACCAAAAAATTGTTGTACTGTAGGCCCCTACAACTTCTAGGTGCCCTCTACAGCCGCATAGGGGTCACAACAAAAATCTTGGGAAATCAACATTTACATGCAATCTGGGGCTGCGATTTTTCTCAGTGTGATGGACTGCGACTTTCACGGGCCCCCAGTCCATCACCCAGCACCTGGCTCGGCCGGGGCACTTGGAGTGTTTTTGAGACAATCATCGCTTTCGCCAAGTCGAGCTCTAAACTCGGTTGATGGATAGCAAGTCGTAACTCACTTGAAGTAGACCTATCCACTCGGTGAAATGAGACTCGCGTGTT
The DNA here is from genome assembly GCA_030545055.2 of Neoaliturus tenellus. Taxonomy (NCBI): domain Eukaryota; kingdom Metazoa; phylum Arthropoda; class Insecta; order Hemiptera; family Cicadellidae; genus Neoaliturus; species Neoaliturus tenellus. The sequence continues at coordinate 43,184,469 of CM061531.1, read as the reverse complement.
TTCGAATTTTGTTTTAGCTGTTGTTTAGAAGGGTTCCTTAAATAATGAAAGAATACGGCTGAAAAACACAATCTCTTGCAGAGAGGTTAGTGAGTCATAAATAATAATTAATTGTTTGTGATGATAATTTAATTAAAAGAATAAATTAAAAAATGTTATACTGAAGCATAAACTGAAAATATATAAAAAATGTTACGAAATTTGAAAAACTGCAGATACGCGTTTAGACTTTGGAGCATAGTAAATTAAATTTTAAATATTTGACAATGAGCTGAAATAACGTAGCAATTGTTAAACTTGAAGTTTAAGAATACCTCCAATCTATAAGTACATGAAAATCCACTAATTATTTTATTCTGCTAACACCAAATGGGATGAATCAAGTTTTAAAAAACATATACCGGCTTTTAAAATATCCCGCATGTAAACCATACCAAAAATGCGGAGGATTTGAAAAATATGTTAAGCAAAATTGTCTGGTCTTTCAGATGATTTTGAAAGGTATTGGATATATCCTTTGATCAATGAAAGGAAGTCGTGTTAGTTACACCACTCATATCTCGAAAACTGCTGAACTGATTTGGCTGAAAATTGGTGGGAAGGTGGCTTAGACTTAGAACCAGGAAGAAGATTTTATCCATTCCTCCAAAGGGGCTCCGCCCCACACGTATTCAAAGTTACCACGTTGTTCTTATGGTAGGCCCTATAGTAAGATGCACGAAAATAGTCCGATGTAATAAATTTAAACAGCTGTGTCCCCCTCACCCCCTCTCACCCTGCAATGTTGTCATTTGTGGTTATGTTTACCATATGTAATACAGTATGAAAATGTGTTTCAGAGCAAGGAATCTAAAATAAATAAAGACAAGGTAGGGGTCAAGACATGCAACGCCCTCTATGAACCAGGTGTTCTTTTGCACCTATGACATCACCATTTACTAATACTGTTAATGCTAATGATGACATCATAGGTGCAAAAGAACACCTGGTGCATAGAGAGCGTTGCGTGTCCTGACCCCTACCTTCTCTTTATTTATTTTAGATTCCTTGTTTCAGAGTAAATTTGGCAACAATGTATTGACTCCCATCGTACTATTTTCGTGAATCCTATTATAGTAATATTTTTTGTATTAAAACATATGATTACATTAAGTAATGTTAATTTTGAAAACAGCTGTTCTTATTTAAATTATTTTGGGACTATTGAATGGAAAAAACTAGCGGATATTATAGAATTGCGGCGAGTGAGCGTAGTGAACGAGATATACCTGAAGAAAAGTTAGCGTAGCGAACGAGCTCACTTAAAGGGAAAACAATTTCTCAAGTTGGCATTGCAAAGCATGCTGGGAAAGCTAGTCCTTCGTAATGGAAGTTATCGTCGGCTATATAGTTACTACAGAAACCCTTGATTGGCCTACCATGGCAGTAACATGCAGACAGCAGCAGGATGTTCGGTAATCCCATGCGCGAGTAACAAGCAACAAGGGCTGGGATTTAGTTTTCATTCAAGTCCGTTATCCGACACTGATGAATGACTGCCGGTAGATAGCGTGATGAGGTGATAAGGTCCGCGCCGTGCTGGGTTGTCCGTGAGTCACGGCTCCTCCACTCTCCACTCGACGCGGCCGCCGAGGAGGAGGCCGTGTGTTGCAACCGGAGCAGAGGAAGCGATCTCTGGGTGAGGTGAGTCACCCCGTCGTCACCGGGGAACTTGGACTCATTCATCACTAGAGTAGAGCTGGGACTCACCACTCGACGCTGCTGATAACGTGTCGCTTATTGTTGTAATGAGTAAGAGGTAGTGAATTGCATTACAGTTTGTAACGTACCTAACATTGAAGTGGTAAGTAAATTATGAATTTCGTTACTACGCCGTAAATAGAAATGAAAATAACTTTCCAACAAGAATGAGCTATCAAAACAGAGACAGAACAACCATAGAGGTTACCGGTATTGCGGTATACCATGTTGGTCAACGATGCATTGAATTGGTGTAGGCTATAAGATACAAGCAGTTTTTCAGTCACAACTTTGGTTAATATCTGACCATTGACTGTATACAATACAGTAAATACACTTCTCATACAATATATTTGGTTTGATGTAGAAAATTGTACGGGGCCATGTACGAAAGAGGAGCTGCAATCTGCAATCGATGTTACGTATCGATTCAGCTAGTTTGAAAAATGAATACATGCAATTGAGTAATACAAAAAAGAGTCATAGCATTGATTATTGGCCTACCAATGTAAATAGAATCCTCGTAGCATCTAGGTGTGTTTGAAACTGACTGACACGACAGGGAGATCTCTTGCGGCGTACTGAGGTTACCAGTTCTACCCCGAGGTCTATTAATTTTTATGACAACATTAACGTAAATAAAAATAGACCTATATAATTCCCAATAGACAAATGACAGTTTCACACTACATCAATAAGCATTGCAGTTGCAGTATGCTGATTGGTTGTACACCAGAAGCCCTCCAATGCAGCAGCAGTTGCCTGGTTGCCTCACTCCCACAGTTGCTATAGTGAGGTAACGGTGACGGTCCCGCTCCAGTAACTGTTGACGAATCGGCGCCGTTCCGCGGTAATAGGTTGCAACAATGGATTAGGCTAATGCAGCTGTAGTCTATAGGTCAAGCGGCACTGCATTCATATTGACCTATTTATTTAATGACAGGGTTATGCTATCTACAAAAGTATACAAGGCCAATGTAAGGATTTTATTTCACGCAAAACCAGGTTACGATAAATTAAAATCAAAAATCGAAACTTGTATGTAAAAGCGTAGGCCCAGGTGTAAATTAGCGAAACAAATAAAGCTACAGCTTCAGTAAAACCAAAGAACCAACAGAAACTTAAAATTGCCAACTAAAAACTGTAATGATCCATAGGTGGGAAAACTGAAAAAAACAGCAAAAATCAAAGGAAACATTTGAGGATGTATAGTAAAGTGGAGTTAAACTCTAACAAAAATCCAATCAGTACCGCACCTAAGCATTTCTCAAGGCTAGACCTACTTATCAACATAAGACACTTAGCTTGCTTTCGACTTCATCCCACATAAAACTTGCCATTATCTTTCTTTAAATAATCTAAACGTATCTCTTAGATGCAACAAAATGTCTCCCCGGTCCTCAAGGCAGAAATCTTCACCGCAATCAACGGCAACAATGGCGTGAGCTCAACAATGGCCTTTACACTCGTGAAGGCCCAACAGTTTCCGTTTCCTTCCGGAAGTGGAAGTGGCGTTTAGCGATGCCGATCCACAGCCATCTTGATTCCTGGCTCAAGGATCGGATCAGGGGCGCGCACCGGTTATGCTGGCAACTGGCGGTGTTCAATGTTTAGAAAATTAATAACTAAGGAAATAAATAATAAAGTTTAAGATCTCTGCAATTATACAATCTCTGAAATAATTTATCATAACGATAAATTGTGGGTCGTGCTTCGCATTTATACTGCTACTTTATATTCGCATTGCAAGCCTGTCATTTGGCATGCATTTTTTAAGTCTATATTTTTTAAATTCTGTACTTTGATTTATCCATGGTAACAAGTATGTTAATAAAATTGTTTACAAATAATATTCAATTGTTATTGTCACTTATTTCCGATATTCGGTGTATGCTAATACTGTAAAATAATTTTACGTTGTAAATTTATGTTAATGGATTAATTTAATAAATTTTTAACGGAATAATATAAAATAATGTAGGTAGTCACTTATAGGCTAGCTAATTATTAGAGGCTATACCTTTCATTTGGAATTAAATATGTCCAAGCTGAATACCCTCATGAAAGTAACTTACATTTACTTTTGAGAGAGACCTCCGATTGCGATACAATTTTAAATGGAGTGAAAACCAAGGTGATAGAAACAAGGGATCCGAGTTTTTATGCGCGGTTTCAAAAGGTTTGAAGATTTGTTTCTGGTTTGTCACTAATTTTTAAAACTCAGCTATTACTGAACCCAATTTAACCATTTAAAAGAGTTTCAAAAACAAACAATTTAGTGTATTACACTTTCAATTTAGCTTAACTATGTTTACGGAAAAATGGAAAATTAATACGTTTCCCATATGGAAACTTATATTCACTTACAACACCCCATAGAGGCAAATCTACGTACTTACACCTTTGGTATTTTATAAGAAAAAATTGCAGTAGGCCTAATGATACAATTTGTTACTATACGTTCACTAGGTAGGTTATTGATCTACATTTTGCTTAAATACCCCCATGGCATCAAACCTACATACTGTAGGGTCTATGAATTTCAATCGCGCGCCAAGATGTTTATGGGGGAAATCAAAACATATCAAATTCATAGTAAACTCACTGATTATGCAGATCTGCTGCAACGAGGGATTTATTCATACATTAGTCAGTTTGGCCAGTATAACCTTTTCAATGTAAAATTAAATTAATGATCACACCGGGCACGGGCAAACTAATCTGGCAAAAAAAAAAAAAAAAAAAAAAAAAAAAAAATACAGTAACGTAATTTCGAAAATTTTCGTATTTAGGCCTTATACAAATTTTAGTTGTTATACGAAACAACATTATATATAACATCATCATAAGATTTGCTTTTGAGAGAAATTAAGCGCTGTATTAGGTACTAGCATAGTGTTTTGCACATCCTATAAAGAGTGAAAAACTTGAACATATAACTTGAAAACGTCACATGAGCGACATGGCATTGAAACGAACGCTTGACCGATCTGACCTCTTAGACTAGTTTACATTTAACAGGTTCTAAATAGTCGGTGTACTCACAGCAGCAAGTGGAGTTTTCGCATAAATGGCGGTACGGCGGCCGGGCGCGGCGTGGTCGCGGTTGATAGCACAAGAGACACTCAATTGAGACCATCTGATCGTATGATTCGTCCTCGCGCTGTAGGCGATGCCTAATTAACACCAAGTGGCAACTGACTGACTACTCCACCCAGAGTTGGCCGACTGACCGTCGACGGCTCGACTTGGGCGTTGCGAAATATGATCTATCTGCCAGAACGCCGAGTGATAGTACAACACCGTACCGTCTTGAAATTCGCGCTTTTACATGACGGATTCGCATTGGTAGGCCTACAGTTATTGTTGACAAGATAATGATTATAATTTCATGAGTGGGATTTTAAATGCACAAGACAACTAAAACGGAGTTGTGAATCCGCGTTCAGTAATGAACTTTGCGAGGTTGGAATCTCCAAACAATTTGATAACGTTTCCTGATTCATCAAGTTCGGAGAAGACTTAACCTGGGTAACATGTAATAGTTCACACGTTGGGTGTTATCAAGGCTGGAGTGAGCCGAAATTTACTGTTTTTTTCTTAACCTGTTTTGAAGTCGGAATATTTTAAGGTGCATGATACAACCATAAGAAATCCCCCATATAATCCTGCTCAACTTTTTCTTTAAATGTTGGGCTTGAAGATTTATTTTAAGATGGTATTCCCTTTCAACATAACACCATGAACATACGAGTAGAAACGTCAGCACAAACTCTTTATCAAATAGCTCTGGAAAAAGAAGTTTTAAAGCAGAACAATCAGCTCGACCGGTCAGATGAGTAGCAGTTTTAGCGGCGAGCGGGTTGAGCGACCCGAGAAGTGCCTTCGCCGATGATCTGAGAGATTGCGGCAAAGTGGATCATCGACAACGGCCGAATCTGACGCCGGTAATCGGCTCTGGTCAGTTGTCTTGATAAACGTTAATCTACTGGAGTAACGGGCGATGATATTGACCGAGATAAAACTGGCAGCTTAGAGGTTAACTTGATACAACGACCCCTGAAACCGAACATAACTGATGATGAGAAAAAGTATACTGCTTATCCCATAGATAAGTCACGTCCCATTTTAGTATAAGTGGTTAGATAGGTTAATAGGTGCGTACTGACAAAATTGAGCTTAGGCTAGTTAAAGTATAAATTCTGATGCAAAAATTATGGTAAAGAAGATTTAAAGTCGGTTGAAATATACGGCTTTGCCTATCGCTGTTGCCACGAAAAGAACTTCTCATCTCGTGATTCTTGACAACTTATCAACATACAGTATTTTGCGGTCCCGCGATGCGTGAAGGGTTCGTTTCGCTGTAGAAGTTCGTGCAATAACGAGGATGAATACGTTCATTTGGCAGGCGAGCGCTCGCAAGAGGTGGGAACGAGAAAGCGTCCTGCCAGGAGAGAGGTTGGACGACGCAACGCCAGTTCCAGAACACTCCGGCGCCGCGGCCGCCACGTCGAGGCGACTTTCAACCAACAAAACTGGAATCCACCACGTTCCGATAAACGTTCATAATTCAGGTTTGTGTATTAAAAAACTTTCATCCGTAGCAGTTTGACTTGTACCGATCAAGGCAGCTGAAAAGCTTTTGAAAATCACGCATTGGGGAGATCAAGTAGAGGAGACCAATCCAAGGTCGCTCCTATAATAGGACAAGAATTCAGTGTTTTCGGGGGAGTAATAATGAAATGCTTAAAGAAAGGTGTGTCAGGAATTATAAACACCGTTCACCATCAACAGTATTCGTGTAATTAAAGTTTTTTTCTAGACATTCTAGTCTTCATAGTTGTCTCTACAGCAAAAAGAAATGGCCACAGTCTCTGGTTATATATGTATCAAGGGCAAAAATTCCATTTGGGAATGGTTATCCCATGCACCACACTAAAACTTAAAAAGTTTCAAAACATGAACATTTTATCTCAACAAGTGCAATTTTCAAACAAGAAGCCCCTATCAAAATGAATCATGTACAAATCATACTTAACTTATGCTTTGCATCTGAAACAACATTTATCACGGGATTTTGAGATTCCGAGATTTTATCCTACACATACACTTGGTACGGCTGATAATCAGTACTCTTCATCATTGTTGATGCGCAGTGGCTTCTAGCAAAGAAATTACAAGAGAGACTCAAACTGTCTGCATGTTCATGCCGTAACCTCTCTCTGGCGCCAGTGATTGAGCGAATGATTTAAATCAATAATGACGGCGAACCGAGCGCCTGCAACCGACACTTAGGTGCAAAGTGCAGTGTTGCCAATCTAGGGCAATACACCGACAAGGCCCGAGGCGCGCAACCACCACCTGGACTAGCATTAGGTCCATGATTGCAGCTTCTGTGCGATTGGATATATCTCCGTGGAGAATGGGTAGCCGGTGTATTTTCAGAGCAAGGGCTTTTTAGCTGCTAATGACGGAAATTTATAGCAATCAGCTATCTCTGTGGGACCGCATTAAGTTATTCTAAGGTTTCATTTTGCACTTCGATTGTCCAACTAACGGGTTTTAATCAGAGTCCATCCTATGAATCGTACTTTTGCAAAGATGGAGATGGACTATTTCTATATCATCATGTAACAAATCACGGCTGCAATTTTCCTTTCCCGTCCCGTCGAAAGAAGGGACAAACCATATCCAAAGAGACATTGTGAACATGACATTTAATATTAAAATTAGCCTAGTAAGTAAACTAATGTATCTTGTCAATGAGACATCAAACATTTCAGAACATCTCAAACCCTTGAAGTGATTGTCATCAAATTAAATGCACAATCTTCAAGATTCAAATTAATTCCACAGATGGGTGGTACATTTAAAAAGGACAGTAAGAGGTGGAAGTCTCCGATGAAGAAGTAGTAAAGAAGCAATGATAAGTCTTGTTGAAAATATAGATATGTCGCCAGTTCCTTCCCTCCACGATTAGCCTAACAGGTGCTGAGGCTTTCTAAAGTCGCAAAGACAATACTTTTGACATTTTAAAAATTGATATCATCAAAGTCAGTCGGCCTTTCTTTTGCAAGCTGTTTTCCAACCTGATCCACCCATGGTCCGTGGACTCTACACGAGAAGTGGAGACTCGGTCAGCGGAACAATAATTAAACGGCTTGGAGTGGCGGTGAAGTAACGGGGAGAAGCACCGTTAGCGCGGCGGCGGGATGACTGGAGGCGGGAGACGGTGGTCCCGGTCCCAGGACTTCCTGGTCTGGAGTGGCTACTGGCGACCAGATGTGTTCATGCATGATTCCGTTAGATTTTCATGCCTTGGGATTTTTTCCTTGGGGGTGAAGGAGCGGCGTGTGTGGTTGGGGGGCAATTGGTTTCCACTGTTGCAAATTTTGTCAAGTCGAATACCAGTACAATAAAGTTGCATTGCTGAAGTCTGTTTTGACAACCATGGCAGCTGCTTACGTAATTTTTATACGTTCTCGTCCTAAAGATCACTAAACTACATGACTACAACTGTAATGACAAGCGCACTGCTAAAACATGACATAAGCTATTACACAAACACCCGCCACGTCCACGTAAAGTTAGCGTAATTAAGCTTCTAGCTATAACAACGAACAGCAGGCTTTTTCACTTAAAAAAGGCCACTGGAAACAATCTAAGAATAAAGAATTAGCTAAATAAAACTCATCCCGGTGTTTTTATTTACTATTATGGCTGACAAAAATATCAAGGCTAAGCCTAAAAAGAGTTTACATGCACACCCACTAAAGCTTGAAATGGTGCGAAATTAAAACGATAAACTCCACTCTAAAGTTGAACATGGAAAATATCATATTCCAACAGTTTGAAGCACAACCAATGGCGGCGAGGCTCGGTAATCCACCCAACTTATCCTATCACGGAGCGAGGGCTGACTATGTTTACTTGACACACTTCGTGGAAGCCATGGCCTCCTTAATCTCGACGTTGATGAAATCGTCGGAGAAAGTGATCAAGGAAAAGTAAACTCCTTGACTTTATACTTTCCAAGCGCCAGACGGCCGACGTAACCGCATGTAATGGCGTCGGCGTCGGCGGTGGCGGTATTGTGATTCAACCTCGGCCTGTAGATTGTAGACTGTAGACTGTAGGGAGCGGCGAGCGGGCACCGCGGGCCAACATGAGCCGTTTAGCATATGTCCTTTTCTCGCAGACGCCTTACCCTGAACATTCGCGTTATGTAATATCCTCGTCTAACCTTATTAAAAATCTATTATGTATGACATAGGTTCAAGTTATTTGAATATTTAAATTTTAAACTAAAGTTTCTCTTTCATGCTGGAAGAGATCTAATTTAAATTTGAAACAGTTGATATTTCTTACTGGATAAAGCCATGTCATGACTGCGGAAGAATCTGGAATATTGGATCATGACGGCTAGAGAAAAAGTGCCAGAAAATTAAACTTTGATAACAACTTCCATGCAAAGGATTTGACTTTGTTAAAATTTACATAAACTTAAACACATTTCAGTAAGAAAAATACGTTTCAGCTACTTAAAAAAACCCCTGCCCGGAGTCTTAGACCTTTACTATAGCTACAGTGATCCTAACAACTAACAAGTTAGAACGTAGAACAAAGTTGCTTCTATAGTCAAATTTACGTTTAACTTCGCGTGGCGAAGAACGGGTATTCAGCGACTGAAGTATCCATTAACTTTATATACATTCCCAAGGTCCATTCCGTTAAGTGTCGGCCTTTGCGAGACAATGGCAGCCCTGACCGCCGCAGCGCATGCGTCGCCACGTGCATACCCACGGTAATGTCTCGTTCGCTCCGCTCTACATTACGGTTCACAGTTATACAACGAGCTTGCAGCTGATCAAGGCCGCCTTGCGCCACTGGCGCTCCACATACATACGCTTGCCCCGCCATACATACGCGGCCCGCGCAAAACCCGGCACCAGGCGCGGAGCATCAATATTTAGTTGTTTATGCCGTATATTCATGTAACAAGGAATGAGGTTGTTCGGTTGTACTGAACAGCCTGATTCATTCATGTGACCTCGTTCGGGCACTAGCCTACTGAATTGTTAAAAAATAATCAGGTCAGCAAAAGTGAATGAAATGGGGAAAACCGTTAACAATTTACCAAAGTGATGGTTTACATTGAAGAAACAACTGGAGGCTGAAGTATTGAAACCGGGAACACGTTCAGTAGTCTCTTATACTTTGGTGGAACAAAGAATACCAAATCTAACTGGACGCTTTAAGGGAAAAACTATCTAAAAACTATCTAAGGGAAAAATTTGTGTACCGGCATCGCGACACGGAGCCGGTAGACAGTTGGTAGTCATGAGATATCCGAGCGGGCCTAATAAGATAGTCTCCCGTGGGAGTCTGAGCGGAGGTGGTTTTAACGAGCGTTGTTTCAACGGACGTCCTGCCACCGCACGGCGGGAACGGGCGACCTATTTCTTCAACTTTCACCGTCAGCGGGACCGGCGGGACGGCGGAACGGCGGAACGAACCGATCAGCTGGCCCACAACGAAATGGCGTCCACCTTGTCAATCAGCTTCCGGGGCTCGGAGCAGGCTCATTTCCTGTGCACAATTCGCGACAGGGTTCCGTCCAGCGGCGAATATAGAGTGGAAATCAACGCTGCATAACGGAGGCGAGGCCTTTCTCGCATGACTTTGCTGATATCGTCAATACAACGTTTGAAAACCTAAAGTGGCACAAGGAAAAAGGAAAGTTACTATATCGCTTGGCCTCATGGTAGACAGTATCGAGAAAGAGAGCTACTGTACTTTAAAATGTCATGAGGTACAAGGGGTATATGCTGTCTTCATTCATCACTTAAATAACCAAACACATTCTAGATTCTAGATTTTTGGGTTTTCATTGTGTTCACATTCTTTCACGGGCCAGGGAAATCAACTTTGAACGTCCTAAATTGGAAAAGCGTACGTAGAAAAAATAAAATTGTCACTTTTCTGAAATGTCGGTAGCGTAGTCGGTTATCGTGACGGACTTTGTGACCATGGCGGCGATGTCCTGGTTCAAAACCGCGTTTTGCTTGGAAGCTTTTATCAGTATCATTCACCCGTACTGTGGCGGTTCATTCCCTTACTTTGTCTAAAACGATCCACGCACAGATCAATATCCTATGTGAACAGGGCAAACTATTTCTTATGCAACTCCAAGTAATAAACGACTATAAGCACCATTGAGAGATGCGAATTTTCTACCCTCCGCATCGACTGGCGCCTTCTGCAAGGGCCAACCCCCGTCGCGAAGGTTGCCTATCCGGGCCAAGGCTCCGGGAGAGAGTCGGCGGCAATGTGCGAAAGTGCGTGCGGGTGCGTGTGACTCATGGTCTTCCGGATATCAACTGGGAGTTGCGTAAGGTACCGGCAGCAAGGTCAGTACCGCCGTCACTGACGCACTAACTGGTACATTGGCGAGATAGATGGAGATTTCGTGTAAGAGGGTCTGCTTGGAAGGTGACTGAGGAAGGGGTCCCTCTGATGATTGGACGCGTCAACTTCTCGTAACACCTTGAAAAAAGATATTCACGAGATGATTGGCTGGTTTTGATTCTTGGGTACAAAGAAGAAGGTCGACCCCGAAATAATCCAAATAACAAAACTCACAACTTAAGAAACGAGTTCGTCACGCAGCATGATGTTAGAAGCGAATTTCCATTCCACATTTTGTTTCGCATACACAAGATTCGGTAAATAAAGATTTTGAGCAAAAAATGGTAGGCACCTTGAAACGGATTGAAATAATATTCTTCTTCGGATTGCACCAAAATACTTCCATTAAATTTTACTTTCATGTTATTTATAATATGACATATAACAGATAATAAAAAATACAAATGCCTTGAAAGTATTTTTGTGAACAATACAATGATATAGTATTCAGAATATTATAACCGTGTAAGTTTGTAACTGATTTTGGCAAATACATAGCTACAAAGAAAATCGCAACCAAGGTTACAGACGTGAAGTCATTAAAGGGATCATCTCATTTGCAACTGTAAGAGACATTCCGTGCCAGAACAAGCGAGCGTTTCTTCAGCCTTCTTCACCTTGCGAGCCGTAAACCGGCTGCTATCGAATATCCACGCGGTTTAGGGCCTCTTCGACACGATCGAATATCCACGCGCATTAGTGAGGATTATAAGGGTCGACTCCAGGACGGGAGGAACGATCGAATATCCCCGCGGCCGAGGACATGTAGAGACCGCTAGACCTCCCAGGGGCGGGAAAAATGGGAATTTTATTTCCCCGCCCCGTTCAATGTACCTCGGCCGTTCGTGTGTACCAGACTCGGACTAAGTATAACTGTACCGAGCCCTGTCATGCAAAACTGAACTACAAAACGTGGATGTCTGGAGCCCGACGGGTGGCAAAAGGATCCGATGTCGCGGGACCCGAGCGAAGAACATCCAAACAGCGCTTCATGTAACCTGACATTCGGAATGAAAATAAAAAGGTTAAATTTATATTAAAATTTTCATCATGAAATTGTAAATCTAATGGTACGTATTTAAACTTTAAATGGTCTGCTATTAATTTTTTATTATTAGTTAAACTAAAATTCTTTTTAGTTCGTCTTAATTGGTGACACAACAAAAGTAGTATGCCAGAAAGTTTTTCATTTTTGGGTCAGTTAAAAAGTGTCCGCGGAGAAGTTGTAGAATACATTCTAAATATTTTTTTTTATCTCAAGTAATCTTTTCTAACATTAGCCGATTCCGCTACAGATAATATTTTCAAAGACCAATTTGTATCATTATGAAATATGTTACTTCCTGTTGTAATTGGAACTCCTTTTAGATTTTCAAATGATTCCCAAGTTTTTGTACCATTCGATGGGATTTATTTTACGCAAAAAAATCAATGAGAATAGGAATTAAAATTAAGGTGCTATACATGATTGATATATGAAATATTCCCATCTGTATAGTTGTAAATACTGTAGTGGTATAGTATACAGGGTGAACAACTTAACTGTGCCACCATTGGCATATCCTAAACTAAGAGATTTAGAGAAAACTTTAAATGGGGAACATCACCTATTTTTTTAAGATGATAAAAAATATGAATTCCATTTTCTTCGAAATGGCCGCCATTTTCCAATATGGCGGCCAACTTTAAAATTTCTTATAGAACACCCTATATTTTATGGTGTTTTTGAAATTTACATGTAATTTTAAGACATTTTTATTCTTTGGCATTTTTCTCTAAACCAAACGGTTAGGGAGCTACAGGCAATTAAAGTTCATTTTTAGTTCCATAAGAATAACATGGGTCAAACTTTATCTGCTCATATCTCCGAGACCATTAAGTAAAATAAAAAATACTCAAGAATAAAAATGTCTTAAACTGATATTTTAATAACATTTTTTTTCATAATAACACCAATTTTCTACAAATTTTATTTTTTGGCCGCCATATTGGAAATAAGTTAATTTATGCGTAAATGATAATTTTTATGTGTGAAATGTTCTTTAAACATAATTTTAAGACATTTTGATTTTTGAGTATTTTTTATTTTACTGAATGGTTTCGGAGATATGGACAGATAAAGTTTGCCCCATGTTATTCTTATGGAACTAAAAATGAACTTTGATTACCTGTAGCTCCCTAACCGTTAGGTTTAGAAAAAAATGTCAAAGAATAAAAATGTCTTAAAATTACATGTACATTTAAAAAACACCATAAAATATAGGGTGTTCCATAAGAAATTTTAAAGTTGGCCACCATATTGGAAAATGGCGGCCATTTCGAAGAAAATGGAATTCATATTTTTTATCACCTTAAAAAAATAGGTGATGTTCCCCATTTAAAGTTTTCTCTAAATCTCTTAGTTTAGGATATGCCAATGGTGGCACAGTTAAGTTGTTCACCCTGTATCGTATAGTTGTAGTATGTATTGTATACATTAAAATTAATTCAGTGAATGAAGCCCCCAGACCACTGTGCAACAAGTACAAAAAACGCCAACAAAAGTACTGTACTTGCTAGGTGCATTGGCGAGGAAGGACTTTGTTGTTGCCGCTAGCAAGAGGTACAAAAAGTGAAAACGTGACTGTATGTTCTTTGTATGTGTGTACTAATTTGTAGGAGTTACTAATTAATTTATTCATTTTAACTATTTCTTGTATGTAAATATTTTTCTTATACTATCTATTTTTTTTTTGCGTGCAATGCCTTAATATGATTCTTTTTTATTTTAATTCATTATATATTAAGATCGCTTTAATTAATTTCATTGTTTGTTACTTTATGTAATTTTCGTTCTTCAACGTTTAATATTACATTGTACAAATAAAATTTTGTTAAATTTAATAAAATATTTTACTAAATTAAAAGCGTATTTTAATTTCAAACCTTTAGAATGGGAGATGTTTATTTGGGAGAGGTCCATTAGTGTTAATTTATTGGTCCATTATTAACTGCAATTATATATATATCATGTTTTTAAAAGAGTGATTTAATTTGGTATTTACAGTAACTACTAAGAATGGATACGTTTTTATAGATGAATAAAATAATAATAATAATAAAACATGTCATGTTTAAATGCTATGTTACAAGCAAGGATTCGCTCTGGTACACGCGAACGGCCGAGGTACATTGAACGGGGCGGGGAAATAAAATTCCCATTTTTCCCGCCCCTGGGAGGTCTAGCGGTCTCTACCTGTCCTCGGCCGCGGGGATATTCGATCGTTCCTCCCGTCCTGGAGTCGACCCTTATAATCCTCATTAATGCGCGTGGATATTCGATCGTGTCGAAGAGGCCCAAAATCGCGTGGATATTCGATAGTTCCCCCGTAAACCATGGCATAATTCCCTAATCTGCAACTCACACGCGCCTCGTCGTGTTTGCAGAGACATGGCTGACAGTTGTGATCACGTGACCATGTGGTGCCGCGGCCAACAGAACTTGCTAGGCATCGCGACAAACAAGGTGATAAACGTGACATTCCCGTGGACGAGGTGATAATTGCTCATCGATATCGGCTGTCGCGAGACCCACCTGGGGTGATTATGGGAATAATTGGAGATGATAAGACGGTAGGTTATATGGGGTGATTAGAATTTTACGGTACAACGGCTGCCAACCGATCACGAAAAAGTAGAACAAGAACAAGGCAACAAAAATGTTTTACAGAGTCAGAAAGAAATGTGAATCAGCATTTTATGAACATCTGGTTTTGAAAGAGGGAAGTTATGACGATCTCTTAAATGTGACAAAAAAGGGTAAAAACAAATAATTAACGAAGTCTTAATGAATAATTCAAATGTGAAACAAAGAGGAATCTTACAGTTATCAATAATTCAAGTTGTTCTTCAACCTAAATTCTTTATAAATTACTCTCTCCATTCCGTTGTGGTGCATACATATTACATCGAAGCAGAACGATTTGTCCTGTTTCCTTGCTTATCCACAAAAATCTTGAAATAATCTTATCTATTATATCCCTTGTCTATACTGTACTATTTTCGATAAGGGTAAGGAGAATAGCAAGGAGGGAAAGGATACTTCTCTGTGTATTTCCTCATAGATAATTTCTGTGTATTTCCTCAATACTTAATCACTGTATTTAATCACTAGGCAAACTGCATCCCAATTCTATAGAAAAATTAAACGACAGCCTCAATTAAATCAACAATTTCGTGTACTGTCATTTTTCAAGGAACAGCCGTCGACGCGCCCGTGGACAAACCCGAATGCCACACTGAGAGGAGAGCGTGGCTCATTAGCATTGCAGATGGGTTTCCTAGTCTGTCAATATGTCACCGTCGCTTCGGTGCCGGGGTCCCTCTCTGGGCCACGGGAAGTCCCGATTGTATAACTCCAGCGTTGCCGACCTTTCTCCTCCAGCTGGGAACGGAGCTATCAGCTGTTTGTACCGATCAGCTGTTGTTCGTGCCGAATATTCATCAGCCGCGGACAGCCGACAGGCTGGCCTCCTTCTGGGGCGTCAATCAACGAAACGATTATCGGAACCGGTATATCAAATGGTGATTTTAAAGGAAGTTTTTAGGCTGGTTAAAAAATTAAATATGATTAGGGCCTATCAGTTAGAGGTAAACTTAAACTTGTTAAAAAAAACTAGTGAAATTTTATAGCCGTATTTTTTAATGCTTTAAAACTGCGAAGCAAAACAGAGGAATGATAAATTTAATTCCCAGCTGAAATAGATTTTCCTGGAGCCATTAATCGCTATCGGTGAACCACTCACTGACATATTAGGAGTGTCTGGTAATATCAGAATGATAGACAAAATTATTCGTCTTCCATGTTACATGTATTGTCATAAGAAAGTTTTAATAAGGCACAAACGATTTTGCAGCTTTGAATTTGACTACCGTGATTGAATATTGTGACCATTTCAAGCAATAAGTGAAGTTCAAGATATAAAATCCTGAAATATTCCCTAAAGAGTTAGTTTAAGGCATAGGTGTACAATTACGCGCAAATACCCGGCGGTGAACCATGTGTGTAAACAACAGTTTGTTGACACGGTGGACAGGTTTATGTAATATCCGTAATCGTAACCCGCGCTGTATCACAGCTGGCGGCGATAACGCACATCTGGTGATAAGAGAGGACAATGCGACCACGTGACGTCAAACCGCGAATGCGGAAAAACCGCGAAACCGCCAACCAACGAACCAGCGAACCAACCAGAACCACTGGTCGAGGCCGTCCCACAGAAACCGTCGTCGACTGGGAGAACACTCCGAGCTGTTTAAATTTATATACAAATTTCAAATAAATTTTAGTTGTGGACCTTTTTTGATTTGATAAGCTGAATGAGTTTCGCGAAGATCCGTTTTTTAATTGTATTCTGTCGTCATTGAATGAAAATTTAGGAGAATTCCCTGTGGAACGTTTGTTATATGATAAAACTTATGGTAACGATAACGATATGTAATTTAAACCATGTAAGTAAAATAAACCGGATTCCTAGTTTTAAAATAAGTTTAAATGCTTCGTTGACCAATAAGTACAGAGAAAGTTTTGCGACAGCTTCTTGCGACTTCAAAAGCCTAACGTTTCACAAACAATTTTTCAACTTTTCATCAATTTTTTCACAAACAGTTGTTTATGCAATATGAGATGATCTTCAACTTCAAAATACAACAACTAACAGCGTACTAACAACGTTTTTAAAATGTCGGATTGCCTTTGACATTTTGTTGTAGGCCCCACAGTTATGTTTCTGCACCATTCACTGTATGATCGTTGCAGTCAATAAATTCCCACATCACATTATTATAGTAAACAAGATATCAATTTCAAATATTGTGTAAGTTTTATGAATGCTGCGGTATAATTATAATAAATAAGGTCTCCGTTTTCTTACACTCATCAGCAGCAGGCATAAAAACGCACTAAAGGTAAAATTGACAAAATTAACAATATCTAGATGTAAAAATATCGTAAGAGTTGAAACCATTTCTAACTTACTGTACTTCCATATTTAATTAATAAAATAAATTAAATGCTCCTCCAAGTTGAAAAATTTTCTAAAAGGATTGTTTCAAACACATTTTCTGAATTATAAATAGGTTATTTTTTTAACGTTTGAAAATGGTGCTTATACCATAATAATAAGTAAAGTTTAAAAGATATTGTTTTATACTAAAATAAAAAAAAAAAAAAATGGAATGGCATAGGCCTACAATGTACTAAGTAAACAGGCATAACCGTTATTTGAGTTTGTTATTTTGTGAAAATTACAAAGTCCAATGTTATTACTAAAGACTGAAATGCTATGTTTAAAGCACTGTAGGAATAAAAAACATTGCATTATTTGTATTTTAACAATAATAGATTCGTGGTAAATGTACTGTGACATTTGATGATGTAATTTTGTATAGTTCACGTATTTACAATGATATTTTTAAAGTAATAATTTTTCTTTGAAGCAAAGTAACACTGTTCAACCAACTGTTCAAAATCAAAAACAGAAAATAGTATAGGTATTTCAAGTAGGTGGAGTATGGATTACTCGTGAACAATCCAGTACACAACCACGTACAATGGGTTCTACAACAATAGGAAGCCTTCACAGGTTTCTGTCAAGAGTGACATGTGACGTTACTTAAAGGTAATGTAATGTCAGGTAAGTTATGTTTGATCAGGCCTGGAAACCTATACATATTTTAGACTCCTAAACGTAACTGCCAAAAAAATTCATTGTTTGCGGACTTATTTTTAACAAAATGCCTCCCTCGACGCGAATACCGAGCAGTTATCAGGATTTTCAAGGTGATCCAGCCTCCGACAGATCAAACCCTCTAATGTATCCACTATACCGATCGCACCATCGAACCTTCATCGGACCGCATTCCTCGACCACGCTGCCAGGAGGTGTATCGATGTATTTTAAAGTTATCGAAGAGTTGAGACTGTCGCCGGTCCTTGACGAGGTGCCAAATCACTTCACGGCCAGAGCCAATATTCGATCCGATTTTTATAGATCTTTTCGTAGCTTACTTTTGAGAGTTCCACATCAGATAACAATTAAACACTAATGCAAAACAGTAAAAAATTTATACCACTTAAGATTTAAAGTGCCTAAAAAGGCATTAAATATATAAAATACTTATAAATTGAGTTTATTGAGAGTTGTATCTCAAATTATTTGAAAAAATTCGTGAACATCCGAGCATACCCGCGGTCAAACTTTGAGAGTCAAGGGTTACAGGGCCTAGCAAGCTCACTATGGGAACTCACAGGCCATGTACTTGCGGTAGGTGCAGTGCAGTAGTTTTCCGCAGTGGTTTCGTCAGATAGCGGGACCGAGTGAGGTAATGTTACAGATCACTGTAGTGTTCGGATTCAACCAAAACACCGCCAGACGCTGTGACGTAACCGGAGTACGGACTAAATGATACGGCTGACCCACTAGGTCTGCTGTTTTATGTGTACATATAACACCAAGTTTCCGAATTAAGCTATAGGACTGTCTACTCACTCAACAATGCGAGTTTCTCCTTCCTTCGATGAGTATAGCACAACGTACCTGGAAATAAAGAAATAGTTTAGAGCTCATAAAGTACAAAAATTAAGTGATACAGTATAATGAAAAATAAAAATAAAAGAACAACATACATAGGGCAGTACAAAAAAAGGAAAAAATGTAATATACTGTATTTCTTCAGGGTACGTTCATAGGAATGAAAATTCATAAACAAATTTATTTGTGTTCGGTGATGAGTGCGCGAAGTTGAAAGAAAACTAGCCTGTGACGATATAAATTTGTGCAGTGGGATCATTTCATGCCATAACTAGCCACGTGGCAGAATAGCAGATAAATCATAACAGCAGTGACGACAACGACGGGTGACTCAAGTTTGGGATAACCAGGACTGAGCGGGAGAATAAACAACAAAGGCCATTCAGGAACCTTTGTACTTTGTACCTCGGCGGAGAGTCAAACAAAGGGAAACTCCCGGGAAAATGGGACTACAATGTGGAATTTCAAATTCTCTATCAAACAGTAAAAAAATATCACAACTCTAAAACATTAAATTTTATTTTACGGTATAACACATAAATGAAGTTTCCAGTAATCCACTTTGAAATGCAAGGTATTGGCTGGACTTGTATCTTTTCCAGAATATTTATATCTTTATATCAAAGCTCCCCAATGTCAACCAAGTGCGATGTTTGTTTTTCTTTGCTGCGGGTTGGAATAGACGAAGGTTGTGCAAATGGGTGGAAAAATGATTTGGCTTACTTTCAAGCAAAATTATCTAATGAAAGATAGCCAGATGTTGAGTGAAAAGAGTGAATTAGTCGATGATCAACAGCTATGATGATAATTAAACTCAGAAGTGCACAAGATTAGATAATCAGATACACTGTTGACGACGCATTGCAACAAAGTATAGCAGATCTTTTTCAAGACGGCTCGAATAAAATACTACTGTAGGCTTTACCAGTTTACACGACCTTTCCTAATGAGATTGATATATTAAATCAGAAGTGCTTGGGACGTTTATCGCTCGAAAAGCTTAAGAGTCGGAAAGTTATAAAGATAAAACCTGACGAAACATTTAATACAATGTGAAACATAATGGGACTAACCATCCTCTTGGAATTTGTGATCAAACAACGGCCTTTCTCAAATTTCAAAGGTTGGGAGCGGCCAAAAAGATGAGGAAAGGGGTCATTAGACTATTAATTCCAACAGACATGGGATAAAAACCAGTCGACCTTGGTGTTGGGCGAGACGACAAAGGTAGTGAACTACAGATGAGCTCCAGACATCGAGTAGCAGGGTCCTGACAAGCATCTTGAGGTCCATCCACCAGACGAACAAACAACAATCGCCGTAAATGTAGGATGTGGAAGAAATAAAACGACAGTAAAACTCTCATCAAGGTGACCGAAATTGGTAGAAAAGAAAGTTCATGAATTTGAAGAGAAAACTGACTATACTCGGACGATCTTAATGAAGCTAATCATTCCCTCAGGGCACATGATAACCAATTTTAACTAAAAATTAAAATATATTTGTTGCATGAGTTTTGACGTAATAAAATAAAATAAAGAATCGGATGTAACTGCTTTAACAACATTTTCTTGATAGGTAGATATATAACTTTACAACTGCTGCCACGAGAAGGTACATCGAATAATTCATCAAGAGTTCACTGTTTTTAAACTATTCGAATTCCGGGGTGTAACCATTTTCCTACAGCTCGGCTGGAAAAAACTAATCCTATTCCTTTTCGGTACGTAGTATTCTAAGAGTTTCAGTACAATTCTAGTATCAGCTTCTATAAGGCTAGTATGATTAGTATGCTGCCAGGGAGGAGCTGCGCGTGTAGAAACGTGGGTGGCATCGCCGCTCCGACCGACCAGGAAAACTGAACGGATGGACGTGCAAGTCGTAAAAACGAACCACTTTCAACTAGGTTCAAAAGAAGACTTAATTTGACGAATTGGATTTACCAGTATTTTCAATAGCAATCTCTTGAAACATATGAATCAGCGACCAAGGAATACTATTCCTTGGAATTATACCTTATTATAGGAATTTCCTTGGAATTATAGGAATAGTATTCCTTGGTCGCTAATATGAATACACATAACAGTACGTTAATTTTCTTGCAGTACTGTATAGACATTTTCTAAAACGGTTGTCCCTTGATCGGTGAACAGCGTGGGAAATCCAGGGACACAACAATGTAGAAGGGGGTCAGTCGAGCGGCTGTGATGTCGACCCGTCTCTCTTCGGTGACAAAAGAGCACCGTCCTTGGACAGATGCGTTGCCCTTCTCCTTGGCTTCATAGTTTTGTGATTGGAATAGCCTATTCTTTACTTCAAAGATAAAGACACAGCAAGATATTTTCATAAGAATATCTTAAATCGGCAATATTTCAAGTGCGGAGTGATAAGTTTGCTTGTGAAGTCAAGACGCAGCATGATGCGTTGCTTCCGTCAGTTGAAGGTCTCCTCGCTGCTCGACCTCTGAGTTGCGTCTGTAGAGAGACAAAGGAGTGGTTGTCTTGGGCAACGGCGACTACCTGTGCGGTCTTCCGTTAAAAGTTTCCCATTAAAAATCTGTGTAACCTACAAGTAAACAAAAACAAACTCCTCCACTGGAAATAACATTTTCGAATTGAGTGATTTTATACTTTTAACATTAAATTACAACATGATTTGACTAATTTTATATTTTGAAAATCAGCTTATTGTTTATTTTTAAAGGAGGAGATAACCGAAAATAAAGAATCGATATAGTAAATTGTACTTGTAATATGACAAAAATTTCATAAAAGGTATATACATCACGGTATTTATTTTTTCTCTCCCCAATTGGTGCCAAAATTCTTGAAAATTCAATGCTGCGACGAGTAAGAGACCTCTATTCTGTCTTCTCCTCTAGGTCAACACTTCTGGCTGTATCAATTCTCCTATTCGAGACAGTTAAGGAAGAATCATTTTATTTTTATTTAAGCACTATGTTTTGAGCAATTTTATTTTTTATTGAATCACTGTTACAAATGTAGATAAAGATAACCTCTTGTCAATGCTATGTGGATAGTCCGATGACAATAAATGATTTTGTTTGAATCCATATTTTTTTGGCAACAAACTAAAAATGGTGACAATTCTTGAAAATTCACTGCTATAATGAGGACGTGACCTCTAATTCTGTCTTATTTTCGCCCTCTTCTGGATGTATGATAGCATTGACTATGAATACACTATGAATAAATACACTTGTGTATTCATAGTCAATGATGATAGTCTTCGAAACATTTCAGAGAAAGAAGAATTAAACACCGATGTTTTGAGGAAACATCATTCCTAATTAAAAATTGATTAAAGGAAAACAATGGCAATTTGGTCAAACCCTGTTGCTTTACTGGTCTCCATTTCACTTAGGAATAGCACTAAACACAATTAGCTTTTTTGTGATCACACTGAAACGCAATAAAGTAGTAGCTTTAACCAAAACGTTTGTAAATCGCCTGTTTACTTTGGCAATGTTGAAAATACCTAAGGGATTTTGTCTGAACATGGGTATCGGTTTCCATCAGTCTATAACAACTCCATCAACATTGTTTGTTGTGCCACTCCGGTGGTCTAGTACCAAGGCTACACAGGAGGAAGGCCGGCTCGGTAGGACCTCGGTCTATGACGTAGACATGGTCAGGCTTTGTATTACGCAGCAACTACGGTGACGTCATTGGACCATGTCTTGTCTTCCTCGTCCTGGTGCGTTGAAATCAACCGATATGCTAATGTAAACGACATAGAACAATTCTCCCTTGAGACGCGGACTGGTTTGGTAAACGAATCACCATCTTTAATACAGTATTAGTACTGTGCAGCTGTAAAAGTGGACCGATTATTCATGGCTTGCCTGTTTGTTCAAGAAATCGTCAAACAAGCGGCCATACAAATTTGTATCAAGACGGAGAGAAACTGACCCGAGGAGTGTTTATAGTTAACAGATGAAGCGGAACATTCAGTGATTTGTACAGCCTGTTATGTCTCGCCCATTCCCGTTATCGGTCGATAGTGATAAGGGTTATTTATGTCACAAACTGCCAGAAACAACACGTGACCCGGCATTGACGGTCTATTTTAAATAAACGGGTTATTTTTCAAATAGGTTACAATGTTTTCTAAGCATATAACCTTCTGTTTTGTTTTATTTTTCGAGGAACTGATACATAATTTGTATATGATAACAAGCATTTACAAAGCACGATAATACAGTGACGATAAAATGTTGTATCTCTTTGACAGACACCGACATCCACATGCATATCGTTGGACACTTTATACGTTAATGAATTTTTCTTCAAACTAAGACCATAGCTCATTTGGCCCATATTACCATCTATATATTAATACGCAAGCATGTTTCATTTCCTCCTTTTTTCTCAGCTCGTGTACATCGTAGGAGAATTCCGAGCATACCGTTAGAAAGGTATATTCCTGTAGATTAGCAGA
This sequence comes from Neoaliturus tenellus, assembly GCA_030545055.2. Taxonomy (NCBI): domain Eukaryota; kingdom Metazoa; phylum Arthropoda; class Insecta; order Hemiptera; family Cicadellidae; genus Neoaliturus; species Neoaliturus tenellus. The sequence goes on along the minus strand of CM061531.1, from coordinate 43,161,229 downwards.
ATCACATTCTAATTCACATCGGACTCCAGGGCTACGCCCCACAGGGTTTCAAAGTTCCAATGTTAATCTTATGGAGAAAGGAGAATTGAATGAATCATTAGACAGCTTGCTGTTGTAAGAACAACTGCTAGAAAATTAGGAAGAACAGATGTTTTAGATCTAAAATGTTTTTAAGCTTCTTGGGTCCAGATCAAATGAAATTTTGATCGAATTTCGATCAGGAGGAGGCGATCTCTAGTATTACTTAACGACTTACCGTATTATCAGCTGGCAGCTACACACTATTGAACGTTTAAAATGTTTAAATTGCCATCTCGAGCAATCTGAGGGTAGACCACAAACGAAAAGCGATTTTGTCATCCATATAACATAACCCAACCTTAGACCTACATAAAAATTTAACACACATTTAACACCCAAAGTGAGTCTCAGTGCTATGGCACGATACATCCGATCACGGCTTTATCATGAAAATGGCTAAAATCCTATAGGTCTATCGGTTTGCCGCCGCGGTTGATATACACCCAACGGGAAATTCGGTTGTCGCGATTGTTATTTTGAAACCCAAATTAGATTCTCCATACAATTTAGATCAAAAGTATCGTACTCTAGAATTTTTGGGTTGACAATTAATTTTGTATGAAATTGTTTTCTCATGCGCTCGCTTCCGCTCTCTCTGAAACCTCAGACATTTTCAGGATTATTTGTATAAGTAGCACTCCAGCACTTTTTAAAACTTAAGTAAAATTTTCCTGTTAAAACCTCTCAGCAAGTTGTCATTGCGCCACATCGCATTGCCTCAAAGCTACACATCAGCTAATACCAACGTGACTTTAGACACCAGGTTCAGTTTCGACACTCACAGAGAGACATTACGAGAGACATAAGAGCATTTCACAATTGACGGTTGTATTGCCGGTTATTTCTGTACGGCTTCAATTACTTTTGTCTCCGCTTCTATTCTGGTCTCGTCCACCTTTGTTACGGCACCGCAAATAGTCGAGGGCACTTCGGACGTCCACGACACTACTGCTACTCTATCAAGTTGTACTGAATTACAATAATATCTATCACATCCAGTACTAGCGAGTTACTTTTAAAAGGCTTTAAGATATTAAAATTAAACTAGTCCTTCATGCCTAAGATTTTCATGACCACTCTTAGTACCTAATCTATAATATATACAGCCGCATGTGTAACTGACTCACTCACTCACTGATGATAGGAAAGTCCTGAAGCCATCGTTGAAGCTAGACACTTGAAATTTGGCATGGACATTCTTTGAGATGTTTCAATTTAGGGAAAATTATAAAATTACAACTATTTTACTTTTAAACTATAAAAAATAAAAAAAATATAGATTTGTCGGTAAAGTAGTTCAGCCGTATCGGCGTATATCACCGCGTGGTATCGTAGATCACTTTGCAGGTTTAGTTCTCGCTCGTGTTTAAATGATCTCTTTCAACTACACCCGTGTTTGATACTTACAGATATGAACGTCTTTTTATGAATGATTATGTTTTTGAGAATTTTTAACAACCAATGATCATAACAAACAGATATTTAAGTTAGTTTCTCGTCTTGTATTCAATTTATTTTAGATCATTTATTCAAATACACACTAGAGTATCCTTTCGGCCGAATTTCGCACTACATGAATTTTGCTGTGAAGCTTGAGCTGTGATCTTAACGAAACATTTTTTCGATTATTTTGTATGATCTCTTTCAACTACACCCGTGTTTGATACTAGCATTGTATTTCTTACAGATATGAAGGTCTTTTTATGAACGATTATGTTTTTGAGAATTTTTAACAACTGATGATCAATACATATAGGTATTTATGTTAGGTTCTCGTCTTGTATTCAATTTATTTTCGATTATTTATTCAAATACTACAGTATCCTTTCGCTCGTGTTTAAATGATCTCTTTCAACTACACCCATGTTTGATAACAGCATTGTATTTATGTCAGATACGAACGCCTTTTAATGAACGATTTTGTTTTTGATAATTTTAAGACAATTAATGAACCAAACAAACAAATTTCCAATGTTAGGTTCTCGATTTGTTTTCAAATTATTCTAGATTATTTATTCAAGTTCATACTAGATTATCCTTTCGGCATTATTTCGCACTACATGAATTTTGCTGTGAAGCTTGAGCTGTGATCTTAACGTAACATAATTCGATTACTTTGTACAATACTTAATAGACAGTTAATTATTATCTTTCTGTTTTATTTATATTCAGTATTTTACATTACATTTTAATACACACTTAAAATATGTTTTTGAGAATTTTTAAATGAGTATTGAACAAAAAGAACAGATTTAAATGTTAGGTTCTCGTTTCATTTTCACTTTATTTTAGATTACTAATTCAAATTCACCCCATGTTACGCTTTCGGCTGAATATCGCATTCTATGAATTTACTGTGTAGCTCGTGCCGTGATCTTAACGTATATATACTTCTATTACTTTGTACAATAATCAATAGACAGTTAATTATTATCTTTCTGTTTTATTTATATTTAGTATTTTACACACACTTAAAATATATTTTTGAGAATATTTGAATTACTATTGAACAAAATTAACAGGTTTTTAAGAATAAATTATTATTTCACAGGTCTCGATTTTATATTCTTATAATTAGTAGTTTGTAATAGTAGGGGTTTTTTGTGGATCCACCCCGTTTTTATTCTTTCATATTATTTTGTGTTAACGTTATTTAATTCTTGTTTTTGCTCATTGATTTGAATGTTATTCGCTATATCAGTGATTTAAACGTTTTGCTTCTATTTCCTGAAATTTACAAGTTTTTATTTGAGTTTGGTGAGGGCATTGGATTATGTCAATTTTCCCATAATTGTATCTCTATTTATACATAAAATTTATATAAATTTAAAATTTTATATTTAGCTACCTAACAGAGAAATATTTGTTACCATAACTACTACTATTAAATATAATGATAGCAACAACAACAACCATTATAAATCTTTTAATTGATAATTCTTTTCATCTAACACAGCAACAATCGTCTAATCTAAAGTATATATTTTTACCAGCATAACACCTAAAATATTTACATAAATAATTATGATTTCACAGCTCAAAACTTTAAACGAATTTTTATTACGAAGAGGTATTAAAACCGATTCATATGAGTTTTTAAAGCATTGTTTACTATTGATTGTGAATTTAATGTATTTGACTATTATGTTACTGCCTTGACTGTGCAGTTCTTCCGTGGAACTAACGTATTTAAACTCGACTTTTTATTAATTTAGGGCAACCCCTAGGGGGGGTCTAGCCTGTTCGGTACTTGAGACAGAGCAATTAACAAATTTGGGGCAATTACAATTACAATTAGATTACTTATGTCAAATTCACCCCATGTGAAAATCTCAGCCGAATTTCGCATTCAACGACTTTTCTGTGTAACTCGTGCCGTGATTTTAACGCTATATACTTCTATTACTTAGTACGATACTTAATAGACAGTTAATTATTATCTTTTACTATATTTAGTTCAAATTGTATTTTTAATCTAAGTTTATTAACTAGCATAGCTTGATTTTTTTATTATTTCAATAGTAATTTTCACACTTATTATTGGTTATTTTCTATTTTTTAGCATTATTGTTTTACTCTAATGGGAATATTACATTATTTTTAAATGTACGAAAATCTCATTTAAAAATACTTAATTTGGAATAATTTTGACCCATTGCAATTTTAATGTGACGCATTTTAACTCGTTGACGTTCAGACTAAGTAGTTGGTAACGTGGAATAGTTAGCATCACACATTTTAGTAGAGTTACAAGTAAATTAATAACTTAGCTTTTCAAAACTTCGATTTTTAATAGTTTTTATTTTCCGATTCTTTTAATATCGTGGTTGGCGATGCTAGATTTGGTTTAAGTGTTACTTTCAATTTCTTTTGTTTATGCATTATTATAGCTTGACTATTTTATTATTTTAATAGTTATTTTCACATAATCAATTATTTTCTATTTTTTAGCATTATTGTTTTGCTATAGTGGGCACATTACATTTTTTATCTATGACAATTTAATTTAAAGATACTTAATTTGGATTAATTTTGCCACATTGCAATTTTTCTGTGCCGCATCTAAAATTGTTGACGTTCCAGACCAAGTGGTTGGTAACGTGGAGGAGTTAGTATCACACATTTTTGTAGTAGAGTTACACGTAATTTAAAACTTAGCTTTTCAAAACTTCGATGGAACTAGCCTGTTCAGTACTTTAGTGGAACTAGACAGTTCATAATTTGAGGACTTTGTGAATGATTAACGAAATTAGTAAAATCAACTAGGGGCAGATGGGGGCTGAGCCCGTGAAATATTTTTCAAAGGATATTTTTGTTGTTATTATTATTACTGATTGTGAGTAGTGCGTCTTAGCCCGTTTTGTTACTGTCTACGCTGTCCAGTTAGTTGGGTGGAACTAGCCTGTTCAATACTTGACTTTAAATTATTCTACAAATTTAGGGCAACCCCTAAGGGGGCATGGGGCGGAGCCCCCATCGAGCCGTAGGCGAGTCTATAATATATACAGCCGCATGTGTACTGACTCACTCACTCACTGATGATAGGAAAGTCCTGAAGCCCATCGTTGAAGCTAGACACTTGAAATTTGGCATGGACATTCTTTGAGATGTTTCAACTTTAGGGAAAATTATAAAATTACAACTATTTTACTTTTAAACTATAAAAAATAAAAAAAATATAGATTTGTCGGTAAAGTAGTTCAGCCGTATCGGCGTATATCACCGCGTGGTATCGTAGATCACTTTGCAGGTTTAGTTCTCGCTCGTGTTTAAATGATCTCTTTTCAACTACACCCGTGTTTGATACTTACAGATATGAACGTCTTTTTATGAATGATTATGTTTTTGAGAATTTTTAACAACCAATGATCATAACAAACAGATATTTAAGTTAGTTTTCTCGTCTTGTGTATTCAATTTATTTTAGATCATTTATTCAAATACACACTAGAGTATCCTTTCGGCCGAATTTCGCACTACATGAATTTTGCTGTGATGCTTGAGCTGTGATATTAACGAACATTTTTTCGATTAATTTGTATGATCTCTTTCAACTACACCCGTGTTTGATACTAGCATTGTATTTCTTACAGATATGAAGGTCTTTTTTATGAACGATTATGTTTTGAGAATTTTTAACAACTGATGATCAATACATATAGGTATTTATGTTAGTTCTCGTCTTGTATTCAATTTATTTTCGATTATTTATTCAAATACTACAGTATCCTTTCGCTCGTGTTTAAATGATCTCTTTCAACTACACCCATGTTTGATACAGCATTGTATTTATGTCAGATACGAACGCCTTTTAATGAACGATTTTGTTTTTGATAATTTTAAGACAATTAATGAACCAAACAAACAAATTTCAATGTTAGGTTCTCGATTTGTTTTCAAATTATTCTAGATTATTTATTCAAGTTCATACTAGATTATCCTTTCGGCATTATTTCGCACTACATGAATTTTGCTGTGAAGCTTGAGCTGTGATCTTAACGTAACATAATTCGATTACTTTGTACAATACTTAATAGACAGTTAATTATTATCTTTCTGTTTTATTTATATTCAGTATTTTACATTACATTTTAATACACACTTAAAATATGTTTTGAGAATTTTTAAATGAGTATTGGAACAAAAAGAACAGATTTAAATGTTAGGTTCTCGTTTTCAATATTTTCACTTTATTTTAGATTACTAATTCAAATTCACCCCATGTTACGCTTTCGGCTGAATATCGCATTCTATGAATTTACTGTGTAGCTCGTGCCGTGATCTTAACGTAATATACTTCTATTACTTTGTACAATAATCAATAGACAGTTAATTATTATCTTTCTGTTTTATTTATATTTAGTATTTTACACACACTTAAAATATATTTTTGAGAATATTTTAATTACTATTGAACAAAATTAACAGGTTTTAAGAATAAATTATTATTTCACAGGTCTCGATTTTATATTCTTATAATTAGTAGTTTGTAATAGTAGGGGTTTTTTGTGGATCCACCCCGTTTTTATTCTTTCATATTATTTTGTGTTAACGTTATTTAATTCTTGTTTTTGCTCATTGATTTGAATGTTATTCGCTATATCAGTGATTTAAACGTTTTGCTTCTATTTCCTGAAATTTACAAGTTTTTATTTGAGTTGTGGTGAGGCATTGGATTATGTCAATTTTCCCATAATTGTATCTCTATTTATACATAAAATTTATATAAATTTAAAATTTTATATTTAGCTACACCTAACAGAGAAATATTTGTTACCATAACTACTACTATTAAATATTAATGATAGCAACAACAACAACCATTATAAATCTTTTAATTGATAATTCTTTTCATCTAACACAGCAACAATCGTCTAATCTAAAGTATATATTTTTACCAGCATAACACCTAAAATATTTACATAAATAATTATGATTTCACAGCTCAAAACTTTTAAACGAATTTTTTATTACGAAGAGGTATTAAAACGATTCATATGAGTTTTTTAAAGCATTGTTTACTATTGATGTGAATTTAATGTATTTGGACTATTATGTTACTGCCTTGACTGTGCAGTTCTTCGTGGAACTACGTATTTTAAACTCGACTTTTTATTAATTTAGGGCAACCCCTAGGGGGGGAGGTCCTAGCCTGTTCGGTACTTGAGACAGAGCAATTAACAAATTTGGGGCAATTACGATTACAATTAGATTACTTATTCAAATTCACCCCATGTGAAAATCTCAGCGACATTTCGCATTCAACGACTTTTTCTGTGTAACTCGTGCCGTGATTTTAACGCTATATACTTCTATTACTTAGTACGATACTTAATAGACAGTTAATTATTATCTTTTACTATATTTAGTTCAAATTGTATTTTTAATCTAAGTTTATTAACTAGCATAGCTTGATTTTTTTATTATTTCAATAGTAATTTTCAGCACTTATTATTGGTTATTTTCTATTTTTTAGCATTATTGTTTTACTCTAATGGGAATATTACATTATTTTTAAAATGTACGAAAATCTCATTTAAAAATACTTAATTTGGAATAATTTTGACCCATTGCAATTTAATGTGACGCATTTTAACTCGTTGACGTTTCAGACTAAGTAGTTGGTAACGTGGAATAGTTAGCATCACACATTTTAGTAGAGTTACAAGTAAATTAATACCTTAGCTTTTCAAAACTTCGATTTTAATAGTTTTTATTTTCCGATTCTTTTATATCGTGTGTTGGCGATGCTAGATTTGGTTTAAGTGTTACTTTCAATTTCTTTTGTTTATGCATTATTATAGCTTGACTATTTTATTATTTTAATAGTTATTTTCACATAATCAATTATTTTCTATTTTTTAGCATTATTGTTTTGCTATAGTGGGCACATTACATTTTTTATCTATGACAATTTAATTTAAAGATACTTAATTTGGATTAATTTTGCCACATTGCAATTTTTCTGTGCCGCATCTAAAATTGTTGACGTTCCAGACCAAGTGGTTGGTAACGTGGAGGAGTTAGTATCACACATTTTTGTAGTAGAGTTACACGTAATTTAAAACTTAGCTTTTCAAAACTTCGATGGAACTAGCCTGTTCAGTACTTTAGTGGAACTAGACAGTTCATAATTTGAGACTTTGTGAATGATTAACGAAATTAGTAAAATCAACTAGGGGGCATGGGGGCTGAGCCCCGTGAAATATTTTCAAAGGATATTTTTGTTGTTATTATTATTACTGATTGTGAGTAGTGCGTCTTAGCCCGTTTTGTTACTGTCTACGCTGTCCAGTTAGTTGGTGGAACTAGCCTGTTCAATACTTGACTTTAAATTATTCTACAAATTTAGGGCAACCCCTAAGGGGGCATGGGGGCGGAGCCCCCATCGAGCCGTAGGCGAGTCCTAAATATATACTCCCGCATGGGTAACTCACTGATGTACATAAAAGTTTGGACGGAACCGTTCAAGCTAGAGACTTGAAATTTGGCATACTATTAGCTGACACCATTTACATTCATAAAAAATTCTAAAAACTAGCAATTTTTCACTTTTAATCTATAAAAAAAGTAAAAATATAGATTTGTCGGTAATGTAGTTCAGCCGTGTTAGCGTATATCACCGTGTGACGGTATCGTAGATCACTTTGCAGGTTTAGTTCTCGCTTGTGTTTAAATGATCTCTTTCAACTACACCCTTGTTTGAAACAAACTTATTATTCATACAAGATTACATGAGTTGTCATGTAACTGATATTTACATTAGTGTTTTTTTGGAAATTTTAATTGCGGACCACGTTAGCCTACCAGAAATGAGAACTTATATTAGTTTTCCGCCATTGCGGCCAAAACGGCTGGCCTTAAACATACCTTACACAATCACAACGAACATCTCTCATTTTACTACCACTTTGTTTAAACTATACATAAGTCGATATACAGAGCGTGAAGAAGGGAATTTTTCCTAATTTCAAGGGTTTCTATTGATCCACTGCGAAACATTTTATTTAGTTTAGCTGCATGTAGCTGAATTTGGCGTTTTGCTTCCCCACAAGCTTGAAGTTTTGTATTAACTTAGCTTGACAGTGATGTCAAAATTAAGTTCATAGTATTTAGAAGTGTATCTCTCTTAAAAAAATGAACTACAAAGAATTCATAATTATTTTCAGCTAATATTATGCGTTATCTTGTTTATTTATGTGGGTGGTTTACCAAATGTAGACGTTACATTTAATAACGACTGTAATATTATTTAGTTCCTTCAATATTGCACATGCACATATCTTGGACGGCACCGATATCAATAAAAGTAAAAAACATAAAAAATAATTGTGATGAATGCCAGAATGAAGTATTTTTATTTTGCCTGTTAGGCGAAACTGGTTGTTTTACAATTGATTGTTATTCAACTGATTGTTTTGAATATTTTGTTACTTAGTGATGTTTTACATTGTTTGTTACTTACTGACCTAATACTTTGGCCTCCAACTACTAGAGGTAGATTTGCAATTTGTAACTAATATTTTAAATACTTTCGCCAGTAATCATAGTAATATTGCATTTTATATAAGCTTGAAGTTTTGTATTAACTTAGCTTGACAGTGATATTAATGGAAATTGAATATATTTAGAAGTTAACACTCTAAAAATATTGAGCTTAAAAAAATTATAATTAATACCTGCTAATACTCGTATTATGTGTTTTCTTTATAACCTGTTCACTATGAACGAATTACTCTATTACATAGATTGTTTGTGAATTAGTAACATAAAGCTAACTTATTAACATTGCACTTTTTTTAGTTTCCCAAATCGTTATTTTAAGATCGTGTTACAACTATTATTATTACTAAATTTGATATTCTGCAACTTGTTAATAGGTCTAGCTACAGTTACATTGTATCTGAATTTCGAATTTTGCATTCACTGAACTTAATATCCTGTAATTTCTACAGGATTTAAGAGTAGTAACTAGAATACGGTAATTATTCTTAAATTATTATTTCATAACAAACATTTTATTTTTTAACGAATAGTATTTTTGTAAATAGTCTTTGGCGGGTTCAATTCCTATTTTTTGTTTTTGTGAAATCATTTATTTATTCATTGATCTAAAAAATAGTTTATTTAGCTTAGTCATTCTACATTTTCATCTATTATATCTAGTTTATTTTTTCAATTATTTTATATTATTAATTTTATCTATATTATGGTGCGCTATACGAAGCTTGTGCGAATATTTTTAACATATTATTTTAGTACTGTAATGATTTTGCGGCAGTAACGCCTGAAAAGATTTTAGGTCTCATTACGTTTTCTAGACTTTTAGTTTACTCATGCTGGAAATTTCTTGTAGGTTTTCGCTCGAAAAATTACCTAATACAGTAACTATAACTCTTACTATTTGTATGCTGTCCCTCTATCTGGATCCCTAGATGGAATATAGTACTCAGCTTGATATTTCTGGCACAGTTTTAATTTGAAGAGTGATGTCCCACACGTGTGTCTTCCCTTCTTTTACCTATTTGCTGTTGTCAATCAGGCTGAGATTTTAGGTTTGGGAAACGATTGAATTGAACGTATCAAGTTATTGAACGATTGAACTTTTCTCAGCTTGGACATTACCTTCGCTATCGTTTACCCATTCCGACGCTTTTCCTTTTTAAACCATTTACATATCTGATTACTATCAGGCTGAAATATTATAATAACCCATTGAATCATATTTAATTAACTAAAATGTATTTCTTTCGCTGTCACTTTGTCCGTTAAACTTTCTCAATTCAGTGCTCTCGATTACTTCAATTATTGTCATAATTTAAAACTATTCAATGCAACTTCATTATTATACTGAATATTACCCTGTGATTTATTAAATACTACGAGAGTTCTATTTTTATTAATTTTCTTAATCATGATATTTAATATTTAAAGTTGTACATTGCTGATTTTGTAGGATTAATTTATCATCGTTTCTTTACAATGTAAAATATGGTTCCTGAATTTCTTGGCAACCCTGTGGCGAAACTGAAGCATCATAGCCTACACTAAATATTTTTTATTACAAATGTCTTTCTTTTGTCTTATTTTTCTTCTATTACAAGCAGCGATCCTCCATCAAAAATTATAATTTTATTCCACTTTTATAATTTCAGAATACACCTATTACCTAAATCATGTGCAATCATAATCGTATCTCCAAAATTTTAACACAAAAATTTTTAAGGATGACTATTTACAGAGTTCATTAACATTTCACAACCCCATTATATTTTTTTACGAATCAAGGGGAACTAGGGAGTGAGATTATACCATGAGCCGTGGGCAATTTTCAAAGCTTATTACTATTAATTGTGAGTAGTGTGTATTTGCCGCTTCTGTTAACAGTCATGGCTGTCCAGTACTTGGTAGAATTAGCCTGATTAATACTAGAGCCATTATATTACTTTACGAATTTAAGCAAACCCCTAAGGGGGCATGGGGGCGGAGCCC
>CM061531.1:43076496-43150056 GCA_030545055.2 Neoaliturus tenellus | reverse complement strand
AAGCCTAAGGCCTTACACATGGTTCCTAAGATGAAATGCCTTGGACTTAGGTCCTAAAACTTTGCAGCTAAGGCTTTGACCTGTGAATAGGACCTATTTGCGTTTAGCTTAGACCTAATGTGTTGGACCAAAAATCTAAACCTCAGGCCTTGCACTTGAGTCCAAAACCCTAAAACTTAGCAGCTAAGGATTTGACCTGTGAATAGTACCTATTAGCAAACAGCCTAAACCTAATGTGTTGGCACTAAGATGTAAACCTAAGGCCTTGCACCTGAGTCCAAAGCCCTAAAAGCTAGCAGCTAAGGATTTGACCTGTGAATAGGGCCTATTATCCATCAGCGAAGGCCTAATGTGCTGGATCTAAGATCTAAACCTAAGCCCTTGCACCTGAGTCCAAAACCCTAAAACCTAGCAGCTAAGGATTTGACCTGTGAATAGTTATTAGCCAACAGCCTAAACCTTATGTGTTGGCACTAAGATGTAAACCTAAGGCCTTGCACCTGAGTCCAAAGCCCTAAAACCTAGCAGCTAAGGCTTTAACCTGTGAATAGGACCTATTACCCAACAGCTTAGACCTAATGTGTTGAACCTAAAGTCTAAACCTAAGGCCTTGCAACTGAGTCCAAAGCTCAAAAACCTAGTGGCTAAAGCTATGACCTGTGTATAAGACCTATCAGCCCCCAGCCAGGACCTAATGTGTCGGGACTAAGATGTAAACATAAGGCCTGACACCTTAGTACAAAGCCATAAAACCTTAAGATCTGAAAACTTACAAGGGGGCCGCGATTCACAGCCCCCCATGAATTGAGCAAACATTAGGCAACGAGGTCTTTTTTCTTTTAATATGAAATTATGATCAGAAATGGTTATCAGATTCAGATTGGAGTATTTGAAGACCAACCTCCATCCATCTTACCCAACTCCTAACTACCGCATGGACTTGACCCAAGACCTAAGGCTATACACCGTAGGCTTTAAGGATCTTAGCCCCAAGACCTAGGCCATAGAGTTAAGACCTGAATATTTACAAGGGGCCGCGATTCACAGCCCCCCCTGAAAAGACACTGTGGTCTAAACCTAATACCTAATACACCGTGGTCTAGGCTTTTAGGTTTTTAGACCAAAGACCTACTACACCATGGTCTAGACCCAAGATCTAAGGTCTTTGGTCTAGGCTTCAGGTTCTAAGCCCCAAGATTTAAGGCCTGCATAGGCATTTAGGTTCTTAGCCTCCAGATCTAAGGTACGTAATCTAGGCCTTTAGGTTCTTGAATCCAACACCTAGGACCCTACATCATGGTCTAGACCCTAAACCTAAGGCCTGTGATCTAGGTCTCTAAGTTCTCCTCAAGACATAAGGCCCTACACCATGGTCTAAAACCAAGATCTAAGGTCCGTTGTGTAGGCTTTTAGGTTCTTATACCCAAGACATAAGGCCCTACACCAGGGTCTAGAACCAAGATCTAAGGTCCGTGGTCTAGGCTTTTAGGTTCTTATACCCAAGTCCTAAGGCCCTACACCAGGGTCTAGAACCAAGATCTAAGGTCCGTGGTCCAGACTTTTAGGTTCTTATACCCAAGTCCTAAGGTCCGTGGTCTAGGCTTTTAGGTTCTTATACCAAATTCCTAATGCCCTACACCAGGGTCTAGAACCAAGATCTAAGGTCCGTGGTCTAGGCTTTTAGGTTCTTATACCCAAGACCTAAGGTCCGTGGTCTAGGCTTTTAGGTTCTTATACCCAAATCCTAAGGCCCTACACCAGGGTCTAGAACCAAGACCTAAGGTCCGTGGTCTAGGCCTTTAGGTTCTTATACCCAAGTCCTAAGGCCCTACACCAGGGTCTAGAACCAAGTTCCGTGGTCTAGGCTTTTAGGTTCTTATACCCAAGTCCTAAGGCCCCTACACCAGGGTCTAGAACCAAGACCTAAGGTCCGTGGTCCAGGCTTTTAGGTTCTTATACCCAAGTCCTAAGGCCCTACACCAGGGTCTAAAACCAAGATCTAAGGTCCGTGGTCTAGGCTTTTAGGTTCTTATACCCAAGTCCTAAGGCCCTACACCAGGGTCTAGAACCAAGATCTAAGGTCCGTAGTCTAGGCTTTTAGGTTCTTATACCCAAGTCCTAAGGCTCTACACAAGGGTCTAGAAACAAGATCTAAGGTCCGTGGTCTAGGCTTTTAGCTTCTTATACCCAAGTCCTAAGGCCCTACACCAGGGTCTAGAACCAAGATCTAAGGTCCGTGGTCTAGGCTTTTAGGTTCTTATACCCAAGTCCTAAGGCCCTACACCAGGGTCTAGAACCAAGATCTAAGGTCCGTAGTCTAGGCCTTTAGGTTCTTATACCCAAGTCCTAAGGCTCTACACAAGGGTCTAGAAACAAGATCTAAGGTCCGTGGTCTAGGCTTTTAGGTTGTTATACCCAAGTCCTAAGGCCCCTACAACCATAGGCTAGAACCAAGATCTAAGGTCCGTGGTCTAGGCTTTTAGGTTCTTATACCCATGACCTAAGGCCCTACACCAGGGTCTAGAACCAAGATCTAAAGTCCGTAGTCTAGGCTTTTAGGTTCTTACAGCCAAGTCCTAAGGCCCTACACCAGGGTCTAGAACCAAGATCTAAGGTCCGTGGTCTAGGCTTTTAGGTTCTTATACCCAATGACTAAGGCCCTACACCAGGGTCTAGAACCAAGATCTAAGGTCCGTGGTCTAGGCTTTTAGGTTCTTATACCCAAGTCCTAAGGCCCTACACCAGGTTCTAAAACCAAGATCTAAGGTCCGGGGTCTAGGCTTTTAGGTTCTTAAACCCAAGACCTAAGGTCCGTGGTCTAGGCTTTTAGGTTCTTATACCCAAGTCCTAAGGCCCTACACCAGGGTCTAGAACCAAGATCTAAGGTCCGTGGTCTAGGCTTTTAGGTTCTTATACCCAAGACCTAAGGCCCCCACACCATGGTCTAGAACCAAGATCTAAGGTCACTGGTCTAGGCTTTTAGGTTCTTATACCCAAGTCCTAAGGCCCTACACCAGGGTCTAGAACCAAGATCTAAGGTCCGTGGTCTAGGCTTTTAGGTTCTTATACCCAAGACCTAAGGCCCTACACCATGGTCTAGAACCAAGATCTAAGGTCCGTGGTCTAGGCTTAGGGTCTTAAGCTCTGAGACCCAAGACTTAAGGCCTTACACCGTTTTCTAGGCTTTTAAGTATTTACACCCAAGGCCTAAGGCCCTACACCCCTGGTCTAGTTTTTTAAGCTCTTAAACCCAAGACTTAGGGCCATACACCACGGTCCTAGGCTTTTAAGTACTTAGACCCACAAGACTTAAGGCCATACACCCTGGTCTAGGCTTTTAGATTCTTATACCCAAGACCTAAGGCCCTACACCCTGGTCTAGGCTTTTAAGTACTTAGACCCAAGACCTAAGGCCATAAAGTAAAGACCTGAAAACTTACAAGGGAGTCGCGATTCACGACCCCTGAACAGACACTGTGGACCCAAGACCTAAGGCCTTACACCGTGGTCTAGACTTTTAAGTACTTAGACCCCAAGACCTAAGGCCATATACCCTGGCCTAGGCTTTTAAGCATTTAGACCCAAGGCCTAAGGCCCTGAACCGTGGTCTAGGCTTTTAGGTTCTTATACCCAAGACCTAATTCCCTACACCGTGGGCTAGGCTTCAAAGCTCTTAGACCCAAGCCCTAAGGCGGTCCGCATGGGTTAGACTCAAGACCCAAGGGCATACACACTGGTCTAGGCTTTTAAGTACTTAGGCCAAGACCTAAAGTCATAAACCGTAGGCTAGGCTTTTAAGCACTTAAACTCAATGCCTAAGGCGGTCTGCATGGGCTAGACTTAAGACCTAAGGCCATAAACCATTTTCTAGGCTTTTAAGCTCTCAGACTCAAGACCTAAGGCCATACACCGTGGTCTAGGCTTTTAAGTACTTAGACCCAAGACCTAAGACCATACACCGTGGTCTAGGCTTTTAAGTACTTATACCCAAGACCTAAGGCCATACACCATAGTCTAGGCTTTTAGGTTCTTACACCCAAGACCTAAGGCCCTACACCGTGGGCTAGGCTTTAAAGCTCTTAGACCCAAGACCTAAAACCATTAGGTTAAGACTTAAAAACTTACAAGTTAATGGCAATTCACGATCCCCGAACAGACACCGTGGTCTAGACCCAATACCTAAGGCCCTACACCTAGACCCAAGAGCTAAGGTCCTTCACCATGATCTAGACCCTAAGATCAAAGGCCTTATACCATGGTCTAGTACTCGGCATAAACCGTTTGCAGTTGTGGTTGTTTCATCTATAGCTAAAGGTAAGTCGGCCTCTAAGTTCTTAGACCCTAAGACCAAAGGCCTTATACCACGGTCTAGTACTCGGCATAAGCCATGTGCAGTTGTGGTTGTTTCATCTATAGCTAGAGGAAAGTCCTAAGTTCTTAGACCCTAAGACCAAAGGCCTTACACCATGGTCTAGTACTCGGCATAAACCGTTTTGCAGTTGTGGTTGTTTCATCTATAGCTAAAGGTAAGTCCTAAGTTCTTAGACCCTAAGACCAAAGGCCTTACATCATGGTCTAGTATTCCTCTTAAGCCGCTCCTTCTAGCGGTCGTGAATCGCGACTCCCTTGTAAGTTTTCAGGTCTTTACTTTATGGCCTTAGGTCTTGGGTCTAAGTACTTAAAAGCCTAGACCAGGGTGTAGGGCCTTAGGTCTTGGGTATAAGAACCTAAAAGCCTAGACCAGGGTGTATGGCCTTAAGTCTTGTGGGTCTAAGTACTTAAAAGCCTAGACCGTGGTGTATGGCCCTAAGTCTTGGGTCTAAGAGCTTAAAAAACTAGACCAGGGTGTAGGGCCTTAGGCCTTGGGTGTAAATACTTAAAAGCCTAGAAAACGGTGTAAGGCCTTAAGTCTTGGGTCTCAGAGCTTAAGACCCTAAGCCTAGACCACGGACCTTAGATCTTGGTTCTAGACCATGGTGTAGGGCCTTAGGACTTGGGTATAAGAACCTAAAAGCCAAGACCACGGACCTTAGATCTTGGTTCTAGACCCTGGTGTAGGGCCTTAGGACTTGGGTATAAGAACCTAAAAGCCTAGACCAGTGACCTTAGATCTTGGTTCTAGACCATGGTGTGGGGCCTTAGGTCTTGGGTATAAGAACCTAAAAGCCAAGACCACGGACCTTAGATCTTGGTTCTAGACCCTGGTGTAGGGCCTTAGGACTTGGGTATAAGAACCTAAAAGCCTAGACCAGTGACCTTAGATCTTGGTTCTAGACCATGGTGTAGGGCCTTAGGTCTTGGGTATAAGAACCTAAAAGCCAAGACCACGGACCTTAGATCTTGGTTCTAGACCCTGGTGTAGGGCCTTAGGACTTGGGTATAAGAACCTAAAAGCCTAGACCAGTGACCTTAGATCTTGGTTCTAGACCATGGTGTGGGGCCTTAGGTCTTGGGTATAAGAACCTAAAAGCCTAGACCACGGACCTTAGATCTTGGTTCTAGACCCTGGTGTAGGGCCTTAGGACTTGGGTATAAGAACCTAAAAGCCTAGACCACGGACCTTAGGTCTTGGGTTTAAGAACCTAAAAGCCTAGACCCCGGACCTTAGATCTTGGTTTTAGACCCTGGTGTAGGGCCTTAGGACTTGGGTATAAGAACCTAAAAGCCTAGACCACGGACCTTAGATCTTGGTTCTAGACCCTGGTGTAGGGCCTTAGTCATTGGGTATAAGAACCTAAAAGCCTAGACCACGGACCTTAGATCTTGGTTCTAGACCCTGGTGTAGGGCCTTAGGACTTGGCTGTAAGAACCTAAAAGCCTAGACTATGGTGTATGGCCTTAGGTCTTGGGTATAAGTACTTAAAAGCCTAGACCACGGTGTATGGTCTTAGGTCTTGGGTCTAAGTACTTAAAAGCCTAGACCACGGTGTATGGCCTTAGGTCTTGAGTCTGAGAGCTTAAAAGCCTAGAAAATGGTTTTTTGTCTTAGGTCTTAAGTCTAGCTAGCCCATGCAGACCGCCTTAGGCATTGAGTTTAAGTGCTTAAAAGCCTAGCCTACGGTTTATGACTTTAGGTCTTGGCCTAAGTACTTAAAAGCCTAGACCAGTGTGTATGCCCTTGGGTCTTGAGTCTAACCCATGCGGACCGCCTTAGGGCTTGGGTCTAAGAGCTTTGAAGCCTAGCCCCCGGTGTAGGGAATTAGGTCTTGGGTATAAGAACCTAAAAGCCTAGACCACGGTTCAGGGCCTTAGGCCTTGGGTCTAAATGCTTAAAAGCCTAGGCCAGGGTATATGGCCTTAGGTCTTGGGGTCTAAGTGCTTAAAAGTCTATACTGTGGTGTGTGGCCCTGAGTCTTGGGTCTAAGTACTTAAAAGTCTAGACCACGGTGTAAGGCCTTAGGTCTTGGGTCCACAGTGTCTGTTCAGGGGTCGTGAATCGCGACTCCCTTGTAAGTTTTCAGGTCTTTACTTTATGGCCTTAGGTCTTGGGTCTAAGTACTTAAAAGCCTAGACCAGGGTGTAGGGCCTTAGGTCTTGGGTATAAGAACCTAAAAGCCTAGACCAGGGTGTATGGCCTTAAGTCTTGTGGGTCTAAGTACTTAAAAGCCTAGACCGTGGTGTATGGCCCTAAGTCTTGGGTCTAAGAGCTTAAAAAACTAGACCAGGGTGTAGGGCCTTAGGCCTTGGGTGTAAATACTTAAAAGCCTAGAAAACGGTGTAAGGCCTTAAGTCTTGGGTCTCAGAGCTTAAGACCCTAAGCCTATACCACGGACCTTAGATCTTGGTTCTAGACCATGGTGTAGGGCCTTAGGACTTGGGTATAAGAACCTAAAAGCCTAGACCACGGACCTTAGATCTTGGTTCTAGACCCTGGTGTAGGGCCTTAGGACTTGGGTATAAGAACCTAAAAGCCTAGACCAGTGACCTTAGATCTTGGTTCTAGACCATGGTGTGGGGCCTTAGGTCTTGGGTATAAGAACCTAAAAGCCTAGACCACGGACCTTAGATCTTGGTTCTAGACCCTGGTGTAGGGCCTTAGGACTTGGGTATAAGAACCTAAAAGCCTAGACCACGGACCTTAGGTCTTGGGTTTAAGAACCTAAAAGCCTAGACCCCGGACCTTAGATCTTGGTTTTAGACCCTGGTGTAGGGCCTTAGGACTTGGGTATAAGAACCTAAAAGCCTAGACCACGGACCTTAGATCTTGGTTCTAGACCCTGGTGTAGGGCCTTAGTCATTGGGTATAAGAACCTAAAAGCCTAGACCACGGACCTTAGATCTTGGTTCTAGACCCTGGTGTAGGGCCTTAGGACTTGGCTGTAAGAACCTAAAAGCCTAGACTACGGACCTTAGATCTTGGTTCTAGACCCTGGTGTAGGGCCTTAGGTCATGGGTATAAGAACCTAAAAGCCTAGACCACGGACCTTGGATCTTGGTTCTAGCCTATGGTGTAGGGCCTTAGGACTTGGGTATAACAACCTAAAAGCCTAGACCACGGACCTTAGATCTTGTTTCTAGACCCTTGTGTAGAGCAGTAAGTTTTCAGATCTTAAGGTTTTATGGCTTTGTACTAAGGTGTCAGGCCTTATGTTTACATCTTAGTCCCGACACATTAGGTCCTGGCTGGGGGCTGATAGGTCTTATACACAGGTCATAGCTTTAGCCACTAGGTTTTTGAGCTTTGGACTCAGTTGCAAGGCCTTAGGTTTAGACTTTAGGTTCAACACATTAGGTCTAAGCTGTTGGGTAATAGGTCCTATTCACAGGTTAAAGCCTTAGCTGCTAGGTTTTAGGGCTTTGGACTCAGGTGCAAGGCCTTAGGTTTACATCTTAGTGCCAACACATAAGGTTTAGGCTGTTGGCTAATAACTATTCACAGGTCAAATCCTTAGCTGCTAGGTTTTAGGGTTTTGGACTCAGGTGCAAGGGCTTAGGTTTAGATCTTAGATCCAGCACATTAGGCCCTATTCACAGGTCAAATCCTTAGCTGCTAGCTTTTAGGGCTTTGGACTCAGGTGCAAGGCCTTAGGTTTACATCTTAGTGCCAACACATTAGGTTTAGGCTGTTTGCTAATAGGTACTATTCACAGGTCAAATCCTTAGCTGCTAAGTTTTAGGGTTTTGGACTCAAGTGCAATGCCTGAGGTTTAGATTTTTGGTCCAACACATTAGGTCTAAGCTAAACGCAAATAGGTCCTATTCACAGGTCAAAGCCTTAGCTGCTAAGTTTTAGGACCTAAGTCCAAGGCATTTCATCTTAGGAACCATGTGTAAGGCCTTAGGCTTAGATCTTATGTCCAACACATTAGGCCTAAGCTGATAGATAATAGGCCCTATTCACAGGTCAAAGCCTTAGCTGCTAGCTTTTAGGGCTTTGGACTCAGGTGCAAGGCCTTACGTTTACATCTTAGTACCAACACATTAGGTTTAGGCTGTTGGCTAATAACTATTCACAGGTCAAATCCTTAGCTGCTAGGTTTTAGGGTTTTGGATTCAGGTGCAAGGGCTTAGGTTTAGATCTTAGATCCAGCACATTAGGCCTTCGCTGATGGATAATAGGCCCTATTCACAGGTCAAATCCTTAGCTGCTAGCTTTAAGGGCTTTGGACTCAGGTGCAAGGCCTTAGGTTTACATCTTAGTGCCAACACATTAGGTTTAGGCTAATAGGCCCTATTCACAGGTCAAATCCTTAGCTGCTAGGTTTTAGGGTTTTGGACTCAGGTGCAAGGGCTTAGGTTTACATCTTAGTTCCAACACATTAGGTTTAGGCTGTTTGCTAATAGGTACTATTCACAGGTCAAATCCTTAGCTGCTAAGTTTTAGGGTTTTGGACTCAGGTGCAAGGCCTGAGGTTAAGATTTTAGGTCCAACACATTAGGTCTAAGCTAAACGCAAATAGGTCCTATTCACAGGTCAAAGCCTTAGCTGCTAGGTTTTAGGACCTAAGTCCAAGGCATTTCATCTTAGGAACCACGTGTAAGGCCTTAGGCGTAGATCTTATGTCCAACACATTAGGCCTAAGCTGATAGATAATAGGCCCTATCCACAGGTCAAAGCCTTAGCTGCTAGCTTTTAGGGCTTTGGACTCAGGTGCAAGGCCTTAGGTTTACATCTTAGTGCCAACACATTAGGTTTAGGCTGTTAGCTAATAACTATTCACAGGTCAAATCTTTAGCTGCTAGGTTTTAGGGTTTTGGACTCAGGTGCAAGGGCTAAGCTTTAGATCTTAGGTCCAGCACATTTGGCCTACGCTGATGGATAATAGGCCCTATTCACAGGTCAAATCCTTAGCTGCTAGCTTTTAGGGCTTTGGACTCAGGTGCAAGGCCTTAGGTTTATCTCTTAGTGCCAACACATTAGGTTTAGGCTGTTGGATAATAGGCCCTATTCACAGGTCAAATCCTTAGCTGCTAGCTTTTAGGGCTTTGGACTCAGGTGCAAGGCCTTAGGTTTACATCTTAGTGCCAACACATTAGGTTTAGGCTGTTGGCTAATAGGCCCTATTCACAGGTCAAAGCCTTAGCTGCTAGGTTTTAGGGCTTTGGACTCAGCTGTTAGGCCTTAGGTTTAGATCTTAGGTCCAACACATTAGGTCTAAGCTGGTGGCTAATCGGCCCTATTCACAGGTTTAAGCCTTAGCTGCTATGTTTTAGGGCTTTGGACTCAGGTGCAAGGCCTTAGGTTTAGATCTTAGGTCCAACACATTAGGTCTAAGCTGGTGGCTAATCGGCCCTATTCACAGGTTTAAGCCTTAGCTGCTATGTTTTAGGGCTTTGGACTCAGGTGCAAGGCCTTAGGTTTAGATCTTAGGTCCAACACATTAGGATTAAGCTATGGTTAATATAGCTTATTGATAGGTTAGAGCCTTAGCTGCTAGGTTTTAGGGCTTGTCTGGGCCTTAGGGATTAGATCTTAAGAGGTTAAACTGGGTTAAAAATTGGAGAATTTTGTCCTAAAAATGTGTCTTTGAAGGTAAAATTGCAATTAAAGTTAATTTTATATGGGGCTGGGATGTTGGGCAATTCGCCTTTCAATATCAATTTTATGGATCGGAAATCCTGAAAAATGTTGGAAAGTTGACAAAAAAGTAAAAAATCACCGAAAACCGGTATCTTTTCATTTACATAGGGTTAACTTAGGAGTTCTCACACTTCCTTGGATTAATTTCTGGATTAGATTCACCACAAGGGGAGTGGGTAACTTCATTTAAAAACTATAGTTAACTTAAGAGTGCATCTCATAGTTCCCTGGATTAAATTCAAAATGCTCCTTGAAATCACTGTCTGAAATCCTGAAAAATGCCCTGAAATGGGCTGATATTTGGCCAAAACCAATCAAAATCCGGTAAAAACCAGTCAATTTGGAGCTGAAAGCGGTCAAAAAAAACTATGAGTGTTCCCTGGATTATATTCAAAAAGTGGTCATTTGAAGCAAAAAAGTGGTCATTTGAAGCAAAAAGTGGTCATTTGAAGCAGGAGTGGTCATTGGAAGCAAAAGTGGTCATTTGAAGCAAAAAGTGGTCATTGGAAGCAAAAGTGGTCATACGAAGCAAAAAAAGTGGTCATATGAAGCAAAAAAAGTGGTCATACGAAGCAAAAGTCATCAAAAAAACTATGAGGGTGCGCCAGAACCCCTGTATTATATCTACTTCCGGAGCAAGGGGTTGTGCTCCCATCAACGTTATAACGAATGACTTTTGACTTCCCGTTTTGACTTCGTTTTCTTTTCGACTTCCCGATTGCCCCCCCCCCCCCCCTGTAGTGTATACAGCAGCCTATCAGCACAGACCTTTATTCATCGTTAAGAAATATAACAGGTTTATGAGATACTATGGTCCGCCAAAATAAATGTTTTAATGCTTTGTAGTTTATTTATTATTTAGTTTGTAATTAAAAAACAAAAAAAAATGATTGCAAACAACACTAAAGAATTCTGCAAGTAGATTTGGCTAGTTTGTAATTTTTTATGACATCAAGGTATATATATTGAAGTAATTTAGGTTTCGGTGGAATAGATTTATATGGTAACTTACTTTTTCTTGTGCCCGTTGTTTTAAATTATTTAATTAAGGTTTGGTTCTTCCATGTAAAGTTTTTTGTTGTAGGTTCAGAATAAATTACCACCAAAAGTGGTTGATGTTTCATAATTATTTGATTACTATTTGTTTTATACAATTTGTTTACATAAAATTGTGTCCTTGTAAATAAACGTTGGTATATCTGTGCCAAAGTCTCGCTTTGCTGCAGTATTTTTATTGTTTCTGACATTGTATTGTTCTGTCAATTTAAATTTAAATTGATCTCTCAGATATAATCCACCTACTTCTCTGGTAGGACCGAGTTTTCCGCATCCGCCAGCATAACTGCGCAGTACTGTAGTATCGAGGCTCCTCTTCAGTGTCATGACGCTCGTGTGTGTGTGTGTGTGTGTGTGTGTGTAATTGTATAATCGTGTAGTGCCTGCGATAAGCACGGCGGATCCGTCACATCTCACGACGCCCTTGGCAATGACACCTGTCAGCTGATCGTGCGACTGTTGCTAGTAAACAGCTGATCTCAGCGCAGTTGGCAAACTTGATTCCGCTTCGTCCGTACACCAGTGTCCCCAGTGATCACCTATCGTTAGAAGAAACTTTCAAAATCACTTTTGCCAATACGAATTTTGACAGCACCACATAAGTGAAATCCTGTTCCTATCATATCTTTATAGAAAACCGTAAGTGCCGTCTCCAAAAGACGATAGGACCACCACGATTTAATTTTTATTCAAGAATCATGCCAGTGAGCACACAATGGTTGAATGGAAGCAGACCACAACTAATCAGAGCATTGTAAACAATAGGCTTATTTTTACAATTCAGGGATGGAAAGAAGCGCTTCCCATCAGGGCAATTGTTGAGAAGTGGGTAACACTAGCATCAGCATTTTTTATTCTATTCTGGTTTTCAGGGACGAAACTAAATTTTTTAACATGGGATGACCCTACTTATAGGGTTCTGTTTACATTGACAATACGTTCATTAAAATATTATATTACTAAATTATCAATAATAGAGCTTCAGTTCTGTTTCTTATTTCAAGGTATTCAACTCAGTCAATCATAATTAGATAGTGCTACATTTCATCAAAATTAAATAAGTTTTATTATTAAAGCCTCAAAAATATCAGTACAATAGTTGACAAACCAAATCAAGCTCCAAATTAGTAGTTGAAACGTTTTCATAAAGTTTGTCTTAATATTAATTAGTGTCCTGGAACTGCTGGAACTTGCAACCCTCGTCTACAATATGGCTGCTTACCCTCGCCACAACCCGGCCGCTCGCCTTGTCGGCTCTTTGTTTATTGTTGTTGTGGAGTTGAGCGTCCTCGACAGCTGATTGGCTGGCCAGTCGATTGTTGCAACCAACCAATAACACCAAGGATGCCTTACACAACCGCGGCAGCCGCATCCCCCAATTGATGCAATTAGTGCATGTTACATCAGCGATTGACCTCTGGTGGTACCAATATCCGTCTGCACGTCAATGAACTGCTGCTGATTTGGATGTGATCAAAATTAGGGCCTGGGTTAGTCTAGTCCAGACCTGGGATATTGCTCCTGTGAGTCTCTTTGCAGCAGACTACAAAAAGAGACTATGGAAAATTGTGTACGTACAATATGTACAATACCAATATTTACACCAATAAAATCGGAAATATTTTTTCTATTGGGATAAAGCGGAAGAATGTTTCTAATCTTCATAATTTTCTACAGGAGTCATTTCAGTTTCTTATCTAGAAAGACTTTGATCACAAGTTTCTTTCTCTAATACTGCATTTTCTTCTTCACTCATCTCCCCTCCTCTTCATGTTTGCGATTGCCTTCTCTTCTGAGTGTGTTAGCTATAATATTGTGTGTGCTCATTACAATTCGTTTTCTTTGTGTGTCCTCATACAATATTCAGAAGTTATTCTCATATTGTGGCAAATTATAAAAATCATAACATTTCCAAAACGTAGGTAAGTATATGTGCTCTTTGTTACTTTTAATCGTCCCTGTAATCCTGGTAAAGTTTCTACACTGACTCCTTAATATTCAGATTGAGTAGATATTTATCATTTCTTTTAACCCTTTCAAGTTGTATTAAAAACGTTTCCTTAAATTTTTTAGCTGAACCAAATTAACATGTATTTCTATGCTTATTAAGATTGGAATTTATTGTTGATTCCCTATGAAGCATGATCAAGGTAGACGTTTAAATTTGGAGCTGAGACCGGTTATGGTTATTTTGTGTTATTTACTTCAGTGAGGTTCTTTGAAACGTCTGTTTTCGGAATAGTTCCAAAGTTCGACTTAATATATCCCGTTTATGATTGACCTATTGTTATTATCATCACTATTCAGTAGCCCGATGACAAAAATTGACTTAGAACGTCATAACCTTTCGGCTACTCGGCTGACCATTTCTAATTTCCAGAGAGTTGTCGTGTATCTGTAGCTATAATACTGTATCAAGTACTATAAGAGCACTGTAAGAGGTTTGACTATGACTATGACTGTGTATGCAGTAGTGTCATGTAGCCTATCGTGTGTCTTTATTTTCACGACAGCGATGACGTCGTGAAGTGCATCGTGCTGTCGTGCCCCCCGTGTCAACTGTCGTGCCACCAGTGTCAACTGTCGTGACTATATATACAACACGATTCAGTTGTACACTCGTGTGATACATACACATGTTATTGTGTATTTGGGCGTTGCGAATACAAGGAAGATAGAATACACGTTGCTCAAATTCACCCCATTAAATTAATTCCAAACCAACCGGAGAGGGTACTAACCAATTGTTTTTTTCTTTTCTCCATCAACCTAAGGCAATGATAATTTGTAAGCTTAATCTCTCTTCGAGGGAATGTTGGAAATTCGTGTTATTAGACCCTCTTTCTGATTGATCTCGTAAAAAAAAAACTAAAAAAATTAATATTACTTATTATTATTGATAACCTCGTTATTAATTTGTTTTAATATATGTTTAGTTGAAACATATATTGTTTAACATATTTTTATGTAGAGTAGTACACGCAGGGATGCAATGTGTTGTCCCTGTATTATTTTTCTCATTCCAGGTCATAAAGAACCTGAAGTTCCTTTTCTATTATAGAGTGACACTAGACAAAACAGAATCTTTTGTTTTCTAGAGCCCCTTTTTAAATGATATTCAAATTATTTGACGTCCCCATTGTCCTAAAACGTCGGTCAGGAAGCCTAGAGCATTGTATTCTAGTACAATCGTCTAGGATGTTCTATGAATGAATGGTTTTCTCTCGCCTCCTTACAGAAATACCTCGCCGGTCTATATTCTGTAATAACATTAGGTAACAGAAGCCCGCCGCCTCCACAACACCTTGACACTTGCGCCTGCCATTAACTGGATCTTCCGTGTCAATATTAATCTCTCAGACTGTTGTGCAACCAGATTCACGCTGAACCGAATGAAAACGTCTTGGAAGATGTTTATTAATCTACATGATCTTGCACAAGAATCTTCTGAAGATGGTTCTCTGCTGGTTGGAGAAAAAATTATCTCCACACTAGAACACGAAGTGCTTTGTCATTGCTTGAAGTTTATTTTTTATAAGTCACCTCTTCCTTTTCCGTGAGTCATCATTCTAATGGAATTTCACTACCTATCTTTCTTATTTCTATGAGGGTTTCGTTTTTTACGTCCATTTTTCTCTCGACCTACTGAACTGATTTTTAAGATTGAAGTGTCATTTTAAAGCTTAGGAAATAGCCTAGCGCGTTGGCGAATCGTAATTAAAAAAGGTCATATCATTTCGGGCTTCGCCCCCCATGCCTTTGATTTATTTCTAGAGGGCAATTTAAAATGTTGACCAACTTTTATAAAAAGATCTTTATTGTAAATTGAATTTTAACAGCTGATTGAACTTACCTTCAGGTGAATTTTAAAGCCAGATAGTAAACAAAAATAGATCTCTGTCACTTCATAACCAACGTTCATGTACTTAAGGTTAGTTTCTCTCATACAGAATCATAAAATGCGCAATTTGCGCACGGGCCACCTCGTAATAATTATTGGTTGATGAGGTTAATTTCGTTGCATTAAAATCACTCTAGTACTTCTTCTGTCACATCTCAGGTTTAATAAAAGATTGTCTGATTAGCTGACAAAGCTCCAATAAAGATCATGCCGTCGTAAGTACAGTATTGAGCATGTACTGGACCTCTGTACTATGTACCATTTATCATTTACAGTACCACAACCAAGCAGTAGAGTGAAGTTACACTGTAGCCTTTATTTTCCCAAGTGAAGATATTTCCAAAGTGAAGATAGGGGGCAAATGAACCAATAGCGAACCAGATTATGAAGATAAACCAAACCGTCCTCTCCACATGTGGAAGTCGTTGCAGTGCCCCGAGATCTGGGTAGTTTATACGTGTGATGAGTGGCGGAGGATGCCGGGTCCATCGACTCCCGCTCATCCGTGCAGTCCGCGTCACCCTCACCCTGCCTATCCGGCATATCTCACGCGCGAGGCGGAAGCATTCACCATCTAAACTGGGTTTAGCTTTGGGAACTCTGTTAGGAAATTGTTTCGTTTCCTGTAGATCGTCGTATGCACTCTTGTTCTGTGCTTCCCATCGATTGTGATGGAAAATTTGAATGTGTAACAGATTCATATCATTAATTGGGACATCGGTATTACTGCATGTTCAATTTGTTCGAGTTCCAACCACGGACTACGCATTGTTTCTCCTCACTTAAGCAATCGCATCAACCTCAAATCAACGCAATCGGTAGCCAGTTAGCGGCATTGCCCTATCGTGAGGTGTGTGGGTTTATTATCCGCTAATTATAGGCAGAATGCTGCTGGGTAAGTGCAAGAACATGAGATATCACGACTCACGACTGGGGAGGAGGGGCGTCGGACTGCATTCTTGACTATGGTCAGTACTCTGTGCTATGGTTCACCATCCGGGGCGGGGCTGTAGGCCACTTCATCCGATGTTTGAGGTGTTTTGAAAACCGTACATTTCATCCGAGGGTCAGGTCAAGCAAAAAAGGGTCGTTAGTTCGATCCAAATGGAGCTGCCAAAATAATATACTTCATCCGACTTCCGGCGGTCGGCGGTTAACCGCCGTAGTACACCACCGCGGTAGAGTATTTCACCTTAGAGGGGTGTGTCGCACTGGCTTTATTAAATAATCATCTACATTGGGAACTGTATTACATTAATTTAAATTGCGTTGTTATCCTGTACCCGTATTCAAATATAATTTAAAATATCCATGCTTCTGGAAAGAAGGGGGGGGGTTATATACTTGCCCTGGCTGAATGGGACGTGTTGCTTCTCAAACCCCGTTTAACTAAGGAATTTTCGATAAGAGCGATGATGAATATTGTACTAAATTATGAAATACAATAATTTTTTACATTACTTTTATTTTTAGAGAATTTTCCAATAGGGAATACGCTATTACAGCCACGGTAAGACCTAAGCCCGGGACCATGTTACTTTTTCATTTTGAGGTCCCCAGAGGCCACAAACACCATTCGTTCATTTTTATGTGTCCGTCGTGCTGATAACTTTTGAAGGGGAAACCGATTTGATAAAATTTAGTATGACCAGGTTTAATTTAACGTGTTCGCGTACCAGCATGATCAGGTTATGGGAACGGGGTTTTATAGGGTTTCAACGTGGTCAAAAATAGGTTTATTCATTTTCGACCTCAATTTTCAAACTTCAACAATTTAATTAAACCCGTTTTAAAAACTTGAATACCAAACAATTTAGCATTTTGAAATTTTACCTTGGCTTAAAATTCTACGAAGAAAAGGAAAAAATAGGTTTCCCCCGTTAATCTTACGGGAAATCAACAGAACCCTGCCTCTTGCTTATTTGTTGACATAACTTGGTAAAATTTGGTTGTACATTCACTAGATAGGGTTTCTTTGATATTTCCTTACAACATCCATTTCTATTAGATTACTGGAAAACATTAATAATGTAATTTTCATTAATTTAATACAGTTCCAAATGTAATATTTATTCAATAAACCCATAAAGTGCGACACGCCCCTCTAAGTGGATTTTTCTACCACGGCCGTTAACTGCCGACCGACCGCCGGCCGTCGGATGAAGTGTACTATTTTGGCAGCTCCGTTTGGAGGGGACTAATGACCCTTTTTTGCTCGACCTAACCCTCGGATGAAGTGTACGGTTTTCACAACACCTTAAAAATCGGATGAAGTGGCGTACAGGCCCGGGGCGGCGCCCTAGTAGCCGGCCACCCTCCCCTGCCTCCCCCCACCGTTGAAGTGTAGGACGCAAAGTTAGCTCTTGGGCAATGGCTAAATTCCTCTATACTCCTAAGATGAAGGAAACTCGATTCCGACCGCAAACTATTGTGATATCTATAATACCGCACATCATAATCAATTCTAGCTCTTTAGGCTAATATTTGGCTATTTCGAAGCCATAAATAACATATATTTTTTATCTAACATCTCAGAATGGGTGTTTAGCAAGACCGGTAATGGCTTTTAGAGCCAATAAAATAAACAACTACCGTATTAACTCCTGTGGTGTGTATAAGTTTGACGTCTATACCCGCTTTGACATTTTATGTGTGCCCTGTCATAAAATTATACCTCTTTCATTGTTTTTATGACACCTTAAAAATAAACTTCAGGACAGCTAGCTCTTTTCGTCAATATATTTCTAAACCGCCTCAATAATTCAATTTTACAACAAATTAAAAATTTTCAATTAGCGGGAACGCGAAATTATGAATGGATTGATATATCGATCTTGGTTGCCTTAAGACTTGTTATAAAAGCGTTTCAGATTCGCTTGGTAATGGCCGGGACATCATGTACGGCACGGAGCGTCTTGTGCGTGATGTGTGCGATGTGTTGGCTGCAGAACAACCGTCTTGGCCGCGACGCGACATACCGACATCACCGGCATACCGCCTCGCCAAACGCCATACTACAGTACCGCCGTGTTGTTAGGGGGATCAGGCAGTAGACAAGGATTTGGAGGTCACTTTAGTGTTCTGTAGTAGCGGTGCAGGTATACGATACGTTACAGAGAACCTATAGATTATCCAATATTAGGCTATCTAAATATTGTCTGCGCCCATGCTAAAGAACTCCAGGCCATTAAATATCGTGCAACCAGCAGGAGCAGCCCGATGCAGACGAGAGCAAAGTTTTCAAGCTCAATTGATAATTTGATAATTTGAGAAAAAGGATTAGGTTTCTATTACTGTTAGCTTCAACTCATAACGTATAAATTAAGGATCAAACCTAATATTGTACTGTATGTTAAATCTTATGTTAACAAATAAATAGTTTGGAAAGACTACTTGTAATAAATTACTACTTTTAGTACTGCCTTGTAGGAACTTCTCCCCAACTGGCAACAAAATTATAAAACTCATAGATGTGTTTTTATCGAATATTTAAACATTACATTGACCTCTGTTTAAACTATTGTCGTCTAACAAGTGAAATTATTATAATCAATGAATTAGTCGCTCCTAAAAATTAATAATAAGAGCAAAGAGTATCCTGAATGTTTCAAACCAGAAAACTAAACAATAATTACAAATCATATCAAATAAAATAAGTAGTTTGTAATTATTCATACAAAAATCGATGGAGAACATAATAAAAACCGTTGCGAGTTAAAATAATACATAATCTTTAAAGCGATTGCGTAGAATAATGAAACGTGGCCGAGCCGAGGCGGTTGCGACCGGTTAGAAGCGGTTACCCCAGGTGAGACCGGGCCTGCGACCTACACACTCCACACTCATTGCTGTGCTGGAATCATTCGTCGTTCCAATTGTGATCTTTTAGACAATTAAACAGTGACGCGTTCCGTAAACTACTTCCTTCCTCCACATAAACGAGGTTCGTAATTCAGATAAATTGACCTGATGACACTTGCAGACGAACAGTTGAAAAGGGAAAAACTTATTGGGTGAAGGAGGGGTACATTACGAAATATCCGTGTAGGAAAGAGACGAAGAAGAACGTAATTTGACTCTACCCAAACAGACAGGTTTCAAGTTTCAATTCCGAGCTCCAACAACGTAGTCTGATGATTATTATGTGACGAATGACCTTCTGAAAAATGTTACCGCCTCAGCCTTGAGGCCGACCGGTGCAAAGTGCTGAAACCTCGGCACCAGAAACTGCCATCTTGCTTGATTGTGTGGGACTATCATTGCAAATAGAGCGATGGCTGTTGCCAAAATGTAACAAAGCAATGCTCGTATAGTATTGACCCAAATGGATCGCAATATCTATGGTGTCGTCTTACCGTGTATTTACAATTAGTATGATACAATTAGTTGTTATTAATTAATTTTCAAAAATGTTCATTTAACTTTACCATGACACTGTCAATACTATGAAAGCACAAATGTCTGTAAAAGGGATTTCAAAACACTATCCAAACTCACGATTTCCATAACCTGGGCATATAGCCTACGGGTAGGGGTTTGTGTGTATAATAACATCAATGGAGGTGCCTACTAAAATGAATGATGGTACTGGTTTCGGAGCTCTCTGACGGTGATTTCTGTAAAAGCTAAACGTCAGAGATTTTTTATGACAATTTGTACCAATTTTTTACTTCACTAAATTGAAATATTTGTCAGATAATAAAGTAGTATAATGAACAACTAAACACTAAGTTGTAACAACAGAAATTATTGCAATATAGTTCTCGTACGGTTGAGGTGGCGATGGCGGCGCCATAGCCGTCCCATACTGGGTGGGCCGGTGCTGCTAGGCAAAAAGTATTAGTTTTACCCAGTGCTACTAAATATTGAGTTTTACCCTCGAAAACCAGGGGAAAATAAAGCATTGGAGCTAGGATTACTTATGCTATTGATTGCCACGGGAAGCGCTTTCTACCTTCTTAATGCAAAAGAAGCACATTTGTTTACAAAAGAATCTAAACAGTAACAAATGTCTACAAAATTATCCTACAAATCTGTATTCATTCAACCATTCACCATAATACTTGAATAATAATTTAATCCTGTGTTTTAAGGGCGACGTTCCCACTTCTCCATAAGGGTGTCCCTACTTATTTGGTTCTGAATAAAGAATAAAAGTACCAGGTGTCAGACTCACTTCTCTCGGGTCCCGGTAGTCAAAACGTAGCTCTTATGTAGGCAGTAGGCAAGATCACCCCTCGCCTCACCTACACCTCAGCAGCAATAATTTGTTGTTGTTGTTTTTTCTTTTGTAAAATTTGTCTATGTAATTGGTAAAATTACTTGAATACGTTAGCCTACTTTGAACATACGTCCAAACATGGATGCTTACGAAATTATTAACATATTGGAAACAATGTGTTTATGTTTTATTTATATTTATTTTGTTCACAGTTTTTATTCATAAAACTATGTTAATATAGACTCACATTTTAAATCAGTGCAGCACATGATTACATGTTGCTATCATAAAATACGTCGGCCCAATCAGAATTGCAATTTAAAAATACGGAATCATCGATGTATAGAATTCGATAAAGTAATTTCCTTTACTCTCACAATTGTTTCAATTAACTGAGTCTAATTGATTTTACTAACAAAGAAGTCTACTTTAATATTCCATCCGTACAATATTTATCTACAATCATGAGTGTTCTACAAGATTACATGACAGGTATCAGACATGTATTTTGAATATTACCCCCTTGTAACGAAATCCTGTAACCAAATGTTACACCTAATGTACAATAGATTTTATTGTACATCCAGTAAACCTATACACAAATGTAATAGAAACTGAAACCGACCATCTCTATAAACACCAGTTTACGCTTCAAGTAGTTGGCTAAACCATTTTTGGATCGTAATCTGCACACTCTTGCACCGGTATTCTATTCCCAGGGTTTGGGTTGAGCGGTCTCCAAATGTCTCGAAAGTTGCTTGCCAGCCGCGTTTGCGATCTTGGCACTCCAAACTCCTTTATTGCAGCTCATTTTAGCCGATTGTGCTCCTAATAACGAAGTTGGCTTGTTAAAATAATACGGGGGTTTTATTTAGCTGACACGGACTTTTACTTTTGTATAGGCAGGGATAGTTATAAAATCTATGTTTTTAAAATCAAAATTAAGTCAAACATTTCATATCAGAAAGCACTTTACTTTGTTTGGCGACATTTCGATACTTTTATGAACACAGGTGAGCGGTGCTAAAGAGACATCTGTGGATTTCAGGCAACTATAGCTTCTTCGGTATGTATCGTTGGTATATGTACAGTTTATTGCTGTTAAACAAACACTTGTTACAGTTACATATGATCGTATGAAAGCTGGAAGTGAATTCACCAATACCATAGTATTCGCTATTAAATACTCCAAGTCGAGTGACAGAAAGGACCACTTTTTAGTAGAAGCTCTGTATCAATAAATGAATAACATGTTGTTACAACAGTAAAGTAATCTTATATAATAAAAGAGTGCATTTAAGGGTCTAGAGAGAGAAATACTGAACGGATCGAGGCCGTTTTGGTGTCAATGGATTTCTTATGACCTTTAGATGATAGGAAAAATATAGTATCCCACAGAAAATGCCTTATAAAGCCGCAAAATGAAAATTAGACCTTATTTAGACCAATCTAAGACGTGATTTTGTCGATTTGTTTACCGCTCCAGGTGATCCATATTTTACATTGAAATTTGACACCACTGGCTACTTTACAAAGTGTTTTTGTAAACAAAACAGACAACTTTTCAATTCTATGATAATTGATAGATACAAAATTAAATCAAAAACACGTAATGTTGAAATGGTTTTTAAAGCAGTAAAATAAATATTTAACAGCTGATGTTTGAATAAAATTTTGATTGCTATACTATAAAGAGAGTTTATTTAATATAGATGATTGAATTTATATATTTAAACTTACGAGTTATTTATTAATATTTGTTTACACATATGTTTTTATAACTATCAACTAATGAGCTTTGTTTTGAAATATATAAACATAATCTTTTGATTGTAAAATTCTTCCCACCGTATTTTAAACCATTAATTTTTTTATAACTAAGTCATATAGGCCTATAACGTTCTTATATTCTTATTTTTCATCCTTTCAAGGTTGTGTAGGTTTATGATTCTGGTTCTACATGTTAATTGTTCCCAAGTTGGTTTATTGTTCCCACTGATAAAAAACAATGGAGTACAAATGTGAAAATGCGGAACTATGAACTGGAAGAAATAAGTCTTGAAATATACAAGAAGAAATAACAAGAATAAGAAAAGGAGATGAAAATAAAGTGGAAACAACAAAAAAATATAATAAACATTTTGAATACGGTAGTGTTTTAGTGAAGGTAAAAATTCTACTATACGATTGACTTAGAGGACAATGCAGTAACACTTACTACACTCAGGAATATTCTTCTATATCATTGCTTGAAAAATGCAAGTCAGAACTTGAAAGCAAGGTTCAATTAGATGCATAAACACAGTGGAAGAGCCCACAGAATGGTGCTCAGTGATGGTGGTGATACCAAAACCTAATGCTGACGTTAGACTCTGCGTGGATATAACAAAATTAAACAAGAACTATTAAAATAAAATAGGCATATTAAATGCTCTCTGAGTTAGCGAAATTACACTACCAATAAGTTAATTGGCCATACAACTGGAATGGAATAAATGGAAATACAGTTAAAAACCCTTTGATCATTATCTTTTTTTGTAAAGTCTCATGGGCCTACTATATTGTAAAACCATATGATAGTAAAGTATTATAAACTATTTAAACTTATAAACTAATGATGATATTTTAAAGATCGCCTTCTGATCGAAATTGTAC
Organism: Neoaliturus tenellus; assembly: GCA_030545055.2. Taxonomy (NCBI): domain Eukaryota; kingdom Metazoa; phylum Arthropoda; class Insecta; order Hemiptera; family Cicadellidae; genus Neoaliturus; species Neoaliturus tenellus. Next base: position 43,127,202 of record CM061531.1, on the reverse strand, counting down.
CAAAAGTTTAGTTGATCTGGACACAAGAAGTTTAAAAACATTTTATAACTGAAAGATCTGTTCTTCCAGTTTTTAGGTTTTTTTTGCAACAGCTGTCTAATGATTCAATATCAATTCACCTTTCTCCAAAAGATTAATATTGAAACTTCGAAAGCCTGTGGGTCGTAGCCCTGGAGTGCAATGTGAATTACATAGAATGGGATTATGCTCATCTACAGGATTATACCTTTCTAACGGTATGCGCGGATTTTTCCTATGATGCACATGAGCTGAGGAAAAAAGGAGGAAAAGAAACATGCTTGCCTATTATAGAAGACTAGGAAATCGCCCACTGGTCGAAATTCAACCAAATATTTAGTTGATCTTGAGCTAATAAGCCCGTCATTTTTGACGGGCTGTTTGCTAGTAATCCAATATTTTTCTTAATTCCACTATTTTTCAACCTGACAGTAAGATTGTATGGCTCTGGGCAGAGTTTATTTTAGATTTAGATCACAGTGGAAGAATTTAGGCCGGTGGTTTTGTTTTACGCGAATATTTTTTAGGCTCTGGTGGACATATCTCAATAAACTAAATTGTAACAGAATGAAGTTGCAAGGCATATTAAAATTAAATACACGTATAATAGAACTAAAACTCAAACAACTTGAAACCCCAAGCAAATTCATTTTGTTCCCAATAACAAAAACATAGACAAGTTCGGCTTGTTTTATAATAGAGTAATATACGTTTTTAATGGCTTTAAATGATATTTTATATTTTTCAAAGCTTCAAACACAGTTGTTGATTTTTTCCATGAATTATGAAACGGTCTCTGCCAATACAGGGACAAAATCCTGCTCTTGTAAAAAAGATCAAGAACCATTCCAGCTTGAACGCAACAAATTTCTCATCTGAAGTATAGTATACACAGTTTTGATAATCACTAAAATTCAGATTTACTTTAAACTCTAAAACCAACACTGTTTGTATGGGCAAAAAGTGTTTCCGGCATGGGTGTTTTAATTAATTGTGTTTGTTCTCATATGGTGGTCGGCCATGAGTGATCGATTGGAGCTGGTCTCATGACTGCGAAAATCCGTTTTCCGTCCAACAGCCCTTCAAAGCACCCATGGACATGGACATGTTAGTAGCTAGTACTACATTAAATAAAACCCAGCAGATAACGGCCGAAATAAATTAATAATCAATGTTCTTTTTACATTTGCAACCAGTGGTTCATTAAATTCAATTCAGAATGTAGCATTCTATTGGGTCTGCGAGTGAGCGGAGCGAACGAGCTTGCCTTACTAGTTTACCGGGTAAAAGCCAAGGTGTATAAATAAAATGTTCTTTTTATCTATACACCTTGGGTAAAAGCTCCCTCCCCACCCGGTATATGACTTTCAAATTTTGAATAACTTATTCTTTAATCAAATCGATTTACATACAATATCGATTGAATATAGTTTGTAACTGAACGGTGCACCGCTAGGTTAAGTGTTGGTGTTGACGTTGACATCTGTACTGTTTTTACTGATGACGTGGAATGACGTACGCCCACATCTGTCATTTATGTTGTTTTTTACGGCCCCGTCCACATCCGCCTTGCCGCTTCGCTTCTCGCTGTAACTGAAAACTAACTACGGTATTGTTTCAAGTACAAAAAACTTCAAAGAAAACTTTTAAAATTCAAGTAGGCCTAATATGATTTTCCGGCATGATGTCACTATGTTTTACGGCACTATTTCATTTAAAAGATCGATGTAAAATAATGTAATTAAACTATTTCAGATTATGTGACATATGTTTTAATCTATTTCGGCTGGAAGCTTCCCTGAAACAAATCCGTATTCAGGAATGAATCAAACATGTATATAGCTTTTTTAATATTTCAAGTTTCGAAACAATGATCATTTAAAGTGAGCAAAGCGATAACACTCAAAGGAAACATTTTTTTAGAAAAACTACATTATATATCGCTTTAAACAATTTATATTCTAATTTAAATATGTAAATATGAAATCCCCGTGTTTAGAAGATGAAAGATAATACTTTGAGTGTTGTTTAGTTAATAATTTGTTTATTCTAATTTTGTATGAAGCATATCTTTTTCAATCTTTTGCGGGGCACAAAAATTGATAGTACACTGGAATAAGCACTGATGCATGTCACGTTTTTTCCAATAACACTTGTTTTGTTTCATGTAGCTTCAGTTAAATCTACATTTCAATTTTTATTCTATGTAAATATTTGATTTAATCAACTGCACAAACACAGACCTTTTCAACCTACGTAGGTAAATGTTACATAGGTCTTCTGAAACAGCGTTCTAATTCTTGTAATTTCAATAATAGAAACACTCGTAGCTGTTCACGAATATTATGGAACATACTGCTATCGATTTGTGCTTGTATCCTCAATTTAGACTACTTCACTTTTGTTGCCTTGAATAATGAAAGCATCAAACTTGAACCGTATGATTTCAGCCTATTTTAGGACCGTGTATTATCGAGCACAGCCAGAGTCGACGTCACCTTAGGGTATCGTCACTGACGTTGCCATGGAGCTGCAGTGTTTGACGTCACCGTAGGGTGTCGTCACTGACGTTGCCATGGAGCTGCAGTGTTTCACGTCACCGTTACCATGACGTCACCGACGATGGTCCTTGACTTGACCGTCCCGGGAGGCGGTCGATCGTCGACACTTTCAATGTCGATAACAGGCCACGTGACCAGCCCCTATACTCTGCGCAGGAAATATAGATCAAATAATCAGATGAGACAGTACATGAAGTATATGAGACAGCTCTCTTGTGGCGGTGGAAGCTACGTAGAAATTGTAACGTGCTTGATCTAGATCTAGAGGTAGGCACCACAGGGAAGAATAATCAGTTAGAAAGATGAATTGGAAGTAGATATCTTGTCACATTGGAACGCGTTCTAGAGGTGGTTCCGATATACAGAGAAGAATTCGACTAGCAAGAAGAATTTGAAAGTAGATCTCAAATTACTTTGGAATGCGTTCTAGAGGTAGGAAACTACCACAGAGAAGAACAATCAACTATACGGAGGAGTTGGGGGAACCTCTTTTATGACATTGGAACTCATTCTAGAGGTAGACAACCATACAAGCAATACCGGTATACACAAAGAGGAAATCCCTCACATTTTGCTGATTTTTCGTCTTTTAACGTCAAAGTTAAACTTAACTTTGACTTTATTTTTAACTTTGGTCAATTTTTTGACGTGAGCTGAGAAAAACGGAACAAGAGGGTGTCTATTGATTGTTTATTGCTTAACTTCGTTGTATTACTTTAAAATGTTACCTCTAGCCTCTTATCTTTTTTCTCTTTGGAAGACGTCCCGCTACCAAAGCCGTTCAAGTGTGACAACCGCTTCCCCTCCCCCCTCCTCCCGCGGATGTCCGGACGGTGGTGTCGCCACGCCGGCTGGGGGCAAGACTGTATCCGGAAATGTCCGGTGTGGACCGGAAGTGTTGCCAACTTTGCAGCCTCGGCGCAGATTTAACTTGACCTTGCACCTCCACGCGACCACCGCTGTCGCTGCACTTGACCATAACAACAACCGCCTCATATCGTCCCATCCACCTGTACACACTGGAGCTCCTAGTTCGCGGAGAGAGAAGTATACGGATCGGTAGACAGACGATCATGCAAGGGCATTTGACAATATAGGTTGTAGAACCTAAAGTTGTTTAAGATTTCAGTTTTTAAGTGCAGTATTAACTAGAAATCTAATTTGCATAACGAAGTAACGATATGTCATCTAATTACAGAGATACCTACCATGCATCACCGAGAATATTAGCACAACGTTACGAGAGGAGAAGGGTAACAGATATAATTATTTATTCTTATTATGCTATGCTTTTACAAAACACATTCATCCCACTCGATAAAATTAATTTCAAAGTTTTTGTCCATCATCACTACTCGAAGTAGTTTCTCTTTTTTCAGTGCGATTAAAAATAAATACTTCAATTTAAACAAGTTGTAGATATATTTTTTTATAATATTACCATTATTTGACATGGATGGTTCCTAAAAACCAAGTTCTTAACCTGTGAAAATGTAATTTTAATTCCTATATTTTTTATCTTAGCTACGAGTAATTGGCATCAATCAGTTCCAATTTCAAAAATAACTCAACCTTGAGTTGTAATTGCGTAATGTTAACCAATCAGAGATAGCAAGGTTCAATGGAGAGGAAGATCGCCGGCCGACGCGGCGCGGCGCGGCAGCTGAGAAAATGACATAGAGTAACTTGATAACATGATTGACATACAGCGATGGAATCTTTATCTATCATCCACAAAAATCATCTATCTTTACTGCGCCCTTATTATATCCATGCAAACTCTGCGCTACATACAGTACTCAAAATATTGTTTTGTTGAAAAATAAAAAATCGCAAAGGCTGTAATCAAAACTAGTCTAGAATTGTAATTAAGTATAGATATTCTTATTTATCCATCAAGGTTATAGTGATCTGCTAAATATGTGTCTGAACATAAATTACACAACAGATTAATGAACTCAATGAACATAATGAAGAGTTAGATTCAAGATAAAAGTTATTGATACAATAGACATCACATTGGTTAATAGTATATACTAATGATAAAGTAATTTTTCACGTACTATAAATATCATACCCAAAAACACAAAGTGTTGAGGGGTTGCCAAGTCCTAAAAATATATGATATCAAAATTTCTTCCAAGTCAATGCCATTGGCTTAGAATAGCTACTCGACAAATTGATTTGATCTTTTAATGCTTGGTAAACATTCTGTAAAACATAATTATTTTATTTCAGGACCATACTTGGCCAGCAGATGTACGTTTTTCATCATTGAACCAATTTAATGTAAATTCAATATTTTCCCATTATAATCTAATATATCCCCATTCGTAAAAGGTCTAACTTTGTTTATACATCTGCTGGCCAAGTATGGTCCTGAAATAAAATAATTATGTTTTACAGAATGTTTACCAAGCATTAAAAGATCAAATCAATTTGTCGAGTAGATATTCTAAGCCAATGGCATTGACTTGGAAGAAATTTTGATATCATATATTTTTAGGACTTGGCAACCCCTCAACACTTTGTGTTTTTGGGTATGATATCATTATTTTTTATCATATTTGGGTTTTAACAATACAATTTTTAAGTAGGAATATAGTTTTAATTAAAAGTTTTAAAGTTGAACACAACACTATGTATTCGTTTGTCTCATTTTTACACATGAGGTAAAAATGTGTGAGGAACACTGCTATTGTTTATAGGATCGAATTTAGCTATTTAACTGCATTGAGAGATTGAAATACTTATGTATACCATGCTGATGCCAATGATTCGTAACGGAAGTGACAGGAGTTATTAATTTTAAGGTCTCTTTAGTTTTGGTTACCCACCTCCGAATTCCTTTTTACGATCAGAATATATAGGAATAAAACAAAATGTTTTTAAAGGAATATAAGTTTGTGCAGTGTTTCTGTACCAAGTTTTATTGCTTCATCTGTAGTGTTCAAACTACATAGAACTATCTTTGAGTAAAGACAACCTAAGAATAACTGAAAGTAGGCGTCACAAAAATGCGAGCCTGGATTTAAAACAGTGTTGCCGATTTGTGCCAACCTATCCAGCTGTTGGCATCTGTTATTAATTACTGCAATAATAGGAAAACATAAATACTCCCCGTCGCAGCAGACCTGCGTACTCAGCGAATTTCCAAATTAGTAATATTAATTTTGACCACATAAAACTGTAAACCAAATAAAATCACATGATCATAAATAGGGAAATAAATGGCAATTCTCCTTATGATAAATATAGGGAGAGTATGCAGGTATGCTGCCATGGGGAACACTAAAAGTAGGTTTTTATCATAAAAAAATTTATTTCTACCATATGAAGCCATGTACTAAGTTTTATCAATATCTGTCCATTGCTAAAGGAGTTTTCATATTCTCCATATAATTAACATGGGAAAAGAGTATGCAGGTTTGCTGCCATGATAAACGCAAAAACCAAGATTTTTTACCATTTATGGATGAGTCTCAACCAAATGAAGCTGAATACCAAGTTTCATCGAAAAATATTGGTTAATAAGTGAAATATTAACACATCCCTATTCTCCATAAGATTAACATTGGAGCCACAAAATACAATGTACTGTCTTTAGACTTATATCTCGTAACCAATGGAGGTAGAGCAAAGCTTCAAAATACTAAATTGTGTGTTTTTTTTTAGCTAAATCCAATGGTCAAAATAAAAATTTAAAATTTTTAAAATTTACGCATGAAAAATGCAAAAAACCCAATTTTGGGGTACAAAACCCCCCAAAACTACCCCTTCCGGTAGGTTGATATGTCTGGTTTACGAACTCATCCGAATAAACGTAGGATTACACATCTCAACCAAATTTGGTGTCGATCGGACCGTTTTTACTAGAGTTATCGTGCCTAGGGACACATACATATATATATATACATATATAAATATATACATATATAAATATATACATATATATATATATATATATATATATATAAATTTAATGACTAATATTTTTGGTCTCTAGGCACCTAAAAACGAAAAAGTAACATGGTCCCGGGCTTAGGTCTTACCATGAGACCTACGGTAATAGCTTATTCCCTATGGGAAATTCGCTAAAACAAAATAAAACCAACGGCATCGATAGGTAAGACCAAGAAATCTAGAACGAGAAAGAGGTAGGTGACATCAACAAAAACAATAACAAAATTGATGACGTCAAAGGTGCAGCACTTAAAATATTCAGAGCAAACTAACCATGTGTCAAGATAAACAACATGACGTCAACGGTGCAGGAGATACTTTAAAATGCTTCAATCAGCTGTTGGTGTCAACTACCTTGGTTTGTTCTAAATACATTGGGTATAACCCCCGCCACGTAACTTGACGAATGAATTTTCACTACTATTCAGTTAAAATGATTGGATAATCAGCTGTTCTATAAAAAATTGCATGTAACGTAAGCTCGATGTTTTTGGAAAAGTACCCCCTCTCCTCCCCTCGCCCTACCCAGCTGTTTTTGGCCATTCGTCAACTTATGTGGCGTGACCTATAAGACTAATATAAATCAGCTTCCAGCTGTTTAAATTTAAGAGCTCGTAATTTCGTGCGCCTAGTATACTACTCGTGTATAATGTCTGCTGTCTTTGTTTCTGGATACGAAGAGGTTTAAGACGAAAGTCAAGCTATATTGTTTTAATATTGCACAGCTGATTAAAAGAAAGGCTGAAACAATGATGATACGGATATGATTTTTATTGTAACAGTTCCACTATACTACTCTATTTTGAATTTTATGTACGGTAATATGGATCTGTGCAAAGCAATTTATAAATGTGAGCTGATGAAATAAATGAATATGATAGCAGTGTTTTGGGTTAGCTTCTTTTGAAACGAATTTAAATAGTATTGCCAAACGCCTGCTTTGTTTACCTATTAAATTTACGAAGTGTAATCAAAGTGCTTTTTGAAAAACTCATATTTTTTCATTTTGTGATATTTAATAAACTTGATCTTTGTACACAAAGGTACGCACTACGTCGAGATAGAAAACTATGTGCAAGCTACATGGAATTCCTATTAGTGGTAAAGGCTGTAGCCCTGTCTAAAAATTAAACAAATGTTTGTTGTGAAAACTATTTTTCTAACAGTTTGTGCTTAGGCTACTTTTGAACGCACATATTTTATTTAACTGAGTGTTTTCGAGGTAAGCTCAACGATTTTTACGAGTTCAACCGATGAAAAACAAGGATTAGTTACAGCATTTTTTTTTCTAATTTAGGAAGTGAAAATTTACCGTATTCAGCTTAATGTCTAGGCACGCACCGTCTGTTTCGTTAGGTGGGACTTGGCGGTGAGACAGGCCTACGACCGACCGTGCCACTGGATTTCAGAAAAATCATAAGGATTATTATAATTAAAAGAACTATTATAATTAAACTGGCTTATTAAAAGCTAATAGAGTCAACTTGGCCAAATTAATCAATCAACGAATGTCACCTGATTAAATTAAATAAATGTGATAACAGATGTTTTTGCTCTTCTAAATTGTAATATTGAACGTCTTCTGTTTTGTTTACCTTTAAAAAATTACGAAATGTAAACAATGTTGTTTTATAAAACTTATATTTTATGTATTTTGTTATATTTAAAGTGAATTAACTTTATTTTTGTACACAAAGGTTTACACTACGTACATATACGAAGATTCCTACAAAGTTTCGTGTGATTCCCATCAGTGATAAAGGCTGTAGCCTTGTCTAAAAATGCTTTTTGTGCGTAGGAAACTACATTTCTAAATTTCTAACTTTTTTAGGCTACTTTTGAACGCATATATTTTATTTCACTGAGGGTTTTTAAAGTAAGTTTGGTGATTTTTAGTGCTTATTGGCCCAGTTAAACGGATTGAAAACGATTTCCGAATTAATTATGGCCTATTTGTGCCCTTTTGAGAAGTGAAAATTGGCCGTATTCTGCTTCGTGTCTATATAGGCACGCGTCGTCTGCTTGGTTTGGGTGGGACTTGGCGACGTGACACGACCGTGCCACTGGATATGGAAACTTAACCCACGTTAGCTTTTATATATACTGTATTGCAAAAGGATTTTCATACACATTTCTGAGAAACGATCGCGATCCGTAGAACTTCAACCAACCATTAAAAGATTTCTTGAAACGCAGATTTTCGTCGTGTTTACGTTCTCATTTATCAGCCTGGCTCTATAGGTTACCAACACTGAGCAGAGCAGGTAAACACCTGATCTTGGATGTCTGATTCAGATAGCCTCTAAATTAAGATGTTAATTCCTAGAGAAAGATGTTTGTGTTAAATATAGAGTGTAAAGATGGAGGAGGGGGCACAGCTCTCCCTGTTACCAATGTCAAAACAACCACACAAAGTTGGTTTTAACCGGCCAATTTGTTTGATCTTATAAGCACTATCAAAGTTTGCTGTTCCACCACGACAAACATACACCGAAATCGCAGGTTCCTGAGAATTGTGTGAGACATCGCACTCAATCAGATCTTTCGCGGTGATTTTATCTTCTGCAGTGTCACTGAAAATAATACCATCGAATATAGAGTCATTGATAATACTCACGACTAAATTACGATGAAGAAATTTACTATTACTATTGGATATTAAGAATTGGATAAACATTCTTTCTCTTTTGGAGACTTTCTTGTGGTCCACCCTACAGATGACAAGAGTTCGTTAATAATATGACAGAAAAAACCGCCATAGTTAGGAATGTTTAACATTTCCCTAACTGCTTCTCCTAGAATACGTTTTTCTGCTGTTTTTAAGTTCTGTTCTTAAAAATAAATACTACAATTATTATAGTATTTATTTTTCAGACAATTATTGTCTGAGCTTTGTGGTAAATCCTCACATAAAATTTATGTCGGTTAGGGTTCATTTACTCTTTACCGATCATAGACTCTACGACCCTCTTATGTCTATGTCCACGAAGACAACTTTTGGGAGGAGTCAAATTAAGCTCTGTGACTAGAAAATCTACGATCATACAGTTCCCCAAAAAGTTTACCCATGACAAACCTTTCTCATGCATCACTCTGTGGAAAAATTAGTATGTGATCATAATTTTCGTGACTCCATCTATATGGAAGGTTCAAATTCACTAAACTCTTCTAGACTTTTTATTGGGAATTTCCCCCCTGGGAATTCCAGAAGTTGACCCAGCTTGACCAAGCACGCAGTGACCACGCGTCGGCGCGGCGGCGCGGTGCCACCCCGTACCGTCGCGGCGTGGCGAAGTGTGTTAGCGCTGCGACGCTAATCCTCGCGAACCAGGTGACGGCGGTCAGAGAGCCTCTGGAACCTCCCCGCCATGGATCACCACGCAGGGCTCAGGAGAACGGTCAGCTTCCTGAAGAAACTGTGTCGGTGAGTTGACATTCCTATATAACGTCTTAGACGTCATAAGAATGAAAATCAAAGACTTTAGGAAGCAGGTGTACGTTCAAGAACCTTCTACAATGCCTAATCGCGCAGCTTCACTGACACATTCTCAATTTCTTGCAATTCCCGCTCTCATTAGCAAACCGCTTTGCAATCTTCTGCCATCACGATTTCACAACCTGATTTACACGTGTAAACATTTACGTTCGCCCTGCTTGGCATTTTCTATTCAGGAATTTATTTATTAGTGTGACGATCTCGTGCCTAGTTAACAGGAATGATTAACTTGATTCGTAATGGAAATGTTCAACTCTTAAAAGTAAATTTCCTAATGAATTACTCTTGTTTGTGGCATCTTCTTCTGCAATAGTTTCGTTTAATGACATAAGCATACTGCACTAATTATGGAGATCTGAAGAGAACTTGTTTGTTGAGAATTACATTGACGTTATGTTTTGTCTTTTAGCTACGGCACTTGTGTAGAAGTTCTGTTTGTAATCACTTTCAGGTACAGTAGTGATTGTTTAAAGAATGTTGCGGAAAACTTCCATAGCTGGTCATAAGGATAAAAGTTCCACTATTCTCGGAATCGGAGTATCATGATCCTTGTAGAGTTTGCGACAATCGCGACGAAGCAAGATTACATTGAGAGAGACGTTACAAGTAACAAACAATCAATGTGCAACCCAATATTGCATCTAAAATAACGACATTAATTACTAAAATTAATTAAGTATAGAAAAGAAGCGTAGTAAAATTACACAACCTGAAATACAGGAATCAAGTGTCTCCTTGTTGATGTTGTGTAGTTTTTTGTATTTATTTTTAATTGGAGTTTTATTTAACTACTGTATAAGTTTCTTAATGATTTGGCCATTCCGTTGTCCCTGCATAAGGCTGGGACGCACACATATCGTGTGTCCAGCCCAGTTGGTTCAGCCCCTGCGTGCTTGTGTATTTAAACATCCATCTGTGTATAGCTGTGTATACCGTATATCAGACTTGTCATACAGCCTAGGCTGTGTTCTTCTCTCGATTTATGACTCACAGATGGCATCTTGGAGAACTCGATATTGATAGTGATTTTCCTCTTCCCCAACCGGCCGACCCCTCGGTGACTACTCATTAGCAATGATGATGATGATGACCGCCGCTGATGACGTGATGCGTGCGGATCGGTCTCGCTCCAGACGCCGCGCCGTTTCCGCCGGAAGTGGAGAGTTAGGAGGAAATCGCCTGTTATAATATCGCCATCGCCAGCCAGATATTGCCGCTTTCATCCACAATCACGCTTATCCCTCGTTAGTGCCGCCATGGGATAGTCTGCGTGCAAAGAAAATTACTATCGCTAATAAAGGGAGTCAGTTAGATAAATTTTCGTATCATATGATGCAATTCCAGAATTGTATCATAGAAACCTAAGGGACACCTATCAGATTCTATCACAAAATGGTTCTCGGCGCGATTTGTATAATTTTTTGTTTAGTGACACTTTTTTTCCCGTTCTAGTCTCATAATTAATTTGTATGACTGTTCATGACTTATTTTTATGGGATTTGCATAATAGTCGTATAAGCAAAAGGTATCGGAGGATCAAACGTATTACTTGGAAGTTGCCATTTATAATTAGAAAAGGATTCTTTATAGTTTGACTTTTTTTAAATCTACGTAGGCTATAGTATTTGCATTTTTATATAAGGATATTTTGTAGCATTTAACTCAATTTAACAAATAAGTTTCAACGCTTGTTCAAAGTAAAATCCATGGTTGTAGTTGTAGATCGTTAGCCCGGGGACACACGGCACGGCGAAACCGCCGTCACGGCAAAGTCGCCGAACGAACGACGAATGCAATCTCTTTTGCAACAATACACTTTCCACCGAGATCAGTGACCAAAGAATTCAATCAAATTCTGTGGTCGCTGATCGAGATACAGTACTATAACCACAGATAAAACAAACGGTAGTCTGTGATATAACACAGAAAATCTCCAGAACATTACCACCACACGCTGTGCCAGCTTTTCCTGTTATGCCCGTTATGCCTCCGTTCCCGAGACGGACGGTCGTGGTTGTGATGATGGTCGGTAGGTGGTGGTGATGTTTTGTGTGCAGCGCCGCTCCGGTCCACATTTTTCATTACCATCTGCTGCATCTTCCCGCCGTGGCCAAGGTAAACACAAACACAAACACGGCGGCGGCCCCGTGCTGGAAATGGACGCATCCATCGGCACCAAGAGGATCGGATGTCGGGACTGACTACGACTTATCATCGAATGAGGATCGATTTGAGGATTGAATCATAAAATCATAAAACAACTTTACTAAGTTATTGAAAATTCTACGGGGTCTTTTTTGAAAAGGGACAAAGACCCATACTTTGTTTTAGAAACGAATCTTAGAAATGACACAATGAGAATAACATTGAGCAGGTAACTCCGGAATAGAATTCTAATTCGGATGCGCGCTAAATCAAGTCGTTATTTTAGGATGAAAGGTGTTTGTTTGTGTTATGAGGGAGAGGAATTCAAGTCAGTATGTCATTCCTTGTATACATATAATTTATTTGCTCGGAAATTCGCGGCAATATTCTGCATATTACAATGATTTTTTGTGAAATATTCATTAGATATTAAGTATATTCAATCAGCATGAGGTTTTATAGGTACAGTATTGTACGGTATTGTAGTTTTCTAGGCTGTAAAATGTCTGCCGAGCATTTCCTTGGCGTGAACCCCCATTATCTGGTGATTAGCCGAGAGCTAGGGTGAGAACATGACTTCCTCACTGGAGCTTTCTCTGCCTGGCGGTCCCTGTTCACACGAGAACCGTCCCCGGCGACTGCATGTGAACCAGCCAGCGATGCAGTCTTAGGCTTTGAAACGTTTCGTTTGAAAGGTCTCGCATATACAGCGTTATAGTTAGAGCCTAGACGAAAATGCTGGAATTCAAAATAAAACACAGACAGCACTATTAAAATAGAGTTGATTTTCATGCATGAAATTATCAGTAGATTTTAACGTTGCTCAAAAGTTGCACATAGTACACGTAACCTATAGTTAAAAGTACATACTTAATACTGACATCAGTTTCTTCACACCTAAACGATAGCGAAATATGCAATATCTGATAGCAACCTCTACCCGCACATTGCAAAAATTCTCCTCAAATGTTGGTTAATATTCCGGATAAACGTATTTAGTATACGATTGTTTTAACTACATGTGCACAAATGGTTGTTGATCACGTCTCTAATTATTCACAGTGTCAGTTCGTCTCTGTTTAGTTTCGCCAAACTTGTAAAAGCCAGTTGCAGCTCGGAGTTTTTTTTTTCCAGACACTGCTCTGAACTAGGTGACAAGTTAAACATCCTAGTTCATCAGTTAGGGTACCGACAACGTTACATCCTTCTAATTTGACATACTGGGACTGGAGTGTTGGAAGGTTGGGAAATCCCAGCCCAACAGCCGTGAACAACGGATATAGAACAAGAACAAGGCCGTGACACGACACGAGTGGTGGGTGTGTTCAGGGGGCAGAGAAAGCAGCGATCAGCTGTTGCTGGCTGTCATGTGACCCACAACCATACAGTGGTGCCACCTCAAGAACATGTATGATGATTTAAAATTGTGTACTATACAAGATGTTGCTTTTTTAACTATAACTTAGATATCAATCTTAGTTTTATGGCGTGTTTGATAAGTGCCGTTGCTACATAAACTCCCTCATTGTCAATCTTCTCCCTACATAATAATGATACTCTGTTAGCAATTGAAAAATTGTTATTAACCCAGCAAGTAGGCTACTTTTTTCTATTGAACCTTATTCAGTTAGACAGGTTATTCTTTATTTGGTTAGGCATATAACATAAAACATATTTACCTGAAATAAATAGGCGTATTATTTCAAGTAGACCCACGAATGAAAATTTGGTCACTTTATATCCACGCACTACCATTCAGATTTAAAGATAAAAATGGTTTGTTGTTGCCGATCATTGCTGACGTTGAATCGTACGATACCGTTTATTTTAAATGTTGTTGACGGAGCGAGCGATAAAATTTACCGATAGCCGCGCAATCAACAACGAGTCAGAACGACTAAAATAATTATTTAAAAACTGTTTCGTATCATAATCTACCAATGTTGTTGTTTATGGCGGATCCCATTCGCTCCTCACATCTGCTGACTGTATACGTATACGTTAGTTATGTTTATGTTTGTGGTTTCCTCGTTTCCTCACCAAAACATGACCACAGAACGGAGGCTGGGAATGTGTTATGCACTACTAATTGCGCTCTCCTCTCTGTTTTGGCACAAATATTGCACCCAGCCGGATTTTTCTTGTTCTGTGACGCCAACTCTTACATTGACGCAATTGTAGATTTTGTCTCTCCGCTAAATCCCTTGACTTCCTTATCTCTTGATTCTCTGCCAGGTTTTCGCGCTCGGCTTCTTCCCTCATCAAAAGCTCTGTGAGATTTATGACGCCAATCGCTTATGGCAAGGTTTAGATTATCTCGCAGATAATTTATATAGGTGCTTTATTTTTCATGTTCATAAACTGACAGTAACATTAAGTATTGCAAGAGAGATTGCAAATAAATAGATGTAATTCTTGAAAATTATGATGTAATACGTAATACGTCTTGTAATAAGAAGAATACTGTTTTAGTTTTAGATCATTAGATAAACATCTCCGTTGTAAACTTATATCCCTCATTCTGTATTAGATTTGAATTCAACAACGCACATATTAAAAAAAAGTTCATGGTTTAGTTATCTCGTTCTGTAATATATTAAAAGTACCTATTAGATTCAAAGAAGTGTATGTTACGCTCTTTTATTTTTGAAACCAAGAACCACAGCATTCAATGTTCATTAGGTTATAATGATGAAGCCACTCCAGCTATGTTGCCTTGTAGGCCCAGACTTCTCAGAAATTCAATAGAACGCAACTGACTGACGCTCACAATTGTAGGCTTACAGCACATACACAAAGGGCAACCGTGGATGCGGAGTCTATAAATGCCCACATGAACTGCGCACACAATTTGCAAGGTCTTCGAGAAGGACATTATCTAGGACAATAGATCGTTATGATTGCATATCAGAGTTCTGCAGCTTCAATGGCAGTATCAAAGGTGTCCATCAGTTTTTCTTCTTTTTTACTACAAGCACTAACGCTAACACCGTGAAGTGTGTACATTGCACTGTGTTATATTGACATTGATATATCACTCCCTTGCGTATCACAATTATCAATAGCCCTATACCCGTATCGGTTTCTGGCTATAAGGACTTTTTCGAAATTCCCTAGCTATTCACTGTCACAAAGAATAATACGAAACTGGTATACAAAATGTTGTGATGTTAAACTACCAGATGCATATGCTATTCAACAGTAAATTTAAAAAAAAAATCTCAGCCAATAGAGTATTAGCAAGGATTAACAAACCGCTCCCACCATGCACTATTTCTGACCCACTCCCACAAGGATCAGTTTTAGCTGCTCACAGTTAAGGTAGGACCGAGGACCTAGATTCGTCCATGGTGAAGGGTCAAGTTGTGCAAGTCCTCGCCACCGCCTGCCTCACGACGGTCCCAGTTGGCCGGGTGAAAGTCCCGGGCGGCCATCTTGATCTTGCGGTTCCCTTGGACTCGTTCCACAGCGGCCGGAAGGACCCGGGAGCACCAAGGGTCTAGAGGAAGCCGTCCTATCAAGTCCCGGGCGGCCCACATGTCGGGTCACTTCCTTGATAGGGCTTCCATTCCAGACGTTGGGGTTGGTGTAGGAACGGTAGGCACAAAGACAAGGTAGAAGGTGAAACTCTTGTGGTTATTGCTCAAACTTAAGGCACGAGACTGTCACCTAAAGTGAGCGAGGCAACATCAGACATTTTTTATCGATTCGCATTGGTCTTTATACTTAATTTGGTCCTTGAGTTTAATCATACAGTGACATAAACCCACGTATAGTGTATGCTTTACAGATGCCTCTGAACTTTCTTTACTGAAGTAATACAATACTTTGTATGTAGATCTATTGCATTCCTGAGTTTAAACTCTATATCATCTAACTTTCAGAAGTTCTGAGTCAATTCATGATTCTGACAACAATTACTTGGCAGTTAAATTTAACTTATTGACAACTCAGTCAACCCGTGACGTCAGATCTCAATATATCTCAAGATAATGGTAGATAAGTATGAAGTAAACAAACATACGTCGTTAGTAACAATTGAAAAGTCATACATTTTAAGTGTGCATTTGAACTAACATATTTTACAAAATAGATTTAATATGGTTTTTTATATTTTGTATCTCTTGTTAAAATTAAAATGTAAACTAAGCATTTTACAGTACAGCTGTAAAACAGCTGTACGACAGTACAGCAATCCACCAACCACAGTTCTCAACCCGGAACATTTATACATACGAGAGATCCATCCACGGTGTGATGCAGTGATCAGCAAACTGATGAGACTAAAAGCAAAAGGCATTTGTGATATTTTCCAGTAGCCAACCAAATTACGCAGTGTTTAAGAAATTTCCATTTGTTCCCTACAGTTAATTTTCTCATAGTTGGCTGTGGAAAAGAAGTTCATGCAACATCTGTGAGTCATCGTACCTTATACCTTATAGCTCAAACAAAAATACTAATCTGTGCTTATAGCTTTGTTCTCCGAAATCTTCGCGTCCGTAGAGAATTATATCACTGAGATATCTCAAAAGAACCTGTAAAACTAACTTATCTTTGCCAAATGAAATTTCTCGCCACTATAGCTCATTCGACTTTCACGGTAGGCCTACTTGGGACATTCCACTCTGGTGTCGTTTTCCCCATGAAGAAACTCTCCTAGTAATTTACTTTCCCACAAGGAAAGTAGTGCAAAATTGGGGATGCTGGGCCAGTTCAAGGTCACCTGAGGGATGACGTCATCGAGGTCAATGACCTCACCGATGACGTCATCGATGACGTCATCGATTGCGTCATCGATGACGTCATCACTAATGACGTCACCTCGATGACGTCACACCCATGACGTCACAGAAATGACGTGCTGATGACGTCATCACCCCTTACGTCATCAAAATGACGTCACCGACGCCACTAAGGTCAAGGTCACGCCGAAACTTAAAATTTTTTTAGCACTTTTGCCGCTTCTCGCACTACGCTCCGAGTTTCAGTCCGAGTCCCCGTGACCTTGACCACTTGGAGCGAATGTTCGACGAGAAACGGCAAAAGTGCCAAGTTAAACTCGAGTTTCTGACATGACTGCCTAAATGGGCAATCGGTTATCCCTCAGGTGGCCTTGAACCAGCACAACACCCCCAATTTCATATTACTGTGACCTTGAAAACCTAACAACGGAGCGCCGACACCGATGCGCACTCCACGACAGCCACCGAGTGACTGACTGTCAGGCTCTGTGTACTCTAGGTATATGGGGAAGTGGAGGGGGAAATTTCAAGGTCATCCAAACGGAGTTTTAAAAAAGTGAAAGAGTAGAAAGACTACTCTTGTGCTTCCTGGGCGACTTCATCAATTTCTAACGGATCTGTAAACCAATCCGATCTGTAGCGGCAGGAGTCCAGAAAACAGGTGCACCACCCATCAGGTTGTCCGTAGCACTTCCGACAATTGGTAAGATTGGAGAAGTGAAACTTAATACACCGCTGCGGACAACAAGTATAAAAGTATTTGGATTTGTAGATTTTGAAAGTTTGTAGTACCGGTGGTGGCAGCTGTTGGTTCTTGCATCTACACCTGCAACATCCGAAGCATTCACATTGCCGGCAGGCCACATCCGGCCCATCCACTTGCCACTTTGGTAAGAGGAAACACTTATCCTCACAGCAATAGGTTGTCCCCGTCTCTTCCTCCCAACGCTTCTTTGCACAATATGTGACGCCTTGTATCTCCAAACACCTATGCTCGCAACATGAGATGCGCTTACTTTCCATAGTTGATGTTGCTTTGACGAGGGAGCACGATGAAGTGATGCTGTGGTCAGTGGGAATGGGGTTTATATAAACTAAGGTGAGTGGAGGGGGAAATGTCAAGGTCATTCAAATGGAGTTTTAAAAAAGAAAAGAGTAGAAAGACTACTCTTGTGTATCTATAGCGATTTCATTGATAGTGAGTGCTTCTGTATGCCAAGTTGATCTGTACTGACAGGCTCCTAAATAATGTTTGCAAAAACCTGCAAAATGATTGTTGCACAATTTGCAGCCAGTTAGCTGTTTTAGTGTGAATTCAATGCAACGTTCAGGGCAACAAGTGTACTTATGCCCTCTCATCTGGTACACATGGAATGTCTTCAACTCTGGTTTCGGCTTCTTCCAAGACTTGCACTTACACATGCATTGACCAAAAGCTTCACATTTTCTACACGCCAGACCATCTACCACATCAATGTCATTCGGCCATGAAAAACATTTCTGTTCGCAACAGTAGTTGAGTTGACTCTCCATGTTGCTGTGGTGAAGGTGCGCGATGAAATGATGCTGCAACCAGTGAGAGTGCACTTTAAATAAACTCAGTGGAGGGGGAAAGGTCAAGGCCATCCAAACGGAGTTTTAAAAAAGATAATTAGTCGTCCTCCTCCTCGTCCGTTGTACTTGGAGAGCTGTCAGACGAAGAACCCCGCGCAGGTGCTCCCCAGATGAAAAACAAATCAATTTTAAAACGAAGACCAGGATCTTGTATCATCAATTCCTTTAATTTGTCACATACTAAGTCGACCTTGTGTAAGGTGTCAACAACAAGCTTCCAATTTGTTGGCTCAATATAACTCGTAGTTGAGTCCGCCTCGCTGATAACCACATCCTCCGGCCGTATTGGAGTGTAAAGATGTGTAAAGTTCTTTGGCTGAAGCTGAGGCTCAGGCTGGCTGGAAGTGGAAGGTTGAGTGTGGACCCCTGTCGCATCGAAATCCATAGTCATTCTACATTCAATGTTGGGGTTTTCGTTTAATACATACACCAATTTCTCATGCAACATATCCACTTCTGCCGAGTCTTGCAGATGAACATTCCAGGAAAATGGCCATTCTTCATCCGTAGTGGAGTCAACTTGAGAAAGAGTGCTGTCCGCCATGATAGCTAAGCAAGGAATGATGTGAGCTACAGACTGTGGTAACAGTATTGAAAAGTAGAGGGGGTAAACCAAAAGTATGTGGAGGGGGTATTTTCAAGGTCATTTAATTTGGGTTTTAAAAAAGGAAATAGTGGAGGGGGAATTCTCAAGGTCATCCAATTTGGGTTTTAAAAAAGGAATGAAGGTTACTCCTCTTCAGCCTCGTTGTCCCCCACATCCTCATTAGCCTCGTCTTCATCAACGTCAGACTCGTCGTAAGGGTAGATTGGGGACATCGGCGAATATTGTGGAGATTGTTGACCGTTGTTATCATCCCCTTGCATTCTAACTTGGGACCAATCATAATTTAAATTCATTTGTATTACTATCCCAGGGTTGTCCCGCAGTATTTCCTTCATCCGTTCGCAAATCGTTTCCAAATAGTGTACACTATCGATCGACAGTGTCCAACCCGTACTTGTACCGACATCAGTAGTGGAGTCAGCTTGGCTGATGGTGTTGTTGTCTGCCATGGTTGCTTGTCGGACAAGGAATGACGGTTGATGTGATGCTCATGCAGGAACATGGTGAAGTGGTGGGAGGCTTGGTGAAGTAGTGGGGGAAGTTTCAAGGTCATCCAAACGGAGTTTAAAAAAAAATAACCTACAAAGTAACATTGAAACTTTCCAACTGATGGTGGCGAGCGTTTTCTTCCGCAACCTTGCCGACACATGTAACTATGCCGTACAGGATGAACAGTACAACCATAATAAGTCCAAACAATAAGAGATAGCCGTTCACTATCATAATATTTTCTGAGTGGATCTGCTTTCTTCTTATCGCCCTCTCTTGCATCCTCTTTTCTAACTCGTGGACGAAGTCACAGCATGCGTGAGGACATCTTTCATCTGTTGGTTGGTTTGCCATTGTTGATGTTGTCGGTTTGGCTGTTGAAGATGGAATGAGGTTTCCAATTGCGATGTGCCATGTACACCAATAGTCAAGTGGTGGGGGGTAGCAAAGCAGTGGAGGGGGAAGTTTCAAGGTCATTCAAACTGTGTTTTAAAAAAACCCATCTTGTTACTGAGCTCATATGTCAGTAACAAGATAGGTGTTTTTTTTGCTCTTTTAGTTCTTTAATATAATGAAGAAATAAACATATTCTACAACGGTTAGGACAAGAAATACAACTGCTAGTCAGCTGAAGTAGTCCAAGTTGTCCGGCTCGGTCTTCAAGGATGTCGGTGAGGAAGCTGTCGAGGAGTGTCCAGGGTCTTCCTTTGGCTGCCTGGTGTTCCGTATATTGCAAGCGTAAACTTGCACGTTTATACGGTAGCCTCGTGCCACCATCAGTTGCAACTCCTTGTACAACTCATTTAGCTCCTGCTGAGTCTTGATGCTCACCTCCTCGTAACTTGCGCAACTGACGTTCAGAGACATCCTGATGTTGCTAGGTTGGCTGCTGGAGTAGAAATGAAGACAAGGCACAGCGCTTGGAGGTACATGGAAAAGTGGTGGGGGTAAGAAGTGGTGGGGGTAGAAAGTGGTGGGGGTACAGAAGTTTGTTTAAACTGTTCGAAATTTTTTCCATCGATACAATGGCATGGAACAAATAGCGCAGGTGTCCTTGTAGTTTTCAAATCTAAACAACGGTGCTAGAAATCCGAACTGTTTTATACCGCCATCCTGTACGAATCGTCGAAGGTCTCTGACGGCAGCATCGCCACAAGGCCTACAAAACTTTTCCCCATCTTGGAACTTATACCAGGAGTATTCCGAATACCCTCTATTTTCTCTCTTGTACTCTTTGATATCCTGCTTTATTGTTACAGGGATATTTTCTTGTAAACAAGATGGGAACAAATCTTTGTGAGTTATAACTCGTTGCAAGCAAAGCTCGTACAAGGTGCTCATCGTTCGCTAGTTGGCAACAGACTGACAGTGTTCACATCCAAGCAGGTCTCAATTGTAGCGCGGTAGTGGGGGTAATTGTAGCGCGGTAGTGGGGGTAATTGTGAAATGCAAAGGTCAAAGGTCAAGGTCACCCGCGAAGTTTAAAAAAAATGCAACATATCAATACGTGACAAACTTCACATATTGATATGTTGCATTCTTTTATGTTTTTTTTTTGCTCTTTTATGATTTATTTATTTATAAAACATTACAATAACATATGTACAACATTAAAACTTAAATCTAACACTGCTGCTTATCGGCGATGTGGATGGTCAACTCTGTAGAGTTGCTACCCGTGCAGCCGTGGGACACCAGGTATAGACAGCCGGGTTGAATAGAGCGAAGGTCCTCGTTTTGTAGAAGATGGACGAATCTCTTGGGCAAGTACACCTGGAACTTTGGTTCATCCCCCGGAGTAAACGGTGCCTCGCTGAGACTGCAGCAGATGGCCTCCCCAACTGTAGTCTCCATCTTCTTCATGGCGTGGATTATGTAGTGCTTTTCATCTTTTAGTTCAGAGCACTTCTTCACAGGTAATATTGTTGACTTGGAATGAGCATTGAACTGCTCGACCAAAGTCTGAAGGAACTGGTGAGATGCCATGGTCAGGTTACAGATCGTCTTCTTGCTCGGAGATGTTGTCGTCTCGGAATCTCGAGTAATACTCATGCCAGGTCCCGATCTGCTCCTCACTTATATACTCTCCGTTACCCCCAACACTACCCACTTCCCCACTTTGAAGGTAAGAGGCGAGTTTATAGGCGTTTTTCAAAGCGCAATGTCTATCTTTATCATGTTCTGGGCTTTTTGTACAAATACATATGGTTTCCAGCATGTATTGATAATTCTTATCCAATTCCACATCATTAACCGGAACATGAGTAAATCCTTCGATCCATCTTTTCTTTTCCAGCCCCTTTGTGTAAATATTGGTAAACTTGTCTGAAAAGTGATGCATAATGTGATACAAGTCCGTGTAACTTGTAAAACCATCATACCAATCGATATGATGGAAGTGTTTTGAAATCCATCTGTTGGTAGTAGCGGCTTTACTAGTTAAAGACGAATAAGAACATGGTGGTTTAAATAAAAACGAATAAGGAACACTTGTATTCATGTCCAAAAACACAAGTTCTTTTATAATGAACCTATCATCATTACCATGAAACGCTTGAAACTCAATAATACCAGGCTTGGACTTTACTTGTTCTTCTTCTCCCTTGTCCATTTTGAAGGTCACACGTCTGCTCATTACGAAGTCAGGAGGTCAACTGATTTCCACACCACGGTAGGTACTACTTTTATACCAGGCCGTACAGTTGTTGGCGCGTTGGTGTATATTTAACGTGGGCACCGTCCCCAATAGGCCTAACCCCACAAAATGTTGGTTATTGTTTTAAAAAACTAACCATTGTCATTTAAGTTTCCATCTTTATATTTTCCTTGTTTTCGTTTTCATCACTAACACTTGATTCTTCTCCTCCATCTTCTTCTTCCTGTTTTACTGATTTCTTATGTAGTTGAGCGTACTTTTCCAATTGTCTCCACATCTGTACTTCATGAGGAACTCTATTAAATATAGAAGTATCCACAGGTCCGTATAATATAGGTGCGTCCGGTTGTTTATCCAAAGTGTCTTCCAGATAATCTTTAATAATCGAACTTGAAAACACCAGTTGTCTCAAATATCTTGTTATAGGTTCAGTCGCACAAGTTAAAATAAAAAACTCCTCTCGATTAAGTTGAATTTTGTTATCATGTCTTGTTGTGTCTCTAAACCTCAGCTGATGATCACCACGTTGTTTAATAATATCGATTTCCACATTTGAATCTAAAAGTCCTACTCTTGTCTTTCTTCCAAACATGTTACTACTTAAATAGCATTCTAGCAGATGCAAGTGTTTCATAAATGATTCCCAAGCACTGTCCGTAAACAAAATCATTTTGGGTCCATGAGTTAAAATTACAGTAGGGGAATAATCTGTCGATTTCATAACACCAATTAAAACACTTTTGTCCAAACTGGAAGAGATTGGGTAAAATATTCGCAAAAATACCTCACTCAGTATGTTTGGAGAAATATTATCTTCAATATCCCTTTTTCTCTTTTGTATATTCTTTCTTCTTTTACCTTTTTCTTCAACATTATTACTGGCGTGAAGTTGTCCGCAAACGTTTTGTTCACCTCCTTCCTGGTGACCTTGAAGATCTAAAAACTCAGATATCTCCTTCTCAATATCTACCACATTTTCAGGTGTACCACTAGGAGAAGCCATATTGAATACGATGCTACCCATACAACAGTAGGCAACAAACTGACGAGGAGCGGCCTGTACGCTCTGCTTTTATACTCGCGGAATGGAACAAAACCGGTATTTACAATACATTTTTAACAATTCCAGTTAAAGGTGTGTATGTTACGATTTTATCATGTAGAATTAAACAGTATGCAGTTGTATTAGCCGGTATAGCTGCGTTAAATTCCATTTCTATTTTTATATCTACACTTGATGATTTTACAGATTCATTTTGTTTAGAACAATCGATTACAACTATAGGGTAACCATCTAAGTATTTTTCTGGTGATAGTAAAGGTGCATTTGTTTTACCGTAATATGAACTTTGGAATCTTGCATACATATCGTACAATATGCTGTATTTTTTATTAGCGAATGACACATTTAAATTGTCGTATGGGAAAAATTGTGAATTTAAATAAACTTTAATATTTTTTAAGTCACAATGATCAAATTGGCCTGCATGTTTGATGATGGTGTCCCTTCTACCTGTTTGTAAACCAAATATAATATACCTGGCTCGTTCCACATAATTAGATGTTTTAACAGTCCAAGTGTGACGATCCGTAGTTGGCAAGCTGGGATGTTCATGGAATTCCCAACTTCTAAAAGGAATTACAATATCACGATCGGCCTTTAACTTTCTTAATAGCAGCATCCTATGCTCGTCAGCTAATTTAACATGTGGAACTCTCCATACAATTTTGTCTAATGTTAATTTCCATTCTAAGTCTGCATCCGTTGTACCGTCTACAGCTTTAATAATGTCTTTATCGTTTGAAGATCTCAACAAAACTAATTCTTGTTTAACATTTAATATTATTTTTCTATAGTCTTCAGCAAAACCAAGCAACAAACGTAATGGAATATGAAAATCAAAATATCCCTTTGCATCTGGACTGATTGTGTCATTTGTAGGTAAAACCCATCCTGCAGGTTGTAGTAAGTTTGTTTCATTAGGTGATATAGATGTTAACCCCTTTAAAGTTGTTGCAATACCTACTTTTTTAGTGGAATCAACTGTTACACCTGATATTTCGTATCTAATTTCATCAAATAGGAAAGCCATTGGATTATTTATAAATGGAACCTTTGTACCAGTAGTCTTACCATCCTTTTTAGTAACTTTTCCTTCAATATACAAGTAACTTTCACATGGTAGTGTGTAAATGTCTTGATTTTGTATGGGGATACGAATTTCATCGTTATTGTTTAATTTCGATGAAGTGTAAGGGTTGTGGGTGTGATATTCTTTTTCCCATAGTGTTTCGTCGAATGTTGGACCCTGTGCTATATCCAGTATATCCATAATCGGTTAATTTTAATCCAATTCTCTCTAAGAAACGAATGTTCTCACGTGTTAACTCCTCCACAGCTGAAGAGCTACTAATGCGGTTTCCCGTAGGTTGTTCGCTTTTAAATGTTAAACCCATGATTTTGTATTAAAGTGTAGATTTTAAAT
This sequence comes from Neoaliturus tenellus, assembly GCA_030545055.2. Classification (NCBI taxonomy): domain Eukaryota; kingdom Metazoa; phylum Arthropoda; class Insecta; order Hemiptera; family Cicadellidae; genus Neoaliturus; species Neoaliturus tenellus. The sequence goes on along the minus strand of CM061531.1, from coordinate 43,102,425 downwards.
GTAATCTAACCGTAATAGGCTCTTCTCTGAAGTCTACCAAGTTACCGTCTTGATCCAACACGCTCAACACGATGTCTGAAATGAAAGTGGTGTTCAACGGTAGATATACCAGGTTTTGTGGCTTTTCAACAATTTTAAATCCAGGTGGTACACTTGGGTAAAATGTATGTATGATATGGGTGTTAGCCCCATCCCTGTAAGCTCCTCGTATAATGTTACAAGTTATGTCTATACTATTGACTTTTAATATTGTTACTGTTTTCTTACCGGAATGTGTTATATCTGGTTCTAAAACAGGCTCATCGTTGGAAAATCCTAATAAATCACCAATTGAGTTTGGTTGAGTAAAATCTATATAATATTTGGAAGTAATTTCAGCTTTCATCGTATTATTATTACCTTTTAATGTTATATTGTCTTTTCCCATTTTAGTTTGCAAAAATTCATTTATATGATCAATTTCATAAGAACCTGTGGGTAACCTGCACTCTTGTAAGTTTGTAAATTTCCCACTGGCATCTTTTCCCTTATAATAATGCAATACATTATTTTTACCTTCCGTAACATTGGGAATAGAGTTGTAAGTTGTAAAATCCAATAGTGCCGCCTCCCAAAATCTTCCTTTTTGCAAGCGTAACGCTGGAAACAGGATACTTCGTAAAGTGGACGATTTTCCTGTTAATGATACCGTATAGGAAGACATCTCAATAATGACTGATACTTTTAGCTAGAAATTCCAAACATAAATGGCCGCATATTGAAGTATTATCAGGTTGTTCTCATTTATAGTTATAATATATGTTTTTAGCAGATTTAAAGTAATTTTGAAGTTCTTTTGGTGGTGGCAAATTACCAAAACTATCAAAATAATATACATTGTTATTTAGTTTCTTATAACAAACCCAATGGGTGCCAGGGCCTTCAGTATTATCCAAATTTACAATTCCAGTCTCATTTTGCCACATTTTTTTGGTAAACTGTCTCTCATGAATACTCCGCGGAAAAATGGAATTTTTAAACAGGAAATATATTTAAATAATTCAACATTAACGCTTTATGTGGTATAACCAATTGATTTCTTTCATTTAATACGCACGATAAGGTCTTAGGTAAAGACCTGCCCCGTTTTTTACCATTGACCACACGGTGGGCTTCTTCCTGCCTTTTCTGGTAGATCTTCGTCTTCTTCTTATATTTCCTCCATGTTTTCTTGTTGTGGACTTCCTTTTTACCCTTCTTCTCCTCCTCCTTCCACATCCTACTGCTGTTTTAGCCTTCATACCTGCTGTTACTGCTAAAGCTGCTGCTTTTTCTGCTATGCTAGCGTCACTTGATTTTACTCGTTGCCAAGCTATGTCCGCAAGCTTTCTGTCTGCAATCGACCTATTTTTTGAATCGGCAAACGTGGAATATGCGATATCGTGTTCTTTACAAGCTTGATCTAACTTATTTATGCCAGGATCGCCTCTTTCCAGTCGTTTTTTCAATTTAGTTCCTGGTCCGCAATACTGATAACCTCCCGGTATATGGAATTCGTATGGTAATGCGTCTATTGCTCTATTTACAATGGATCCTACTGGAAGTCGTTTTAAAGCTTTACTTAACAGAGAAACAGCTGTGGACGTGATCCCACCTCCTTTCCTTACAGTGTCACGATATGGACTGATGTACTGGAACGTCATTATTGTCCTTTTATAATCAAAATGTACAACTTATGTGTTACCTTTATGACGAGTTGGACATAAATAAAGTCGTTTATTGTGATCTTATATTAAATATCAATATCACCCCAATCTGATGATCTAAATTTTTGCGTATTAGGGTTAATAAAGTATTTATTAAAAATTTCCCTTTTAATCCAACCACATCTAGAGGATTCAGCAAAAGTATTATGACTCGTTTTTCCTTGAAGAATATCCGATGTAAAATGGTTGTGTAAATCAAATAACGCATTACCTAAAACTTTTACAAGAAAATTAACAGTGACGGCATTATCCACATGTTCAGGGTCTTTAAGGTCTGTTATACGTTTATTATTACAAGTATACACTTTACTATCCTTAAATGATGTTGTGATGGTCTGTCCTACAGTTGCAGCATCATTTGGATGTCTTCCTGCTCTCAATTTTGTAATATTGTTATTATTACATGTAAAAACTGCAAAGTGTAAATTTGGATCTAGATGTACGGTTTGTGATAAAGCAGCTGCATCATGATCCTCATGACCCCATGACACATTTGATAACTTTTTATCCATGCAATCCCAAGCATTATTTTTGTATGTTAATAAATTAAATTTTTCATTACCTTGAACAAAGTCATCCCCTTGCTTCGATACTACTTGATCTTGTTTTACAAAAGAGGTTGTTTCTTGTTTTAAGGTTTCCATCATTTGACCCACTGTTGCACCATCTGATGGCGCCGAACCATCTTTAACATTTGCTTAACAATTATTAAAACAATCTATAACCCCTACATCACGTATGATACAATGATCTTTAATATATTTTAGATTTACAGCATCGTTTTCAGTTTTTGGATAACCTATATCATTAATAACAAATTTATAAAAAGAAAATCCATCTTTTGTCTTTTCAGGTATCAAGGAATGTAAATAGCGTCTATTTACGCTGTCTTTTGCATCTTTAGGGTCATCTACGTTGGATATACGTTTATTGTTAGCACTATACGTTTTCCCATTGAATTTTAACGTATTTTTTAATTCAGATGTCGTTTTTTCAATTTAGTTCCTGGTCCGCAATACTGATAACCTCCCGGTATATGAAATTCGTATGGTAATGCGTCTATTGCTCTATTTACTATGGATCCTACTGGAATTCGTTTTAAAGCTTTACTTAACAGAGAAACCGCTGTGGACGTGATCCCACCTCCTCTCCTTACAGTGTCTCTATATGGACTGATGTACTGGAACGTCATTATTGTCCTTTTATAATCGCAATGTACAACTTATGTGTTACCTCTATGACAAGTTGGACATAAATGAAGTCGTTTATTGTGTTCTTTTATTAAATATCAAAATCACCCCAATCCGATGATCTAAACTTTTTTGTATTAGGGTTGATAAAATATTTTTGAACAATTTCCCGTTTAATCCAAGTACCTCTCTCAGATTCCAACAAAGGAGTACGACCTGAACGAATACCAATAAGATTGTATACATCAAATAATGCATTTCCTAAAACTTTTACAAGAAAATTAACAGTGACAGCATTATCCACATGTTCAGGGTCTTTAAGGTCTGTTATACGTTTATTATTACAAGTATACACTTTGCTATCCATTTGTGATAATGTGATAGCCTGTCCTACAGTTGCAGCATCATTTGCTTCTCTTCCTTGCGCCATGTTTGTTAATTTTTTATTACTACATATAAAAAACGCATGGTAATTATTTGGATCTAGATGTACTGTTTGTCCTAAGGCAGCCGCGTCTCTATCTGCATGACCCCATGACACATTTGATAACCTTCCATGCATGCAATCCCAATAAGCGTTTTTGTATGTCAATAAATGAAATTTTTCATTACCTTGAATAAAGTCATCCCCTTGCTTTGATAATACTTCATCTCGTTTTGCAAATCCAGTTGTTTCTTGTTTTAAAGTCTCTTTCATTTGACCCACTGTTGCACCATCAGATGGTGCTGAACCATCTTTTACATTCGCCAAACAATTGCCAAGACAATCGATAACTCCCACATCACGTATGACACAATGATCTTTTATATATTTGAGATTTACAGCATCATTTTCATTTTTTGGATAACCTATATCGTTAATAACAAATTTATAAAAAGAAAATCCATCTTTTGTCTTTTCAGGTATCAAAGAATGTAAATAGCGTCTATTTACGCTGTCTTTTGCATCTTTAGGGTCATCTACGTTGGATATACGTTTATTGTTGGCACTATACGTTTTCCCATTGAATTTTAACGTATTTTTTAATTCAGATGACAAATAACCTTTGTTTATCGCATCACCGTTTTGATTTGGTTTACCAACGTTGATAATTCTATGATCTTCTGCGTCATATGTGTTATTTTGTAGTTTTAATGTTGGCGATATCTTTTCCTTTAATATTTTTAAGTTTATTGCATCGTTTTCATCCGAAGGATCTTTTATGTTTTTTAACCTTTTATTACTCATATCATAATCTCCATCAGGTGTTTGTGGTAAACCAGCACTTCTTTTTAAACTATTCGCATAATATAACCCATCCGAGGAGTAACGTCCGAACTTGTCGACACCCATGGTGCAACTGAATAGTATTCTAGGGGGTAACGCATTTTTTATGAGATTACCCCACGGTTTCGGAGTTCATCCACTAAAGCCACCCATTCGTTTTCCAAACCAGTATGACCCGCTTCTTTAGCTTCATGTATTAGTTTCATTCTATCAACCAATTTATTGATATTATTGTAATAAATCACATTTGTGTTATACAGTTTCTTCATTAAACCTGTACCTGTAACAGACTTGTTTCTTTTTCTTGGTTCTGTAGCACTTATATCCAAAGTGGATGACACAAACCTTCGTTTTACAGGTTTTCTTGGTATTATTGGCATTGGTTGTCTTCTCGTTGTTGGTATTAACTTGGATACAAATTCTCTATATTTTAAAGACTTTGATCTAAAAACAGGTTGGTCAGCTGAATACTTCCTCCTGTATGCATTAGTTTGTTCCAAAATCTTTTTATATGCTTCCATGTCTTTTTCTTTAACTAACAATTCTAAAGGCTTATTTTCAAATAATAATTCAAATAATCCTTTTGTGCCCTTATACCTTTGATCACCAATAACAATATTATCATGTTCGTCAACGTTTAACGGGCTATTACCTATCATTAAACCATCTTCTGTTAATCTCGCTCCATAACTATGGTAATTCTTATTAGGAATTGTTCCGAGTAACATTTTTACCATGTATTTCCTTCCTAAAGGTCCTTTGTTATGAATGTTTTCACCCAACAAGCTTATGTTTGACGGTCCTTCTCTTGCCTCTTCTCTTTTTTCCTCTTCACTAGCAGTTGGTGCTTCTTCAGGTCCCCTTTCACTATATCCTGGCGATTCTAGCTCTCTTTCAGATTCTGCACCGGTAAAGCCACTATATGTAGAGGATTCCGGGTCTTCATCACTAAAACCTTCATATTTTACACTTTCTCTTTCAAACTTTGTGATAGGTGCAATCGCATCTCCTTCCAATACAGGTTTGGCGACTTTTTTGTTTAATTGTTTCAAGGGTTCAGTAATAGGTTTAAATGTAGATTCAAGGAATTTCTCCCTCTCGCTAATACCTAGTTTTAATGCTCTGTTTTTAGTTTATTTCTTTTACTAATTTTTCTTGGTTTACCATGTTTGTAGCAAGACGTGTTGTACAACAATGAATGTTTTATACCATGTTCAATGTATTAATATAAACTTATCAAATCCTATCCTGTATCGACCATTCTTTAGCGGTTGTTCCTTTATAATTGTTAGGAACCCATACTTTTCAGCCCAAGCCTTTCCACATAACTCTTTAAATCGTTCAAATGTCATATCCGCATTTACATGATCAAAATATATATGTTTTAGGTTGGTTTCGTCCTGTTTAAATACAATTAACATGTTTGCATTGTCTCTAATGAGTTGTTTAGGTATTTTGCTGTAAGTTTGGCCAATATAAATGCTATCTATGTTGTTATGTCGACCCATAGCGAAGTAATTCCTTATTGTGTTTTGGTTTTCACAAGATACATCATCAAATATGAACACAGAGAATGGTTTAGCTTCTTGTGGTTGCATGACACTCTCGCTTGCATTAAATTTTAAGTATTTAACTTCAGGCACATTATTCAGTATTTTTTCCAATAATTGATACTTTGGTTGTTGTAGTGATTTTGAAAATACATATAAATTATTAAAACGTAATCCTTTAGGGTTTGTAATCAAATTGAATACTACATTAGTTTTTCCACAGTTGGAAGGTCCGGTAACCAGACAGCGCACGGTGTTTGGTAACAAATTGCCATGTTTCCCACTATTGAATTCTGAATTATCCACTGTGAGTTCATCTATATTATTAATGGTAAAACTCTCTTTTTGTGGTACTATCTCCATCCTTTGTAATGGTTCAACCTAAAATGATTCTTTATCGTTATATCAAATCCTTTTTAGGTATCCAAGAATCTTCCGTCTTATTAAATCCTAACCATCGTACTTTAACCTTATCTTTTTTCCGTTGCAACACCTTTTCAACTAAATATACATCACCTACTGTTGATTTTAACATTTCATGTCCATAAAACCCTCCTTCAAGCAATTGTCCTTTATTATCTTTTAAAATATATGTCTCGGGTACTGTAGGTTGTACTTTGAATACAGTAAAGACCTCATTGGTCCAATTTGGCAGATATCTTTTACTAAATACACCTTTATATTTACTTATTCGCACTTTATCACCAACGTTAAATTTTTTAGGTTTTAGTTTTTCAACTTTTGGTTTAGTATTCATTTTTATACGTTTTAATACAAGGTTTTCATTTTTACTAGTTACTTGGTTTGGTTTCATCCCGATAGTCCTATGAAATTTGTTATTATAATCGTTTATAAGTTTTGGTAACATATCAATCCATATGTGCGATCCTCTGTTGGAAAACATTTTATACATTGCACTTTTTAAAGTTCTGTTGAATCTTTCAATTATTGAGGCTTTTACCTCTGAATTGGTTGAGTAATGGTTTATATTGTGTTTTTTCATTAAATTTGCAAATTCCTTATTAAAATATTCTTTTCCATCATCTGTTTGTAAATGTTTAATAGTATGTTTGTCTTTTTGTATAGCTATTTCCATTGCTTTTGTAACACTTTTGCCGCTTTTATCTTTTAGCGGTAAAGCATCCGCCATTTTTTAAAAACAGTTAATAACTGTTTAGATTTATATCCTTATATTAGATTTAGTTTAGTTTATATTAGATTTATATCCTTTATTTTGTTTGCTATAAGGAATCATTTCGATTAAATCCGCTTGATATAAATCATTAATTCCTTTTATCACAGTATTTCTTCGTGGAAACTTTCTTCTTGCAGGTTTATGAAGTTCGTTGACAATTTGTTGCTTCAAATCCTTCATATTGTAGTTTCCAATGTTTGTTGTGTCACTTGTATAATCACAATGAATGTTGTCTTAAATATTCACATCATTTATATAGGTCAAGGTCTCCCAAACTTGTGTAAAAAAAATGGGGAACACGGCGTTTGACTTGCCGTGTTCCCCAATTTTTTACGGAAGGAGAAAGGAATAAGGTCGAAGTTGTAGAAGGACGAAGAATAGGTTACTAGTTGATAGGGTTTAGAGAGTAGTGGCCAAAAGGAAGAGTGTGGATTTTGTCGGGCATAATGTGTCTTTTATCATCTCGAGCTGACAGCGCTTTTTTAATTTCGGTGACACTGTAGACTTGATGCTTGAAGCTTCGGATATTGTTGAATGTTGCTGATATTGTAGTATCTTCAAACAAACAAGTCTTGTAGTGGTCAAATGTCACGTGTTTTTTCAAATAAGATGTCTTCACTCCTTTTGCTTTCTTGACTGTCGGTGTGTTGTTCTCGTGGTACATCTTAAATGAATACAATTTCGCCATCAGCGCCACTATTTCTTCTAAAGGCATTCCATTTGCTTCATCTTTGAATTTTCCAATTACTTTTTTATTTCTTTCATAAAAATTTGGATGGTTCTTCGGATAGTCAGAAAAGTCGAAATCTTCTTTGTATGGAAAAGTCCTTAGGTCTTCATACATGTCCAAAGTCTTTATCCAGTAGATAAACGCGTCCGTATCCATGTATGCGACTCCAATGTTTTCCCTTCCGTAGTGTTTAACCATTTTGTTATAATGGAAATCATACATCAGGGTTTTACTGATGTCCAAAATAGACATACCTATGTATAACGGACGGTCCATGACTATTGTTGTTTTCTTCATACTGACAGCGACTAGATTTTCGTTTATAATCATGGATGTTCCGAAATTTGGTTTTTGCACTAATTTTTCCAATTTCCTAGGATCACTCACTAATTTTACATTTTTGTGTTTTCTTTTGTTCTCCAAGGTCTTACCAAAGATGGCGTTGTTCATTAATTTATAGAAGTCCTTTTCAAATGCTGTTGTCGCTGCAGCTCTTCTTGTAGTGTTGGAATCAATATATGGTTTCAACCAACAAGACTGGGTGAATTCAATTGCTCTATGAATTCTCACTATACGTAGACCCAATTCAAGAGCCTGTTGAACTACCCAGTAGTGAGCCACATACCGATCTTTATTCTCCAAGGTCATCATCAATTTTGGCCATCTTCCTGTCGGTGAAACTTCAGTCTTAGCTAGGAGAGGCAAGTCGTAGTGATGGTCATGAAGATGCTCCGGGTATTCAAAATCACAGTCCAAAATATAGCCTTTTGGACCATCCTTTGGAATCTGTGAGATGTCTCCGATGGTGGCCGGGTCGATCCATTTGAAGTCTGTGTAGGGAAGCGGATTTGACATTGCCCAACCATAAAGGTTGTTTGCGTCAAAGTAGCCAAGGTAGACCGATGGTTGTTGCTCGTCGAAGCCGGGGATGTACTTGTTGTTGGCTTTGACATGACGTGTTACAGCTTGTGTCAAACCGCCCCGTACACCAGATTCCATCATGAGCTCCATATCTATATCTGTTAGAAGTTCCAATCGACAGTTGGTTGACTTTAGCATAGCTTGCCATGCTAATCCTGGAGATGTGTACGAGTGTAGAGGGTCCAGTCCATAGGCGAAGAAGCAGGTGTTTCGAAATTCTTCCATCACATCGCACAGCAGAGTTACGTCCAATTTCATATAGAAGTCAGAATATTCCCCTAAGGTTTGAATGTTTAGTTGGTTCCAAACATTACAAGCATGATTGTAGTCTTCAACGGAGATTTCACTTTCGTTTAATTTGCTGTTGAAGGCTTCAATCGGTGGCAGACTGGTTTCTTCAAACTTTTCTATAGATGTTATATAATCATAGGGGAAAACTCCTTTCCGTAATACTAGGTCCAATTTATCTTCAGGTACAATTTGCTGGTTTCTTTTAAGTCTTCTCTTCTTAGGTTCTCTGACAATTTGGCTAAACTAGATGGCATAAATCTGTAAGAGTCTACGAAGCGAAGTTTAATTTTACCTACTGTTTTTGAAAAGCTGATGTACTTTTCCAATGTTGTAGCAAGAACATCAATTTTACCGTCATCTCTTCCTAACTCTGGAATAATAAAGTGGGAGTCGTAGCCGCTAAGATTGTGTAAAACGACTGGAATAAAGTTTGGCAGTTTGTAATTTATATTGCATGAATTACAAGCAGCTCCTCTGTATAACCCTGTCAGGTGATCGTGATCTCTTACTTTTGGATTTTCTTCACTGAAACTCTTTTTGCATAAATAACATCTTGATGCTGAATTGTATTCTTCTTGTTGATTTTGGTTCAAAGGTTCCATAGGTAAAACATTACCGAATAAGCGTTGCACCTTTTCAGCAATGTCATACAACTGATCTACAAAATACTTAGCGGCTTCTTCACCACGGTAAAGTATTGGAGTGGATGTTAAACCATAGTCTTGCAATTGGTTTTCAGACAAGGTTGATTTCACTAGTAGACAGAAACTATTGGGTTGATGCAACTGATATTTCGTTCTTCTAGTCACTTCACCGTCCGGCAGCTCCTGTGACACTAACGTAGATTCAAAATCTGCGTAGATGGCTACTGGAATCCTATATTGGTGAACTGTCTTGTTAAATTGGATAAACGCTCGAGATGGTGGTGGCAGAGTAATCTTTACTTCATAATTTTCGTTACAAAGTCTTTTGTGTTCAATCAACCATTCTGATCCTCCACGTCTTAGTTCTTTATATGTGAAGCAGAAACATCTTTTACACACTGTTAACCTACTTTTATGTTTTGATAATTAATTCCATACCAAGGCTACAAAGTCCTTTATCCATACATAATGGGAAATTTCACCCTTCGTTATCAATAGCAAATCCGTGTGGTTTCTTTGCTCATCTTTTACTACCCGCAAAGGATAAACGTTGTTCGAATCATCCAGACCAAAAACATTGACTGAAACACCAGGATTTTTCTTTTCAAATTTGTCAATGTCTTTCAAGGTAGTTGGGTAGGTGAGACCTTGAAAGTTGTAGCGGTGTTCATTCTCGTAATATTCTCTACCAACTCTACAAGGATGATCTTTAACATACTTGGTTATCATTGCATATTTAAAACATTCATTACCTTCATTTTGCACATTCCTACACGAGTTGGTGTTTTGGATTTTCTTTGGTAGAGGGATAAAACTACTACCCCTTAAACCATATCCATGCTTATGAACCCTTACATCCATACCTTCAATTGATGACAAAGTCCATCCAGATCCCCTTCCTTCATGTTCTTGAAGTTTGGTTATAAGTTCCTCCAAGCATTCTTCAATAATATCATCGATTTTGGAGGTGAAGGTAAGGGTTCGGTTTTTGGTAATGAACGCTCAACTCAATGCTGTTTCACCATCAGTATTGTTAAAAGTAGTGGGGAATGGCTACAGTTGGCCCAGGTCAAGGTCAGGCGGTTGTAAGTGTTGTAGGGGTAGTAGCGGCTGGGTTTTTTTTTGACAGTGATGGGTGGGTTTTGGAAGTGGGTCAAGGTCATCCGGAGGGGTTTTTAAAAAAGGTGAGCCCCGAGGGGTTAGATTGAAGGTGGGTAAAAATTTATTTAATCAAAGAAAAGTAGTGGTTTTATTTGAGGAAGCGTTGGAGTGTTGTTTACTGGCGATGGAGTGGTAGATGCCAAAGGTGATAGCGATGAGAAGATAAAAACATACTATCCACAGTACGCATTTGAATAGTCGTAAAAGCTGAATCATTTCTTGTTGATTCTTTGTTTCTAATTGTAGTCTGTTGATTTCGAGTTTGAGTTTATCCTCTTCCAATTGTGACGTAAATGAAAAATCATCCATCATCTTCGTGTATTAAATGTATGCAGGTAAAAATTGGAGCGGTGTTGATGGTGAGAAAGTTGGCGATGAAATGAGAAACAGAGATAGGGACAGGTTATATATTACTGTAAAAATAGTGGGGGGTAAAGAAAATAATTGTAGTTGACTAAACATCATTATTAGCTGTGTCGGGTGTTGCAGCTTTGGAAGATGGAAGACTATTATCTGGCAGCTGTAAAACTTCGACGTCTTCGCTTTCCATGTTTTCGTAATCAGAAGAATTGTAGGAAACTTCCACAGTGATAGTAATGGTGTTATTTGGAGTGTTTATTAGATCACTTAAAATTTGAAAAATATTTTGTAAGTCTTCCTGTGATTGAATAAGAAAAGTACATTTACTTGTTGTTAAAGGAGAGGAGCTCATTGTTCGGAAGTTGGCAAACAAATGGTGAGCGATGGTCAAAGGGTCGCTTATATGTGGGCAAAGGTGGTGGAGGGGGAAGTAGAGGGGTGGGGGTGGTAGAGTGGTGGGGGAAGGATGATATAATCATATGCGAACCGGCGGCCAGAGCATTTTGCCGCAAAATCCCATTTGGGTAGGTTATGGGTGGTGTGTAGAAATAAGTATTAGCTGTAATATAAATTAGAAACACTAATAATTTTTATAAATTAAATATTAAATTTATATTTAACCAGAGCTTGCATTTCTTGTTCCTCGTCGTTTAATTCAACAATTTTAACACCATTAGTTGTCTGTTCCTCTTCCTCTGCACTTTGCGACGATGAAGACATGGAGGTGGCAGAAGAAGATGATGAGGATGAAAATATTTTGGTAGGATTGACGTATTGCACTGTGATGTTGATCCATCTTAAAGGATAGTTATCAATGAGTGTGAGTAAGTTTTGGAATAGGGCTTCCATCTCTTCTCTGTCGGTAACTAAATGTTGAAAGGAAATGAATTTATCATCCATGTTGTTGTCAGTGCGAGTAATGAAATAAGAATGAGAAGCGTATTGAATGATCCGTAGAATATATGTTGTAAAAAATAAGTGGTGGGGGTAATCTCAAGGTCAATCAAATGGAATTTTAAAAAAGGGCTGCAGTCAGTGACTACAGCTATACATCTGAAGCTTCAACAGGATCAGTAGACCAATCAGATCTGTACTTGCACGCATTTATGATGCATGTACAAAAGTCGTCTTTATAACATGCATTACACTCTCGGCAATTAACAATTTTTTCTGGATGAAATTTGATACATCTCTGGGGACAGCAAGTGTGGAAGTATCTTGATTTATAAATCTTGAAGGTTCGCAATTCTGGTGGTGGTAGTTGTTTTGTCTTGCATTTGCAGTAACAAGATCCGAAGAATTCACATTTTCTACAAGCTAATCCGTCTACCATCCATCTTCCTATATCGGTACATTTTTGTTCACAACAATAGCGTGGTTTGTATTTGTCTTTCTTGTTTTCCATGTTGACGCTTCTAAGTTTAGCCAAGAAATGAAGGTGTATAGTGTAGGATAGTGTGTTTTATAGACTAGAAAAAGTGGTGGGGGTAATCTCAAGGTCATCTAAATGGAGTTTTAAAAAAGAACATCTTACAAGTGTAAGATGTATTTATTTAAGATAGTGAGTTTTCATTCTCTTTTTCTTTCTTTATATCTTGTTTGTATTTTTCTTTTTCTTCTTTAGCCATAGCAATGAGATCTTCAGTGGATAGTGGATGTACTTCAGGAAATTTTAAAATTAATTTTGGTTGGAATCCTTCTTTAGTCAATACTTGAAGATCGGACGTCATTTGTTCTACACTTTGATAGTCTTTTCCGTAGATTTTTCCATTGAATTCAATCATCATTCTGTACAACATGGTAGTGGTAGTTGTTTTCGCTGCGTCAGTTGGGAAGCAAATGATGATTCTGTTTAGGTTACGCGTTCCTTTTATAGATGCCACAGCGACCACTCAATATTATTCAACATTAGTAATATTTCTGGAACTTAACATTACTTTGAGTAGATGGTGTTGTAGTTGAAGGTTGTGTGGAAATAAATACTTCTTCATTGCAGAATTTTTGTTTAGGAAACATCCTCATGTTGTTAGCGTAAACATCAATATTTAAACGATAACCACCGGCAAGTAACACTCGCAATTCATTAGTAAAATCGTCAAGTTCTTCAAAAGTTGTGATGGTGGTAGTATCATATGATGCACACTTAACCTTAAGAGACATGTTGTTATTTGTAATAACTGGAGAGCCAACAGAGATGTGTACGGCACGAAAGGTAGTCGTAGACTGATGAGATCCTTAAGAAAATTACGGCCTTTATATACCCTCAAAACTAGGTCAAGGTCACCCAAACGTGTTTTTAAAAAAGCAACATATCGATAGTGCAGAAACACTATCGATATGTTGCCTTTTTTATTTTTTTTTTATTTTTATTTTTTATTTATTTATAATCAGTTACATACATGTACAACAGTATATATAAACTACAGATTAGTTGCTAGTAGGCATAACATGAAGTGTAAGTTCAGTAGAGTTGCTTCCGCTAGGACCGTGAGCTGCTAAGTAGAGTGCGCCGGGGTGAATCAGTCGTAAATCTTCATTCTGCAGCAGTTGAACGAAGCGTTTGGGAAGAAATACTTGAAATTTTGGTTCATCACCAGGTGTGTAGGGTGCTTCACTTAATGTACAATTGATAGCGTCTCCAATTGATGTTTCCATTTTCTTAATAGTGTGAATAATATAATGTTTCTCTTCCTTCAATTCTGAACATTTTTTTGTCGGTAGTATAGTAGATTTAGAATGTTTGTTGAATTGATCAACAAGCGATTGTAGAAAATTTTGTGACGCCATTATCTTCTTCTTGCTATTGTTCGTCTTCTTCTTCTTGTGTTTGCGTGTCAGAGGTGTTGACTCCCCGGAGGTTCGAGTAATACTGATGCATTGTCATAGTGCCGCTCTCGCTTTTATACCCTTCGTTTCCCCCACCACTTTGCTGTAGATAGACATTTAAACGATATGCGTTTTTTAAAGCACATTGAGACTGTTGATGTTTAGAGTTTTTAGATGAAATACAGATGTTATCAAAGTAGCAATAAAAATCTTTCTCCATTTGCACATTTATTACTTCATGGTTTGTATATGTTTGTATCCAATTTGCTTTTTCCAATCCTCTTGTAAAAATAGTTTTGAACTTTTTGCAGAAATGATTCATAATGTGTGGCATCATATTGTAGGTTATAAAACCTTCATCCCATCTTAGATTATGAAAATGTTTCATCAACCATTTGTTTGTTACTTTAGCTTTGGTTGTTAATCTGTTGAATGGTAAAGGAGGCATAAATAAAAAGTGATAAACAACAGATGTTATCATATCTAGTACCACTAACTCTTTAATTATAAAATTTCCATCATTACCACGGAATGCTTGAAACTCTATGATACCTTGCTTTACTTCCATTAATTTTATCTTCTTAGAGAATGAAACTTGTTTATCCATGATGACGTTTAGTAGGCAACTGGTATGTTAATCCAGATTGACAACCTTTTATACCCCCAATATTCTTCTTTTTACTTACAATATTCTTTATTTGTTCAATTTGTTGCCGATTGTTGATTGTTGAAACTTGATTCGTTTTCCTTGGTTTCTTGCTTTTCTTCATCTAAATTAAAGTTGGTTTGATAATGGTGTAACTGTCTCCACATATCTACTTCATGTGGTATCCTATTGAAGATTGAAGTATCTACTGGACCATATAGGATTGGAACATATGGTTGTTTATCCAATGCATCAATTAAATAGTCTTTGATAATTGCACTTGAGAATATTAGCTGTTTTAAATATCTTGTTATAGGACCAGTAGCACAAGTTAAAGTGTAAAACTCTTCTTTAGTCAAATGTATTTTTATATTATATTTAGTTAAATCTCTAAATCGAACTAGTTGTTGACCACGTTGTTTAACAATATCGATTTCAATATTTGATTCCAACAAACCTAGTTTTGTTTTTCTTCCAAATGTATTGTTACTCAGATAACATTCCAAAAGATGTATATGTTTCATAAAAGATTCCCA
Organism: Neoaliturus tenellus; assembly: GCA_030545055.2. Taxonomy (NCBI): domain Eukaryota; kingdom Metazoa; phylum Arthropoda; class Insecta; order Hemiptera; family Cicadellidae; genus Neoaliturus; species Neoaliturus tenellus. The sequence continues at coordinate 43,087,363 of CM061531.1, read as the reverse complement.
AGAAGTTTCAGTGAAGGTTACCATTTTAGATCCATGATTTAAAATAACAGTAGGAGAGTAATCCAATGATTTCATCACTCCAGCAGATACAGTCTTTGTCATACAAGAAGAAATAGGATAAAATATTCGAAGAAATACTTCCGTTAAGATGTTGGTGGAAATGTTATCTTCAATTTTTCTTTTCTTTGTTTCTTTTTCAACTTCCTCTTCTTCTGTCTTCTTATGTTTAAACTTGAGGAACTCATCCATTTCCTGTTCAACTTGTCTTTCTATATCCAAACTATTGTCAGCCATAAAAGGTGTAGTTTCTTCATTAGCAGTTGATGTAGTAGAACTCATCTTGCGGACGATGTTACCCATACGACAATCAAAGATGAAATGAATTTCCAGCTCTTTTTTCTCGCTTTTATACTCGCAGATGACCTAGATATTGTTGATTTTTTGTAAAAACCTTACAAATTGTGCAGATGTTGTATTAATCCTTCTTAAAGTACATTCTTCACGATTCCTGTTAGCGGTGTGTAAGTAACTATTTTGTCATGTAGAATTAAACAGTATGCTGAAGTTCCATCTGGTATTTTATCTTCAAATTCCATTTCAACTTTTATATCTACACTTGAAGATTTTACAGATTCATTTTGTTTTGAACAATCGATTACAACAATTGGAGCTTTTGAATAAAATTGTTCTGGTGATAAAAGTGGTGTATTCGTCTTACCATAATATGATGATTGAAATCTTGCATACATGTCATATAGAATGGAATAACGTTTCTTGTCAAATGAAACATTTAAACTGTCATATGGAAAGAACTGAGAGTTTAAAAAAACTTTGCAATTCTTTATCTTGCAATGGTCAAATTGACCAGCGTGCGCGGTTATAACATCTTTTCGTTTAGTCTGAAAACCGACTATTATGTACCTTGCCCGTTCTAAATAAGTAGAGGTTTTAACAGTCCATGTTTGTCTTTCTGTTTGAGGCAATATGGGGTATTCATGAAATTCCCAACTCCTAAATGGTATTACAATATCACGGTCAGATTTTAATTTTTTCAATAATATTACTCGATGTTCATCTGCCAATCTGACATGAGGTACTCTCCATACAACTTTATCCAATTGAAGTTGCCATTCCAAATCGGCATCTTTAGTTCCACTTGGCGCTTGTATTACATCCTTATTTGTTGAAGATCTGAGCAGTACCAGTTCTTGCTTTACATTTATTATTATTCTCTTGTAATCTTCTGCGAATCCCAAAAGCAATCGTAAAGGTACATTAAAATCAAAGTAACCTTTTGAATTAGGAGTAATAGTGTCTTTATCAGGAGTCACCCATCCAGCCGAGATTAAAGAATTTTTTTCATGGGGTGTTATTGAAGTCAATCCTTTTAAAGTTGTTGATATACCAACTTTTTTTGTTGAATCAATTGTTACTCCAGATATCTCATATCTAATTTCATCAAACAGATATGCCATAGGGTTATTTATAAAAGGAACAGTTGAACCAGATTTTCCATCCAATGTTGTTACTCTTCCTTCGATATATAAATAACTTTCACATGGTAATGTGTAGATATCTTGTTGTTGAATGGGAATTCTTATTTCATCATTATTATTTAATTTTGATGAAGTGTAAGGGTTGTGAGTGTGATATTCCTTCTCCCATAGGGTTTCGTCGAATGTCGGTCCTTGCGCTATATCCAGTATATCCATGGTTGGCAAGTTTTAGTCCGATCTTTTGTAGGAAGCGTATGTTGTCCGGTGTTAACTCGTCGAATGTTGAGGAGCTACTGAGCTCCCGACTCTTCCGTTGTGGTTTAAATGATAATCCCATGTTGACTTTATGTTGCCGCTCTGATATGTAACCGTATAGTTATTGTTTCTCCTCTAAAGTCAACACTAATACCGTCTTGATCCAATATGTTCAGTACGATGTCTGAAATGAAACTGGTGTTTAACGGTAGGTATATCAGGTTTTGTGGCTTCTCAACTATTTTAAAACCAGGAGCTACTGTCGGGTAAAATGTGTGTAATATATGTTGATTTACTCCATCTCTATATGATCCGTGTATAATATTACACGTTACATCAATACTGTTCACCTTTAATATTGTTACTGTTGTATCGCCAGTATAATCATTTCCAGGAGCTAAAATTCCTTTCTTCTTTGAAAATCCGAGCAAATTGCCGATTGAGTGGTCTAAGCTAAAATCTATATAATACTTTGAAGTTATTTCTGCTTTTAATGTATTATTATTACCTTTTATAGAAATATTTTCTTCTCCAAGTTTCTTTTGTAATACTTGGTTTATATCGTCTATTTCATATGCTCCTGTAGATAATGGAATTATTTTTAATTGTGAATAATTTCCTTTTTCATCTTTACTCTCATAATAATGTAGTAAATTATTTTTTCCTTCTGTAACATTGGGAATTGAATTGTATGTAGTCAAATCCAATAATGCTGCTTCCCATAGTTTATCCGTAGATAAACGTAACGCTGGGAAAAGTGTACTTTTCAATGTTGACGAATTTCCACTCAGCGATACTGTATACGATGACATCTTAAAGCTGACTGACGCTCTTCGCTAGGAACTCTAAACATAAATGTCCGCATATTTCTGTATTGCTAGGTTGCTCTCTTTTGTAGTTGTAGAATATATTCTTGGAGTCCCGAAAATAATGTTGAAGTTCTTTTGGTGGCGGTAAATTTCCAAAACTATCAAAGTAGTAAACATTTTCTCCAAGTTTTTTATAACATACCCAATGAGTACCTGGTCCATAATTAGAGTCTAAATTTACTATTCCAGTTTCATTTTTCCACACTCTATTTGGTAATGTATCTTTCATAAAAACTCCTCTGAAGAATGGTATTCTTAAACATTTCACATATTTTGACAATTGATAGTTTGTTAATGCTTCATTTGGAATTATCAATTTATTTTTCTCATTTAGTACACACGGTACGGTCTTAAGTAAAGACCCGATCCGTTTTTTACCATTGACCATATGGATGTTTTCTTGACTTTCCTTTTAGGGTTAGTGCGACGTCTTCTTTTGATGTTCCCGCCTCTTTTTGCAGCTTCTTTTTTACTAGGTTTTTTCCCGCGTCGTCTTCCACCACCAAACTTAGCTTTCGTCTTCATGGCTGTTGTCACTGCCCAAGCTGCTGCTTTTTCCGCAATACTGGCGTCACTTGATTTAACCCTTTGCCAAGCTTTTTCCGCTAGCGCTCTATCCGCTATTGATCTATTTGTTGAATCTGCAAACTTGGAATACGCTATATCGTGTTCTTTGCAAGCTTGATCTAATTTATTAATTCCAGGATCTCCTCTTGCTAAACGTTTTGCCAACTTAGTTCCGGGTCCACAATATTGATAGCCTCCGGGCAGATGAAATTCGTATGGTAAAGCGTCTATTGCTCGATTTAGAACAGCACCAACAGGAATCCGTCTGAGCAGGGAAAACGCAGCTGATGTTATACCACGTCCTTTCTTAACGCTGTCTTGACGACGACTGAGCGGTGCGGTCTTCATTATGTCGTCTTATATAACCAGCGTGTTTACTCCACGAGCTGCTTTACATAAATGGATAACTCGTGCACAATGTTTTATATTTAAATATTTAATTATTCAAATTAATTATATACTGATTTATGATTCTATTTTTAATCCAAGCTTCTCGTTCATTGGGTTGAATCATCACATGACTCGTTGTACTAGCTATATGATTGTGGGTATCGATAAGTAAATTGCCCACTATTCTTATTAAACAATCTAAAGTTACAGCATCTTTCGGATGTTGAGGATCATGTAACTGCATAATACGTTTATCATTACACGTGTAAGCGGTTGAATCACTTTTCGATGTTGTTATGACTTGTCCAATAGTAGCAGCATCATTTAAATCTTCTCCTGGTAAAATATTAATTATTTTCTTCATCTTTGCATCATATTTGGTCCCAAAGTGTTTATCCCAAGTTATTGTTTGTCTCAATGTAACACAATCATCATCTCCATAACCAGGATAAATATTTTTTATTCTTCTATTACGACCATCGTATGTATCTAATCTACCACCACTTGCAATTAATGTTTGCACCATAAGAGGTACATCTGAATCTTTTATACCAAATCTTCCATTTGTTATTGTTTTATGTCCTGCATCCCATTCATCATTATTTCCTTGCATTAAATCAAACTTTTTATTTCCATGTATAAATGTATCTCCTCGCTTTAGCACGGCATCTTCATGTTTTACAAAATTTGATGTCCCCCTTTTTAATTCTTTAGATAGTTGTTCCATAGTAACAGCATCTTTTGGTTGAGAACCGAACTTTACATTTGACAACACTTTCCCATGACAATCGATTTCATCATTATCTTGTAAAATACAGTTGTCCTTGATGTATTTCAGGTTTACAGCATCACCGTCTTCCTTTGGGTATCCAATGTCATTTATAATAAATTTATAAAAAGAAAATCCGCGTTGAGTCTTTTCCGGTATTATAGAATGTAAATATTCTTTATTAACTGAATCTTTATCATTTTTCGGATTTGCCACGTTGGTTATTCTATGATTCCCAGCATCAAATGTCTGTCCATCTTTTAAATTATTACCCCACTGCAATTTTAAAGTATTTAAAAGTTCAGATGATAAATACTCTTTATTAATTGCATCAGAACTGTCAGTTGGTTTACCAACATTAATTATTCTATGTGATTTGACATCGTAAGTATTTTTGTCTAATTTTAATGATGTTGAAGTTGCTTCTTTTACTGTCTTTAAATTCGCTCCATCAGTATCTTCTTCTGGGTCTTTAATAAATTTTAAACGTTTGTTACTCATATCATAGTCACCTTCAGGTGTTTGCGGCAATCCACTTCTTTTTCTGTTTTCTCCTCCTTGTACTCCTAGCCCGGAATACCGTCCGAACTTGTCGACGCTCATGATTGAACTGATCCATTGTATGGTCACAGCTCTCTTATATATCTGTGATAATTTATACAACTATTCCGCGATTTCGAAGTTCGTCAATTAAAGCCACCCATTCATTATTTAAACCTGTATGACCAGCTTCTATAGCTTCATGTAATAGTCTCATTCTATCAACCAATTTGTTTATATCATTATAGTAAATCACATTTGTATTATATAGGTTTTTCATTAAACCTTTACCAGACGTTGAAGATTCTCCTTTTTTCTTTTTACCATATTCATCCATAAGTGATAAGTCCATAAGTGATAAAGACTTCCTCTTTAGCGGTTTCTTCAAAGCGGGCGCAGTCCGTAATGTTGGTAGTTTTCTTAGGGGAAACAATCTTTTTATTACAACAGTATATTTAGTTGCGCGTGTTCTATTTATCATTGAATCTTTGGAGTAATTCTTCTTATGAGCATTAGTATTTTGCAAAATTTCTTTAAAAGTATTTAAATCTTGTAGTGTATATTTTATAGGTATATTTTTAAAAATCAGTTCAAATAATCCTTTTGTTCCTTTATATTTATGCTCACCAATAACAATGTCATCATCTTCAGTCAAATGTACTTTTGAATCTCCTATTTTTAATTCATTTCCATCAATTCTCGCTCCATATACATGTGACTCGGTAGTTTTGGGTTAGCTTTTATTTCATGTAACATCTTCATGATATACTTTCTTCCAAGAGGTCCTTGTTGCAATATATCACTACTTAATTTTGTTAGATTTGGAATTGATTGTTCTGCTTCAGGTATATGTTGTTCTTCTTCTTCTTCTTTTTGAACATTTATTTCTGGTTCTTCTTGTCTTGTTTCTTCTCCTTTTTGAGAAACTTCACTATCACTTGTGTAAGAATCATCATCTTCTTCCTTTTTTAAAGTCTTTACTTCAAATTTAGAAACAGGTAGTAAAACATCTCCTTCAAAATGAGGTTTACCAATTGTTTCTGTTATTTGTTTTAAAGGTTCTGTAATAGGTTTAAATGTAGTCTCCAGAAATTCTTCTCTTTCATTCAAACCCATTCTTAATGCTCGATTTTTAAGTCTAATCGAGTCACTTAGTGATTTTATTTCTTTTAATAGTTTTTCTTGGTTCACCATGTTTACACTGCGAAGACCAATCTATTACTAAACGTATCATCAATTGTTCAATGGATTAATACAAATTTATCTAACCCTATACGATATCTTCCATTTTTTATAGCTTCTTCTTTCATAATAACAAGAAATCCATATTTTTCAGCCCATGCTTTACCACACATTTCTTTAAATTTATCAAATGACATGTCTGCATTCACATGATCATTATATATGTGCTTTAAATTTGTTTCATCTTGCTTGAAGATAATAAGTAGATTTGCATTATCTCTTATTAGTTGTTTTGGAATTTTACTGTAAGTTTGACCAATATAAATGCTATCAATATTGTAATGTCTTCCCATGGCAAAATAACTTCTAATAGTGTCATGATTTTCACAAGATACATCATCAAATATAAATATAGAAAATGGTTTAGCCTCGTTTGGCTCCATTATAGTTTCACTAGCATTAAACTTGTAGAAATTAACTTCAGGCACACTTGCGAGTACCTTATCCAATAATTGGTATTTGGGTTGTTGCAAAGATTTGGAAAAGATATAAATGTTGTTAAAACGTAATCCCTTAGGATTTGTTATTAAATTAAAAACCACATTTGTCTTTCCACAATTTGATGGTCCAGTTATTAAACATCTTATTGTGTTTGGCAGTAATTCACCATGTTTTCCATGATTTAACTTGTCGTTGTCAACTGTTAATTCATCAATATTATTAATAAAAAATCGATCCTTTTGTTGCACAATCTCCATCTTGTATAAAGGTTAAACATGTAATGACTTCATAAATTGCTACACTAAGTCTTTTGTAGGGATCCAAGAGTCTTCACTTTTATCAAATCCCAACCAACGTACTTTCACCTTATCCTTTTTTCTTTGTAAAATTTTTTCAACAAGATATACATCGCCAACTGATGATTTTAGCAATTCATGTCCGTAGAATCCACCTTCAAGTAATTCACCCTTGTTGTCCTTTAAAATGTAGGTTTCAGGTATTGTTGGTTGCACTTTATAGATTGTAAATACTTCATTAGTCCAGTTTGGCAAATACCTTTTGCTAAATACTCCTTTGTACTTACTTATACGAACTTTATCATTAACTTTAAATGTTTTGGGCTGCATTTTTTCACGTTTAGGAGTAGTATTATTTTTAATACGTTTTAATACCATTTTAGCATTGGTACTATTTACTTCGTTAGGCTTCATACCAATGGTTCGATGATACTTATTGTTATATTCTTTTATAAGTTGTGGTAATATATCATACCAAATATATGATCCTCGTTTGGAAAATGTTTTATACATTGCTCCTTTTAACGTTCTGTTAAATCTTTCTATTATTGAAGCTTTAACTTCAGAATTTGTAGAATAATGATTTATTTTATACTTCTTCATTAAAGCTGCAAAGTCTTTGTTAAAATATTCTTTTCCATCATCAGTTTGTAGATGTTTGATGTTGAAATTATTTCTTTGTATAGCTATTTCCATAGCTTTTGTAACACTTTTACCAGTCTTGTCCTTTAGCGGTAAAGCATCAGCCACTTTAGTAAAACAGTCTATAATCGCTAAAATGTATTTAAATCCTTTATTTAATTTACTATGTGGTATCATTTCAATAAGATCGGCTTGGAAAAGATCATTCATTCCTTTTATAATTGTATTTCTTCTAGGAAATTTTCTTCTTGCCGGCTTATGAAGTTCATTTACAATCTTGTTCCTTAAATCTTCCATCTTCAGTTGTGTCTTCCACACCGCTTGTAAAAGTACTGATCTCTAAAATGGTTTATCCTCTTTTATATGGTAAGATTATAGGTCAAGGTCATATTACATTGGTGTAAAAAAGAGGGAACATGACATTGAGCTTGTCATGTCCCCTCTTCTTTACGGAAAGGAAAAAGGAAGAAGGTAAAGGACGAAGAATAGGTTTACTGGTCGATAGGGTATAAGGAGTAATGTCCAAATGGTAGAGTTTTTATATTACCTTCCAGGATGTACCTCTTATCATCCTTACAACTCAAAGCCCATTTGGTTTGCTTTACACTGAAGAGACGATGGTTGAAGCTTCTTATGGTGTTAAATGTTGCTGTTGCCTCAACATTTTCAAATAAGCATCTCTTGTATTCTTCAAACTGTATATTCTTCTTCAGGTATGAGGTTTTTATACCTTTGGCCTTCTTCACGATTTCATGTTCTCTTTTTTTTATTTTTGTACAATTTAAATGAATACAATTTAGACATTAGAGCAACAACCTCTTCCATTGGCACGCCATTTGTTTCGTCTTTGAACTTTCCCAATACCTTTTTATTTCTACCGTTGTCGTAGTTGGGATGGTCTTGTGGATAATCAGAAAAGTCAAAGTCGTTATTGTAGATAAAACAGCGTAGGTCTTCATACATATCTTCAGTTCTTATCCAATAAATAAAAGCGTCCGTATCCATGTATACAATGCCGATGTTTTCTCTTCCATAAAATTTAACCATCTTGTTGTAATGGAAGTCATACATGTGGGTCTTTGAAATATCTAGAATAGACATCCCCACATATAAAGGACGATCCATTGTAATTGAAATTTTGTTCATGGAAACAGCTACAAGATTTTCGTTGATTATTATGGATGATCCGAAGTTAGGTTTTTGTACCAGCTTTTGTAGTTTTACCGGATCACTAACTAATTTCACATTCTTATGCTTTCTTTTGTTTTCCAGTGTCTTGCCAAATATTGCATTATTCATCAATTTAAAAAAGTCCTTTTGAAAATTAGATGTAGCTGAAGTTCTTCTTTTTGTGTTATTGTCAATGTATGACTTTAACCAACAGGATTGAGAAAATTGTAAAGCTCTATTAATTTTTGTTATTCTCAATCCTAACTCTAGGGCTTGTTGTATTACCCAATAATGAGCAACATATCTTGATTTGTTGGTTAAAGTCATCATTAATTTAGGCCATCTGCCGGTTGGTGATATTTCCGTCTTGGCCAGTAGAGGTAAATCATAATGGTGGTCATGCAAATGTTCAGGGTACTCAATGTCTACATCCAAAATATAACCAGTGTCTCCATGTTTTGCTATATTCATGATGTTTCCAATAGAATCAGGGTCTACCCATTTGAAGTTGCCATATGGGAGAGGATTCGACATGGCCCATCCATAAAGGTTATTTGCATCAAAATAACCTAAATATGTACTTGGTTTTGATGCATCAAAATTGGGCAAATATTTGTTATTTGCCTTTACATGTCGTGTTACGCTTTGAGTTAGTCCCCCTCGAACACCTGATTCCAACATCAGCACCATGTCTATATCTGTAAGAAGTTGGAGTTTACATTTTGTTTCCTTTAACATTGCTTGCCAAGCTAGTCCAGGTGATGTACAAGAATGCAGAGGGTCTAATCCATATGCCTTAAAACATGTATTTCTAAACTCTTCCATTATATCACAAAGTAAAGTTACATCTAGTTTTACATAAAAGTCCGAATATTCTCCAAGTGTTTTAAATCCTAATTCATTCCATACTCTACACGCATGTTCATAATCTTCATGGGATATATCTGTGTCATATAGTTTACTTTTGAATTCTTCTTTTGGTGGAAGGGATGTTTCATTAAATCTTTCTAAGCTATCTATATAATCATACGGGAAAACACCTTTGCGAAGAACTAAATTAACCTTGTCATTACTTACAATCTTCTTGGTTTCTATTAAATCTTCTGTTCTCAGGTTTTCAGAAAGCTTCATTAAACTAGATGGCATAAAACGGTAAGAGTCTAAAAACCGAAGCTTTATATTTCCAACTTTTTTAGTAAAACTTATAAACTTCTCCGTGGTTTCAGCTATGACATCAATTTCTCCATTATCTCTTCCTAATTTTGGAATAATAAAATGCGCATCATAACCACTAAGGTTATGTAATATTACAGGTATACTTGTAGGGATCTTGTAGTTGATATTACAGCTGTTACATGCAGCACCTCTATAATAACCTGTCAGATGGTCATGATCATGAACCTTTTGATTTTCCACAGTAAATTCATTTGTACATAAATAACAATGAGTTGCATTTTCATGTTGAATCTCTTCTTCTTCATCCAAAGGTATCATTGGTATAATATCACTATACAATCTTTCAACACTTTCCGCTATTGTATACAACTGATCAAGGAATATTTTAGAAGCATTAACACCACGATAGACAATAGGTTTTGAAGTTAAATTAAATCTATTTAGATGTTCTTCAGAAAGAGTAGATTTAACCATTAAACAAAAACTGTTTGGATCATGTATCTGATATTTAACAGTTTTCTTTGCTACATCGCCATCATTATCTTCAATAGGAACTAGTGTAGATTCAAAATCAGCATAGACAACAATGGGAATCCGGTATTGATGGGAGATTTTTTCAAATTTTAACTCTGCCTTACTTGGACACGGTAAGATAATTTTTGCTTCATAGTTGTTGTTACATAGTTTTTTATGCTCTTGTAACCATTCGTTTCCTTCTCTTCTTTCTTCACAAAAATTAAAGCATCTTTTGCAAATTATCTTCTTATTTCTATTTTTAGATAATTGATTACTAACAAGAGTTTCAAATTTTTTAATCCATACATAGTGGGAAACATCACCTTTTGTAAGTAGTAATAAGTCTGTATGATCTGGGAGTTCATTCTTCACCACACGCAATGGGTACACTTTATTCGAACTGTCCAAACCAAAAACATTAACAGATGTTCCAGGGTTTTGTTTTTCAAACTTTGGGATGTCCTTCAAAGCCACTGGGTAAGTCAATCCTTGGAAATT